>CM028138.1:35687500-36320000 GCA_016271365.2 Neoceratodus forsteri
GAAAGTGTTCACAGTTCAGAGGTTCTTAGGTGCAGTACCCTAGTGTGTCCATGGTTAGTGGAGGACTGTGTCCACAGTACAGTGGTGCTTAGGTTCTGCACCCCAGTGTCTACAGTTAGTGGGGAAGGTGTCCACACTAAAGAGGTGGTTAGGTACAGCATACCAGTGTGTCTGGGGTTAATGGGGAAAGGGTTCACAGTACAGAGGTAGTTATGTACAGCACCCCAGTGTGTCCACGGTTAGTGGGGAAGGTGTCCACACTACAGACGCAGTTAGGTGCAGAACCTCAGCATGTCCAGGGTTTAGTAGGGAAAAGTGTATACACTACAGAGCTAGTTAGGTGCAGTAACCTAGTGTGTCCACTGTTAGCAGGGGAAAGTGTCCACACTTACATAGAACATACAAATGTAGAATCCAATGGCAGATAAGGACTGCTTGGCCCACCTAGTCTGCCCAATTCCCTACCTATTGGATAAGCTGCAGCTCATAATTAATCAACAGCCTACTTCCTCCTACCCCCCCCCCAGGATTGCCTTATGTCTGTCCCATGCATTCTTGAAATCCCCCACTGTTTTTGACTCTACAACCTCCTCAGGAAGGCCGTTCCATGAGTCCACCACTGTATCTGTGAAAAAATACTTCCTCACGTTGCCCCTGAGCCATCCCCCTCTATCTTCAAATTGTGCCCCCTTGTTCTTGCACATCTCTTTTTCTGAAAGATGCTACCTTCTTGGACTTTGCTGATTCCCTTGAGGTACTTGAAAGTTTCTATCATGTCCCCCCCCCCCCTTTCCTCGTAGGTATACATATTAAGTGCCTTTAGTCTCTCTTCGTATGTCTTGTGGTACAGACCCTGCACCATTTTAGTTGCCCTCCTCTGGACTGCCTCCATCCTGTCTATGTCGTTGCAGAGATGGGGTCTCCAGAACTGCACGCAGTACTCCAGATAGGGTCTCACCAACTGTCTATACAGAGGGATAACAACTTCCTGTTTTCTACTGGTGATGCCTCTCCCTATACATCCCAGTATACCCCCAGCCCTCCTTACTTACTTCTCATGTTGCTTGCCTACCTTTATGTCATCTGATATGACTACCGCCAGGTTCCTTTCCATTGTTGTTGTTGTTAGAACTCCCCCACCCAACTGTGTACTCTTTCCCTGGGTCTTTGTTTCCCAGGTGCATTACTTTGCACTTCTTTGCATTGAATCTAAGCTGCCATACATTTGACCATTCCTCCAACCTTGCCAAGTCCCTTCTCATCCTGTCCACCCCCCTTGTGTATCAACCCTGTTGCAGATCTTTGTGTTGTCTGCAAAGACGTGTACTTTTCCTTCCAGCCCCTCTGCAATGTCACCTATAAAGACATTAAAGAGGACCTGTCCCAGTACTGAACCCTGTGGTACCTCACTAGTAGCCCCCCTTTCTTCGGAGTGGACTCTGTTTACTATTACCCTCTGTGTCCTGTTGTCCAGCCAGTTTTTTACCCAGGCTACCACCCTGGGACCCACTCCCAGGCTGGCTAACTGGTTTATTAATCTTTTGTGTGGGACTGTGTCAAATGCCTGGTATAGCACCCAAGTGTGACCACGGTTAGTAGGGAAGGTGTCCACACTACATTGGTGGTTAGGTACAGTAACCCAGTATGTCTGCAGTTAGTGAGGAAAGTGTCACAGTGCAGAGGTAGTTCGGTACAGTACCCCAGTGTGTCCAAGGTTAGTGGGGAAAGTGTCCACACTACAGAGGTGGTAAGGTACAGCATCTTAGTATGTCTGCAATTAGTGGGGAAAGTGTCCACAGTACAAAAGTAGTTAGATGTAGCACCCTAGGGGATTGTACTAGCTTTTCAGCTAACCCACTATAACCATTTTCTCTGGGTGGAGACACCACACACAGTCTTCTTTCTGTGGATACAAACCCTGTTCACTGTTAGTGAGGAAAGAACTCAGGAGCCACTGTTAACACCTACGGCATCCTGGTGGCGATGGAATGTGGCGACGCTTTCCTCACGAGGGCCTTACAAAGATGAATCATTTACTTTCATTTTGAACACTTCTGCACTCAAATGACATCACACAATTTACAAACTCACTACCACTGTATAAAAATGTATATTTTATCACAACTGCCTCATAACCACTTGCATTCTATCGCTGGTTCGAGCTAAGTCATTATATCTGGATCTTGCCTCCAGACCAATTGAGTTAGCATTATTGTGCATTTACTTTTGCACTGTATCTTTATTTTTTGCGTTTCGCTCTCCCCCTCCCCCAGGTCACATCTCGTGTTGAGTATCAGCTCAATCAACAATCTGTAAATAAGTAAATAATAACAATTCGTGTCTCCTCCTTACAAACCTTCAGTATTCCAAAAGCCATGTACATTTTCAAGGTTTTCCCAATGGTGTAAGACTTAGACAATTCAATTTAAATTTTATATTTTTCTGTAATTCATCCCCCCCCTGTTTTTTTCTCTTTATTTTGGAGTAGAGTTACAGGATGACAGGATAATGGACTCCTACACATTATCTGCTCTGGCTGCTTGCCTACACCCATCATCATAATCTTTCGTTGGTGACATCATAATTATCGCTTCTGCAACAGACTGTGATGTCATAAACGTAACTATGATTTCCGGTGCAGACGAGCGGCCAAAGCAGATAGGACAGAGATCCCATTTCATGCAAATGTCTCTAGTTATAAAGAATCAGGTGAGAACACAGTATGAACCATATAAACTTAACAGTGTTGAAATACTTAAAAATGTAAAAGTTGTAACAACAGTGTCAGGGGCTAAAAGGAATGAACTGCGAGATAAAAAAAAAAAAAAAATACTCAGAGTATCCATTTGTCAAATACATCCTTCTGTAGTCTCCCAGTGCATCTCAGCCTCTCTCTCCAGTAACTCCCATTCATCATACCCCATATTCCTCCTGGTCTGAAGGATTTTTTTTTTTTTTAACCTACCCACTTTCTTTCCAGGGACACATTTCTTTATTTCAAAGATCATAGCAGCAGTGAGTTTTGCTGAAAATACCCAGAATAGCAAATAGAGTAGCTAGTTCTATATACTTCACAACTTCTGCTTTTTGGGCCAGACTGCATAGCTGCAGATTTCGTTTTAAGGGGCAATTTCAAGTTAAGAGCAATTAGTAGAAATCCATTCCCCACAGAGCACTGTATTTTCTCATCTTGGGATTTGCTGAGCCTGGTTATGGATTTCTGCACAAAAACCTAGTTTACAGGATCTTTTGTTACATCCCTGCTTAACTGCCCTTACCTCCAGCTTCATTGTTTTCCTGTCTTGATCCTCGTCCCTGTTCTGCTTGCAAATGAAAGCACTTTTTGGGAATGCAAGCTGCTGCTGGACAAGGGCTCGAGACTTGAAGGAGAGCAAAATTATTCCGATGGCAAACTTTGCAGCCGGGGGGGGGGGGGGAACCTCCTATGGAGCCCAGCTCTGCTCTGTCCTCCCAGCTCAGGCCCTGCTGTTACCGTAGCTCCTTCCTGTCAGAGATCTGCTGCATTTCCTGCTCCACACTGCCTCCCTGTCCCAAACAGTGCTGTTTCAACATTTAAATCAGTTCATTGACATTCGTGGTGTGCAGCAAAGCTCTTAATATTCATGAACAGGTATCCTGGTAGCAAGGAATGCTGGGAGTTGTAGTGTGTGCTTTAAATTCCTTTCCACTGTTCTAAATTTTTATGTGTGTACGTATTTATTTATTTAAAGAGTGGCATCCTGCCTGGTTGAGGCACTTTCGCTGAAAAGGAAAACAGGGAATTAAAATTAGCAGATTGCGTAGCACTGCCTAGAGTACTAAAATAAGGTTATTTTTACAAAAAGTGCAGATGAACATAGGTAACACTCACTGCCACGTACTCAGGATGGGGGGGGTACTGCTTCTCTGGGAACACTCATAGACAGAAAGATGTGGACAGCAGTTTAAATGAAAATCAAAATAACTTTTCAGCCAAACAAAAACAGTTTATGGTCATGTTAACAGACATAGAATATGACAGCAGGAAAAGAGCAACAGTCCATCCAGTCTCTGGCTGAGCCGTTCTGTGTAACTGCAGCCTGCAGTAGTACCCTCTCCATCTTCCTTTTTCCGGACTCCTTTTAATGGAGCTCAGGTGTGCCTCGTACATTGACACCTCTCCCAGAGTGAGAAGGCACACCTCGTTCAGCCAGCAAATGTGAGAAACCTAGATGATGACGGCAGAAAAAGACTGATGACCCATGTAGTCTGCCCATATTACGCTATCACAGCCCCAGGACTTATTGTCTCCATGAGGTCTACGTTTACCCTGTCCCCCTTTTTGTTCTCAAGTATCCTGGTGAATGGAGGAGCCTCGGGGGAGTTTGAACTGGGTAGGGTTACCCGTTGTCCTTACTGCTGTTTGTCCTCACCGCAGAGTTCCTAGCAGAAAGGATTAGGACATGCAATGAGGTGATGAGCATCTAAGATGAGTAGGGTCTGCAACACAAGGTAGCCCTGTATGTGGACGATATCATCCTGTTCCTGACATACCCTGAGTGCTCTATGACAAACTTGGATGGCTGTCCTCCCCAAAATAGTCGTGCTTTTGCCTTGGGGTGTTTTGTTGATAATGTGCTCCGGACCACCATCCCTCCCAACCTGGCTGAGCAGCGAAGGGCTACTAACTTGACCGCCCCTTAATATCTTGTGACCTGTCCCTGCTTGCTGTCCCCAAAACCCGCAGTGCGTTGGGAGATCAGACCTTTGATGCTTAGGCACCTAGGTTCTGGAACGCCGTCCCGCTATCTGATTAATGGGTGTCTCCTCTCACTACCTCTTTAAAAGATCCCTGTGGACCTACTTGGAAGACTCCTCTGCCTCTACTTGCCTGTGGTGACTGGCCCTTCCCTTTAGTCTAATGACTGTGGGCCAAAGTATTTCCCGTTTTTTTTTTTCCTGTTGGGACTTGCTGGGCTTCTCATGCTTTGCGGATTTACTTTTCCCTCAGGTCTTGAGCCTGCTGTTGCTGTGCCTAATTTTATGTTGCCTTTTTTGACTATATAGATGTATATTATGTATGCCCCTTGATATTACCTCCTTAAAACCAAATGTTGTTTGTTCCTGCTGTTATCTTATGTACTGTAATTTCGTTGTTTTTACTATCCTTATGGTAACCTTCTGTGTCATACGTGAAAATAGGTATTTAATTGTCTAATCTGCTTACCAGGTCAATAGGAACTACATAAATAAACATGAGGCATCCCCGTGCTCTGTTCCCCAGGTGACTAGAATTATCAAGCAGTTTGCTAGATTCTCAGGTCACAAGATTAATTATGGGAAGCTGCAGCTGATTCAGGTAGGATGTGGTCTCCAGGAAGCAGTGTCATCAGGATATTGTAGGGTGACATCAAGCAACACACACCTGGGTATCAAGGTGGGGGATACATTGGCACCCCTGTACGAAACAAAACATAACCCAGTCCTCAGTAATCTCAAGAGGAACTTGCAGAGGTGACTGGCATGGCCCAGTTCTTGGATGGGGCCTATTAACTTCATCAAGATGAATATTCTTCCTAGGGTCCTATACCCAGTTCAGATGCTGCCCACAGGACTGACAAAGGGAAACATACTGAAACTGGAGCAAGACTACACAGAATCTGTAAGGCACAAAGGAAGACCCAGGGCCAGCCTCCTTTGACTAAAGGGGACTCTGGATACATTGGGCTTAAAATTCCCAGATGTTGCCCGCTAGCTACCATTTAGCTGCACAAATGAGATACTATAGGGGGTGGGTGATGGAAAGGGACGGTGTGAGCTGGCTTCTCCTAGAGGCTCAGAGATGCCCAGCGACCCTTTCTTCTCACCTGAACCCGGAGGGCCTCAGGGCATACAAGGCTGTCTTGTGCAGATGGAAACTAGTGACATGGGTACTAGAAGCCTGGGATGGAATTAAGAAAAAACTAGGGGATGGGGGTGGGGGGCGAGTTCACTCCTCATCCCAGTTTTTTCAAATCTTAAATTTTTGCCAGGGATAGGGGAACAAAGGTCTCTACAATGGCTGGAGAAAGGGGTACAGAGTGTGGGGGACCTCTTCAGAAGCAGTGAATTGAAACCATTTCAAACCCTGAAAGAAAAACTTGATACCCCAGACTCAATTGTTTTGATACCTCCAGGCCAGAAGCGCTATCCAGAAGATGGGTAGGTTGAAACCTTGGGAATCCCTATTAGCAGAAATGGAAAAAACTATTTATTTATTTAGCTTTTGTTGACAAGGCAAGCACTCTAGACAAACATATGCCTATTTTCAAGTGCAAACCAGGAGAATTACATGGAATATGCAGACAAAAGACAAGGTTTACACAGAATTAAGCAAGATTTCAATTGATATACAACAATGAAAGGGTACAACAGTGGAGCAAGCTTAGACAGCATAAAGTAAAACAATTTTAGATTGTCTCAACACGACAGTGTAGCAAATACCTATAATGGTAGCAAACAGTGACCCCACAGGGCTTATGTCTAAGTATATGCCACCCTTAGAAACAAGCATTTGTCAATGCCAAATGTTGATTGCTTTGCTCCGTTGAGCTCGCTCACTCCCTTGCTCTCACTCACTCATTCTGTTTCTCCTGGTGCTGCAGGCTGCCCTTTGTACTGGGCTCCTGCCTCTGTTGGCGCCTTTTTCTGCCCACAAAGAAATCCGCAGCTATCCTGATAGAGCTCCGTTGAGGTCGCTCACTCCCCCCTCTCACACGCTCATTCTGTTTCTCCTGGCGCTGCAGGCTGCCCTTTTGTGCTGGGCTCCTGCTTCTGTTGGTGCCTTTTTCTGCCCACTAAGAAATCCGCAGCTGTCCCGACAGAGCTCCGTTGCGATTGCTAACTCCCCCTCTCGCACTAGCTCATTCCATTTCTGCCGGCACTGCAGGCTGCCCTTTTGTACTGGGCTCCTGCCTGCATTGCTGCCTTTTTCTGCCCACAAAGAAATCCACAGCAGTCCCAACAGAGTGCTGTTGAGCTCACTGACTCCCCCTCCCTCACTCGCTCATTCTGTTTCTCCCAGCGCTGCAGCTGCCCTTTTGTACTGGGCTCCTGCCTGCGTTGGTGCCTTTTTCTGCCCACAAAGAAATCCGCAGCAGTCCCAACAGAGCTCAGTTGAGCTCGGTCACTCCCCCTCTCTCACTTGCTCGATTCTAATCTGTCCCAAACACTGATTTCCGAAAGCGACTGCGGTATTCTGCGCCGGAAATGCGAAAACACATTTTGGCCAGGATATGAAAAATGACAGCTGTACTGTTCATAAGGAGGTGTGAAAAAATGCCAGTGTTGAAAATCTGGCATGAAAATATTACTAATTTGCGAAGTTACAAGGGTGCGTGGAAACTGCACAATGCACACTCGTAACACAGTCATTTTATGGAGTTTCATCACAAAATTTTCAATATAGGCATTTTAGGACCTCTGCTCCTGATCAGCGTCACTGTGATTTTTGTAATGTGTCCTAAACACTGATTTCCCTCAGCGCCCGCGTTATTCTGTGCCAGAAGTGCAAAAACACATTTCGGCCAGGATGTGAAAAATGACAGCTGCATTGTTCATAAGGAGGTGTAGAAAAATGGCAATGTTGAAAATCTGGAGTGAAAATATTGCAAAGTTGCAAAGTTATGAGTGTGCATGGAACCTGTGCAATGCACGCTCGTAACACACTCATCACAGCATTTTCAACATAGGCATTTTAGGACCTCTGTTCATGAACAGTGTCACTGTGATTTTCTTACTGTGTCCTGAACACTGATTTCCCACAGCGACTGCGCTATTCTGCGCTGGAACTGTGAAAACACATTTCGGACAGGATGTGAAAAATAACAGCTGTACTGTTCATATGGAGGGCCAGAAAGATGGCAATGTTGAAAATCTGGAGTGAAAATATTGTAAATTGGTGAAGTTACGAACGTGCGTGGAAACTGCACAACGCACGCTCGTAACACAGTCATTTTATGGACTTTTGTCACCAAATTTTCAACATAGGCATTTTAGGACCTCTGCTAATGAACAGTGTCACTGTGATTTTCGTAATGTGTCCCAAACACTGATTTCCCATAGCGACCGTGCAATTCTGCGCCAGAAGTGTGAAAACACATTTTGGCCAGGATGTGGAAAAGGACAGCTGTACTGTTCATAAGGAGGTGCAGGAAAATGGCAATGTTGAAAATCTGGAGTGAAAATATTGTAAATTTGCAAAGTTACAAGGATGCATAGCAGCTCAATGCACGCTTCATAAAATACAGTCATGTAACCCTTTGTTACCCAAGGTTAGAATCCAGTAAGACCTAGTAGTAGGCAGGGAGGCAGCTTGTGAAACTCCAGTTAAATGGGTTTCACACTGTCTCACTCTGTCCTCAGTCACAGCTGAGACTAGAGGGATGACATCATTATAGAACTGTCACAGCTGCATGAGCCACATTCGGAATCTTCAGCTCAGACTAAGTTAGAATCTTGGGAATTCAAAGTCAGTCTTCAATTTGTCCTTAAGCAAACAAGAAGGACACCAGTAGTGTCTGTTTACCCCCCTCCCTCTGGGGGGGGGGTGAGGAAAAGTTCTTTGTGGGTTCCAGGGGCAATCCCCTTCTCCCACCTTGGGAAGAAAGCTGCCTGTTTTAATTTAAGTTCAGTCTGTTCATGTATAACAGCAAAGGTTGCATTTCTTCGCCTGTGGGGCACCTGCAACGAATGGGTGAGTGTTTGGCCTCATTGGAAGGGGCAAACAACTTCTTTTCTTCAGTTGTATTTCAAGTATTGGGGACTGCTATTTGGGAGAACTATGTCAACTAGGACAAACAAATAGAGCAGTCATCTGTTTAAAGTGTTAAAGTTCATTGTAGAGGGGGTGCTTCAGGTCATCCACCGTCAATCTACAGTTTTAAAGTCTAAAGTTCTGTGTGTCCAGAGAAATGGCCGGGTATGGGCTGTGGGAGCTGGAGGTGGATAGATCCCCATCTTTGGTAACCAGGTCCACCTCTACGGATTTCTTCTGTGTTTTTGCTACTTGCCTCATGCGCTTGGCCAGTGATGGGGTGGATACCCAGACGTGGGTTGCAACTTGAAAATCTCTCTAGGAGTCGTAGACTTCAAGTGGTGTGTGGGGAGCCACAGGATGGGAACATTACTCCTTGTTTGATGGGAGTCTCCCTGTTTGATGGGAGTTTGAAATGGAAGTACGAAAACAAAATCTCTCTAGGAGTCGCAGACTTCAAGTGGTGTGGGGAGCCACAGTTTGGGAACCTCCTTGTTTGATGGGATGTCTTTCCAAGTAGAGTTTGGGTTCACTTGTCAAGTGGACCGTCAGTCGAGTGGCGGCAGGGGGCGGGCCAGTCGGGCTGTGTATCCAATGCGCATGCAAAGTCCGGGCTGAGTGCCTGGTGGGTCCAAAGCCAGACAACTGTTGTAGTGTTCATTCCTCAAATGGACCGCTGTGTTTAACCTCTAATCTGCATTACAATTCGTAGCCCTGTGAGGACCATACAGAGCTTTGTTTATGTTCAGTGAGTTAATAAATAAAGCCACACTGAAAAATCCCAATTCTGGTTCTGGACATTACAGTTATTGCTTCTGTAGCTGGATTTACTTGGGTGCCCCTGTGCAGAGTAGTCAAACCTAGGTCTCTTGTTGCCAAGTAGCCTCGTCCTTCCCGAACCCGTAGATACCCTATGTATATCCATGCTACAAATGTGGACACATAGAGGGTTACACATGTCTTGATTTTTTCCACAAATGTGCAACATAGACTTTTGAGAGCCCATCTCATGAACACTGGCATTGTTGTTTCGTTAATCAGTCCCAAAGGTGATTCCGCCGATGACTGCAAAATCACCTTTTGGGAACCAAATAATGCCATGACAGTGGCTGAATTCATGAGGAAGGGTCCCAAACCCCATGTTGAAAATTTGGTGCCAAAATTCAAAAATGCCTAAGATATGCATCAAAGTTGAAAAAACCCTATTTATGCCACTATACAGCTTACCGGCATTTCCTCAGTTCACGGTTGGTTTTGAAGAGTGCAGACATTTTCCTGGTCCACCGAAGATCGTCACGCTGGGCTCTGGAAGTAAGTATGGGGTGAGGGGACAGTGTGGGGAGGCAGGGTGCGCAGAGTGTGGGTGCAGGTTGGGGAGGGGCTGCTGAACTCGACGAGGGACCATTTTTTCCTTTACAGGTAAAATAAATAAATAAATAAATCACTGGACTTTTTTTTTTTTTTTTAACAGGGACATTTATGGACATTTGGTATGCTGGGGTGGGCTCCCAGCGTGCCAGCCTACTGTTGTGTGGGGGGTGACTGTAGCCAACGGGGGATTAGTCACTCCCGTTGGCATATACGGAGGTGCGCAGTAGCCGAGGGGGATTGGGCACCCCCCCTCGGCACACACTTATGTTTTGTCACGAGGGAAACATGATGCCGACAGGGAGTGGGCTCCCCCACTGGCAACTGAAACTGGGAGGGGGGAGATTATGCTGACGGGGAGTGGGCTCCCCCCATCGGCAACCTGAACGCGCGCAGGGGACTGAAGCCATTGGCAAACAACCACTGTTGTGGGGGGGCACATGCTGCCAATGGGGATTGGGTAACCCCTCGGCACTGAAGGCTCACTAATATTGTTTGTGAACACGGTGGCAAGCCACCGCCATGTTCACAAACAACATCACAGTAGCAAGGTTCCGCCCAGCAATGATGGGTTGCTCCCTTATTGCAGCGGAATGGCTTATGCCGCAATGACGAGGCAGGCCCTGATTGCAGCGGCTGAAACCTTACAAGGTTGCGGCAAGCTGGGTGAACTAGTGTCAGCAGCAGTGTGCCACCCCATTGGGAAAGGCGGGCCAAGCCTCCAAAGGCTGTGGGGGCATTGGCCACAACAGTGCCGTGCCTCCACAACCTGCTTCTGTAGCAAGCTACCGCAATATGTTTCTTGTGCATGTGCGCAATCAACATAATAAAATCACCAGATGGATCCCAAAAGGTCAGACAACACTGGGAATGAGTGTGTGCGGGTCACCATGGATGTTGCATTTACTACCTGCTGCTTTGTAGGTCTCAAACAAGGCTGAGAGGCCTGGGTTCTGGTTTTCCTGATTGGGGAGGGTCATATCCAGATAGGTTAAGTTTTGCATGGTGCCTCCACTCAGAGTAAAGTTTAAGTGAGCATGATTGAGTGATACAACCCCCGGGATGCAGTACCTCCCCATCTCCCCAGTGTCCCCTTTGCATGAAATACCACAATGCAACCTTAAAATCAACACAAGAGCAATCTAAGAATATGCTCATCGGGCAAAATTGGAAATACCAATAAAATATGTGTTGTGGGATATTCACAGGGGGTTATGGAACTTGAGCAAAACTGTTTTAGGCAGATATGGTAAACTGTAAAGCAGTAGGACCGAACTTAGTTGCCAGACGAGGCTCGGTCAGCACGACACTTAAAACACAGTAGCAGTACCCCCCCAGGCAAGACAATACAATGGCAGTATAAATACTGAAACCTCTTAGTATTACCAGCACACCTGTACTGGGGGCATTACCCAGTTCCTACCAGTACCATTTTAAACCCTTAAACCTTAAAGGGAACTCACGGTGCATCGCTGGATACCCAGTCGTAGGAACATTGCAGGCCCCATGACATTGCAGCTGGTCGACTGGCAGTGGTGCACTTTAAGCAGAAGAAAACACTTTGATAAACCCAAACCCCACAGGCCATGCAACTGCTTAAATGGCAAATCTCCAAATTAGGTATTTGTAACTCCTGGCCCATTGGCCAAATCTGTAGATTCTGTGGTAAACTTTGTACAAATCCCAGTTGGAAGGCAAGCCCTGATAGTACTCACAGTTCTGGTGCACCAGCTTCCCTGACAGCTTTGGCTTCTCCTCTTCCTTCCTGCAGGTGCAGGTCCTCTCAGGCAGTGGATCAGTTGTGTAGCTGGGGGCGGGGGCGGGGCGGGGGCAGCTTGAAGATGCAGGTCTCAGTTGCCTCAGGATATGGATCAGGCTGTCTGTGTCCACAGTCATCTGGACCTCTCTGGCTCTTTCCTCTTCCTCCTCCTCCTCCGCAGGACAGACCAGTCTAAGGAGCAGGGGCCCCCACGCCTCACACCCACATCCAGGCTTCAGAACCTTTGTGTTGTGCATTGACTAACAGCTGGCAGTAGCACTAACTTTACTTCTCCCAGACTGTCCGCAGGGCTGATGCAGGTTTTCTCACACGGAGGTACTCCATCAGTCTCTGGTGCCCACAGACTGATAGCTGTGGCATGCATTTACCACCATTTCTCTCACTGCCGGCTTCAGTCTTTTTTACAGGAAAGATGTCCTGACACTTTGAGCAGACATACAGTTCAGTCTCATTATCACACTGGTTGTCGAAACCTTTAGGTTACTTTCTGACCAAGTGACTGTGGAAGCCCAGGCAGGCTTCCCTGAACTGGCTTTGGTCAGCAACAGAAGCCCTCCTCATTCTGTGAGCGCTCACTGCCGACTGACTTCTGCATCTACTCTCAGCATGTCCCTGGGCAGTGGCAGCTTCGAAATGGCACACCGAGCTCTCAGTCCCTAAAATTAGTATGCAGAATGCTCACGTAACACCCTATTGCCTGTCAGAAAGGGCACCAAGAAGGCAGCGTGGTCACTCCCCCAGAATGTGTTGGTGGTCATGAGCTGAGATCCCTGACCTCCTGTAAGCTGTGGCTAAGGTAAGGGGTTGGCAAGATGGTGGCTTCCTTGCTAGAAAGAACTCTGCTTCTTTCCAAAGTGCTTCCTTTGGGCACCTCCCCATCTTTCAAGGTAGTAGACCCCCCCCACACATTTAGTAAGTGTGATAGTACTCCACTGTCTGGTCGGTAGTCTGTGATTGATGGGGCTTTCCCCACTCAGTTGCGAGCTCTTTTGTTGGGCCCCCCCCCCCCAATCAGAGCAGTCTCTTTGCTAAATGGGCTGACAACCCTTAGTGTCAAAGGCACACTGGCACCAAGCACATGTCGTTTCTCTTTCTCACCTCCTTATGTGTCTCCGCGTTCCCTGATGCCTGCTGGTGTCCCTGGGGCTGGAGCACACTAGAGGAGGTCCAATTCAGGTGTCTCAGGTTGTGGCATTAAAGTGCTTACGCTGGTGGGCCAGCAGCACTGAGCACCGAGAGGCAGTGTGTGTGATGGCAGCGTGCGTGTTCGAACAGCGCTCCTTGCATGTTTGAGCAGGCAGCTGCTCGAACGTGAGCAAAGAGCAGCATCACGATCATCGTGCAGGAGCAGCTCCATGGTTCCAGAAGCACTTCTCTGTTCCCCACCAGGCTGGAGTCCTGGGGGTTGGCATGAACGTGGCAGATTAGGCAACAGGCACACCTTTCTGGGGCAAAGGAAAGTCAGGTAAGCCCCACCATTTGGGGAGGGGGTTACATATGTGTAGCCAGAATATAATTACTGGGTACTGTTTTGTTCCATAGGAAAAAACATGTATAAATATCACTATAACACGCTGGTTATAATGGGATTCATGTGCCAGAGTCCCTCATTCTGCCCATGCACAAAAAGTATGCCTCATGCACCAAATCTCTGTAAAGAAACCTAGTTGTACAGTCGCAGCCCTATCCATAGCATTCTCTCTCTCTCTCTCTCTCTCTCTCTCTCTCTCTCTCTGTGTCTCTGTCTCTCTCTGTCTCTCTCTTTCTCTTTCTCCTTGCTCTACCATCTCCATGGAAGACTCCTGACAAACACCTAAATCTTGCCTATAACCATTGAAAACTGAATTTAATTTTTTGCCATCATTACAGTGCAGGACATAGGGGCCAAACAACAGTATCTAGCAATTATGTAAAATAAAACATAGGTATGCTTAAACTCAAATTTTAACCACACCCTCAATGTGTGATGTGATTATAAACCCTTCAGTCTTCGCTCTCAGGGTTCATGTAGCATCACACACCTAGAATGTGTATAACATTCTCGTTATACATGCCTATCCATGCATTATTCCATATTTTATACATACCCAAGTAGTGGTTTATGTTTTTGGTCAGCCATGTCCCCCAGCAGGACTTAATCACCCTTGCCCTACTAAATTCTGAAGTTGTATTACCTGCCCACAAAATATTTTATCCTTGTTATCTTTTACATCAGCGGCAGACGTGACCTGGAATAAATGGAAGATTGGTCACATTGCAGACTCGGTAGTGCATGCAGGTGTATTAGTGTGAGTTGGAGTGAGGAAACCCTTAAATCACCCTGTATTCACCTAAATATGACCCCCTTTAGATGCCCTGCAAGACAGAGTAAAACCACCCACTTCTACGTGGCCAGACTTAGTCAGACCCTGCTTCGGCTCCACCTGATAAAGATCGAATCCTGCCAGGCACAGCCTGTTACTTACTGCCCATCCCACTCTGCTATACAAAGTAATGATCTAAAGATGGCCCTCCCGTACTGGAGATCACTACCCTTGGCCTTGACCACCTGGTACCAGGGTTCCACCCCCTTTTATAACTTACAGGAGCTCCTAAGTTACAGCTCCTGGGTACCTAAGGTTTAAATGGTGCATGCCCGATGACTGTTGCCGAGGGTTGGTGCACAATGGTGCTCTTTAACTGAGACACGCAACTTGCTCAAATTAGCAACCCCCCCAAAGGCAACGCAATTGTGTTAATGGCACTGAATCTCCACACATTTGTAATCTGGACCTGATTACCCACTTGCAAAGTGCACATTCAAACTGAACACTTGCAAGCTCTAATCCCATGAAATAGAACATCTTCTGTTGCAGCAGACCTCTGGAACCTCAATCTCCCATGGTACCCTTGGATCAGCTATTCTACCTTTTCAGCCTTGTTTCACCTCTCTCAGATGCCCTCTTTCATATGATACTTCTCAGACTCCATACCCACACATCCCAGCTTCTGAAACCCTCAAGGTGGCCTGCAGCTCGACACCTGACTGCAGAGCCTGCTATGGTACCCACACCAACAGCTCTGGCTTCGAGAGGTTCTGCTCGCTGTTGGTCTCTTAGCCTTGTCACTCATGCTGGCTAGCACATGAATGATGCTTCTTTTCTCGCCACGCTCAGTAATCTTTTGCTTGAGGATGTGTGCAGACCTGAGGCCTGGAATAGTGCAGCTTGAACTCTCTCTCAGGACTGTAGGTCCTGCCTCAATGGGATCTCTTTCTCACGTGCCAGCCCTCAGGTCAGACCACTTTTATAGCTACACTTCGGGGGCAGCTGCCATTGGTACAAAATGCTGTCACTCACATAGAAACATAGAATCTGATGGCAGAAGGCTATTGAATGTCCATCAAGTCTGCCCGTATTATACTACCTCACCACATCGACCTGCTATACTGATGAGTTACCTCCTTCACTCCCTCTCGCCTCATTCCCGTGTTGCACCCCCTCTCCCCAGGACTATGAGTCCCCTTGCCCTGTTACAGTCATGTTTTTTTCAATAGAGCTTTTTTTCCCTGGGTGGGGGCTAGCAGGCAAGGCTTCAGCTCTCCCTCTTGAGAGGGCTCAATTCAGCCCATTCAGGGCATCATGGAACCTGCTAGCTCCCCATTTTTCCACCCCCCCCATTGCTGGGGCGCTCACATCAGCATACATATGTGGAGGCACGCGCATGCTACAGAGTTCCGCAGCATCCTCCCGTCATTGCCATCCCAGACCCACACTGCCATCAGGCCTCCATTTGGTGGCAGTTGTTCGGCAGGAAAAATGAGTCACCCACCATGCTCAATCTTCTCTCTCCCCGGCCGAGCCCTGACAACCCGAGTTTGCACACGAACACGGGTCATCGGTGTGGCAGGAGGTAAGACGCGCAGTGCCTCAGCCCTCCACGCCGCCAGGCCGGCTACTCACACTCACGTTTAAACTTGTTTAGGTACACTGCCCCTACCCCTTCTGCCAACATTCTGTTGGACATTCTCACCACCCTCAACATGAAGTTAAACTTCCTCACATCTCTCTGTCCTGAACGTACCCATCACCAACTTCCAGTCATGCCCCTTAGTGATGATGTCCGTATTTCTTAAGAACAGGTCCTCACTAGTCATGCAATTTATTTATACCCCATGGAAATATGTTTCCGTTATGCTGCTCCTCTCATGCCTGGCCTCCAGAGAGTACATATTTTGGGCCACCAGCTGTCCCTCATAGGTTGTGCCTTGCTGGCCCTGGATTTTCTTTGTGGCCCTCCTCTGCACTGACTCCCGTCTGTCACTGTCAGTGTCCTTCCTCAGGTAAGAACCCCAGAACAGAGCACACTACTCCAGATGAGGTCCCACCAGGGATCTATATTAGGGCCATATCATCTAATTTCTCCTACTATCAGCATTCCTACCTGCTGTATACACCCCAGCGTCCTCAATGTCTCGCTATATGCTTTGGGGCAGTGATTTGTTTGCTTGAGTGAGTCACTAATTATCACCCCCCCGATCCCTCTTCTCTGTTGTAATGGCCAGTCTAACTGCACCCATCCAGTATTCTGGGTGTGGGTTCCATTTCCATAAGTGCATTACCTTTCATTTCTTGATGCTGAATCTCAACTGCCAGATCTCAGAACAACTTCCCAGCTTCTCTAGGTCTATATAGAGCTCCCACATCCCTTCTTTTAGATCAGTCCTGCCACGTAGCTTTGTGTAGTCAATGAAGAGAAATAACTTCCCCTGGATACCTTCCACTATACTAAAGCTTCATACTAAAAGGTTTAGGAGCAAGGAAGGAACAAGTCTATTAGTCACTCCTGTGTTTAGGTATAGTATTTTAAAGTGGCTCCTTTCAATATATGCCTATTTAACTTTGCCTTGAATTCAGATTTTGTTTTACTGGTTATTATGTCACACAGCAACTGGTTCCACGGATTGATGATACACTGTGTATAAACATTTATTTTCTTGCTATTTCTTCTGAATTTTTGAGGTTTAAATTGATGTGGGTGCCCATGTGTGCCAGTGGATTGTGTTTTGAACTCAAAATTTAGTTCACTGAAAAGGTAGGGATCCTGTACGGTATCATACGAGAGCATAACATCATCTCTGGCACACCTGGTTTCCAAGGACGTAAGATTAAGACTTTTAAACTATTTTCATAAGATTAATTTTTAATGTTGTAGATAAGTTTAGTGACCCGACTTTGGACACCCTCCCCTTTAGACATGGTGTTTCTAGTATAGGGGCACCACATCTGACTACCATAATCTAAAATTGGTCAGGTATAGGTCCTGTAAAGTCGCATAATAACTTCTGCCCTCCTGGTGTTATTAAAGTTTTTCCTTATTGGCCATAGAACCTTATTTACAATATAAATAACCAAGCATTCTTTCTCTTGGCTGGAGGTGTCACTGGCAATCACCCCTAAATCTTTTTCACTGTTCACTATATCGATATACTTATTGAACAGAACAGGTCCCAGGACTGCTCCCTGCAGTCCCCTGCCTGTGACCTCCCTGTCCCCTGACTTGGCCTCATTCACTACTACCTTCTGTTGCCTTCCTCCTAGTCAGTTTCCCACCTGCCTGCCTAAAGCTGGCTCTACTTCCAGTTCCTCCAACTTGTATAGCAGCCTCCTTTGTGGTACCGAATTGAAGGCCCTGCTGAAGTCAAAGCTGAGCAAATCTACCTCCTGTCCTCCATCTATTGCCTTAGTGACCCAGTCGGGAAAACAGTATCAGATTGGTCTGGCATGACCTCCCTGCCACAGACCCCTGCTGCTTGCTGTCCTGCAGTCTACTGTCTTCTAAGTTGGCCACCAAGCTTTCTTTTACTATAGTCTGCATTAGCTTACCTGCAATGGAGGTAAGGGTGACAGGCCTGTAGTAGACAAGACCCTCCCTGTCCCATTCTTGTGGAGTGGGGCTATTTTGGTGGACCTCCAGTCCACTGCCACCCCACCAGACTTCAGTGAGTTACTAGTCGAGTTAAGGGAACCATCAGTTCTTCAGCCAGTTCCCCAAGTACCCTTTGGACCAAGCCATCTGGGCTTGTTGCCTTATTTACCTTGAGAGCTTCCAGACCCTTTCTCACACAGTCTACCATTATCTCTAACCTGCCAATTTCCTGACCCCCACCCAATGTGGCAGCCTTAGTATCACTCTCCAGTAAAGGTCTACTGTCCTCTACCGTGAATACTGAGAAGAAGTAATTGATCAGTACATTTGCCTTCTGCACATTGTCTTCAACTACCCTCACCCTCTACTAGCATGACTATCCCCTTGGCTTTTTTTTTTTCTCCAGAAGTATCTAAAACATTATTTCTGCACCTTCAGCGTTTGCCTTTGCTTTCCTGACTGCCTCCTTTGCCTCACTGAGTCTAGCCTGATCTTAGTTATGTGCAATTTATACTCCTCCAACCAGGGCAGGCTTGGGCTCCCTTCAGCCCTGCCCTGCTGAACCCCACTGTCCATCACCTCCCTGGGATTAGTCCTGGTGGTGGGGTGGGTGGAGAATCAGTGGTCAGGGCATCGTGTATGCCTGCCCCCCCCCCACTGCCATTTTCTACCAATCTGCCAAGAATTAATCTTCATCATTCATTCCCACTTATGGGTCTATGCTTGAGGTGCTAGGACCCAGTGGCAGAAAAGTCTTTTGCAGCCTAGGGGGCCGACTGTGCTGGCACTGCCCACGAGGCAGAAGTAGTAACATCTCACTTTGGGAGGGCAAGTAACTGATGGTGACCCCCTTCCTCAATTCTGTTTTTCCTGCCATGGAGTCCACAACATGGGAGCTTCTACAGTCACCAGAACTGTGACATAACCCTTCCCAGTTCATCGCTGCTTCGGTTCGACATCATTATGCCTTGGTACCATGTTTTTTGGTGCCATTGTTTGTTTTCATGATAATTGTGCACCAAATTCTAGTCTCATTTTTTGGTTATTTTTGCTAAGTCCTCATGTCGAATCCTGGGGAGCATAAGAAACCTAAAAAGAAGAAGAAGAGCGACGGCAATCCCCCTGTGAGTCAGTGCCCCTTTGGGGGGTCATACTTCCATCCAGGACAGACATGAGGACTGTTGACCTGCCTTGGTGCCAACCATGACATGGACAGGTGTGGTGCCCGCTTCTCCATGGACAACTATACTCTTGAGAAGCATGCATTGAAATGGGACCATGGTTCGCCCACCTTCGGAGATGGGCCTCGCACCAGGGATGCAAAGGTAAGGTCTCTTGGCTCTTCCCCTGAGCCCCTTCCCAGTACTGCATGTACTGAGGAAGTCCACGACACTCCCTGTGCTTCTCTGCCAAGACATTGGAGGCCCAGGGGCATTTGATGGACAGTCTGCTCCCTCTGGGGGGGGCTGGCTGAGCACCTCCCAGTCCATTGGCCCTTCAGGGCAGCAGACACCCTTGGTGGTGGGCGCCCCAGCATTGCGGCCTGGTGTCACCCTGGCTGCTGCTGCTAAGGCTGGTACTGGTGAATGGTGTCATTCTGGCCACAAGACCTTGCCCCCTTCTGGCACTGCTCACAGTGCCAGAAGAGGGAAGGATTCCAAAGCTGACCCTGTCTCGGACCCGGAGGTAATTTCTGTCTCTTCCCCTGAGCACACTGGTGGCTCAGGGGAGGATGAAGGTGCTGAACTTGGGCCTGGGGACAGAGTCAGTGAGGATGAAGGCCTTCCTGGGCCTGGTTCTGAGTCTGACTCAGGGTCAGGAGTCACTCCTGGGGTTACCTCATGGGTTGATATCAGGGATGGTGACAGGAACCCTTCAGATGCTGTTTGTGGTGCCAGTTTGGGTTCCAGTGCTGTTCCCAGTGCCAGGTCTAACTCCTGTGCCATTTGCAGTGCCGGTTCCAGTTCCAGTGCCACTCATGATGCTAGATACAAGTGTGACTCTGGAGGTGGCTCTGGCCTAGAGACTGGGCTTGACCGTGGGGCGGGGCAGCGTCAACCCTGATGAGAAGTTGAGGCGTGGCACTTGGTTAGAGATAGTAGTAACTCTGGCAGAGCTGCAGCACCCGCCCAGGACCTAGTTTCTCTCCAGAACCATTGGCCCTGTCACTGGTGGGGACTGGGGCTGCCATGCAGACCCTGCCCGGCTCCACTCTCCCAACCTGGAGGTTCCCCCTAGGGCACCATCTGGACCGGACCACTGATGTTGGTCGGTCACAGTCGGGCGCATTTACCAGGCTCTACCCCCCCCCCCGGCTGAGGTCCTTGAGCATTCTCGTAGCCTTGGCAGAGGACCTGGCCTGGTCTTCACTGAACCTCCTCCCCCTCCTCTGCCCTGTCCCTTGCACTCCCAGGTATTTCGGGTCCCCTGGGGCCCATGACCTGGAATCAATTCAGGTCAATGGCTGGTATGTTTCACCAATACCACCTCAGAGCAGATCAGGCTCCTTTTAGGCCTGAAAGTCCTTAAGCACCATTACCTGAGTCCAACTCTTTCTCTCCTACTTCCTCCTCTGAGGAAGATGATTTTTCAGTCCATCTCTCCTCTGATGCCGATTATTCCTGGTACAAGTGATTCCTGTCAAAGATGATGCAGAAACTGAGTTTATGTCCATTTGTAGGTCATAATACTGCTATCCTTGTGCTGTCATTCCTTGGGGTTACAGCGATGATGCTATGATGATGTGTAGGAGGAAGTAGGATGTTGGTTAACTAGGATCTGCAGCTTATCCATTAGGTAGGGAAATGGGCAGACTAGGTGGGCAAAGTGGTCCTTATCTGCCATCAAATTCTGTGTTTCTATGTTTAAGCCATCCCTCTGTGGCCTTGGCCCTTTACAGATGCATCCAGGCATGTCTGGCTCCATCCCTTTGCCCCTTCTCCACCCCCTAGGGGTATCCAGTGCAAAAACTGCACTCCTGCGGGGCATCCAGGTGATATCCATCATCCCACTTTGGGGATTCTGGTGCTTTAAACCCCCTGTGGGACTAGGCACCTGCTACATGACCACCCATCCCTGACACGTACACTGCAGAGATTGATGCTTGAGGCAGGAGGGTTTTTCTGGTGGTAGGCACCATGACGTGCATTTCTCGACATCAGGCAGCTTACAGCAAGTGCCTGTGGGTGACGCTGAGTCAGCTCTTAGTGTCCATGCTGGATAATGCATCAATAAGACAGACCATTCGCCTTTCCACCCAGGGCATGGAGCTGGTGAAGCATCATGTGAGGGAGTCTCACAACACCAGCGAGGTAACTTCCAGGCTGGTGGGAACACTAGTCTGCATTTGACGGATGGCATGGCTTCACTTCTCCTGATTGGCACCCCTGGCTCCGTGCAGAATGCTCAACTCACATTTCCAGGTTTCTCACTTTTTCTCCAGCAGGGTGAGGTATGAGTTGTTGGGGTGCCCTCTTGCTCCCAGGCTGCGTGAGCCTCCATCTGTCCTTGACCTTCTCGGGTCCTGTCAGACCTGTGAGGAGTCCCTGCTCTCCAGTCGTTATCCCCCACCAGAGGGGTTACCTCCCACCAGAGGGATAATTTTTTTTTTTACTTCCCACAGGGCGAGCCAACTTGTCCCCTATTTGGGGGACAGCTTGATACTCTGACCCATAAGTGGGAATGAATGGTGAAGAGACAGATTCTTGGAAGATAAGAAAATTACATATTCACCATTGTTGGTCTTCCAAAATATCTTCACTGTTCATTCACATGCCCACCCACCATCACCCGCTAAGGTAAGTGCCCAGCCCTATGGGCATTTCACCCTGTGATGCTGTGCATATGGTATCCTCTTGCCACCCCCTCCGGGCTCTGTCTCCCTTGGAGGCCCTGTTTTTTCTTCAGTTGAAATTGGACCCTCTCGTCCCCTTCCCTCCCTTCCAAACGCCTAGTTTTTACCGTTTTCAAAAAAAAAAAAGGCCCTTTACCCTCTTTCCCAACAAAAAACCCCTGGAAAAGTAAAAAAAAAGGTATATGCTGCGACACTCTCTGCTTCTTTTTCCCTTCTCACGCCTTGGAGTGGCAAGAAGATAGCAGTTGTGATCTTGGACTCTGTCCAATCTCTCCTATCTATCCCTTAGACCTTTGTTTTAATTCCTTTAGTTCTTGTCCTCTTTGAGCATAAGACCCTTCTAAATTGGTGTTCTGCCATCCTAACCTTACAGAGATTCCTCCAGGTCTCTCTGGTACCAATAAATCCACAAAAGTATGACCGCAAACTCACGCTGTAGCGGGGGTGCATGGAAAACGGGCCGACCAGCCCGCATTACTGTCCAACAATCTTTCTGGTACCAGCCAGAGCTATATGCCAGAGCTGCTGCCCTCCCCTCCGCCTTCCTGTCCAGGTGGCTGAAACAGGCTCTGTCTGTTACACCCATTACCCTTGTGCCAGTTAGGCCAATCTTTTAGTTCTCTAAGTTGGTAGCTGGGTTTTATTATTTTTATGATTTTGTATCCTATATACTTTTTCTATCCCTTTGGGCTAAGAGACAATAACCCCCTCTCTCTCTCTCTCTATATATATATATAGATATATATATATATTTTTTTTTTTTATTTTCTCTCCCATTTGTTTTCTCTCCTGGCAATAAGAACTGAGGAAGGGAGGAAGATGGGATCAATTACTGGCCAACCCACGAGCACGACATGACTACGTTTGCCTCGTGGGTGGCACTGACACCGACGTCGGTCCCCTAGGCTGTAAAAGACTTTGCTGCTGCTGCATCCTAGCGGCTCCAGCTTAGACCCATAAATCTGAATGAATGGTGAAGATATTCTGGAAGCTCAACAATTATGTTGAGAGCATAATTTTCATTTTTTTCTCCCATCTCCCCTTGCCAGGACATGCACGTCAGTGTGCATGGAGGCGCATGCCGCAGGGTCCTGCGGTACCTCCCCTGTCTGTCACTCCTGACCTGTACTGCCACCAGGGCTCCACCTGGTATCAGTCATTCAGCAGAGCCAGGAGCCCTCCTTGGGAGAGGAGAGCTGTCCCTCAGAAGCTCAATCCTCTGCCCCTCAGCTGACTCCAGAAGACCCGTGCTCATTCACAAACACAGGTTGCCAGTGTAAAGTGAGGTGAGGCATACAGTGCGTCAACCCTCAGTGCCACTGGGCTGGCCTTAGCCTGATATTCTTGTCATTTTCCTCCCCATGTTCCTCTTGCACCCAGTGAAGGCCTTTCCTTTCGCCCTCGCAGACTCCCTTATCACCTCTGAAAACCAGCTCGGCCTTTTGTGCCTGTTTCTTTTGGTGGCCTCCCTCATGAAGCACAAAGCCCTGTAAGTCCCAAAAAAAGCACCAGAATCCACTGTCCTACCTTCTCCAAGAGGCCTCCAGGTGGCTTTATCCAGGAACCCCTTTGAATGGCTGTCCCCATGGATTGGAGGTCACAAGATGGTGGCTCCTATGGAGTCCACAGCATTTGTCTCAATGTACTGCTATTAATGGGTCCCATAAGTCCTGTGCCGATACCCTACGGCATAATGGGAGTACCAGGCACCCGGCACATCGTCCAGATAAACCCTATATCTGTACAGAGGGTTACATGATCATCTATGTGGCATAGTCCTGGTACAAAACAGGGACCACTTCATTTAAAGTCCCAAACTGTCCCTGCAGTGTTAGCCTTGTTTGTGGCACTGGAGGCCTACAATTTATGGGGTTTTTACACATTCCTTGTTACAGAGGAACTAAACTCAAAGAGAGGTAAACAGTACTGACCTTTCTGCAGCACTCCTCTTGTTAATCTTGCTCACAAAAATGGCATTTCAAAGTAAAATTCTTTATTGAAAGTTTCATTACATACCAAATAAACATATACACACACACCAGTCACAGCAGCTTCTATGGGATTATGGAAAGGCATACATGGTACTATAGGGCACGGCATATAGTGGACCAGCCTACTTTGCTCTAAAGATCTAGTGTCAAGAAGAGCAACCTGTCTTGCTGAAGGAGAGGAGGGGGAGGTCTCGGTACAAAGCTTGTGTTACATTAATTATCACAGCGGGGTAGGCTTGATCATTAACCTGGGGGTTGACCAGTTGTCTGGAAAGCAAACTGCCAAGATGAGAGTGGAGGTTAAAAGCTGTCTCTTACATTTCCGGACCTTAATAGAAAAGAAATATAAACATTAGCTTTTCCCAGGTAGCGTACAACAGAGTATGCCACCCAACACCGAGGTGGCATCCAAACTGCAACCTTACCTGGAATGGTTCTAGACCTGGTGTGACTCTGTAGCAGTCTTCCAGGAATCAGTATTCACCATTGATTCACACTAGAGGGTCTTAGCTGGAGGAACTATGACCCTGCAGGAGCCAGGATTTTTAAAGTGGGCTGCGCTGAATTGAGCTGCGTGCATGCTCGGCACTGTGAGAGGGAGCTCATGGCACAGGCTTACCTGGGCACCAGCCCTGAACTGCCTCCATTTATTTTTCCCACCATCGAGTGAGCATCAGTGACAATGTCGCTCATCCACTGGGAGTCAGAACTTCATGTCTATATGACAACAGCATTCAGTTCTCTCAGTTTTAGTGTTTAAAGCTAGAGTTCATTATTTTTGTGTCAGTTTAGTGATTTTATAAAGATGTTTCTGTCGGTCTCTGACAAGTCTACCAAGTCAACAGTTGACGCCCATGGGGGACAATGGTAGGGAGCCTTCTCAGGCAAGCTACCCTAGCAGCGGGGCCATGTCCAATCCACTTTACCCATCAGAGAAGGGTTCTGACAATGGGCGGTCTTGTGCTCGGGAGGAAGAACAGTCCTCCAAGAAGCACAAAAAGAAGTGGGCCCATTTCCGACCCTGGTTGGGTTCTCGGTGCTGTCTGACTTCAAGTGTTTTCTCTTCCCATAGGAAGGGGAAGAAACAGTACTGCTCGAGGTCACCCTCTGTGAGGTCTGCAACAAGATCCTTGGTCTCCCGGAACCAGAGGCTCTCATTGGCACCATCTGTGTCACAAGGGGCCTCTGGTACTAGGAGGTTGAGGTCTCCCAACCGGAGCCCCTCTCTGTCTGTAAGTGGGGACTCCGGTGGGTAGTTCCACCATTGGGAGCTCTTATGGAGCAGTGGATGCAGCGTCTGGCTCATTTGCCTCTGCCAGTGGAGCCAGTCCCTTGTCCTTTGGGGCTGGTGGTACTGGAGCTGCAGGCATGGTACTCAAGCTGGGTAGAGCATTTGGCTCCAGCAACAGCCCCTGGGCCCTTGCCGGTGACCACACCGTTGATTCCTGTCCCTCTGGCTGCACCCCCATTCAGTGTCACTATGATGGGACCGGACACAGTACCATTGCTGGTCACTTTGGTGCTGGCTGGGTCATTGGCAATGAGGTTAATGCTGGTATCAGTGCTGGGTTTAGGCTTTTTTGGGCCTGGCCCGGCATCCGTTCCAGTGCTGCCAATCATGCCGGGGATCTCCCCAGCTTCAGATTCAGTTTTGGTTACGGTGCCACCTCTGGCAGCAGCCCCTCATTCTTTGGGGCCAGTGTCACTGGTGTTGCCAAGGCCATGCTCTGGATTAGAGGGGCTAGGATCCATCCCCCTTTACGATTCTTCCTCTGGAGGAAGATATGGAGGAAGATGAGTCTGACCCCAACCTCATCATTTCTGAGGGTGGCAACGAAGACTCTTTCTTTAGCCTGGACAATTGGGATCCAAGCCCTTCTTCTGTTCCACAGGAGGATCTCACTTTCCATGCTTTGTTTAGGAATATGCATCCTGCACTTGATTTTGAGCCTACAGCCAATGACCCAGGTAAACATCTCTGTCTGCAGTGGTTAAACATTTCTACCATGCTGGTCAACTTTGTTTCTCCTATTTCACATGTATCTGAAACCTTGTCTGATGTGGTCTGGTATAGACCTGCTTTAATCCTTTATGTCTGCAAGCAGATAGACAGGAAATACTCTGGAAGAACAGACCACTGTATGTTTCTCAACCTGTAGCTGATGCCATTGTTATTCTTGCTGAGAATGACAAAGCCATTCTTCCCCAAGAGGTCGCTACGCATCCTATTAACAAAGAGTCATGCAAGATTGACACCATGGGCAAGTAGGCTTTCACTGCAGCCACCCTTAGCATGCAGACTGCTAGCTACCAAGGGAATTTTTCCAAATATGAATAAACCCTTTGGAGCTTGTTTAAGTCTCTGGTAGAATCCTTGCCAGACTCTGAAACTAAGCAAAAGATTCTGCAGACTACCACGCATGGAACTGAGTCTAACAGTCTTCAGCTCAAATCTGCTATGAATGCCTTTGGTACTGCTTCTCGCTCTGCTGCTGCAGGCATCTGTATCAGAAGGCATATTCCTGGCTATGAACTGCTGGTTTTTCTAAGGATGTCTAACAACAGGTTATGAATGTTCCCTTTGATGGCACTTACCTGTTTGGACAGCAGGTAGAGAAGTCTCTTGAGGCATCTCAGAAAACTAGAATGGCCCTTAAAACTTCCAGGCCAGCTCCTGCTAACCCTCAGGGGGAAAGGATATGGTTTCTTTCAGAACTGGCAGTCCTTTTGTAGGAAAGGCAGAGGAGCCCAAAACAAATCTCATCCTCCCCTGCCTCACAAGAAGGCACAGATGAAGAAACATATGCCAAAACCACCCGGTGCCACCCTCGTAATCTTCAGCCCCAGCCTTCCCTCAGACACCTGAAGCAGACTTCTCCTCCCAAGTGGGGGTGGGGCACCTGACTCAGTTTTACCATCAGTTGGAATCCATTATGAGAGACTGATGGGACTTCCAGATCATCTGAGAGGGATATTCGCCTGACTTCACAGAAATCCCTCCAGACTATCCACCCAAAAGGCAGCCTCTCTTATCAGCCCATATGTAAGAGCTACAGGTGCAGGAGATAGCGGGCCTACTGAGCAACAGGGCAGCGGGAATAGTACCAGAGTCAGAATGTAACACAGGCTTCTACTCCTACTGCTTCCCAGTACCAAAGAAATCAGGGGGCATGTGCCCCATTCTTGACCTCAGAAACCTGAACAAGTTCACAGATCAAGAAAAATTCAGATTTATTTTTTGGGGGTCATTGCTTCCCTTCCTAAAACCTCAGAATTGATTAGCATCCCTGGATATGCAGGATGCATACCAGCATGTACTGGTGCAACCCACCTGCCACAGATACCTTTAATTTGTTGTGCTGGAACAGCATTACCAGTTCACAGTCCTGCCTTTTGGGCTCTCCAGGGCACCTCGAGTATTTACAAAGTGCTTTGCTGTACTCGGAGCGCATCTGAGAAAACTGGGACTCCAGATTTACCCTTACCTGGATGATTGGCTGATAACCAGTCCATCCAGGCAGGATACTTAACAGGCAGGCCACGGACTCTCAGTTCATTACCTCCATGGGAGTTCTGCTGAATCCCAGCTCCAACCCTCACATAATCCGCTGTTCACAGGAGCTCTTCTGGATACTACCAAGGCCCAGGCTTTCCTTCCAGAGAGCAGAATGCAGGCAGTCCTGTAGATAGCATGCTACATAATAGAGTGCAACTCTGTCCAAGCCCACTTCATGCAGTGCATGCTGGGTCTGATAGCCTCCTCAGTGTTCGCAGTACCACTGGCACAGCTGCACATGAGAATGACTCAGTGGATGCTCAGTGCACAGTTGTCACAAGCATCACATCCTCAGATTTACCCCATTCAGGTGACCAAGCTCCTGGTTTGGTCACTCCCATGATGGTCAGTGGAGGACAATCTCCTCCTGGGTTTTACCATCTCCCAACCAGAGCCTCAGGTGACTCTCACCATGGATGCCTCCCTTTTGGGGTGTGAGGCCCCCTGTCAGGGCCTCCAAACACCAGGTATCTGGGACCCATCAGAGTCTCATCTGCACATCAATGTGTTGGAGATATGAGCTGTCTTGTATGGCCTGCAAGCCCTAGTGGATCTCATCAGCCACAAAACAGTCCTCCTCAAGACAGACAACATGTCTGTGATGTATTACACCAACAAAGAAGGAGGAGCACACACTTACCCTCTCTGCAAGGAGGCGATGAGCGTGTAGGAATGGTGCCTGGAACAGGGAATCCTGCTCCAAGCAATTTATCTGCAAGGAGTCCAGAGCACTCCAGCAGATGACCTCAGCCAAACAGAGGTTGATCCTCATGAGTGGTCACTAGCTCCATATGTCGTGAGATCGATGGTGCACCCCAGATGTGGACCTTTCTGCATGCACACTCAACATCAAACTGCCTCGATTCTGCACCAGAAAATCCAAAACATGGTGTTTTCTTTTAGGATGCATTCAGAATACAATGGAAAAATGTATTTCTGTATGCATTCCCTTCAATCCAGCTAGTGCAGAGGATATTGCTCAACGTGGAGGCACACGGGGCAGGATGAAACTGATTGACCCCCACTGGCATCAACCGATATGGTTTCCTCTGTTGGACAGGCTATCTGTCAGCAAACCATGGCTTTCTATGCTCAGAACAGACTTATTAACTCCAGGTCACCCGGTCCTACCCACCTGCACTCCCTTCCCCTTCAGGCTTGGCTCCTGAAGAGATAGACGTGAGCAGGTACAAGGTATCTCAAAGGGTCTCTTCAATAGTTTTGGCTGCTCATAAGCCTTCCACTAGGATGACTTACACAGCCAAATGGAAAAGGTTTTCCATCTGGTGCTCCAAAACCCCCCATGGATCCACCTGACATGGTTCAGGAGCTCTTGTGGGACCTTTCTGATGCTGGCCTTCAGTATTCCTCAATTAAGGTCCACTTGTGTGCTATTTCTCCATACCATGAACCTGTTGGCACCCTTTGCTTGGCACAGCTGCTACTATTCAAGAGGTTCCTCAAGGACATCTTACACAAAGGGCTTCCCATCAAGAAGCTGGTGGATGCCTGGGATATCAACCTTGTGCTGGATAAGCTCACCTGCAAGCCTTTGGAGCCCCTTGTGACTTGTGAGCTGAAATTTTTAAGTTGGGAAGCAGCATTTCTCGTGGTCATCACTTGTACTCGCAGACTGTCTGAAATCCATGCTTTGGTCACAGATCTTCCGTATACTGTTTTCCACAAGAACAGGGTAGTTCTCAACATGAACCCTAAGTTCCTACCAAAAGTGGTGTCAGAGCACCATATGAATCAGCCACTACTACTGCCTACCTATTTTGCCAACTTCCAGAATGAAGGAGAGCACACTCTCCATTCTCTGGATGTTATGAGGGTCCTTAGGTTTTACCTGGTCAGAACCAATAACTTCAGGCAATCCAAACAGCTCTTTGTCATCTTCTATCCTACTTGAAAGGGACAGCTTGTTACAATCAAGTGCATTTCTGCCTGGATTGTAAGCTGCTTATGCCACTGTTATGCCATAGCTCAGGTTAAGCTGGAAGGACTGCTGTGTGCTCACTTCACTAGAGCAGATGCCACGTCCTTGGCAGAGATTCACTCTGTGTCTATTGGTGGTATCTGCAGAGCTGCAGCTTGGAGCACAGTGCACACCTTTGTTAAGCACTATGCCCTGGATGTCCATGCCAGGCAGCATGCCACCTTTTGGCAGGACAATCCTGAAAGGACTTCTGTCCTGAATGAGTCATTGACTCCTGCTGCCCCAGTCTGGAGGATTTTATCTGAACTTGGTACTCTGACCCACTTGTGTAAATCAGTGGTGAAGACTGATTCCTGGAAGATATGAAAATTATGTATTCACCATAATACCTGATCTTCTAGGAATATCTTTACCATTGATTCACAAGCCGACCTGCTATCCCCTGGGCTCACTCCGGTATGTTTTATTGGCCTTCACCCCTTGTTCTTGGTTTGGTCTTTGAAGATACTATGTTACTGGTTTGTGGACCCTTCTTACATGGGCCACCAGGGCTATCTTATGCCCTTAGGTTAAGTGCGTAAGTACTTGTCAAGTAATGCTGCACCTCCTTGGTAAAAAGATATTGAGGCAGTTGAGGGCTAATGCTGAGGTAGGCCATGCAGTGCAAGCCAGTCTCACGGTGCTGTACGTGCACGCAGCTTACCTCAGCACCAGCTGTCCGGAAAAGTTCTGACTCCCATAGGGTCCTAGTGCCTCTGGCTAAGACCCACTAGAGAGAATCAATGGTGAAGATATTCCTAGAAGATCAGGAATTACAGCGAGAACATAATTTTCATTTCCTGCTGTCAGGATGCTGGGTTACTGTGTCTGCACTCCTTAATGATTCTTTTTTGTGTCAGATCTGGTAGTGGGGGCAGGGCGTCGCATGTCCATGATGTTATCAGGCAGCGATGGCACACAGGGGGTGCTATTACCATGAAAACATAAGTTCCCCCTTATTCATCTGATGTACAGGGGGATGATGGAACCCTATGCAACTCTTCCTAAAATAGTGAGTACTGTGTGGGTCTACAGAAGCAGTTAGGTCAGAGATTCTCTGAGGAAGCCCCAAAGGTATGGGGCAAAACGTAAGGCTGTTCTACCACTGCAATGTATTACTGGTGATGGATGAATAAAACACAAGTTCTTTGAACTATAATGTTTGTTCTTGTATCCTTACTGCAAGGGTGAGTGCCACACCTAACTGCTCCTGTAAACTAAAACCTGTGTTTGAGTACCATCACCCTAGTGCCTGTTCCTATCTGCTGTTTCATACTGTCTGGGTCTGCTCAGGGATAATGACTGCAGATTTTGGAGTTTTTATAATACCATAACCAGCATGAACCACATTCTTCAGCAAAAGGGTATGTTCAAAGTCAGGAAATCCTGGGTTTGCACCCTGAACCTGGGAATACAAGACTGGAAGCCAGCGGGTAGGATGCAAAAATTCTCCAGCCAGAGAGCAGCTCCTGTTGGTGGCTTAGTAACTTGGCTAGCATGGGTGACTAAATGTCTGCTGGTTCTGCTTAAAGGATGCCAACAGCTGCAACAATGGCCTCCCCCAATGCCAATGACCTCCTGGCACACCAACACTCCCCCCACTTCGTTGATATTTCTAGCCATAACAAGGCAGTTACTCCCTTTCTTAGGCACATCCCTTCATGGGGGGGGGGCTATCAGGGTTAAGATAGACCTGCTGGAGCACACCAAGGGACCTAGCGAGTCTGGAGGTGAAGATCAGTGGTGAGGGTTGAGTCAGTCTTGCAGGCAGCAGGGGGCAACTAAGCAAGACTGAGAAAGTGAGGTGTCGAAGGGTAAAACAGAAAGGAGCAAAAAAAGGACAGGGAAGTGGCATTGTTTAAATTCCTCTTATTTGCTGAAAGAGCTCTAATATGCTCAGTGTTCCTCAAATAGCTTCCCAGTGTTGTCCATAATGTGTCACAGTTATTAGTAGCATACTTAGATGTGCCTGGAACTTCTTCTTAAAGGATAACTGAAGCTATTTCTGTTTCCTTTCCACATTTGTCTTGTATCGTTTTGCAGATTTTGGGACATGCTCCTCTGTTACCCTCCAGATGTGTTGCAAGATGATCAATGAGAGTCAGACAATACATCTTCTCACAGTGAATACATTTGTAAGTCTTTATCTTGGGCAGTGTTGCCAGTATTTAGGTTGTTCTAATATCGTGACATGAATGGACACTATTCTTAAGCCAGGGCATGTTCAAAGAAATCAGGAAATCAGTACTGTGTTAGTCTTTAACATTTGCCGGAAGTGCTCTTCTTAATACGCACAACATTCCTCAGATGGCTTTGTTCTGTAGTTCAGGTGGTGTCACAGATGTTGGCAGAATGTTCAGGTGTACCTGAAAGTTCTTTTTAATTAGTATAAACAAAGTTTAAAAAAATATTCAAATCCCAGGAATCCCTCATTATGCTTAACAACTGCAATCATTCAAGAGGAGCGAGCTGCCCCAGAGCCTAGAATTTTATGCTAATTATGGAATCTCAGAATGCAATTCAAAACTCTGCTCTGTGGTCACGCTCATACCTGCCATCTAACATCATATTTATTTCTCCACCTGAGGAAGAGGTTGCCCCAAAGTCATCTCCAGTACTTCAGCGCTGTTTGACAGTTTATTTTTTTTCCTATTAGCTGTTAGAATTAAAAATTGTAACATTTTCATGACAAATGCTAGAAGTCTAAATGATATTAAAAAATGTGAACTACAGAAGTTTATGGTACAAAATAAAATAAACATTGCAGGTATCTGTGAAACATGGTGGAATGCAGGGTCAGATTGGATAACAGAAATTGATGGATACACTTTGCATCGAAAGGATAGATTAAATAGAGTAGGAGGAGGAGTTTGCCTGTATATTGATAATACAATCCGCTCATATTTGTTATCACTTCCCAATAATATGAATCAGGATCTTGAAACAATATGGGTAAAAGCTTTAATTCCAGGAAGAAAGGCAATAATAATAGGTAACCTTTATAGACCCCTTAGTGCAAAAAGTGAATATAATGATGCTTTAATTGAACAAATAAATGAAGCTTTCATGATGGGTGATTTAATTATTCTGGGTGATTTAAATTTGCCAGGAATAAATTGGTCAGGTAATACAGGTAACACTAGGAAAGAAAAATTATTCATTGACACCTATGCTGATGCTGGTCTGGACCAGTCGGTTGCAGAACCTAGAAGGGATTCCAGTATTTTAGACTTAATACTGACCAATATACCAGATGAAATACAGGATATTGAGGTGGGTGCTTCACTGAATAATAGTGATCTTAACATTGTTACACGTTCCCTATTAATGACTAAAATACCAGTAACTCGTCAGGTGTTATTAAGAGACTACAAGAAAGCTCATTTTGACTTAATTAACCAAGAACTTCAAAATTACGATTGGAAAAATTTGCTGATGCAAGACTTAGTTGAATTAGCATGGGATTCATTTAAGAAAATATTACAAATAGAAGAAAAACATGTGCCCCCCAAAAAGAAATATGACAGAGGGTTAGTACCACCATGGTTAACGGTTAACGTTAAAAAACGAATTAAGTTAAAACAAAAGGCATATAAAAATATAAGACTAATAAAACATCTAGTAATAAAGTAGGTTACGTTAAAAAACAAAGGGAGCTTAAGCAAGCTATAAGGCAGGCAAAAGCCAGCTGGGAGTTTCAAATAGCACATTCAAAAGATAGCAAATGGTTATATTCATATATTAAAACAAATTGTACATGTACAACTAGGAAAGTAAGACCAATATTATCATTGAGGATGACTGTAAAATCGCAGAAAAATTCAATGATTATTTTTGCTCAGTATTTTCTAAAACTATATCAACCCATATTGACTTAAATATAGGGTAAAAATCAGAAATTCACATCAATACAGCAGAAGTCTGTACTGAATTAACAAAGTTAAATCAAAATGCAAGTTGTGGTCCAGACAATGTTAATGCCTATTTCCTAAAGAATGCAGCGAAAACAATAGCCTACCCATTAACAATTCTTTTCAACCTATCTCTCAAACAATGTGAGTTGCCTAACGATTGGAGGACAGCAATAATTATTCCTGTTTTTAAAAAAGGGAGTGAATCCAAAATTGAGAACTATAGACCAATAAGTCTTAATTCACATTGTTGTAAGGCACTGGAGATAATAATAAAAAATAAGTTAGAGGAATCCCTGACTACATTAGGAACTGAAAATGAAACACAACATGACTTTAGAAAGGGAATCTCCTGTAGGACAAATCTTATCTAATTTTATAATGAGATAAGTAAAAACTTGGACATGGGAATACCATCAGATGTCATCCTGTTAGACTTTTCAAAAGCCTTCAATAAAGTTCCCCATGGTACACTAATCAACAGGTTAATTCAATTAAGAGTACATCCTAACATCATCAAATGGGTACATGCATGGCTTAATAATAGAACACAGTCAGTACGTATACAAAACAATATTTCATCACCAAAAATTGTGGAGAGAGGTATACCCCAGGGCTCTGTATTAGGCCCTATTATGTGAGTGATATAAATAGGGGTATTCAAAACATAGTTAGAAAATCTGCAGATGATACAAAGTTGAGTGGGCAAGTGGATATTTTGGGTAAACATCATACTAACATACTATTTGCCAGCAGATTAGGCCTTACAGTCTATCGAGTCTGCTGGAACCTCAGATCCCTAGTTGGGTGCCGAGGCCCTTCCCTCCCTTGTGTTCCAGAAACCCCTATCATCCATCCCCACCCCCCTGGGACAGGCCATCATCTGATACATCCACTTTCTGTGTCTGTCCCACCCTCTCTTGAAGCCCTCCACTGTGGATCTCTGAACCAGCTCGCCAGGCAGTGCATTCCAAGGGTCCACCACCCTCTCAGTGAAAAACCTCCTCCTCTTTTCCCCCTCACCCTTCCTCCTTCCAACTTCAAACCATGCCCTCTGGTAATATCTCCCTGCTTTAGTCTAAAGATCCCCTCCATGTTTACCCTATTTATTCCCTTGAGGTACTTGAAGACCTCAATCATGTCCCCCCATCTCTCTTCTCCTCCAATGAAAACAGGCAGAGCTCCTCAAGTCTGTCCTCATACGTCAAATCCCCTAGCCCTCGTATCATCTTAGTTGCCCTCCTCTGTACCCTCTCCAGGAGCTGTATGTCCCTCTTCAAGTGTGGTCTCCAGTACTGCACACAGTACTCAAGGTGTGGTCTAACCAGTCCATTGTACAGCGGCAAAATCACTTCCTTGCTTCTAGAGGTGATCCCCCTTACGATGCATGCCAACATCCTGTTTGCCTTGCTAGCCGCTCTCCTGCACTGCTCAGAGTTATTCATATATGCATCCACCATGACCCCTAGGTCTTTGTCCCCTATTGAGGCCTCCAGTGCCTCCCCTCCCAGGGTGTACCTGTGTTTAGGGTTTCCCCGCCCAAGATGCAACACCTTGCACTTGGTGATATTGAAATTTAATTTCCATGTGTGAGCCCAACTTTCCAGGGTGTCCAGGTCCCTTGCAGGGCCGACCTCCCTCTTCTCCATCAACTACTGCTCCCATCTTGAGTCATCAGTGAAGAGACTCATTTCACACCTCATACCCTCCTGATGTCAGATATGTATGCATTAAACAGGATCGGGCCCAGGACCGAGGCCCTCCGATTTCCCTACCAACCCCTCTAGGGTTCGAGAGCTCCCCACAGACCACTACTCTCTGGGTCGTCCCAGCTAGCCAGTTGTCAATCCATCTGACCATCAAAGGGCCTACTTCTAACCCCATCAGTTTCTCAACCAGACCATTGTGGGGGACAGAGTCAAACGCCTTACTGAAGTCCAAGAATAATACATCCACAGGCTTTCCCCTGTCCAGTTCTGATGTTACCCATTCGTAGAACTCCACAAGATTGGTTTGACATGATCTACCTGGCACAAACCCATGTTGCCGACTATCCAGATCGCCCACCTCCTCCAAGTACACCCCCAATCGTTCCTTTAGTATACCCTCCATTAATTTTCCCACCACCGAGGTCAAACTGATGGGTCTATAGTTACCTGGTACTTCCCTTGACCCCCCTTTATTGATTGGCACCACATGTGCCTCTCGCCAATCCCTAGGTACCCTCCCTGTCTCAAGTGTCCTGTTGAAGAGCTCCGCCAGGGGTGCAGCCAGTATGTCCGCCAATTCCCATAGTACTCTCGGTTGAATGCCATCCGGCCCAGGAGCTTTGTCTTTCTTTTGGGCCTTGAGGGCTAACCACACCCTTTTGGCGGAGATAGCATCATCCGTCCCCTCCACCTTACTGGCCTTTTTATCCTTGTCCAGATGTGACACCCCTGGGGTACCTCTCCCTCCCTCTTGCTCCATTTCTGTTGCTCCCCTGATCCCACTCACTGCCGCTTCTATCCCCATCATGCCTTGCTTTGTAGATATCCCATCCCCCTGCCTAGTGAACACAGAGGCAAAGTGCTCATTAAATACCTCTGCCTGGTCCCTCGCCTCTTCCACCCACCCTCCTTCTGATCTCAATCTGCTGAGATGGCCCTTAGATTTTCTCCTCTCCCCAATGTACCGGAAGAACCCCTTTTCCCCTCCATGTATCCCCTGTGCCAGACGCTGCTCTTTACTGGACTTTGCTCCCCTCTCCATCCGGGTGACTTTTCTAGATGCAAGATGGTACATTTCCTTATCCCTATCCCCTCTTGTTGTTTTATATTTTTTGTAGGCCGCCTTCTTTTCACTGACCGCTACCTGTACCTCACTGGACCACCAGCATGGTTTATGTGACCTTGCTCCCTTACGTTTCAACTTAGTGCAGATCCTGACTGCCTCATGAAGTCCCCGTTTTATGACCTCCCATCTCCCTTCCACACTTGTCATTGATGTAATCCCCTTCAAGTGATCCTTGAGAATATTTCCCATGCCCACAAAGTTTGCCCCCATGAAGTCCACTGCCAGTGTCCTAGATCTCACCCCCCTCCCCCATGCTTATTTGAAACCAGACAGTATTGTGGTTGCTCCCAGTCAGGGGGTCCTCTACAACCAGGTCCCTTACCAGATCCTCATCTGCCAGAACCACGTCCAGGACATGCCCCTCCCTTGTGGGCCCCATCACATGCTGTGTTAAGAACACATCCTGGAAGCCATCCAGCAGCCTCTGCTCCTTGGCCAACTTAGAGGACATGGTTCCCCAGTTTGTACCTGGCATATTAAGGTCCCCCATCAACACCACTCCTTCCCCTTTTGGTCCACACTGGGCAATGATGTTGTCCAGCAAACCATCCTCTAGAACATCCCTCATCCCGGGGAGTCTATATACTACACCCAGCTTGACCTTATCTCCTGCTGGGGATCGTAAGGTGACCCATAAGGCCTCCACGTTTCCCTCTGCCTCTTCTACCCTATCAATTTCTATGTCATCTCTAATGAACATAGCCACTCCACCCCCTCTGCCCTCCTTTCATCCTTCCTAAGCATAGTGTACCCCATGCGTTTAGGTTCCAGTCATGGTTTTGTTGTTACGTCTCCGTGACCCGCCACCACATCCACCCGCCCCTCGAACAGCATGGCCTGGAACTCTGGCAACTTGTTTCCCAAGCTCCTGGCATTTACTAACACCAACCCCACCCTTGTCCCTGATCCCCTTTGCCGAACCTCACCCAGGTTCCTTATACTCATCCTCCTCTGCTCCTCCTGAAACCTCCACCCCCAGTCTGTTTCCCTCCCTCTCTTGGGTTTGAAGGCTACTCCCTCATCTGGAGGAGAGGGCTTCTGGTCAGCCCTCCCTGTCCTCCCCTCACAAGTTTAAACCCCACCTTTCTTGAATGTAGTCAGCCATCCCCTGTTTAAGGACTTCCTTCCCTAATGGGGCAAGATGAAGCCTGTCCTTGGCATACAGTCCCTTATCCTCTCAAACTCCTTTCCAGTTCCCTAACACCCCCAACCCACTCTCTTCACCCCACTTCCTGAGCCAGTCATTAACCTCTGTGACTTATTTTTTCTCCACTGAGGTCTTTGGTACTGGCAATATCTCCAAAAAGGAAATGTTGCATCCATTATCCTGACAGACTCTGGCAAGTTCTTGGAACCTTGCTTGGATTTCCAAAACGCTATTTCCCTCTAGATTGTTAGTTCCCAAATGCACCAGGAAATCCGGTTTCCCTCCACAATCCCTAACCAGTTCATACACCATGAACTTTGCTCTGTGCACTGTCAGCCCAGAGATGCTCACTACCTTCACCTGGCTATGGCATCCACCCCCCTGTCCCTCCCACTGGATACCCCTAATCATCGAGTCTCCCAATAACAGAACCTTAACACCGCCATCATCCTTATGGTTACCTCCACTACGCCCTCTCAGCCCCCCATCCCCCCCTTTATTCGTGATCTCAATTCCATGGGAGTCTTCCTGCCTTATTAGAGACACCCTTTTCACCCTCCCCTTCCCTTTCTGCCTCCCATCTATCATTAGTATCTGATTTAGCCAAAATTGAAAACTGGGCTTTGGAAAATGACATGATATTGAATGTGGATAACTGCTCTGTCATTCATTTTGGAATAAATAACCCAATGTGTACCTATATTTTGAATCAGAATATACTTAAAGATTCACCAAAAGAACAAGACCTCAGAATTTTGGTTAATAATAAGTTAACATCAAGAGATCATTGTCTCTCAGCTTTGGGAAAAGCAAATACTCTTATAAGAAAATATTAAAAAATCTTTCACATCTAAAGCTGAACAGATAATAATTCCAACATATAAAAGCTATGTTCGGCCTATTCTGGATTATGGGTCACGGTTTTGGTCACCATCAACAACTGGAGACAAAAAAAACTCTGGGAGGGAGTACAGAAGAGGGTTACTAATTTAATTCCAAACCTGGAGGGAAAATAATATCAGGATAGATTGGAGTGCACTACATGACATTCTCTGGAGGCACAGAGACAGAGGGGTGATTTATTGTTTTTATATAAATTACTTCAATCATCAGAATTTATGGCAGAATATGGGATTCAGTTTAATAATACACGTAGTAACCTATGCTCACGTATTAAAAAGTTAGATACACCAACAGCAAGGACTACTGAAAGAAATATTTTTTTCACTATACATGCAATAGTGGCATGGAACAAACTGCTGCAACATATTGTTGACTCTCCAATTTTAGATATCTTTAAAAATCAATTAGATGAACATTATTATTTGAATTATATCATGGTCTAGATATGCCCACCAATGTAGGGGACATTCACGATGGGCCTATTGGCTCCCTTATGTCCTTCAAGTCCTAGTAATCCTAGTAATGTATTTTATTTAATTTTTCAATGCTCTGTTTTAGTTAGGGTGTTATTTTGTTATTATTGTGAATTTTTATCATTTTTCCCCATTTCCTCGTCTTTTCTCAGGAACTGGAGAAAAGGCCTCTGCTTCGTGGTTCCCACTTTCAGGGACTGTGTTAGTTTTTTTTTTTTTTTTTAACTTAATGAATGTTTTATTTTGCTAACTGCTTTGCAGTTCATTCTCATCCCGGTTCCTCGTTTTACAGCCGAGACGCTATTGGCTGTTTTTCTAACCCCAAAAAAAAAACAGTATTCTTTAGCATTTTTTTCCTTTTTCAAGAAACCAATCTGCAATCTTTCTTTGGGAACCAAAGTGTTTTAGGTAGTCACAGATTGGCATGACTGACAGACCCAGAAAGAGAACAGGAACGACATGCTTTAATACAGTAACATTTGTTTCCAGCTCCTGGCTAAGGCACACTGCCATGAGCTATGTTTGAGGTACCTGGGTCCAGATCACAATTTTGTCAGTTGTGAACTCTGTATTTAGTCTTGCCCTAAAACATAAAAGAAAGGAGCTTCCAAATTAGAAGATATTATGGCTTCTCAGTCTGCCTCTCTGTCACCTAAAGGCTCAGAAGAAGCTCCAGCCCCTCAGAGTAAACAGAAGGACAAGGCTGCTAAAGATGCTTTAGAGATCAGGGTCTCTGAACAGGGACATTCTCACTCCAGCAAGAATAAAAGAGCCTCTGAACAGACACTGGAGATGGTGCCTGCCAAGAAAAAACAGAAAGAAAAGCATCTTTCTGCCCCTCCTCCTGAAGAAGGAAAGAAGACATCAGTGGACAAAAATAAGATGCCCTCAGTAGAGGACATGACTAAGGCATAGCAGTTCCTCCAAGCCTTCCAGGCTATAGGGATCTTCATTAGTATGCCTGCTCCCCCTCTCCCCACTCCAGTACCTGTTCCAGTGCCTGTGGAAGAGGAGGCTGAGTTTTATTATGATGAGGAGGAGGAAGAAGGGCAACCCGACAGTACACAAGTGCAAGTGAGAGAAGACATGCCTGCAGCATCAGTGACTCACTCTCGTACTGCAGCCTTTCAGGATTGCAAACTGGTGGCTCGAGTGCATCTCAAGCACTGGTACACTGTCTGCAGCCTGTCAGCAAACTTATTTCAACATGTCTGAACAACTGAAGGTAGAAGACTGGAAACAGGGGAGGTACCCAAAGACTGGAGGACAGCAGATGTAGTCCCCTTATACAAAAGTGGGAACAAAGAGGAAGCAGGGAACTACAGACCAGTCAGCCTCACCTTGGTAGTGGGAAAGATCATGGAAGCACTACTGAAGGAGAGATTGGTGGAACATCTGGTTGTCAATGGACTACAGGACCCAAGGCAGCATGGTTTCACCAGGGGGAGGTCATGTCAGACCAACCTCATTGAATTTTTGACTGGGTGACTAGGGAGGTGGATCGGGGAGGGCAGTGGACATGGCCTATCTGGACTTCAGCAAGGCCTTTGACACTGTGCCACAGAAGACTATTACACAAACTGGGGAATATGGGTGTGGGCAGGACAGTAGTGTGGTGGGTAGGTAACTGGCTGGGTGGCAGGACACAGAGGGTGGTGGTAAATGGCTGTCACTCCACAGAGGGAAGAGTGACCAGTGGAGGTACCACAGGATCAGTGCTGGGACCGGTCCTATTCAACATCTTCATCAATGACATTGCACAGGATATAGAAGGCAGAATTTCACTGTTAGCTGATGACACAAAGCTCTGTAACAGAGTAGACACACCAGAGGGTGTAGACAGAATGAGAAGGGACCTGCAGAAACTTGAAGAATGGTCAAGGGTTTGGCAGTTGAAATTCAATGCAAAGAAGTGCAAGATAATGCATATGGGCACAAAAACCCTGGCACAATATATCAGTTGGGGGGTGAGGATATAGCATGCACCAAGCAGGAAAGGGATCTTGGGGTTGTCATCTCTGATGACCTCAAGGTAGGGAAACAGTGTGACAAGGCATCAGGTAAAGCAAATAGGATGCTGGGATGTATAGGCAGGGGCATCACCAGCAGGAAAAGGGAGGTCATAATTCCTCTATACAAGACACTAGTGAGGCCCCACCTGGAGTACAGTGTACAGTTCTGGAGACCATACCTACGTAAGGACATAGACAGGGTAGAGAAGGTTCAGAGGACAGACACAAAGATGGTGCATGGGTTGCATCACAAATCCTATGAAGACAGGTTGAAGGAACTGAACATGTACTCCCTGGAGGAGAGGAGGGGAGAGGGATATGAGAGAGACATACAAGTATCTTACAGGGAGGAACAGGGTGCAGGAAAACACTATTTTAAGCAAAAGATGTTTCAGGACTAGAGGGCATGGGATGAAGTTGGAGGGAGGACGATTCAGAGGAAACATGAGAAGAATTTCTTCACAGAACGGGTGGTGGACAAGTGGAACACCCTGCCAGAGGAAGTGGTGGGGGCTGAAACAATCACGGGATTTAAGAATGCATGGGATAGACATAAAGGAATTCTAGAGGTCAGGGGTAAGGGGAAATAGACTTCTAGGAAAACAAACTGAACTTACAAGCTCAAATGGGCAGACTAGGTGGGCCATAGGCCCTTATCTGCCGACACTGTCTATGTATCTATGTAAGATTGTTTCAGATTATGCTTAACTTTCAGTGATCAACGCACTGATCAAGCTTGAAAAGTAACAGAAGCTGTCAAACTTTCTCAGACTAGACAGCCCTTTCAGGCAGAATGAGTATCTCTGACACTTGTTTCCCTACTCTCGCTGAGTTCACTGTATACACGCCTGCTCTGACTGGCAACATGTCATGTGCACATACGCGCACCCCCTACTATGGTCGGGAGCGAGTATACAGCAGAGCGGGAGCATGCTAGCTCATGAAACCCGAGATGTTTACTGGAACTGACATAAGATAGACTTGGGTTTCATGGTGCATCGGACAGACAGAAAAAAAACCCAGCAGGTCTCTTCTGTGAAACCCTCAACGTTGGTACACTCTAACTAGACAGCAGAACAAATGAAAGAATCACACAGAGTCTGGTATTTATCACTCAGACTTTATTCACATTATTACAACCTACATTCAGTTGTAGATGAAATAAGTGGATACCTGCTCTTTAACAATCCCACCCCTGCCTCCACTTCCAGAACGTGTAAAAGGTTTACACAAGAATCAATTCTTTTTTGTTTTGCTTGTGCATTACAGAACAGTGCCTTACAACTGATATTCAGTGATATAACCTTTTGAAGTTGTTTGGCCAATCTGAGAGTCTCTTCAGACCCTTTTCTTTTAATAATTTGGCCTTTGTAGTAGCTTTTTAAGCTAGTTTTAGTGGCCACTGCTCACCCTAGCTTCAAGTAATTTTTTCGCTCCTAAGGTACCACTTTCAGGATATGGTACCTTAGGTCAGCGATAGTCCATTTCCTTAATTCTTAAACTTTTATTTTTAGCCTATATTTACGTGGAAGGGACTGTAGTTTGGCCTCAACAAGGTGGCCAGCCAATCCCTTCCACTCCCCTATTGACGTACACGCCCCCGTGCTCAGGCACGTTATGATGTGCAGCAAGGAAGAGTGTGGGGGCGCGCCCCATTAAAATGAATGGGACTGAAGTTTCTTTACTATTTAATACATTTTTTTTTTTTTTTACTTTTATTTATCTCCATTCCTGGAGAACTCCTTCCAGCAACCTCGAGACTACCCAGCCTCTACCCTCCCCCGTGACTAGTCCTTCTCCCTCATGCCACCAAGCACCACCTCCGGGTCTGAACCCTCTGGAGGTAGGGCTGACCTATCTGACCAGGGTGCTCTATCTATAGGGGAAAGTGCCTAGCACACAAGTGGCCCACGGAGAGGAGACAGCCCAGAATCGGAGGTGTGGGCTTTGGGCAGGCGAGGTGCCTTCATCTATCCCCAGGTATGGGGTTTTTATCTCTTTTTTTCCCCATGTTTCACCTCCCTCTCCCTGCATAGCCTGGCCAGCAAGACAGCAGTGCCATGGTTCGCACGCCCAGGCATATGCGCCACTGTCCCTGTCCAATCCCTTGCCACTGCCAGAGGTCGCTCCAAGAGCGAGCGCACCACAACCCACCCCTGGAAAGAGAAAGCAGTCCTCTGGATGCTCGATCTCTTCCCTCCCCTGCTGACCACTGGTGGCCCCGGCTCATTTCCAAACCCGGGTCGCCAGCGCGGCACGAGGTGTGGTGTCCAGCGCCTCAACCCTCAGCGCCACCGGGGCAGCCCTATTTAATACATTATGATGGCAATTTCTTTATTATTTAATACATCATGATGGCCAGTTGGAGATTAATGAAGGCTTCCGCTCGACTAGCGAGGCCCTTGTTAATGAGCTGAGATCTCCATTAATCTTCAGCTTATGATCATAAGGTATTAAATAGGAATGAAAATTGAGTCCCATTCATTTCAATGGGGTGCACTCCTGTGGTCTCCCTTGCTGCATGTCATAACATGCCTGAACGAGGGAGCATGTACATCAGTCAGGAAGTGGAAGTGATGGGCTGGCTATCTTGTCGGAGCCAAACTACAATTCCTTCCATGTAAATATAGACTGAAAATAAAAGTTTAAAAATTACAGAAATGGGCTATCATAGAAACACAGAAATTGTTGGCAGATAAGGACTGCTAGGCCCAGCCAGTCTGCCTATAACCCTAGCTTTTTTGTGGCCTTGGACCCTACTTGGTCAGCGGCTCTCTTCTTTCCTCCCCCTCCAAGGGTTCCTTTATGCCTGTCCCATGCATGTTTGAACCCTCCCACTGTGTTTGCTCCCACCACCTCCTGTGCCAGACTGTTCCATGTGTCCATCACCCTTTCTGTGAAGAAAAATGTCCTCACATTCCCCCATACCCTGCCCCCTTCCAATCTCATATCATAGCCTCTCGTTCTTGTACTTCTATATTGAAAGATGTCACCCCTCTGCACCTTGTTTATGCCCTTAAGGTACTTGAAGGTCTCTGTCATGTCTGCCCACTCCCGTCTTTCCTCCAGTGAGTACATATTGAGGTCCTTCAGTCTCTCCTTGTGTGATTTCTGGTGCAAGCCATGTACCATCTTTGTCACCCTTCTCTGGACTGCCTCCACTGGCATGACCTACTAAAAATGGCAAGTTATGCGTCAGTGTCAAAAGATCACAAAATCACAGAAATAAATCTGATGCTAGAGGGCAGGCATGAGTGTGACCACAGAGCAGAGTTTTGAATTTCATTCTAAGATTCCATAATTAGCATAAAATTCTAGGCTTCAGGGCAGCTCATTCCCATGGAATGGTTACAGTTTTTAGGTATAGTGAGGGATTCCTTGGAAGAAACAACATTACTATGGTAATTGTTTCTTCCAGTAGCTCCAAGGATGACTAAGACTATTTCTGTGTTTTTGGCACTCGTTTGTTTTGTTTCAGTTTGCATATTCTGCTGTTTGATGATCTTGTGTCTCTCCATGTGTAAGACACTGTAGTCACTAGGGACAGACACTTTAATTAGCTGAGCTACCTTTGTTTGTTTTTCTTTTGTTGTAATATTTGCTTTTCTGACATTCACCTGATTGATAGTTGGTATTAGGTGGTCCCAGTTTCTCTCTTGTGTGAATTCGCAAGTGGACTGCAAGATTGTACTTACGATTAAAAATCTTCCTACACACTGTACATGTAAATGTTTTTCCCCCTGAATGAATACTCTGATGTACTGAGAGATCAGACAGTTTGTTAAAACCCAGTCCACAGTCTGTACAGTTGAAAGGTGTATCTTTTGTGTGAATAAGCTGATGTTCAGCAAAATCTAATTTACTCATAAAACTCTTTTCACAATGTATACATTTAAAAGTGTTTTTTTCATTGTGAGTCCGTAGATGATTTAAAAGATGCTGTCCCCGAGTAAAACTCTTCTCACACTCAGTACATTTAAAAGGTTTATCTCCTGTGTGAATCCACTGATGTCTTATAAGAAGTTGTCTCCTTGTAAAACTCTTCCCACAGTCAATACATGTAAATGGTGTCTCTCCCGTGTGAATCCTTTGGTGGACTGATAGAGAGTATCGTCGGCTGAAACTCTTCCCACAATCAGTACATGAAAATGGTTTCTCTCCTGAGTGAGTTCTCTGATGCACCACTAGAATATACTTTCGTGTAAAACCACTCCCACAGTCGGTATACTTAAAAGGCTTCTCTCCTGTGTGAATCCACTGGTGTCTTAAAAGATGTGGCCTGCTTATAAATCTGATCCCACAGTCCTTGCATGTAAATGGCATCTCTCCTGTGTGAATCCGCTTATGGACCAAGAGATTGTAGTGACGACTAAAACTTTTCTCACAATAAGTACACTTAAATGGCTTCTCTCCCAAGTGTGTTCTCTGATGTACGGAGAGATCAAAGAGCTGGAGAAAACTCTTAGCACACGTAGTACACTTATACAGTCGCTTACCTGTGTGAATCTGTTGATGTACCGAGAGATTGTAGCGTCGACTAAAACTTTTCCCACAACTAGCACATTTGAAAGGTTTTTCTTCCAAGCGAGGCTTCTGATGCACAGCAAGACCAGACATTTGTGGAACACTCCTGTCAGAGTCAATATACTTAAAAGACCTATCTTTGAGGGCAATATTACCTATTTTAGTATGAATCCGCTGGTGTTTAGAAAGAGCTAATTTATTTTTAAAACTTTTTGCACACTCATTACACTTAAAGGTTTTCACTCCCGTGTGACTCCGATGATGTTGTAAAAGCAGTTGCCCCCTTCTAAAACCTTTCCCACAAACAGCACATGTAAATGGTGTCTCTCCGGTGTGAATCCGCCGATGGACTGTGAGATTGTACCGTCGGCTAAAACTCTTTCCACAATCCATGCATGTAAATGGTTTTTCTCCAGAGTGAGTCCGCTCATGTACAAGTAGAATGTACCGCTGTGCAAAACTCTTCCCACAATCAGCACACTTATAAGGTTTTGCTTCTGTATGAATCCACTGATGTCTTAAAAGACATTGCCCACTTTTAAAGCTCCTCCCACAGCAAGTACATATAAATGGTGTCTCCCCTGTGTGAGTCCGCTGATGGACTGAAAGGCTAAACTGTCGACTAAAACTCTTCCCACAATCAGTACACTTAAATGGTTTCTCTCCCGAGTGAGTCCGCTGATGTACAGAGAGATCAGACAGCCGGGAAAAGGTCCTGCCACAGTTGCGACAGTTAAAAGGTTTCTCCCCTCTGTGAGTCCGCTGATGTTTAGTAAGATATGATTTGCTTATACAACTTTTCCCACAATGTATACATTTAAAAGGTTTCTCTCCTGTGTGAATCCACCGATGTCTTAAAAGAAGTTGCCGCCCTCTAAAACATTTCCCGCAGACTGTACACATAAATGGTGTCTCTCCAGTGTGAACCCGCTGATGGGCAGAGAGGTTGTACTGTCGACTAAAACTCTTCCCACATTCTGTGCATTTAAATGGTTTCTCACCTGTGTGAACCCACTGATGTCGTAAAAGAAGCTGCCGACTTGTGAAACTTTTTCCACACTCAGCACATGTAAATGGTGTTTCTCCAGTGTGAACCCGCTGATGGACAGAGAGATTGTATTTTCGACTAAAGCTCTTCCCACACTCAGTACATTTGAAAGGAATGCCTGTTCTGTGATGTTGCCACCCTACAGTAAGAATGGGCTGATTTGTGAAACTCGTTTTGCTTTCTGGGATCTCAGTGCAGTCTTCTCGTGCATCATTCTGCCGGGTTTCTGTAACCTCTGACTGATGGTTTAAGTCCCTTTTATATTCAACAGGCTTTGCATCTGTAAGAATGAAAAAAGAAGCCTTTTTAAAAAAACATTTTTTACATGATGTGAACTGACATTTTTATGTTAAATGGAAATAAAATTAGCACCAATATTCAGACACAGTGCAAGTTTCCATTACGGGAATTTGTTCTTTATAAAATGAAAAGAAAAAGAAGTAAGGAAAGGAAGGGAAGGGGAAATTGTTTAACCAGGAAAGGCACACTAAGCCGAAGCTTGTTTCCAGGTGTGACCTGGGAGCACAAGGAAGTTAAGTGACTTGCTCAGGGTCACACCGTATGCAAGTGGAGGCTGTGGGATTCAAACCCAGGTCTCCAGGTATGCAGCTCAGTACCCTAAACCACAGTGCTATATACAAAAAAAAATGTATCCCAAAGTGCTGTATCGCCCAGGAGAAAGAGAAGACAGAATGTTGCAGCCATTTTCAGGGCATTGGGAGAGTCAAACAGCACATTGATAAATTAAAGACAGGGAAGTTAAGCAAAAGTAGCTTGCTTGGGGGTTACCCAGTGACTAAGTGGCGGTTGCAAAATTCAGACTTGGGTCTAACCACTAGGTCCAACTGCCTGCCTTTAAAGGATAAAATAGTTGACCTCAGAGCTTCCATGTCATCACCTTTCAAATGAGGGAGATCTGCAGATTCTGATCATAAAATTTGGAAATTGTTATAGCATCTAATGTATGGGCCTGAGTATATGACAGAAATAGAGTGCTTGAGCCATTAACAGACAGGATGAATAGTTTGTTTTGTGATTCGAGGAGAGACTGAGGGATGACAACATGCATACACTAGAGGAGAGGGGGCATGATAGAAACCTACAAGTACCTCGCGGGGCTGAACAGGGTACAGGACGGGAGTCTCTTTCAAATGAGAAAGTGCACCAGGTCAAAAGGGCACGCAGTGAAGCTGGAATGGGGAAGTTTAGGAGGGATGTGAGGAAATATTGCTTCACTGAAAGAGTGGAGGATGCCTGGAAGCAATCTGTCCTCAGAGGTAGTGGGGTGAAAACAGTGGGGTTTCAAGCATGCATGGGATGGGTACAGGGAAATGCTGGTAAATAGACAAGGGGGGAGGGTTGCCAGAGATCAGGCAGGCTCTCCGGAGATAGAATAGGGAAGGAACATCTGGACAAACTGGGTGGGCCAAGTGGTCCTTTACTGCCGACAAATTCTATGTTTCTTTGTTCTGTGAATTTGGGGGTGGGAATTGGAAGGTGCCATAACAAAGCAAGAGCAATGTGAAAAAATTTAAATATGTTAGATTTTAGCCACTTGCTTGTCAGAGCAGCAGTAGGGTTACCGCTCATGATTGTGGCAACTTGGGTTTAGGAATAAGCCTGGCTCCCTAGAGCGCTGGCTGGGGGAGAGGGCTGGAGCATCTTAGCAGTTGCTCACCCTCAGATGGTGGTTGTCTGAGCAGGCAGACACATGATCCCACTCCATGGCAGTCTCTCCACTGATGGGGGCTCATTCCTGAACCTGGGTCCCTGGTGTTGCGAGTGGTAACGCTATGCCAGTGGGCTAGCTAGTGTCCACATTGTGAGGTAACATACCACTGCAATAACGCAAACGCAATGATCATTAATTATAATTATAATTATAACATTGGTCTAAAAAATCCTGCAACCTCATTGGTCAAAACATGACCATGTGTGAATCCTGCAACAGACAACTGGTAAAGATCCCGATAATCAAATGTTTACTTTCTTTGAACCTATTTAATTTTTATTTACATTTTTAATAACAGATTCATTTTATAATCACAATAATGCACTTCAGGGCATGTGTAGTAGTGGGATTTACTCACTTCTTGTGCAGTGAAGTCACTCGGCTGTGCCTCCTGCCACACCACACAAGGCGTATGTAAATCCCACAACAACACATGCCCTGTTGTGCATTATTGCTTAAATAAAAGGGGCAGCACCGATGGGAACCTGAGTTTGGGAGCAAGCTCAACTCACTGAGCTAGGAGGCCAGCCAGGCAGAGGTAGCTGCAGCGTGGCAGGGCGCCTCAGTCGAGGAGGGTTTATGGCAAGCTTTGGCATCACAGCCACCCCTGCAGCTGGGCCAGGGAGACTGCTTCTGCTGCAGAGACATGCTGTGTGTGTGTGTGTGTGTATGAGGCCAACTGCACCCCTGTCAGGGGAAGTGGGAGGAAATAAAAAGGAGAAAATCCCATATCAGCCTATATGACAGTCTGGCCCCCTGGAGTACCCCCTGTCCTAGCACCTGCTGGCGCTGGATCTTAGTCTACATAGTAAACTACCTCGAGGGGGTGGCCCTCCCCCAGAGCCCCAACCATGGTGGGGAAGTTGTGGAGGTAGACAGTGGGGCACCAGACCTAGGGAGACAGGATTCATTAGGCCTGAACAGGGTGTATACTTGGAAACAGGGTTTATACAACAGGTGAAGAGAGAAATGGCACAGCGGAATACTGAACCAATCAGAATGCAGCTTTCACAATGCAGATGTCACCACAATAGCCACATGCATTACTGAAGCCTGCATTTGAAATAAAAGAGAAACAGTTAAATCTTCATGCAAACCAAAGACCACAAAACGTACCAATGGTGGACTGATGTATAAATTGAATATATGATACGCCAAATAGAATTATGTAATTTATCATCACTTGTAAGGAGGCAGGCTTTTAGAACTCACTAGTGACTCCACTATTCGTGAGTTCTAGTCCTGCTCCCTCATGCATAATGATAAATTGCCTAGCTTGAGTCAGCCTATCGCATATCACCTATGTAAAGAACAATGTACTGTGTGGGCAACATACACAGTATGGTGTTTCCATTGAGAGGTTGAGATTACAGTGTATGAACCTTGAGAGCAAAGCTTGAGAGGTCCATCCTGTCATCTCAACCCCAAGAAGGAAACACATGCCGAGTCGTGTATGGTTGCCCATATCTTGCTTTATATAGCATGTGACTTCTTTACACAGGAGTCCCCCCCCCAAAGTAAACACAAAAACGCTTTCCATTTCTTTGCTCTGTTCTGTGACTGAAAATAAATTTACAGACTTAAAAGGTACAACTTTGGGCACTGCGCGATTAGTAAACAGCTGGGTGTAGGGTGAATGAGGAATTAAAAATGTTATGACCTTTGAACTCTGCAGAACAACTGTTCACAACATGCACAACGAGGATTCTGAGCAGGCAGATTTTTTACAGAATGATGGCTAATCATATACTATATATATCCCTGGGAAGATGAGCACGCCCGGGACAAAAGTTCTATGGGAAAACAAATTACAAATAAAAAAAGAGAATTTATTTTTTAACCATAAACTTTGGACATGAGTTCTCTCCTTGCATCCTTTATGGATTCTACACATTGCTGCACTCAATCTGCCTCTCCGGTATGCAATCTCAGCGTGAACTAAACGCCTGATTTCCTTGGTGTGGGTGGCTGACGTGGTAGAAGGCTGAGGCAATCAATGGGTCCCAACAGTACTTCCAGTGTAGTTCACCATGTTGGTCTCAGTCAAAACGGGAACACGTGTATAAGTCTATTTCCAGGCAGTTTTTGCTTTGGTACAGTGGTGTAGTTAGGGAAAATAATGTTTGTAAACCAGACCCTTTTGGTGCCTTTCTGCCACCCCCCACTGTAGACATACCCATATTTGTTACCCGGACCCCTTGTGCACCCCATATTACATAGTTTTATGCATGTTACTTACTTTTATGCATTTAACATAATCCTTAATTCAAACAGTGTAACAATCAAATTATAACACCAGTAGGGGTGGGTATCAGACAGAAGGTGTAACCCAAATCAATGGTCAGAACCCAATATGCGGCCCCTAGCCAATAACTTGTAAGCCACGGCTTCCTTGGAGTATGTGATCCTATACCCATGCTCTGGTGAAACTTTTTTCCACCCAAAAATGAACTCCATGCTCCACTTTTGGATCTGGTGCATGAAAGGGTGGCCAGTTCACCAACTCTCCGCATCAATGGTTTCCACAAGATAACTTGTGCACTCGTGTTGCTGAGCAGCAACTATATACAATCCTAATAAAGTGAAGTGGAGCGGCACACAAAATATCAGAGCTGCTTTAGTGAGTTTCAATGAAATTTACTAATGCGAAGCAGACACATTAAGTGCAAACTACAAACAAGAAAACTTTATGAATGAAGTACCAGACAACTTACAATAAAAAAACAGCATGGTAGCTGACTGGCAGTTGAGACCACTATAATCATACAGACTGCCGCTACGTTTTGCCTGAAAAGAGGCTTCTACTGAGGGCTATACAGTCCTGTAGGCATCCACATGGACAATTTTGTATTACTGCAAAGTTTTATTTTTAGTGCTAGTTCTCATAAAGTTCAGCACAAGTAAAAAGTACAAGTACGCTATGTGCCAAGATGTATTAGTGGCTGCTATTGCCTTTTGCTGCCAACTTGGTCAACCCCAGTGTCCCGGCACTTCACTCAAATGAGTTTACAAAGTTGTCCTTGTGGGTGCCTGTAGGACTGTATACAGTGCTTGCTCTGCAACAGAAGTGCATCCGTCATTTTCTGGCACCAATGATGGGAAGCTTTTTCCAGCCCGCCCTATGCAATGATTTGCATACCTATGATCCTCTGCACCAAGTTCAAGATTGCATTTACACTGGCATTTTTTGATCCAGTATTGCACTGAATATAGAGAATACTGGTTTGGCAACCACGCGCAACCAGCCCGTGCTGCCACAGAGGGGTTCTGATTACATGAGACCTTGAGAGTGAAGTTCGAGAGGTCCGATGTAATCAGAACCCCGAGGTGGCAGCACAGGCTGATTGGGCAAGTGGTTCGCCAGCCAGTATTTTTTTTTTACAGTATTTAGTTTTTTGGTTTTATTTATTTTTAATCAAAAATGTTTTCACAGCATGCTCAGCAGCAGCAAACGTGCCGGTGGTTTCAGTTCAGTACTTGAACTGATTTCTCTGTGCCCGGCGGCGCTGTTAAAAAACACCAGCTGCCTTGAGGATTTCCAATCAGCTGGAACTTTGTTGTACCACAGAAGGGTTAAACTGTGCTCCATGACCTTTGAACTGTAGTACAACAAAGTTTCAGCTGGTGTGGGAATCCATGCAGAGCCAACCCTCACTACACGCTGTATCCTATTACCAGTGGCGGAGCCAGGGGGGGGGCTGGGGGGGCAGTCGCCCCTCCTGGCTGCCCCAGTGTGAGTAGTGGCGCCCTGCCACCATCTTTATTCACTGTTTAATGCCCGTTGTGGAGCCCATGATTGACTGAATGGCTCTCCCTGGCTCCCAAATGATCCCAAACCTAGCTCCGCTACTGCCTATTACCCTCCTTGTTGCACTTGACTTTTAATTTTTGGACGGTTACTGTCCTGTATCATTTTACAGTTATTTGGATTTATAAAGACACATCAATAAATGAAGCCATCTAATTGACGGAAACAAGTTATATGACTTTGCAATTATTGACAAATAATTACTGGATTATGTTTTTTTCATTGAAAAAGCCATGTATTAAATACCATAATACCTGAGTAGGTATTACAACATATAATAATAAATCCTCTGAAATGTTACATCCAGTAATCCAGACTACTCTTGGCTCCATACATAAGCGATTGCACTTCTCTGTGGAAAAAAACACAATGCAGTAATTATATAAAACAAAATATGGGGTGCAGTGTGTTTAACTTGAATTTAACACACACCATTGTTGTTGGATGGCTGCCATAAACCCCTGAGGGCGTTTACATGCCATCCAACAACTTGGGTGTGTGTTAAATTCTCGTAACATACTGCACCCCATACTTTGTCCTATATTTATTACACTGCTTCACTTTTAAATGCATCTTTTTTCAAGCCATTTTGTAAACACAATAAGATATGTCAGAGCACTTCTCAGGTGCGTTCAAAGGCACTCGGTGCAATGCATGCATTTGTTGCCCATAATTACAGGCACTTTTTGTGTCTTACTGTTCCTTATTCTATATCTTACAGGAAATTTCCGATGTAGGGGAGCCACTCACATATTGTGGAAGCTGCTCTCGTGGACAGTTATTCTAGCCAGGATTTGTTACGAAATAAAGTAACCATACCTTAGTGGTGTGCCTCAAAACTTTTAAGTAGATCCAGCCAGCTCTCTCAATTTCTGGTGCCTCGGTGCTTCCGACACGCCCCGTGCTCCAGCACATAATGACGTGTGGCCAGGGAGAGTGTGGGGGCGCACCCCATTGAAATGAATGGGGCTCGATTTTTCTTCCATTATTAAGCTAAAGAATGGTCATGTACAGATTAATAAAGGACACCGCTCGACAAACAAGGCCCTTATTAGTTGAGCGGTGTCCTTTATTAGAGAGGAACGTCCAAAAATTACAGAAGTAAAATCTTATTTCTATTGCTATTAGAGTTGCGGTTAGTAAAACTAACACCCAGCTCTGGTTCCAAGGAAATCAGTTATCCCTCAACGGTAAGAAAACATTCTCAATGATTTTTGATACCAGGCAGAGACTCGCTGGAGCCCCCCCCCCACCCTTCTTACCCTTGATGGTGCAACTGTTGAAAATGTCTGCTCCTTTAAGTACCTCGGGGTCTGGCTTGTTTGTCACCCTGATTTTTTCTGTTCATGTGGATGCTGTCCACAAGTTCCTCCCCAAACTTGGGGCCCTATACAGAAATATAAAAAGCATTTTGCGTCCTTCATGTGGAGAAATCCTCACTAAGATGATTCTCCCTATTTTTGACTGCGGAGACATTTTTTATAGTGCTGCTCAAAAGTCCACTTTAGCTAGACTGCAAGGGTGTAGGCAGACATACTCACTGTACACATTTGTGTATCGTTTTTCTGCATCAAATCATTTACCTTTTTGTTAACATTATCATTCTAATCCACACTATTAAAGTTAGTGTAGGCCACTGAGTAGTGTCTCTGTTTAAACTTCTGCTGTTTAGGGGACAGATATGTGTACAGCCTGTTTAGAGATTAGATGAGTCGTCTGACAACCATCTAATTTGTTTGTTATGGGGGCAGTATTTAGAGTGGATGTGTACATTTTTATTTTTAATGGGGGGGGCAGCAGTTGGAGAATGTGAGTACAAAATGGACATTTCTGGCTACACCCCTGCTAGACTGGACCCTCTCTTTCACTCGTTTTGATGATCGGCCCTTGACAAACCCCTACGCACACACTAGTGCACTCTGTACTCTTTCCCTCCCCCTTCCCTCTCTTGATGCCAGGCACCTTACCCACTGTGCTTCCTTTATCTCCAAATATTGGTTGGCTCGCTCCCCTCATGTCTTGGTTCTCTCCTCTCTTCCCCCGTTCTTCCTCTTACTCCCTTCGGAATGCTTGCTCTCGCTCTCTTCCTCTCCCTCAAATAAAATCTGCTGCTGGCCAAGCCGCCTTCTCGTTCCGATTCCCAAAACTATGGCGTTCTCTTCCCCCTTCCATTTGCTCTGCTCCTTCCATTCCTGCCTGAAATCTCTCCTCCGTGAGTTCTCCATTCACTCCTGCAGTTGCTTCTGATATTGAAGTGGACTCCTTCTCACCTGCAACACGTCTAACACTGACAGCAGCAGAGCCCCACTGCCCTAGTATCAGTCCATTTCTCCGAGGTCCCCATTTTGTTACGTTGCTTACTGCTTAATGTTCTTTTGCCCTTTCCACAATTTACTATATGGTAATTTACTGTTCAGCAATTTATTCTTTAAGCATTCTTGTAAATGTGTATTTTGATATACATATTTTTATCTTATTGGATTTATTTTAGTTTTTTATTTTCTATTTTTCCCCCCACCTCTCCAGTGCTGTACCTGACTCCTCTGCCCTTACTACCCACCCCTGAGGTCTCCCCATGGTGCGTTCGCTTACCTCCCAGGAAAGGTTGCAATGGGGGTGCTCCCCTTACCCCTGCCTAAGGATTCAAGTCTTTGTCGGGGACCCTGGTACTGGTGGTGTTCAATGGGCAGGGGGAAGGCCCAGTATCGGGCCATCACGTAAGTGTTGCTCCAGGAGTGGTGTCTTTTTTTAGATGTATACCCCTTGAGCACAACGTGCCACATGACACCACGGCATACGCTGGCATCTGTCGCGCTCCCCCATTGGTCAGGCGTTGGGGCCGCGATACTGCTGGCTGATGCCAGAGATCATATCACCCCTGGGCCTGGGTACCCCCTCCACCCGGAGGAGCTGAGTGGTCCAGCAGATGCTCAGACTTCCTCCTCCCGGCCAGCCCTCTGGCACCCGGGTCCGCTTCCGAACCTGGGTCGCTAGCGTCACAAGCAGAAATCCAACCGCTTTATTGGATTTATTTTAAACACTGTACTTTGAATCTGTTCTTTTCTCCTTGCTTCTCCAGGATGCATCTGGAAAGGAGATGATACTAGCTCAGTATGACTTTCCTGGTAAAACTTTTGAAATAAGTAAATAAATAAACCTGCAAGAAGGCTTTTAGGGTATGCAGTGCCCCCAGAGATCAATGTTTCTACCCCCTAATTATTCTAAAACTGCAATCATCATGTCACATTTGTGCAGAATAGTGTCACTGGTGTTTCTTCACCGGGCACTTATAGAAAAGATGGAGGCGAGGGGGGAGAAAGTGCTAGATCAAATACCTGTGTTTCCTTTCTGTCGTCTGTGAACCAGCTGATGTTGATGGAGCTGTGACAGCTTTGTGAAGCCCTTCCCACATTCAGTATAGTTATGTGGTCTCCCTCCTGCGTGAGCATGCTGATGTACCTTAAGGTGTGCCACTCGTCTAAAGCCCATCCCACATTCAGCACACTTATGTAGTCCTCCTCCTCCTCCTGTGTGAATCTGCTGATGCACAGAGAAATTAAATAGCAGCTTAAATCTCTTCCCACACTCAGTACATGTATATGGTTTTTCATCTGTGCTGATTCGAAGATGCCCTGGAAGAGGGTCTGCCTGTCTTAAACTCCTTCTTCTGCCAATGCCTTGAAACAGTTTCGCTCCTGTGCCATCGTCCTGATGTTGAGTAAAGATTGACTGATTTGTGAAAATCTCATTTTTAGTGGTTTCAAACTGCTCCTCCTTTTGATATCTCTGCTGGAGCACTGTTACTCCAGATCGATGACTTGAACCTTTTCCACATTCAGCAGGGACAGTGACTAGAAGTATAACAGGAAGGATTAAATTTTAGTAAAACTAATAAACAAATCACAAGATACACATTTATAGAAACATAGAAAATGACAACAGAAAAAGACCATTGGTCCATCCAGTCTGCACATAAAACCCTAAAAAGCCCAGGACCTATTGTCCATACGAGGCTCTAACCCACACTATCCACCCCCCCATGCTTCCCGCCCTACTGCTACCACTCTGAGCAACCACTAAACCCTTCACTCTGTCCCAGCCGTGTCTGAAACCATCGATAGTTTTGGTGCCCACCTCATCAGTTGGCAGATTGTTCCACAACTCCACCACGCTTTCTGTAAAATAAAACTTTTTTACTTCCCTCTTGAGCCTCCCCCTGTGTGTTTCCACTCATGCCCCCATGTTCGTGTTCCTTACTTATGCTAAATAGTTCCTCACAATTTACCTTGTTCATTCCTTTTAGGAACTTGAAGATCTCTACAGTATATGGTCAGGGCTTATTGTTGATGAAAATCAGTGGCTTTCGAAATCTTGTTGTAGGGCTGTTCGCCAATCCACTATTCTATATGTCATATATCTCCTATCTTGTCTGGCCTCCAGCGAGTACATGTTCAGTGCCTTGAGCTGATCCTTGTAAGATCCTCCCTGCTGGCCCTGGATCATTTTGGTCACCCTACATTGCATTGTCTGTAGCCTGTCCTTATTGCCCTTAGGGGGGACTCCAGAACTGGGCATGATACTCTAGGTGGGGCCTCAACAGTGCTCTATAGAGAGGTGGTTATACCTCTGTCCCTCTGCTGTCAATACCCCTTCCTACACGCCCCAGCATCCTGTTTGCCCTACTGTAGACCTTGTTACACTGGCTTGATTGTTTCAGGGAGTCACCGATGATGACCCCTAGGTCTGTTTCCTCAGAGGTTGTGCCCAGCTTTACCCCCTCCCCATCCAGGACTCTTCCCTGGGGTTTTTGTTCCCCATGTGCATCGCCTTGCGCCTTCTGGCATTGAATTTCAACAGCTAAACCTCTGACCACCTCTCCAGCCTTTGCAAGTGTATCTGCATCTCCTGAACTCCCTCCCCACTGTCTATGCTGCCACAACGCTTCGGGTCATCTGTGAAGAGACCCATCTTGCCCTGGATTCCTTCTCCCGTGTCACCATTGAGCATGTTGAGAATGACTGGACCGAGGACCAGCTTGTGGCACCCCACTGGTGATCTCCTTCTCTTCTGATTTGACTCTGTTAACCACAACCCTCTGCTGTCTCCCTTCCAACCAGTTTCTCACCCATCTAACTGCATCCCTCACTGCACCCAGATCCCCAAGCTTCTTCAGCAACCTTCTGTGAGGCACGAAGTCGAAAGCCTTGCTGAAATTGAAGTAGCGTAAATCCATAGCGTGGCCCTTGTCCACTACCCTCATTACCCATTCGAAAAATACTATCAGGTTGGTCTGACAAGACCTCCCTGCTGCAAACCCATGTTGTTCACTATGCTGGAGTCCTGTCCTGGAGTTTATAATGTATTATGCTACAGTCGCTCCTCTCCTCCAATCACAAGCCAGAGTTGCAAACTGTTTATGCAACAGCAAACTCACAACTATCATTTTCTTCTCAATAAAATGACTGCTAAGAGCTCAGAACACACGTTTTATTGTCAAGAAAATGATAATAGTGGCTTTATCATCCTACCCAACATTCTGAATGGCCTGCACTCACAGCAGCAATTGTAAACAAGTGTGGTGCAGGGAGGGGGTCGTGACGACTTACCCCAAACTTGTCTAGGGACAAAAAACAGCACCACTAGCTTTTTTCAAACATGTGAAACACAATAGTGAAACCAGCCTCTCGCCTCAGTCGAGGCTCGAGGCAGAGAGCACTCAAAGGGTTAAACCAGATCCTGAGAGCTATTTTCTGCAGCGGAAGTTACCAGAGACAGGATGTCTGGATATTCATGCTTGACTAGTCTGACTTCTTATTTTATTTATTTATTTAATTTATTTGTTGGTTTATTTATTTAGTAAGTCAGATACAACCCTTGAGTATACACTATTTTACAAAGGTTCCACGTCAGGATGTAAAACAGCAGAGACATAACAAAAACTTGACGTTAACACAAAACATAAGATTGCTATGTAATACAGAATACAGAATACAGATAAATAATACATTTGAGTAACCTAGACAACTGAAATTAAACAGCGGGAGGAGATTCCCAATTAGCAACGCACGGCAAAACTGCCCCAGGGGGACCTGTCAAGGTAGAGTATCAGAAAGGGTAGGAGAAAGAAAGGGGAGAGTGCGAATGAGGTAGATTAGAGAGAGAGAGAGAGAGAGAGAAAGACAGGAGGGGAGAGGGGAGAGAGAGAGAGAGAAAGGGATTGGGAGAAGGAGAATATTTAGGGGAAGAGGGTTGGAAAGGGAGGTGTTGGGGGTATGGAGGGGAAGGAGTTCGAGGGAGCTAGAGAGGGGTGGCAAGGGATGGCAGGTGGGGGTCCAGGGTAGGTAAAACAGGAGGAAACTCGGCAGACGAGGGGGTATCTGGGTTGAGGATATGGACTCAGGAAAGGGAGTAAGAGGTGTTTAAGAGCGGGTATCCAGGTTGAAGATATGGATTCAGGTAAGACAGTCACAGGCGTTTGAGATCAGTAGGTATTGCTTCAGTTCTCTTTTAAAGGACCGAACATTTGTTGTATTGAGAGCTGCAGCAGGGATCTCATTTAGCCATAGTGGAGCTCGGTACATGAAGGATCTTTGTCCTAGGGAAGTTCTATGAAATGGGACATCAAGCTGTGTTGTCACTGTTCTTCATGTGTTGTATTTGGAGCAAGCTTCCTTTACCAGGTCTGCAATGCAGGTAGGGGTTAGGGAGAGCATGGCCTTTCTCCCTAGCAGGCAAGTCTGGTATCTGATTCTGGATTGAAGCGGTAGTAAGTGCGCCAGACCATACAGGGTACAAATGTGTGTGAAGCAGTCAGCATTTAGCAATAGTCTGCAAGCCTTGTTAAAGGCAGTAGCAACTCTTCTGAGGGCCGAATCAGTGGCAACATCATAAACCACCAGCCCGTAGTCAACCAGGGAGAGGACAGAGCTGGAGACTGAGAGCTGGAGGGCTTCAGCAGTGAGGCTTTTCTTGTGCCTAAACAGGATCCCTAATTTAGTGTTCACAGCTTTCACCACCATGTCAGTGTGCTGAACATACGATAGGGTATCATCCACAATGACACCCAGGTACTTGAAGGAGTGAATCTGTTCCAGTGGGGCAGTCAGGTAATTTGTGATTGTTAGTTCTGGGCATCTCCTTGACTTAGCTAAGAGTGCGAAACTAGGCATAAATATGCATAGTTCTGCTGTTCCTTCGATACTCTACAAAAGGGGCAGGCACTTGGGCACTGGCCTGGCCAGCCGGGGCATGGAGACTGGGAAAGGAGCAGTTCAGTCTCTCTGGCTGTGATTGGGCCTTGGGGGTCTGCAGCCTCAGGAATTGTGGCAAGGTCCCTGGGGTAGGGTTGCTCTGGTTCCCTCATGCTTGGTCTCCAGAGAAGGATACCATATGAATCAGCTTGGGGGATGTAGGCCCCAGGACTCACCTTGAGGTTTGCAGAGAACAGCATCTCAGAGAACGCACCAACAGGAGAGTGGTGGGCCACCCCTCAGGGGCGGCTGCCATACCCTTGTGGGTTCAATTCCACCTCTATAAAGAGAATAGTGGAAGAAGTCTTTGTCCAGAGTAACTCTAAGTTTACCTTACTAGATTGAAATGCTTGTTTTGTAAAGTTCTAGGCAGTTTGTGTAGAAACCCCTGGCAGGTAGCCCAATGGAAGGGCGTCAGGCAGGAGGGAGGCAGGCAATGGTTGGGGTTGGTAAGTCCCTAAGAATGGAGCCAGACATGGGAGTTTGCTTTCTGGGCCACTAGAGCCATCAGTACTCTGCCAAAGGGAAGCACGCATGGCCAAACTAGCCATGCTTTTACGCACTCAGTAGTAGATCATTATCCTGCCACGCTGTTTCTATGTGCTGTCCTACTGGGCACAGTGAGACTAATGCCTGGCACTGCTTGCCCCTCAGGAAAGTGCTTGTCCTACCTGTGGAGGTGTCGCTGCATGAATGCTCTTGGGAGCACCAGGCTCCGAGGACCTGAAAGGAAGGTTAAGATAATGGAGGGTTGAGAGACCCAGTATTTAAGGGTAAATGCAGTTGTTGCCCCTTTAGTCTAGGGGGTAGACCTGGAACAAACGCATATGTGGAGTGGGTAAATAGGCCCCAAACGAAGCATGGGCACCACCAGACAGCGTGTAGCCCCCGCAATAGTTGTAGTGATATGCACACTAAAATATAAGAGGAAAAACCTGTGAAGCCTCAGGAATTTGGCCCAACAGACTAAGTGCAGGTCACGATTTGGAGAAAGAATGCGGTAGTGTGCTGTAATACTGTCTTGAGAAAAGCAGTGGCGAGGGGAATGCCCCAGAGGGCTTTCTAACATCTGACAGCTGCAAAATAAAATAAAATAACACTGCTTCATCCCAGCTCAGATATAGACAATCCAGTTTGTGTGTGGTGTCAGTTAATGGTGCCCCAGGATGTGGCTGTTCTGGCGCCCTGATACCCCTCGCCCCCGACCTGTAATGGAAAGATGACTAGTGTGGGTGCAGTACTGGTAGTCATGACATAACGTAGGTGCTTTGCTGGATGAGATGCCATCATATACCCCTAGACAACTGGAGGCTGACCTGGCTCTTACAATAGTGATAATGCACTAGTTGGGCCACTATCCGAGGAAACAGTGTGGCTGTCTCACGAGGATAAAGTACTCGGCCCTTGATCTCATACTTCACTTACTCGACAGTCGCATTAGTGCTTCATTTTGGGAGCCAACTGCAGTAATACATTATCACTTAACGAACTCCAGTTCTGGTGCTTTTGTCAAGCCCCTCAGCAGCAGCTTACCTTATAAAGGACTTCAGAAGTCCACTCTTCAGAGTTTATTACTCACCGTATTGCTTAAGGGAAGGGATTGTAATTCCTCGGTCGAAGGAGCCAGCCTCCTGATCCCTTCCCCTTCCTTGCCCCGAATGTATTGGGTGCCGCCCCCGTGCTTTAATGTTTTGTGATGTATTGGTCTGGCGGGCATGGGGCATGCTCTATTAATAGCAATCGGGGACACTTTTTAGATCATGTTTTGTATTTTTTAGGGGGCCACAGGAGACGAATCAAAGCCACGGCTCAACTAACAATGCCCTTGTTAGCTGAGCCGTGTCACTTCACTCCTGTGGCCCTCTAAGATATACAAACAAGGTTAACAAAACTGGCCCTATTGCTATTGCCATACGATGCCCGCATTCTCCAAATGAATGCATGACAAAACATTGGAGCGAGGGCAACATCTGCTAGATCCGAGGCAGAAAGAGGATCAGGGCTAACCGACAGACTACAATCCCTAAGCTACTAGCGATAATAAACTCAAAGTGGACATCTGAAGAATCCCTATGAGCAAGCTGTGCTGTGGGGGGAGCAATAGTTTGAAAATGAGCAAGATTAGTGCTCTTCAAATAAATATGCAAACCGTTTGTCGTGCAATATTTTCTCATGCAGTGAGAGTTTATATTATTTGGGGGAACCCCAGAATGGTTAGTCCTCTGGGCCCCCCCCCAACCAACCCTGTCTGTGCCTGTCTATCCCTGCCTACATAACTTCACAGCACTATGAAGTCACTTCGGATACTGTCAGCTACCTATTAAAAATAGACAGGGAACAATATTTAATATTCCTACGTTTGAAAGATTCCTCATTTCTTTCTTCTAAAGAGCACAACACACACACACACACACACACACACACACACACACACACACAACACACACACACACAAAATTATATTTACTTTGTACCTCAGTTAAGGTTTGTGTAGTAGTGTGGCTGCATTTACGATCATAAACTGGCACGGAAGACAGATTCCTGACCTTTGAATGCTGCTTACAGTGTTGCCGGCATCCTTAAAGCCCTCAATTTCTGCATACTGATGATGTCATCGTTTGGAGAACACTGCAGACATTTCCACATAGTTCAGTGGGGGACAGTTTTATTAAGCTCAGTTTTACTATGAAAATCTTGAAGCAAAGTCGGATTGATTGTATAGTTTAAGTAACTTGTCCAAGTCGTTCAACAAAATTTGGAAAAAGCTATTTTCTGTGTAGCATTAGTGAAAACCTGACTCCTTTAGAACCTAAATACAGTGGTTATTTAAGCATCACAGAGGGATTCTCTGGCCATTTTTTTTGGCACAATCCATGTTCCCCTGGAACCTCACTTTTTCCGATCCCCCAATTGTGCCACTCCCCTGCCTGCTTGACTTACTCTTCTTGCCCTCATGTGCTGTCACTCACCGGCAGATCCCACTGTGTCTGTCTGATTCCTGGGTAAGTTCTATCCCTCCCAGGAGGCCCCCCTTTTTACATGGGGCAAAGGAGGAGAGGGATAAGCATGCTACCAAAGCCAATGTCCAGGCACCAGCGTCTGGGTAGTGGACATGCCACTGATGAGGGTCGGGTGGCATGGGGGAATGCCTAGGGTGGCCGTCACCCAAGGCTGTCTTAGCTGGAAATGTTGTTCCTTGCTCTCCCCCCCCCACCAATCCCGCTTTCCCTCTTGGGGCATGTACCATACGGCACCAGGCAGGTGGGGCCTGCTGACACAGGGTCAACCCCACCAACAATGGTTCAGCGCTACCTCCAGGTGTTGCCCTCTGAGTGATGCATGTCTTCTCCCTCCCCCAGGAGGATAGCATCCTCACGGACACTCTTCCACCCCTCCTGCTGGTCTCTTCTCCTGACAACCCAGGTTTAGGGCACAACCAGAGTCACCTGAGTGCCACAGCACTCCCTTACCACTCAGTGTCATGGGGCTGGCTAGCCCGGCCACATTTTTTCACATCCAAAAATTCAGAATTCGGATCAGAAGAACCCCAATAAGCTTTGTACCAAAAAGACCTCAAAGCCACTCTTCTGGGACCCACTGTGGACATACAGTGAAGCCCGTCAGGATGTAGCACAGTGTCACAGGTTTCCTGCATGACAAAAGGCATTAACTTCCACTGAAACTGCATTGTTTACTGCAGTAACTCTACTGCAGAATTCTGCAGAGTTGGGATTCATTGTGGTGGGCTTCACTGTAGCTGTACAACATTGGGACTGGGATGTCCCCAGAGAAATAACTAGACAGGGGTTGCCACTGGAGGAACAAAAAGTACCATGATAAAAATAAATCTTGAAAAGCATATTTGTGGCTTTTATAGGGGGTGGTGGAGGCAAGGTGTCTTACTGGATTCGTGGTTGGGTGGGATGCATACAGAGGGTGGGATCTTCAAACAGCTAGACACAGAACTTGCATCCATATTTCAGACACGTACCTCATCCAGGAAAATGTGTCAGAATGCTTGCGGCTTGTTTACAAATATCCCGGTGCATTTGCAACACTTACTGCTCTCTGTGGCAAAAAAAAAAAAAAAAAACAAGAAAAGAAACATGCGTCAAATTTAGACGCATGCCTGATTTCTGGGGTGCAAGTTGCGGAAATCACTCAGAAGTTAGACTACCTTGTAGGTGGTCTAACTAACTGGCAGCTGGCGGGTGTCTATATAACAGACGCGGCTGTATGAAAATCTCACCCAGAGACTTTGTAGTACTGAAGGGGAGGGGTAAGGAATGAGAGTGTAGTAAGTGATTGGGAGGGGGATGGTTTGGGAAATTGAGGGTCAGATTATGGGATAAAAACCTTATTCGACAGTAGGTCAATAGGGAATAGGTAGAAAACTAAACAGATCGTATGGACCGTGGGTCGTTTCCAGCTGTCATTTTCTGTGTGCCTGCGTATCTATGCATCTGTCTACCCAGCTACTTACAGATGGGAATGTCTACCAGAAGCTCCTTCTGTGGGTCGCTCTCCGGTTCCTTACTCTCTTGGAGGGGGAGTTCCCCAGCCGTCTCAAACAGAGATAACAAATGCTCTTCTGGGACTGAGTAGCCTGCATTTATTAAAGTAAATAAGAAAACAGAATTAATATGTGGTCAACCCTTGCAAGTCACAGATAGTTTGCACCCTTTCTTTGTTATAATTTATAAAATGGGCCATGAAAATCCTGTAACCTAATTGGTCAAAACATGCTACATCACTGCTGATTATTCTCTTATAACAGCTGCACACCTTATCTGAACTATTGTTTTGTTTACAAACAAAAGCTAATTTTAATAGCTGGATAACGCACTCCAAGGTTTGTGGTTATAAGGGAATACTTCAGTTATTTGGGAGTTACATCATACGGCTATGCCCCGTACATCACAACCACCTGAGACGTGAATTCTTTCAGTACAGCTGCACACCCTGTCATGCATTATACCTTACATATTTGGAACACACAGTAAACACCAATTAGAATCGCTACGACTCTGCCCTTATATTTGCTCACCTGAACCCATCATCAGGTTGTTCTCTTTACCTGGGCACTACATCCCACTGTTCTGCTGCTGCGCATGTCACTGAAACATATGCAGTCAGTAAATTGTGTTGGATAGAAAAAGTAGGCAGCACTGACCACCAGACTTGACAAGCCCCCCAAAAATGCATTATAAGTAATAAGCACTGCATAAACATGTGGAACAGTCGGGGTAATTCATTCAGGTTTTCTTTTTTTTTGTAATTTATTTTTGTGGGTCTTTTCTGATAGTACATTAAAGTACAGAAAGAAAAGATACTAGACAGTGAAACAGTACATGGTAGTACAATGACTAGCCAAGGCAGTACAGAATCTTGGTGTTCATAAGCATGGTATGGTATAATATCAGATCATCTGTTATGATAGTTGGGATATGGGAGGTGGGTAATACAAGGTATACCAATAACAATTAGTCAAGTCCTCAAGGCACAAACTCAGGATTAGTGTCCAGCTGGTAGAGAACCTAGCATCTCTAAAAGTTCTCAAACTGTGTAGTAGTACTATTCAGTTTAGAGGTTAATTTTCACCTTCCCCCGGGTTGCACCTGGAGATGAGCCTCTGCTCAGTGTGCCTCTCCCAGTTACCGAACTTTTAAATAAATAAATAAATAAATTGTTCTGAACAATAAATGTCCAACATTCATTTCGCCATATAGCCAAGGTGGGTTGCGTGGTAGGGAACAGTTCATTCTCATTCCTTCTGAAGCTGATCCCCAGCTGTGGGGTACATTGGCACCCTTCACCATGTCAGGGTTCTAACATAGCTCTGGCAGGACCATGCAGCAATTGAGGGGGAACAGCATCTAAACAAACTTATTGTCCACATACTTATCTTCAGCCAAGCAACAGAGGTTTATTTGATAACATAGGCTGGACTCCCTTTGCTACTCCCAGAGACAGGAGCAGACACAGCTGAACCACCTCAGTTACTCGGATACTACAGGACCCCAGGGGGGGGGAACCTCAGTTACTCGGATACTACAGGACCCCCAGAGGGGGAGAACCTCAGTTACTCGGATACTACAGAACCCCCAGAGGGGGGGACCTCAGTTACTCGGATACTACAGGACCCCCAGAGGGAGGGGGGGACCTCAGTTACTCGGATACTACAGGACCCTCAGAGGGGGGAACCTCAGCTTCTCGGATACTACAGGACTCCCGGGGTACTTCAGGTAATTCACAAGTTCATTTGCTGCTGTAAAACTTGACCATGAAAATCCTGTAACCTCATTGGTTGAAACATGCCACATGATCATTTTTTTTAATTTATTTTTTATTAAAAGGTTTTTGTTACACTTGGTCAAGAGTACATTTCAGACATTTTCTTATATTGCCATATATCTCCAGTCAGTTTATATGATTGATAGTTTTTATAATTTTACCCAAAGGGTTGAATGTTTAGTGTGATAAGTATACAAAGTTCTAATCAAAGATCATTCAAAAGGTAAAGCTCCAGCTCCATTTCATCTAAATTTTACCTTATTTACCCCTTATATTTTATTTATTCCTTATTATCTTTATATTTGGGTGAGGCATTTCCTCTCTCTTGCTTAAATTAACTTCTCTTTTCTCTCAACTCTTCTATCATTATTCAATCCTTCCCTCCTGATCTCTCCCATAATAATTCTACCAATACTAGGGTCACAAATTAGATTCTACCACCCCCTGGTAGAGCACCCATCTCTGCCATCTCATCATGCCACGTGATCATTGATTCTTTTCTGACAGCGACACACCTCACCTGAACTACATACAGTTTAATAAATATTATAAAAGGTCTCAGAAATGCTGCAATCTGATTGGCTGTTAGGATTCCAACAGCCGTATATTATTTATTTGAAAGGTTTCACCAGGAAAGGCAACATGAACTGTAAACAGCTCATTTCTAGAAGCGTCCGGGGGAGGAGGGTTACAAGAGAGGGGAGATCAACAAAAACATAGCAGAAAATGCATGCACTACAATTCAAATACAAAGGGTGCAGTAAATAATACGGTAAATAGTACAGTAAATAATACAGTGAATAATACAGAGAATAATACAGTGAATAATACAATAAATAATACAGTGAATAATGCAGTAAATAATACAGCGAATAATACAGTAAATAGTTCAGTGAATAATACAGTAAATAATACAGTGCAAAGTAATCCAATAACAACAGACAGTGTCCCACTGAAGGAGAGTGATTAGGTAGCTAACTGAAGGTCAGAGACATCGGATAAGTCGAACCAGGGTATACAAAACAATAAGCATACATTACATACACAGTAATAAACCAGGGACAGGTAGCTGTAGGGAGAGGGACAGAAGATGGAGAGCAACTAGAGGCACGAGAAGTGGTAAGCTGGGCTCAAGGCTACCAAGTGCTAATTTAGTGAGAAAAGAAAGGCAGTTATAATACAAGGTGGAGGGAAAGGAGGGGAAAGGGAGGGAGGGACGAAAGGGGGAGGGAGGAGAGTCAACCCAAGAACATGTCCCCTTTAAGATGCTGAGAACCCTGCAAGGGAACCGGACCTGGCTAATATACAAGGTGGAGAGAGGGGGGGGGGACATTAATCTCTGTTACACTGTTATGTGCAGCCTGATCACCATGGTGCACTAATTCTTCCTGTCAGTATTCCGTTCTCTAGCACTGCTGAATGACTGGAATGATGCATTCTGATTCTAAACCAGAATTCTTCAACTGTTGGTGGAAGAACTATTTTATTAAAAAAAAATCTCCCTTTCAATGAAAAAAACATTTAAAAAAGTACACTTTTAACACTTTTCTTTTGGAACAATTTTTATAATAGCAATAAGGCACTCCCAGGAGTTAGATTAACAGTCAATCACTCCCTAGGGGCAGTATGGCACTTGGCTGTGCCTCGTGCCACATTACACCCCTAGAGGGTGATGAATGGACTGTTATTCTAACCCCTGGTCATGCTTTATTGCTTTAAAAGCCCATGTTGTAAGTAGGATAACTCACTCCAGGCTCTTAGATTTATAAGGGAAGAATGCACCTCTTGGGTGGTTATGGCATTTGGCTACGCTTCATGCCTAACAACCACCCAAGGTTTGTGTTATGCCCATATAATTGCACATCTGTTATGTGTTAGGGAAAAGGGGACATTGTTTAACCAGGAAAGGCACACTAAGCTGGAGCCTGTTTCCAGGTGCGACCTGGGAGCGCAAGGAAGTTAAGTGACTTGCTCAGCGTCACACAGTATGCAAGTGGGGCTGATGGGATTTAAACCCAGGTTTCATGATTTGCAGCTCAGTGCTCTTAACCACTACACTATACTGCCTCCTAGGTGAAAGGGAAAGGGGTTATGGGGGTTATGTGTTTCCTTTACTTATACTCTCAAACAGATGGACATCGTTAGTAAATTGTTAGCTACATTTGCATGTGTTTCATAAATAGCACACTGCAGGATTGCCCAGACATAACAATACTGGCTTCCACTCAGGAAGGAGGCACTGGCTGGGGGATGAACCCACAATTAATGGGCTCTCTGGGGTACTTCCTCCATCCATCTGGCATGCTGCCCACTGTGATCCTGGAGGAGGGAACCACACCTCATTCAGTACCTTCTTTTCATAGGAGTCTCTTGGCATTTTTAATTTTATTTATTTTATTTAGCTTTTGTTGACCGGGTAAGTGCACTAGACAAATCCTGCCTATTTTCAGGCACGACCCGGGGGAGGGGGATACAGATGAATGCCAACTGACTTTGAACCAGATTAAGCTGTTGGTGGTATTTATAGTGAATGAGGGAAATTTGGCCAGGACACCGGGGAAATTCCCCTACTCTTTTCGATAAGTGCCATGGGATCTTTAACATCCACCTGAGCTACCACCAATCCAGGCAGATGGGACCTCGGTTTAACGTCTCATCCAAAAGACGCTCTCTGCGCTCTCGAGGTAATCCGTCGTCATAGTGCCAACTCGGTGAAAGAATAGCCCTGTTGTCAACCGTTCCCCATGCACTTTCCTATATGTTATATTGCAGTAGCTATGTCATCACAGTTGTTATGCTGCACTAGCTATGTCACTACTGCAGCATAACAACTTGGAATGCTGCCACATAGTTGCTTTCCTTAATCCAGTTAAGCTGGAAGTTGTTGTTTTTTTAAACCTGAACTTGCAGAAACATCTGCAGCACACTGTGTCAGTTAAAAACAAGCATTTGTCAATGCTGAATGTTGTCTCGCTGGCATTGGCAGTGCAGGAGTTAGAGATGCATAATAGGAATGGCAGTGAAGTATTGAAGTGACGCCAACCCCACCCTCACCCTGCAGAGACTGACAGGCATTGGGGTGTGCCTTTGGGTCATCAGCTATAACGCTCATGCCATTGTACCTCACCCTAACCTGTAGACACTGACAAGTGTCGTGGTGTGCTTTGGGGTCTTTGGGCCTTATACTTACCCCATTCCATAAGGAAATATGCTGAGACAGGTGCAATATAGGAGAATGGGGTGAACTGTAGGGCCTAACACTCCAAGGCACACCTCAGTGCCTGTCACTGGCTGCAGGGTGGGGGTGGGGGTGGAATGGTATAAGCATTACAGGCAATGATCCCAAGTCACACCCCTGATGCCTATCAGTCTCTACAGGGTGGGGTGTTACAGTTAGAAACCCTAATGTCGTAGGCGTTTGTTGGTATTTTCACTCCAAATTTTCGACATAGGCTTTTCGTGATCCCACCTCATGAAGAGCGACACTATCAGTTTGTTAGCTGAAAGGTGGTCTTGCACAGTGGCTATGCCATTTGGTGACAAAGGGACGAAAACACATTCTGGACAGGATGTGAAAAAATGACAACTGTATTGTTCATGAGGAGGTGTAAAAAAATGGCAACGTTGAAAATCTGGAGTGAAAATATGAAAAACTGGTGAAGTCATGAGCATGCATAGAAACTGTGCAACACAAGTCCGTAACCCAATTATTTTTGGGATTTTTTTAACCACATTTTCAACATAGGCATTTTGGGACCTCCCCTCATGAACAGTGGCACTGTGATTTTGTTAATCTGTCCCAAAAGTTGATTTCCCACAGCGACCATGTCATTGTGCGCCACAGGGGCGAAAACACATTCTGGGCAGGATGTGAAAAATGACAGCTGTACTATTCATAAGGAGGTGTGGAAAAATGCCAGTGTTGAAAATCTGGCATGAAAATATTGCAAATTTGCGAAGTTACAAGGGTGAGTGGAAACTGCGCAATGCACGCTTGTAACACAGTCATTTTATGGACTTTCTTCACCAAATTTTGAACATACACATTTTAGACCTCTGCTCATGAACAGTGTCACTGTCATTTTTTCAAACTGTCCCAAAAACTGATTTCGCACAGCGACCGCGCTATTCAGCGCCAGGAGTGCGAAAACACATTTCGGCCAGGATATGTAAAATGACAGTGGTACTGTTCATAAGGAGGTGTGGTAAAATGCCAATTTTGAAAATCTGGAGTGAAAATGTTACAAATTCATGAAGTTACGAGCGTGCGTGGAAACGGCGCAACGCATGCTCGTAAAACAGACATTTTTGGATTTTTTTTCACCAAATTTGCAACATAGGCTTTTTGAGAGACCCTCATCATGAACAGTGGCACTGTTGTTTCATTAAACGGTCCCAAAAGTTGATTCCGCACAGTGAGCGCAAAATCACCTTTTGGGACTGAATAACGCCATGACAGTGACTAAATTCACGAGGAGGGGTCCCAATATAAATTTGGTGCCAAAATTCCCCAAAATGGATGAGATATGCACCAAAGTTGAAAACACCCTATTTATGCCATTATACAGCTTACCGGCATTTCTTCAGTTCGCGGTCGGCTTTGAAGAGTGCAGACGTGTTCCCGGTCCACCGAAGATCGTCACGCCAGACTCCAGATGTAAGTATGGGGTGAGGGTGTGTGTGGGGAGGCAGGATATGCAGAGGGTGGGCGCAGAAGAGACCGCGAGAGACTGTTTTCTTTTTTTACAGGTTAAAAAAAAAAAAAAAAGACAACAAGGGTCGGTTTCTTTTTGCAGTAGTTGTTTGGTACACTGGGGTGGGCTCCCAGTGGCCACCTGCATACCGGGAGGGGGAACTTGTTTATCAGATTGGGCCTCGCTGGCACAGAAACGGGTGGTGGATGCACACGATGCTGAGGGGGATTGGGCACCCCCTTGGCACACAGCACACATCGGGGGCTGGGGACATTATGCCGTCAGGGAGTGGGCTCCCCCATCGGCAAATTAAACTAGACGAGGGGGACTGAAGCTGACGGGGATTGGGCCCCCCGTCGGCAAAGAAAGACTGTTGGGGGGGCGCATGATGCCGAGGAGGATTGGGCACCCCCTCGGCACACACGTAGAATGGGTGGGGGGCATCATGCCAATGGGGAGTGGGCTCCCCCATCGGCAAATGAAGTGGCTGCGGCAGTCAGTACCGCCATGTTTAGGTTAGGGAAGTGCTTCACCAGCAAGGGCACATCGGGAGGTGCCGCTGCGTGACGAGCTTGGCTCTCATTGCAGCGGACTTTTCCTTAGATGTGCTCACAACATTACATGTTGCTGGTGTGGCACCTGCATGCTGCCTTATTGGGGAATGAGGGACGCACCAAGTGATGCATGCCCTGCATTCTCCCACAGTGACTGTGCCTCCAAATCTGCTACTACTGTAATATGTTGGCTGGCGTGCAAGCACGAGCCAACATAAAAAGAAAATGTTACAATTTCTATTCTCTGTCTTCTCCAGCTGGTTTTGTGTGATTTTCTATGCTGTGACTGCCCATACACTATAAAAGATTGTGTATGAGCAGTCATACCCAAACAAGGACATTCTTGTGTCTTGAGGTTCCCTTGGTAACAGAGTACCTCTCGATCTGTGCTCTCGATGTCATCTGTTACCAAGGAAACCTCTCGATACAAGAATATCCTTGTTAGGTATGACTGCTCATGCACTGTCCTCTATCTCAATGTTAATCAGTTCTTTATATTATTTTCATGATAAAATACACTTATCTGATTGATTCTGTCATTTACACTGTCACTCGCTAAACGGGTTTCTTTATACTTTCACTTTTTGGTACCAGACTGAGTGGGGTTCATTCTGTAAAGAAGCCTTAAGAGAATACTACTGATATTTGTGCTATTCTATGTAGAAAAAGTGCTAATTGAACTTGCTTTTTCTTTTTGGGGATGGAGGTTTTAAAACTCAAAAGCTATCACTGACTCTAGTCTGGGTATGAGTGTGTGAGCTGGCAGCTTGAGTAGTGTAGAAAGAGTGAAGTGCGAGTGAGAGTTGCGTTAGCCACTTTAGCGGTTCGAATGTGGACTAGCCTACCCAGTTTAGTCATGCCCTAATAAAGCAGCAATGAAATGAACATTTTTTTTTCCCAAAACAGCTACTTTCAGTTAAAATTAATAAAAATATTAGGGTATCTGACAAATCTACTTTTCTAGGTACCTCCTATGCTGCACACCATGAGTTTATTTTATTTTCTCGATCTTAAGCCTTGCCAGGTCAGCAATGCTATTTCTAAACCAAATGAGGTGGCCATCATTTTTCCTGAGGAAAAAAAAAACTAAATTAAAACATTTATAAAACACTAACATGCTGGTGGGACTAGAACATGTTACCACCAAATAAAACTGGAAGACGTCTGCAATCTTTCATAGTGAAAAAAGATAGGGTCTAATTGTTTGCCCCGTTTCATGTTTTAAGAAGCAAAGCAGGTTGTAGAATAGCAAAAACAGCAGTAAAACTTGGTATGATCTCCTACTTATAATGGCCATGTGCTTTTACTTTGAAAATATGCCAAGGGGTACTAAAACAGGGGTCAGAATTAAGTTTTGTAGCCACTAACCAGCAGGGCTACTGACTGGGAAAATCCACTGGTCCCACAGACATTTCCACTGGCCCAGTTGGTGTACTTACTGAAATGTTGTCTTCTCCAGTACAAGTCCACAGGGCTAGTTAAGTAAAAATCTTACTAGCTTGATAACAAAATCTACCAGAATTTGGCTAGTGGTTTGGTGCCAGTTTTGACCCCACTGTAGAAGAGTGCAAGTTCTTACCTAACGAAGTCATGGTTGCGTAATTGTCCTCCATCACTTCCCTATGTAGTTGTTTTTCCTGGTCCGTTAACATTTTCCACTCCTCTTTTGAAAATGTGACTGCAACGTCTTCAAATGTTTCCGGGGACTGAAAGAGCATAATATATATTACAGAATGGGCAAGGTACAAGTCTGCTTCCCTAGTGCTCCAAAATCCTCATCACTCAGTGGTGGGATAACATAGCATTGCACTGCAGTACAGAGAAAGCAGAAATATGATGTCCAAGCTTTGCAGCAAAACTAAATTTGGAAATGGACTAATACTCCAGAGTTTGAGGTTAAAGACAGTACTTCATCAAAATGGTGCCCAAGAATCCTGAATCCTCATTGGATGCCTATGTTCTATGCCATTTTATCAGCACAATAATAAGCACTGTGGTCAGTGCTGGATTACCACACATCCCCTGCTGGCTGAAAGCAGTAAGCTATACCTCGTGCCTCAAAATTTACAGGGGGGCCATGTGTTAGTGCAGCACAACCCACCCACACCATGCTGTGTATTACTGCATTACAGTGCTCTGCGGGGCAGGTGTCCTGAGTGAGCTCTATAGAATAATGCATGGGGAGGAGTGTGTACGCGATGTAAAGTGGCACTTTGTGTAGTGTTTCGTCTGGTGAAGACTCAGTGATACGGCACTTTACTTGCAAAGTGCCACCTCACAGAGTGCTTTCATTTTCTTATTTTACAAGCAAAGAAATGGTCTGCTCACCACCCACTTGTACCACCCATCCTACCCTCCTTCTCCCACCCAGCACAATACAGTTTAACTACATAAACCCCCCCCAACCATTGAGTAGCACCCATGCCAGCCTCTTTCCTCATCACACAGCCCCAACAGAGACGTTATATCAGAACCAGTCCCCCAGCACATTTGTAACACCCAATCCCATTTCCATCCTCCCCCCCAACACATGGCCAAATTAGTCAGGCACCCACCTGCCACCAACCCACTTAGCAACAATTCACCCTCATGGCATCCCCTATAAAAGAATGCATTTTTTTTAATTCATATTTTATGCCCCCATCTGTGGTGCTGACTCCTCCTGGAACCCTCAGACACATCCCTGGCCCCCACCTACCTGCATCTGCCTGCCCCCATGAAGCCTCGGCCCCCCCCGCCCGGGTGAGTATGCACAGTGTTAGGAAGCAAGTGAAGTGGCGGGGGGCCCTTCTGAGATATCCTGGCGTCTCCAGGATGCCAGCAGGGGGCCCCTTTTTCCAATATTCTGTTGTCCATTTTCATCCCTTGGTTCTTAGAAGATGCCGGCGTGTAAGAAGGAACCAATGAGCATGCGCCTGCATTGTGTGCAAAGCGCAGATCCCCTGCCAATATCTTCCCCCTCTCACCCAGAACCCTCAACTTCCCTGCCACCTTTGGTCACCCAGCAGTATCACAGCAAGGACAGCTACGCTCTCTCATAGACCTGCACTGTCACCAGGCCTCCACCTGGTGGCAGTCAATCGGTGGAGCATGCAGTTCCCCTCCCCGGGAGAGGAGAGCAGCCCGACAGGCACTCAATCCTCTCCCTCCCTGACTGACCCCCGGCAACTTGTGCTTGTTCCCAAACATGGGTCTCCGGTATGGCAAGAGGTAAGGCGCTACAGCACCTCAGCCCTTTGCACCACCGGGCCAGCTTGGGCAGGACTTTCTAAAGGGTGGACGCAACACTTGCATACATATTTTAGATGCGTGCTTGCATCCACGCTTATGTGTCCAGATGTTTGCATCCTAGTCACAGATATCTGGACAATCTGCAACATTCCCGCAGTTTATGGCAATTTCTGCCACAACTGTGGTACTTGCAGATGCAAACTTTTAAAAATCTCACCCAGCATGTTTTTTGTACGTGTAATCTCTATGGGAATACCCCCCAGCTGGCAGGCAGTGGGGGTGCAAACTCAAAAGCGGTCCATAATTTACTGGGCAGTTTTCCTTCCTGTAGACCCACTCTGGAGTACCCACAAAAAGGCAGTCATGCACTCACTGGCCGATGCCGAGGAAGTGCTTCCTGCCACTGCTTCTCTACCCCTCTGAGTGGAGTCACCACCACTGCAGCCAAAGGTGGGCACTCCAACCAAAGAGGCCTGTTGCCAAACTGGCTGTCAGAGCAAATCACCCTGGCTGACAGTTCCTGGGTAGTCCACAGTGAGAAATGGTCCACGGCTGTTTTTGAGGAGTTCTCAGATGACTCAGATAACAAGTCCATGGCCTCCTCTGGAAGTCTCTTCCTGAACTGGGGTTCAGTCAAGAAGCTGCCCACCCAGCATGGCCCAGTGTCCCAAAGTGTACTCCTCTGCTTAATATCGGAGTCCATTTCAGTCCCACTACAGCCAATCCAGAAAAGGACCAAGTACCCCTTTACTGACATACTGGATCAGGATGAATCTCGAGGGGGTTGCCTTCCCTGTGGCTGTGGCCATTTTGGGACCAGCCCTGGAACATTGGCCGCTTCCAGCATCCTGCCTGGAACCTTCTAACCATACCATCTGCAAATATGCAGTGCTTACAGTGTTCTTTTCTGGATTCTCAGACCACCCTCCACAGAGAGGTCGGTGATCGAGTCGGTGTTCCACAAGTCTGGAAACCAGGGGGTATGTGGGCAAGCCTCTGGACAAAGAGTCCTGCAAGATTGATCACACTGCTAAAAAGGCATGTGCTCTAGCATCCTTGGATCTCTGTCAGGCTAGTTATGCCTTGATGATGACCAGCTTCAGTCACTACCTGATGGGAGTTTTTGATGCAGTCCTCCCCCACTTCCCGGCTAAACAATTCAGTGGTAATGGTCATCAGAAACCAGGGTCAATTGCTGGCTAAAAAACAGCTCCAGACAGCCTTGGACATGGGTGATTCCTGTGTCCATGTCATGGCAGTGGCTGTCTCCATGCGTCACAGGGCCTGGCTGCACTTGTCCACCCTCAAGCTGGCCAATGTCCCTTTCTTGGGCTCTGACCTCTTTTGGCTCCGAGGTGAAAGACCATCTCACTCGGATTAAGAAGTCCAATGCCACTTTCGAATCTGTGGCATTGTCCCAGAAGGACCTGAAAAAAGCTTAAGAAACAGACCTTTCAGTACCGGTCCTTTAAGCCATTCCCCCCTAGCAGCAGCCCCAAGGGGGCAATACGAGGGCTGGTGTCTAAGTCTAAATCTGGGGGCCAGGGCCTCAGGGGCAGAGGTGGTGGTGTACCTCTGGCTGCTGCAGCCAATGCCCCCTCAAAAACTGCCTAGTGATGGGTTGGGGTGATATCATCCCTCCATCAGTCCTGTTCCTTAGTTCACCACATTGGCCAGCAACAAAACTAGCAATTTTTAGGGTAAATTATCATGGAATTATCATAATTTACAAATTTCATTAAACTAGAGATTTTATTAAGAAAATTTTCCATTAGCCAAAATCTGCCTTTGTTAGCCACATGTTGATTAATGCAGTCTTAAACATGTTTAATCATAGGCCAGCCCAGTGGCACTGATGACTGAGGCATCCAGCTTACCTTGCACCATGCCAGTGACCTGGGTTCGGGAGCGAGCTCGGGGAGTCGGGGGTTGGACAGGGAGGAGAGGATTGAATGTCCGGAGGACTGCTGTCCTCTCCTGGGAGAAAGAGGGGAATGGATTCCCGGCTTCTAGCGGCTCCCAGTGGAGACTGGGAGCGCTGTAGTCACGTATACCTAGATGAGGTGATGGCATCGGCAGATGTCCTGAGGGCAGTAGTATGGTGCTGGACATCATTGCATGTCCGCGCCTCTGAAGGGGGGACAAGGAAAAACTCCAGCACCTGGCAGGACAATGGTGAGCCCTCCAGTGGCCCCACACCCAGTGCCGGATTCAGCCCAATCACATCCCCGATATCCTTCACCTCTCCCAGCCTGACAACCGGACTGATGGAGCACCAAGCAGGTGGTGGCGGCCTCACTCAGGGAGGTTAGTACAAGCCGGGGCTTGATGTCGGTATTGGGAGTAGCAGAGGAGCTCTGGAGGGGACACGATTTGGGGGTCTCAGGCTGGGTAGGAATCAACCAACTCGAGAGTGGTTACACCTGAGGGAGATCTCAGGTGCCAGTGACCGGGGGGGATAAAGAACTGGAAAAAAAAAAAACTTAATCATGGTTATGCATAGAATGTTGTTTTTATCATTTTCTGTTAGCACCTTTTGTCCACTTTGGCTTGTTTTGCACAAATTAAAAATGAAGTTTATAGTAGTTGCCCTGTCATGTTAAGAATTATTCTATAAAACTGCACACGCCACCTGACATGCTCCGTCCCTTAACAAAGCGCACTTGTGCGAAACATGGAGTCTTTTTTCCATCCTGGCCATGTCCTGAATTCTGGTTGGCTGATTTTGTTTTGTTTTTTAATTGAATTAAATGCTATGTGAAACAACATCTTCTGTTTGGCGTGAATCTGTAACAGTGTGGGTGAGCTACACCAGTTTTCTGCTGCTACTCTATTACCCTTCATATATCTGAGGTACTTTCTCTTTTCCCTTTGGTTAATTAGAAGATTGTTCACCTGCTGTTAGTAGCTGTGATTTGTGGAACAGCACTCTGCCTGGCAGCTGATGTATCTATCTCTATCCCCCCCCCCCCACTACATCATCAACACTGACCTCCCTGAATGTGACATCATTGTTGCTTAGGAAAAGTCACTCAGTAGCTGTCAGATCAGTCACCTGTGATATTACTGACAGCGAGGTCACAATATTGATGATGTAGTGGGGTTGATAGAGACAGATATGTCAGCTGCCAGCAGCGTGCTATTTCACACATCCAGCATAATATGGTCACATAAAAACTTTCCAATGAGCACAAGGAAAAAGGAAAGTACTTCAGAAATTAAAAGTTACAATTAGCCAGCCCTGTGGCACCAGGGAATGGGTTTTGCTCAGCACACTGTAACCCAGGTTCTTGCCCCGAGCCCGGATGTCAGGAGCGAAGTCTGGTGGGAAGGGAGTTATGAGTGTCCTACGGATGCTTCCCTCCTGGGGGGAAGGACTGTCCCAGATCACTTGTTAGGCGGCTCCTGGTGGGTGGATTATGGCTGATGTTCATGTCGGCGTGAGCCTTGACACATCACCAAATACCCCCCAGGATGCCACCATGGTTGGACCAATACATGGGGGAGGGGGTTGGGGAGAAAAGTGAGAAAACACAGCCAATCGGCTGACCGGATGACGGAAGCTGGTCCCTGCTCACTATGAAGTCTGGAAGTGCTCATGCTGACCCCTTGCCATGTGCTCGGCATAGAAGGAAGCCCTCGTGCAAGATCCTCTCCTGGTTCCCCTGCCCTGAGAGGGGAGGCCCCTCTGGCGAAGGGTTACGTTGGGTCAACCAGGCTGCGGCAATCGAGGGTGGTGGGATGGTGAATGAGACAGCGCGGGCCCTAGGCTTCACTGAAGCAATGAACGGTTAGGGCTTGAGCATAAAGAAATAATACAAAAAAAAGTTAAGCACTACTAATTAAAATGTGAAACATTTTCCTGTTCTAGCTTTTTTGTGACTACTGTTTTTTAAGATGCAAGTCCACAAAGTAATTTTTTGTGCTCCAGTAATTAATTTCTTTTCACAAATGTTTTTTTTTTGTTCATAAATTGCAAAAAACATGTTAGATTGTGATTATTTGTATGTGTTTGAAGTGTCAAATTTGGCATTCTGATATGCAAAACAATTATGCAAATTTGGTTGCTATCCCATGCTGTTCTGACCAGGGACAAACCATGATCAAATATGGCTGAACCATGGTTAAACATGGTTGACCATGGTGTGTTCAGAACATTCATAAAACATACCGGGAAAGACCCTAATATGTTGGTATAGATGAAATAAACAATTCAGAAATTTATAGGCAATGTTCTTAATTTTAACATTAGTAAAATATTAAAATGAATGTGTTCGGTTACTTAGACCAACAGATGCAGAATGGTCTTGGTCAAGCACAGTCAATCACGGCTAAAAATGATGATGGTTCACCATGCTCTGACCATGCTAGACAGACTATGGTGTTTAACCATGGTTATCAACCACAGTCAAAGCATGGTCAGAATATGATCAACCTTCTTCAACCATGGCTGAACATGATACCTCTAGTCAAATCCTTGCATAGGCTAATCCCTTCCAAATCAAATAAAATATTTAAAGAGTGGCTTGAGAGGACGCTTGGAAGCTCTCCTCTCCAGGACTGGGGAGGCAAGACTTCCCAGCTCTTGGCTGCCACCGAGTGGAAGCTCATGGCAGTGCCCAGCAAATTGGGGGCTGGCATTAGGCCAGGAGTGGGTGGAACAGGGTCCCTGGTTCCGGCGCGCATGCGCGGCCATGTTGCCGAGGACCCAGGGAGACAGGGAGGGAGAAAACCAGGGAAAAAGTCCATGTCCCCCTGTTGCCATGAGTGATGGCCCTTGGGGGACTCCCAGGTCCTGCACTGTGCGTATCCCTGCCAGTGTGCCGGTAAGGGGAGTGGCGGACGGGACTGAGGACCCCTGAGCCGGGGCCCGATGGTAGGCATATAGTAGGTGGTGGCAGGCGGGCCAAAAGCTCTATAAAAAAAAAGAGAAGACAGCTGTAGTTTCTATGGTCTGAACAATTAGGTCAATGAATAAATTGTGAATCATTCCAGTAATATGCATGCCAGGGTTTGCCGTGCTGCAGGCTTACAAATATGCTATTGTTATGGTTCAGGTTTAATGTACTCATGCACTATTCTAAGATTTCTATTTTAAGAATGAAAAATGATGTTATTTTACATTGTAGATTGATAAACTACCCCCAGGCCTCATAGAGGAGTAGGGGGCATTGAGATTCATAGCATGAAACATAGATACATACAATTTGCCCGAACATAATAACCACTCAGCCCGCCTAGTTTACCCATTTCCCGACCTACAGTATCACTGCAGATCCTACTTGATCTCTGGCCCACCCCCCTACCCCCTTCCTTTCCCCTAAGACTCCCTTATGCCTATCCCACATGTTCATGAACCCCACCATTGCTTTCGTCCCCGCCACCTCTGCTGGCAGGCTGTTCCAGGAATCCGCCACTACTATCTGTGAAGAAGTACTTCCTGTGATCTTTCCTGAATCTACCCCCTCCCAGCTTCATAGCACGTCCCCTTGTTCCTGAGCATCGTTTCTGAAAGATACTTACCTCCAGTACCTTATTTACCACCATGAGGTATTTAAAGGTCTCTATCATATCCCTCTCTCCTCTCCAACTCTTGCAACTCTGTTCTATCTTTCTTGTTTTTAATAGCATTAGAGAGCCTGTTTGATTTTCCCATCTTGCTGAACAACGGGAAATTATGGATTTTGCCATGTGACTTAGCAAGTACAGGGGCAGTTACACTAGCTACATGCAGCTGGAATGTTTATATTTTGGATGTTTTGGACATCCTGTGCCCCTAGCCATAGGTGGTCGTTAGGTTTCTTGGACTTTACCTGGACTTGATTATACATTTTGTAGTCTTGCCCTCCGTAATGATGTTCCGGAGTAGGAGGGGTGCTGGCATAATCCATTTTATGACATATGCGCTTGCATTAACTTGCAACTCTCACCTCTGTCAGAACTGTAAGTCTGATGCTCGCATTTAACCCTGGTAAATGCGGGCTGGCAGTATAGCCTAGAGGTTAGAGGAACGAGGTGTGAACAAGCTTGGTACATCCAGCAGACCAGACCTGAGTCTGATTCTCACAACCTTCACTTGCATACTGTGTGACTCTGAGCAAGTCACTTAACCTCCCAGTGCTCCCAGGTCGCCCCTGAAAACAGGTACTTGTGCTTAGTGGGCCTTATCCGGTTATCAAAGACTAAAATAAAAATAAAAAATACAAGAAACAAATTTTATAAAAAAACTTTTGAACCATTTTATAGTTACTTATTTCCCTGTGTATGTTTGTAACATGTTTACCCATGTTTTAAATACCATGGGGCAAGATTTTCAGTGGGTGGCACAGGGGTTGGATCAAGGCCTGTGTCCAACCCATTTTTGGCACAGCTGCATCGAACATATGACAAGGACATTTCCGATTGTAGTATTACCTCATGCGAGTTGTGACAAGTTTCCCACTTCACAGTAGCTTGCCTAAATATTTGGCATAAGCCCCTGTGGGAAGGGTACTCAGGATTGATGCAAGCTAGACCAGGAAAAAGCTGGTCTAACTTGTGGCAGTCAGTGCACAGGATAGAACATCCCGTTCGCTGGCTGGGAGAATGCCGAAAACACCACACGCCACATGGTCGATACACCTGAGGCTTGCGGCATTCAGAAGCTGTTGAAAATTGGACCCCATGTTTCTGTCCTGTTTAAGCAGCGATTTTAACCTGGGTTTGGACATTTTTGACAGTGGAACTCTGACCATGGCCATGTCATAGTGTTTTAACACTGTCATTGAAATGTTAACTACCGTGTTCAAAACACGGTCAGACATAAAATGTAAAACATAAAACATAAAACGGACATTGCGCTATGGTAAACATGACAGCAGGTTGGGGCAGTAGGGTACTGTGGCACACAGACCTGATTTAATGGGCGGGGCAAGATGGCTGTCATTCAAAAAGTGAAAAAAAACAGTCATGAAGGGCACAGGCCACATGTTATTTGCACACATTGTGCCAGCCAAACAAGAAGTGACATTAGCACTGGCGGAGAATGCAACCTCTCTCCCATGTTCCAAGCCCAAAGAAAGGTACAGCTATGATGACCTCTATCACTAGGGAGGGGAACCAGAGGAACTAGGATACAAAATATATCTGGAAGGACAATACTGCATTCCTTCTTTTATAGGGGCTTAGAGGGGCATGTCACCTCACCACATCGCACGAGGTGGATGGCCATGCAAACTGGTTAGTAAAAAACTGCTGAACTGTTCATTTGATTATCAGTGTGATGCAAGTTCAGTTTTTTTTTTTCCTTTGCCAGCCCTTACGACATCATGGCATGTGAGCATGAAAGTCCATGTTGACAGAACACTATTACATTTACATGTTCAAGGCCAATTAACATGCCTTCCAAACCTCCCTATTTTCTGGGAGTCTCCCTGATTTTGTCCATTCTGTGACAATCCCTTGGTTTCTTATGGCACCATTGCAGTTCCCCCAAAATAATCAGAAATCAGAATCGAAGAACATACTGCTCCGGTAATCATTTCATGGACGGAGGCTGGCACTGCAGTGTTTTTTATGCGATGTTATAGGCACATGGGCCCTGGGAAACTCCCCCGGATTTCAGTGGCCCAAATCAGGACAGACACCCCCATTAAACGTGTGTTGGTTTTATGAGTAAAAATATCCATTAGCTTGCAGCCACACACATCATTATGTGCACCAGCCTTGCGCCAGTATTCCTGAACCTCCCTGGGAATGTATCATTGCAAGAAAACCTACACATTTCGGGAAACAAGAACCCATTTTTTTTATTTCTTTCTTTCTCTTCGCTTACCTCCAGCTTCATTTTCCACCCTCAGATGCACGGATCCTAGACCCCTTGCCGTTTTTCAATTACAAATGCAGACAGCTGCTGTTCCTCAGAGCTGGAGGCTGGAACGGAGAATGATATGCAGTAGTGTGCTTTGATGGACGCTGCCAAGAGACAAAAAAACAACTTCCCTTTTCTACCTCTACGCTCAGCTTAGCTTTCTTTTTTTTCCTTCCTATGACTGATGTGCATTTCTGCTCAACACTGCCACCCTTCACAACAAGCAGCTTTAAGATTTAAATCAACTCATCAATATTTATCAAGCTCTCTGAACCACTTTGTTAATATTCATATCCTCCAGAAGCTGCTGTGAACTCTGGGAGATGTAGTTTTCTAAATCCTTTTTTTTTTTTGTTACTTATTGTTCCGAGTCTCCCATCCCAACACTGGGAGTCACCATAGCAGTACCTTGCCTATAGAAGGGTGGTGGGCATGCTACTGCATGCCTATACCAGCACCGATGCTGCTCCATGATTGGCTGGCTCGGATGCATGCAAATGCCCCTGCTCTCCTTACCCGGGAACATAGTACCTTACTTTTGCAATGCACATGGCTCCCAGTCTGTCAGGTGGCAGTGTTTGTTTAGATTTGTTGACCCGGTAAGCCCACTGGGCCTAGAAGTCCCTTTTTCAGAGGTGATCGGGGGCGGGGGATACAGATGGTAAGGAACTGAGATTGAACCAGATTAAGTTTCTGGTGGTATCAATAGTGAATGGGTGGAAATTTGGCCAGGGCACATGGGAAAATTCCCCTACTCTTCGGTAGGGGCCGCTGGTGTCACAATGGAATCGGAGGAGTGCAGTCAGTTGGAGACTGCTGGTGGCAGTGGATGGAGATGTGGCCTGGAGAAGACGGCATCGGGAGCTGTGATGCAGAGAAGTGAGACTGCAGAACAACCTGGGAATAGTAATGAAGGAGAGGATGTACAGATGGCAGAGGAGTCGGCGGATCTAGAAGCGGCTGGGCTGCAACACGAAACTGAGTTTGTGCAGGCCCTGAGTGATGAACAGCAGAAGCGGATCCTTCAGGTGCACTCCACTCCGGGAAGAAGTGTTTGTGCTCGTATGGAAGCGAAACAAAGCGTCAGTCCATCTGGGAAGGTGCAGACGCACTGTTGGAAGGAGATGAGGAAATCGATGATACAGGCAGATTGGAGCTAGCGACTGAAGAACAGATCCCCGTACAGCATTTTGTACCAACAGAGGTGACTGGTGCAACAGAAAAGGTGAATGCCCAGGAGGGTGTCTCGTATGCTGAAAGTGAACATCCTGAAACAGTGAGTACAGCCACAGTACAAATACTTATTTGTGAAACAAGCTGTAATGACTCTGTAGATACAGGAATTGATGTGGGGAATGCTTCTGGGACTGAGCCTCACCTGCAGGTTAAGCAGACCTCAGGATTAGTGCTCTGTAGGGGCAGGAGGCTGGAGGATGCTGACGCTATTCAGGGGAAGTCAGATCAATGGTCAGTGGGCACTGCCGTATTCAGAGCGGGCTGGATTCAAAAGGAAGGGAGAGGCTGGATACCTGATGATACGTCTTTACCCATACCAGAAAATGATAATTTAATGGAGCAGGCCTTTCCCTGGGGGTGGGGGAATGAAGAGGCTGTACCCACAGATATTGTTAGCCGCAGGGATGAAAAAATACTTTTGACTTACTATAAATCACTTGAGCCAAACTCAGGTAATTTATAGTTAGCTAATAGGGTCTCCGAAGGATGTCTCTTATGGTATAAGAGATGCCTCTTGTGAGGTCTGGGCAGACAGAACCAATCAGCTTCACTTTGCAGTCCTCATGCCTAAACCTCATGCTGGAGTCTCTTATACAATAAGTACGTATAAATATAAATACAATAGACTGCCAGTCTATACCTTGTATCGGTTTAGCACCGAGACATGTACATTGCATACTGGAGCTATTAATAGCTCCAACTATTTGTTTATTTATTTAGATTTTGGTAACTGGGTGAACCCACTGAGACCAGAGGTCCCTTTTTCAGGGGCAACCCGGGATTAGTTACAATGTTTACATACATAGGTATAAAATACCATAATTTGTAATGAGTACATTTTAGTTACAGTGAGTACATACATAGACATTAGGGTACAGTAGATAAGCTGGTACATACAGGGGAGTAGGTATCAAACGTTGGGCATAGAGAACAGTAGGCATCACAGGTTAGACAGGTATTGAGACAGACACATAGTGCATTTAGCATTATTTCATAAGAGTTTCATGAGGTGAGAAGGCTGGTTTAGCAGATGGTAGCCGGAGAGCGGCTATACAGAGGCATCCAGTGTGATAGTGACTGAAAATGAGTGACTGTGAAAACAGTCACTCATTTTCAGCGCTGTCATGTTGAGCTACCCTGCATAGGTAGCAACAGCACAGTGAGGGACAGTGACCATAAGGGGGGATAGGGAGAGGAAGGGGAAGGATAGGGAACAGGATTGGGACAGAGGAGTGTGCCTGCTGTGTGCAGCCGAGCCAGCTGTGTGGTGTGGTGGTGAGGGTGGCTGGCTCCGGTGCGGTAGGCAGTAGGTTCAGTGCTGGACCGGGGAGAGATTTTTGCCACTGTCTGCAGTTGCTGTTTTGTTTTTGTCCCACATTCCCAAGTGTTGCCCCCTCCCCGACATGCACCCCACTGGAGCTGATAATCCAAAATCAGGGGGGTGCGGGGGGCAAAGCCCCCCCCCACGCATAAACACTCTGTATTTGCCAGATGTGCATTCACCGGCATGTGTATATCGCAGATTTGCTTTTTGGCTATATACACTCGCCATAATAGCAATCCTTGTTTTGCAATTGCTATTATAACGTGGAACCCTATACAGGATCGCTATGCATACTCCCACAGCTGCTTCCCAGCTCATATGTTATTCTCGGCACAGCCAAATGCCAGCAGGAGGAATGGCAAGATATATCAAATAAAATTGTAATTACTACACTGACAGTAAGTCAGAAAATTAAAATTGTTTGTGAAAATTCCAGTTGGGCCCAAGCTCACAATGAGGTGGGGCCTGGTTACAGGTAGATGTTTTCCTTTAAATACCCCACACCCCCCCACGTAACTGATCATATCATTCCTACTCCCACCAACTGAAAATGCTGTTTTAAGATCACCCCACTTTCAATTGCCATTCATGTGCATGCCCCAAGAATTTTATGCCAGAGCTGAGCTGGGGATGGGTGAAACCAGAATCAATCCAGAACCCAATTAATGCACCCAGAACTGGAATAGACTGATTTAGGCACTAGAATGCACCCAGAACTGGGTGTCCAGAACCTGAATTCTTCTAGACCAGAAAGCCAGAATCTGCCAGAATGCAGCAAGCTTGTTACAGACCTGGAATGCATCAAGAACCAGGTTCTGAACCCACAGTGCAACAAGAATCATTGCATTCTGGCATCCAGTTCCTGAACTGTTCCTGTTCCAGTCCGCCATTCTTTATGCATTCCGGTGCTGTAACGAAATGCACCCAGACTGGTTGATTGGGGCCATGCTGGAATCAATCTGTTCTGGTTGCAAGAGCATTCTGGTTTTGGATTGATTACAGATTGCACCAGGTTTCCTGACTTGGTGTCCGGCACGTTGCTCAGCTCCCAGGAGAAGGGGGTTGGTGCATCAATAGGCTACTTTATAAGGTAGGGTGTGCACAGACCCTCACCCCCCCCCCATTTGTTCATCCTCTGCCAGATGATCAAGAAACTGCACTAGTCTGGGCTGCATATGCAGTCGCTGGTCCACCTTCTCAGCCAGTCTGAGAAAGGGTGACTCTGTCCCCTCGGTGGGGGGGTTAGAGCAAGGGGAACCATTGGGAGCAAAAGGGCAAGATAAAAAAAAGCAAAACCACAAAACACCTTTCCCTCCCTTCTGTAAACATATATCAAACTCCGCCCCCATGCACTCGCCCTCTCCTCCCTTACCATTCGCCATGACCAATGACCTATTTGTCATTTTATTTCATTTTTTATTTACTATACCAGAGAGCAAGGTGTGTCACATTAAGTATCCTGTTTTCGCAAGCAATCTATTGTAAAAATAAAGTAAACATTGACATGGTAGGTAATACACAGGAACAGGCACAGGGACACAAGTGCAAACTGGTAATACATGGTACAATCAGGTGACAAACCAATAGGTACAGTTACAGGGCATTTTGTCAGTCCGAAGCTGGGCGGAGGCTGGCACTGAAGGAAGGCATGCTGATTCTTATGGTGAGGTGGGAAGGTAGGCCATTGTAGGGCCCAGTAGCCCTGAAGGACATAGCTCTTTGCCCTGCAGCAGTGTTTCTAAAGTAGAGTAGGAAGGTGACTTTGAACTGGGAGCATGTCCCTAGCTTACTGGAGGAGCATGGAAAGAGTGTGGGAATGCAAGAATGAGCTTTTCATGTGCTAATTATGCAGCACGGTAAACAAAATCCCCCATTTTTTTAAACATATAGCACACGTGCATAACGTCAGCTGCATCATCCTCGTTAATCTCTTTTTAAATAAAAGTAGTTCAAGGCAAGCAAGCAGATGCTTGTCTGGGATGGAACAAGGCATATCCTGGAAGACAGCTTAGCACCGACTGGAAGAAGAATAAATATATCCACCATGAGCAAGACTGCAGCAAAGAAAACCTTCCCTGCTGCTGTGTGTTCTCCTCAGATCTCTTCCTCCTTTCACTAATTCCTGTGACTGAAGCGCAGTTCCTGCTGGAGCACCACTTCCTCCTACAACATGTAGCTTTAAGATTCAAAGCAGGTCATTAATATTCATAGAATGACTTATCATTAATATTCATAAGATTTGCAAGGGTTCTGCAAGTTGTAGTGTTCGTGATGGATTGTACCTTATGCCATGTACTGCACTGAAATCATCTTTAAAGGATACCTAAACAACATTTTGACAACAAACTATTAAAAACTTTGACTCCGTAGGTGACTAAAGGAAAGGCTGCTGTATTCATTAAGGCTAAAACTACATATACATAATTTACCTAAATGTGGTTCCAGAGCATTTGAATATTGTAGAATCAGCCTTCTAATTTCAAAATAACTGTCTTACCTCCTTCCTAAAATGGCCACCAAATGTGTTATGTGATGACATCATTTGAGCCAAAGTCAGAAAGATATATGGCTCTCTGTAGTGCTAACTAGTTATTTTTTCCCTTTGTATAGAATTGTTTCACCCAAAAGGTCAAAACCATGTGCATTATTTGTATAATACACATGTTAGGCTATGGTTCTCTCTTTTCTGTTTACTTTAACAGGCTGAAATTGTGTTTAAATCCAACCGACTTTCTCTGTGGCAAACCACAGTGCAGTACAAATCTTGAATAACCTGGTGGTCTAGTGGTTGTAGTGGATCCAGGATGCTTCAATGGGGGGCAGAGGGGCTGGGGTGGTGTGCATGCTTAATATGCACTTTTTAACATTTTCATTAAACCTTTATATTTTCTGCTATTCTTTTCTAGTACGTTTTTGACAGAACCTACAAATGTAATCCATAGTTTGAATTTAAACATTTGTACAGTCAATAAATCAGACTTCTTCAACAAAGTAAAATGCAGCACGCAAACACATTACTATGTGTGTGTGTGTGTGGGGGGGGTGCAGCCACACCCTTCACCACCCCAAAGAGCCACCACTTTTTTTAGCAAAGTTCTTGTTCAGTCCAATATTAGTGTTCATACTTTCTCAAAACTCAAATATATGCTTGTCTTGTCTTCTTTTTCCATGGGAAATAATAATAATAATAAGAAGAAGAATCAGCATTTATATAGTGGGTTTTCATATACATTGTACCCCAAAGTACTTTACAAGCAATACTAGACTGGTAGTGAAGCAACTGAACATGTAGTAGCAGCCATTTCATACATTAACATCCACACACAGCATTGGACAATTGCATGAACTGGTTTTATGGGAAGGGGAATGTTGGCCAGGACAACAGGGCCAGGTAGTGATCAAGGTGCTGGCAGCCCACATCTTATTTCTCACAGTAATCTGCTCATTTCTCTCTCCTCTGTCTTCCCCCTTCCCTGAATATAGCAAGACCTTGCAAGAGTGGCCTTCTCAGTACCCCTCTGGTATTCATTCATCACTGTTCCTCCTCACACCGAGAACTGGTGAGCTCATCACCCTTCTGCATCATGAATGCAAGTAGTAGGGTCCCTGTTTTATTTTGACATACAAATATAAACATATCTTTCCAGTAAGTCAGGCTGATAGCAGCAGGGAACAAGGGGAATGATGGGCTTTCCTATCCTTAAAAGATCTAGGCTACCTTTGATTGGGCACTGCTAAATGATGGGTGTGCACATCATTATGCATGTCATTTAATAGTGTCTAATCATAGGTGACTTAGATCTTACATGGGTAGGAAAGCCTATTTTTCCACTTGTGCAATGCAGCTATCAGCCTGGCTTACCAGAAGATCATGTTTATTATTAATATGTAAAAATAACATGGGAGACTGTACTAACCACATTCACAATGCAGAAGGGTAGTGAACTCACCAGTTTTTGATGTGGGGTGTAAGTGAGAAGAATGAATGCCAGAGAGGGACTGAAGAGGCCATTCAAGTATGGTATAGCTATATTCAGGTTAGTTGAAGACAGGAAGGAGGATGTTGAGCAGATCACTGTGAGATCTGAAATATTTATTTATTTAGTTTTTGTTGACTGAGTAAGTGCACTAGACAAATCCTGCCTATTTTCAGGCACGACCCGGGGGAGGGGGATACAGATGAATGCCAACTGACTTTGAACCAGATTAAGCTGTTGGTGGTATTTATAGTGAATGAGGGAAGTTTGTCCAGGACACTGGGGAAATTCCCCTACTCTTTTCGATAAGTGCCATGGGATCTTTAACATCCACCTGAACTACCACCAATCCAGGCAGATGGTACCTCGGTTTAACGTCTCATCTGAAAGACGGCACCTCAGAAGTGCAGCAACCCTCTCATGCTGTACTACAGTGTCAGTACTGGGACATTAACCCAAGTGCCAGATGTGGGAACTGAACCCACAGCCCTCTGATGTCCCAGCCTCAGAGGCGAGTGTGCTACCTACTAAGCCACTGACACTGATTAAATATGAGGCTGCCAACATCGTGATCACTACCTGACTGTGGATGAGAGTATCCAGCAATGACAAATACTCAGAGTGGCAGGGCTGCACCTAAACTGTTACTTGAATTCAGTGTAGGGAGATTAACCTCAGGTAGGGGGGGGGTGCTGATGTTTGTTAGGACAGTATTAAGGGAGCTGTGTATAGCTCATTCAAGATTTGGAAAGGTGGTAGCCAGCCAACTCGAATTGTGGAGTACAGCACAGAAAAGTACTGGAGAAGAATTGCTGGGAACTGTCCTGTGGGGTTCTGCAGAGCACAGGTAAAGGGGTAGACTGACAATGGAAGTCGGGTGGATTTGCTCAAGGTATTAGTATGCCTTTCCTGCTAATAATATCATTACCCATTCTAAGTGCAGCCCTTATGAGGGCATGAACAGCAGTTTTTCTGGTGGGTCATGATGCTTATTGCTTGGCCCTCCAGGAAGACCTAGTTGTTGGTTAATGAGGTGGGAAAAAACACAACAGGGGAACTGTACATACTACCATCACTGTTCAGAAGGGTGGTGATCCACTTAATGTTTACTGTGGGAGCAGAGGTCAAACACTGAGAATGTGGACTGGAGAGTGATTTGGGAGGCATTTTTTTACAGTGCCAGCTGATGATGCATATTGGTATAGGTGTTCACAACTCTCTGAGGTACAAGATTACAATCTGAGGTATGATAATTCTCTTCATAAGACCGCAAGCACGTATGCGGCACCAGGCAGTACTAAGGACAGGGTATAGATGGTGGGGTGTTCAACAGAAGGCAGGCTAGATGCAGGAGGTTCACATGGAGAAAGAAAGCCTTATTTGTGGATTAACAAGAGAGCATGAGGTTTGGAACTGAACCAGACCAGTACTTTGCTCTGTGACCCTGAGCAAGTCATTACACTTCCTTGTGCTCCCAGGCCACACCTGTAAACAAGCTTTCAGCTTAGTGTGTCTCTCCTGGCTAACAAAAAACAACATTCAGTGCATCATATAACCACTAGATCATCAGGTAATTAAAGTGTTGTACTGTAATGCAGTTTGCCAAGGAAAAAATCAGCTGGATTGCAAAACATTTTCCACAAGTTAAAGTAAACTAAATGAACAAAATTATTGCCTAACATGTGTACTGATCAAAATAATCCATGAGTTAATACATGGTGTTGATCATTCTGGTACAACAATTCAAACAAAGAGGGAAAGAAGAACTAGTAAGCACTATACAAATATATGTGGGTCTCTGTCTTTGGCTCAGATGATGTCATCATGACTCATCACCTAACACACTTGGCAGCCATCTTAGGAAAGAAACCAAGGCTGTGTTTTGAAAGTGAAAGGCTGATGTTTGCATTTTTCCAAAGCTATGAAACTGCATTTATATTATTTACATAAATGCAGTTTTAGCATAAATGTAAACAGCAGCCTCTACTTTACCTTGCTATGAAGCCAGATTTTGGAGTTTGCAGTTTTAAAAAACTGCTTGTTTAGGTACCCTTTAAAGGCACAGTCCCTACATTTGAAATACTCTTAAAAGTCTTCACATGAAACATGAAGGTGCTCAATAGCCCAGTCAAGTGCAAAAAAGGTCTTTAATTTCCTTAAATGCATCCTGACAGGTGATCTTCCTACAAGGGGCCTGTATCTTATGTCTACAGAGGCAGAAAATGTACGTAAGGAGAGGGTGTGGCCTGAGGTCTGTAGTGTTGCAGGGCATAACAGGAGGTCCAGTTTTGAAGGACAAAGCTGACACAGAGAAGATGCAATAACCCCCCCCCCCTCCCCCCTTTTGGTTTCTACTTTCACTCTATCCTGTCTTTTATGCTTATTCTTATCTATCCTAATTTTCTTGTCAGGGTGGCCAACCTGGCAATTTTCTATCTTTACTGTCACTTTCTTGCTCTGGTATTAAAAAAATGCATCTTGTTATAATATATTAAAAAGGGGCTGAAATTGAATCAGGGACACTAAGGGCATACAGGATAGGAGCCCTGTGTTCCAGAATAAAAAAAAATACAAAAAAGGAGCGGTGTCACTTAAAAGAAGTCCCAAAATGAGCAGAGGGATGGGTTGTGGAAAAAGCCTTCAGCTGCAATTTCAATTAGTGAGTAAGGAAAGCGGAGACTGTAAAATTGTTGCAAACAGTGAAAAAAAAAAAGGTTTTAGGCAACACAAACAAAATACAGGTTTGCAGGAAAGTACTATAGAACCTGTACAATTACTGTATGAGTTTAATACCCATGTATCCAAACATTTAAGTTTAAATTTAGGAGGAAATGAAAGCAACTGTGTTGGGTTCCTATGGTGCTGATATCTAATAAGCCCCAAAGCATTGAAGTTAAGCCTTCTGAGTTTTAGAAGGCTGAGTTCCTCAGCAAGGCGTTGGCTGAAAGTGCAGCAGTCAGATAAGCTGTTTGAGAAAAATAATAAAAGGTTCTGGAAATATAAACAAGGGTTTTGTGAAGAAAATAATGCATATCCAAAGATTAGAGTGCCATAATATGTGAAGTAAAATATAGATACTACAGTGGTTCATTTATGCATGTTTTCCTTACATGAACAAAAAGGCAAATAAAAAGCTATAACCTTATATGTAGGCAGACAGGGGGGTGTGCCCCTCATCTCTCTTTTCCATGCTATGGTTATAGACTGTTATTTGTTCTTAAATAAGTTTGGTTTTTCCTTATACTTTTCACATTTGTAAAGGAAAGTTGTTTTACCTAGAGGTCTGTATCTTGCTGTGAGGTCCTTCTATAGGGCAAACTGCCCCTGAAATGCCTGGTTATATAGACTCCAGATAGTGTGATGTCACAAGGGGGAGGAGTTAAGCAAATGTTCTGACATCATAACCCTATAATTAAGCCTATAGCTGGGTTCTATGGCAATGGAGGGAGAGAGGTACCTATGTATATGATTCTTAACAATGGTATCATGATGATAGAAGGTTTAAAATATAATTATATTCTTGAAAAATGAGTACAATTTTGTATTTATTTGACTTAATTAGGGTGTCACATGGCTTTTGAGGTCACCCCTGATTGACTTAAAAAGTGCTCCTCTAGGGGGCTTCTGGAGGTGTGGTGATCAGTAGCTTTCTGATCACAGTGAGGGAAGGTTCTATTTAGAGTGTGCCAGTTTTCACATTGTTCCATGGAAAGAATAGACTGCAGGAATTCTTTCATGTTGTCTGAAGGAAGAAAAATAATATCCTGTGTTCTGAAGGTGAGAAGGACTAACACCATTTGTAACACGGCTCAGTCTCGCCCCCTGTAATGCAGAGCCAGGATTCGCCGAATGGCCACAGCTGACTGAAACTGAGTGGGTATTAAGCCACAGGTAACGCCCGCTCGGTCAGTACCAGCTGTGGCCATGGAGGCACCAGAGGGTAGCCGCCCGCCCCGTCACCACCATGAGCCCCCACCGGCGGCGCTGCAGCGCTGAATAGTAGCTGTAGTGGTAGCACCAGGTTACTGTCCCTTGACTAACTCGATCTAGCCAGCAGAATGTCCCATGTTGTTCAGTGCGACATTGCTGAATCGGGCAAAGTGTTCATGCTGGCGGTAGTTTTCCTCAGTACAGCGCATTGTAAAGGTAGCTGCCTGTGTTAGGCTAAATGGTGGTTGCCAACTAAATCAGTTGTAATTAGCGGCAGTCGTGGGCTGGGGACAGGGCAAGGTTTGGCGGTTGCAGACGAGGGCTGGAATTGGGGGCATTTTGGACATTCAGTCGTGCCGCTCAAGTGCTGTACAGTTCTTGCTGTGCATTTCTGACTGTGCTTTGTACTTGGCACTCAAATGTACCGTTTCTCCCGAAAGATACAGTGCTGTTCCTCGTCAAGTTAGAGCTATTTCTGGACATCTAAACCTGTGTGCTAAAACTGAACATGTAGTGCACTCAATTATGAAACTGTTTGTACGACAAGAAAGTGCTACACTTTCTGGCAATTTGCTGGAGAAACATGAGTTAGAGACACAAGAGTAAACACAGTAGCAAATGGACAAGTGGGTTCCCATCCAGTTTATCTCCCGTGTCCATGGTGCTCGCCGGAGGTGATGGCGGTGATATAGGCTCATTGTCGCCGCGATGAGCCTATGTTACAAGCGCATTAATCACCTTCAGTGTCAGGCTCTGCCATGGATTAATGCCTGCTGGGCAGTTGGACCCCTCGGGCTGCGCCCTCAGGCACCAACCCCCCCAGTGGGCATTAATCCACCGGCAGAGCCCTCCTCTGGCGGTGATTAATGCTTACTTATTTTCCCTTTCTGCATACAAGCATTTTTTTTGAATTTTTTTTTGATTTATTGAAACAACAAAATGATAAATGCAGAAGTATACATTTTATTATGCATCTTAAACTGGTTGTAAGATCTGTTATTGGAACCCACACCATCACATAGGGAACCAAAAAAAAAAAAACCAAAAAACATGGGCTGTCCATTTCGGTTCATGTAAAGCTGAGGTGGGGTATACAGGACAAAAGAAGCGAGATTCCCAAAGCAAGTGGGTGCTTCTCCCAGTAAAGACACCAGAAGGTCCCCTGATATTGGTAAACAGCTGTGGAACTACCCTGCCCAGTCTTTTTCCCTGCTGTCAGCACTGGAAGGTATCAGTACACTAGACTCCCTGTATTGCTAGGTGGAGACACACAACTTGGTCATGGACCACACTGAAGATCAAAGTTCTGGCCACCCAGAGTGTCATTCCAGGGCAGGTGCAGTCTCCGACAGCTTCAGTAGAAACAAGCTTTGACTGATACCTGGCATCTCCCTCACCCCTCAGCAAAGAACTACTCTTTTTTTCGGCACTGTATTCTGCCTGTAGCTGGATAATTTATTTATTTATTTAAAAGTTGATAACTGGGAAAAGCACCAATAGCCAAGGCTTGTTTCCAGGTGTGACCTGGGGTCAAGGGAACATAAGGAGAGAAATAACAATGGCAAAGTAAAAACACAAAACACAGAAAACAAGTCATGGTCTGGGGTACAAAGACCCATAAAAAGTGTAAAAACATAATCATCAGCAGCAAAATTACACACACAATCAATTTTTGGAAATCCTCGCCTCAGATTTTGCAGGTGGCAGTTGACTCCAAGGTCCACAAAATCCTGATCTCCGTTCATGCGCCAGTCTTCCTAGCTGTACTCTGGGGTCCCTCAGCTCTCAGGTCTACATCCTAAAGGATGGATTCATTACTTTTCCCAGATCAAAAATGTAAATCCTGGTCTGTTACGGAGCCAAAATCGGATGAGACTATGGGGGATGTTCCCGAGTACAGTCTGAGAGCCTGTGTGAGAGGAGGGAATTATTGGCTACACACTGTTTCACTGAAGGTAACGGGGGAGAAGGAGCTTAAGGTGCTTGTAGCTCAGCTGGCTCTCAGGGAAGGGGGACTATGTCAGGGCGCAGAGGTCACAGAACATCTTATAGGGTTAAAGTACAAGACCAACACCATACTTACCTCAAGGCCGTGTGAGCTGTCAGATGTCTTCAGCATAAATACTAGTGTAACCTGGCTGTCACAGTGGATTACAGGACCAACATAATTTATAAAATAATGCTTCTATACTGCACTATAAGGGTTAGCTCTATAGCCCAAGAATAAAAGGAAGGTGCCAGGGTATTTGCACACTTAAAGGGTTAATCTTAGCCCCAGGTTTTACATGTGTAACCCCTCCAAATGGTGGGGTCTTACCTGCTCTTCTGTTTGTTGCCTCAACAAAAAACTTTCTGCTATCCTTTTTCAGTGTCCTCTCCAGCCCCTTGGTCTGCAACCTGTGGGGAACAGGAGAAGTGAGAATTGTGGAGCCGCCTCCTACTCGGTGGCGCAGGAGTCATTGCACAGCTAGTATGCACGTGTTTGAGAAGCTGCCTGCTTGAATGTGCAAGCTGCCGCAGCAGCTCGAACGAACTGTGCGGCATGGTGCTGAGCGCGCGCAGCCGGAACAGCAATCTTCACTGCCATGGACATGGAAAGATCTCCTCTAGTGTGCTGTGGCCCCATGGGACACCAGCAGGGCATCAGGGGACATGAAGGCACTAAGACAGAGAGGGAAGAGGGACAACATATGTGTTTGTCACCTCTGCACCTTTAAGAAGAGTGTGGCTGTCAGCTGCATCAATGAGGGACATTTCACAGCGTATGGGTGACATAGAATGGAGCACCCCAACGCTACGAGTAACGCTCCCGCAAACCCTATGGCACAACTGGATCACAAGGTATAGATGCGCCTGCCGAACTGGGGGCAATGAAAGTTAAAGCAGGACAAGAGACCTAAAAAAGAACTTTGTTTGCCAGAACATTTTCACTATGAATCCACCATCTTACCGATCCCTGATCTTGCAGCAACCAATCAGAGGTCAAGGATCTCAGCACCTGATCCCAACAGCCTTCTGGGAGAGTGACTGTGCTGTATGCTTGGTGCCTGCTGTATCAGCCAATAGGGCATCGAATGAACATTCTGAATACTAATTATGTGGCGTTGACAGCCCTGTGTCCCGATCAGAAGGCCTTTATTCTGGAAAAGTCTGATGGCAGATCCAGAAAACTGGAGTTGGCAGTGAGCTCTCAGAGAGTGAGGAGGGCCAGTACTGCTGGCCTGAGTCATCCAGGGATGCCTGCCTGGGCTTCCACAGCTGACCATCAGGGAGTGACTTCTGAGGTTTCTACAACCTGTGTATACAGAGGCTGCACTGTCTACCTAATGAAAGTGTCAGGATGACATTTTCTTGTGAAAGAGACTGTGACCTTCCTTGAAAGAAAAGGTGGTAAATGCATGTCGCAGCTGCTAGTCTGCAGGCATCAAAGACTGCTTCAGTATAGCTGTGTGAGAAAACCTGAACTAAACCTGCAGACAGTATGGGAAAAGGTCGGTTAGTGTTAATGTCAGGTACTAGCGAATGCTCTGCACTAGGGTTCTGAAGCCTGGACATGGGTGTGAGGCATATGGGCTCTGCTTCTTAGACTAGTTTGTCCTGAAGAGGAGGAAGAGGTAAGAGCCAGAGAGGCCCATATGACTGTGGATACAGAGAGCCTGATTTCCATCCAAAGGCACCTGAAAAGTGCACCTGTGAACTGCCCCCCTCCAGTCTGCACCAACTGAACCATCAGCCTGAGAAGACATGCAACTGCAGGAAGGAGGAAGAAGAGCCCCAGTTGATGGCCTGATGACGCAGAGGGCTGAGACATCTCTGCCTTACCTTGCACCACGCTGGCGACCCAGGTTCGGGAATGACCTCAGGTCGTCGGGAGTGGCATGGGGGGTGGAAGCAGGATTGAGCTGCCTAACAGTGGCTCTCCTCTCCCAGGGAGGGGGGGTCTCCCTCCCGCAGTCCCGCCACCTCCAGGTGGAGGTCTGGTGGCGGCGCAGGTGGGTAATGGGCGACTGGTAGGGTGGGGTGTCCCGCAGTGCATGATGCACGCATGCCTCCACATGCACGCAATTATGCCAAAGATGTGAGGATGAGCAAAAACGGGGGAAAATGGCTAAACAAACAATAGAAAAAAAAGCCCCAGTTAACAGAGAAGGTGGTATGCCAGAACTGTGAGCACTCTCAGGGCTTGCCCTGCAACTGGGAAATTTGTACAAAGTTGCCACTAAATCTACAGATTTTGCCATTGGGCCAGGAGTTACAAATATCTAATTTGGAGGTTTTACCATTTAAGCAGTTGCATGGCCTGTGGGGTTTGGGTTTTACTGTTCTGCTTGTTTAAAGTGCCCTACTGCTGGCCAACCAACTGCAGTGTCATCGGACCTGTGCTGTTCCTACAGCGAGATACCCAGTAAAGCACCAGGAGCTCCCTTTAAGGTTTAAGGGTTAAACTGGTACCAGTGGGCATACCCCTCAACTGTCCCTGATTTTCAGGGATGTCCCTGATTTTGACTCAAAATTTAACTCTGTCCCTCTTAAAAATTGTGGTTCCGTGGCTAAACAGAGGTGATTATAAGCACAAAATAACATTGAGCATTAAAGTTAAAAACTTGTTCTTCTGTGGAAAATGCATTTTGCACTAAGCCCCTTATTCTACCAGCTTCCTGAGTGGATATCATTAATTCTGAAGATGTGTCCCTGATTTTAGTCCTTTGTCCCTGATTTCTTAAGCCTTGTCCCTGATTTATGAAGCAGGAGGTTGAGAGGTATGCCAGTGGGTAGTGCCCCCAGTACAAGTGGTCTGGTAATACTAAACGGTTTATGTTATTGTTTGTTAGTGCCTGTCTGGTGGCGGTGGTCACTGTTACTGTGGTTTAAGTATTTTGCAGGCTGGGCCTAGTCAGGCACTTCTTTTCCCTGCTGCACTTACAGTTGACAGGTTTCTGCCAAAAACAGTTTTGCTTTGCATTCCCCCACCCCTTGTGAATATCCCCCAATACATATTTTGTTGGCATTTCACATCATGTCTCATGAGCAAATTATTAGTATGTCACTAAATGCATTTTGGTTGAATTTAAGGTTGCACTGTGATACTGCATGTGTAGGGGGTCACTGTAGGGAGGTGGAGAGGTACTGCATCCCAGGGAGTTGCACCATTCTGACACCAGGCCCAGTGAGATTGTATTCTGGGTAGAGGCACTGCACTCAGTTTGAAAGATCCGGATTTGGCCCCCCTTCCCCAGTCAGGAAAATTCAGAACCCAGACCTCTCAACCTTGTTTGAGCCCACAAGGCAGGGGTAGTAACCATAACAGTCGTGGTGACCCGTTTACATGTGTAAATGTTCTGAATGACAATGGGGCACATCTCGTTTATTGCTAAGGTTTTCTGCTTGATGACTGAATGTCTGTAACAACTGTACATGCAGTTGCCCACTGGATGAGACAGCTCCTGGGTATGTTTCCTGGCCACTAGTGGCATATAAATAAGGGTTTTGGCCCACCAAAAGCAGTTCTAGTTCCCATTCTTGTGGTACTCCAGTCCAGGGTGGCAGGGTGCAGCGTATTCAGTTTAAACACCTCCAGGTGTGCTTCTCTGGCTAGGTATGGCCAGAGGGGGCTTGCAGGCCGAGGAATGGTGGGAGGATTCCTGGGTCCATGTGGCACTGGTCCTTTCTGGAGTGGTCTCTGGAGGCTTGGGCCCTGACCAGGGTCTAGCATTAGGGACAGCAGGGGCCTACTGGGGTCCACTTTCAAGGAGGGTCTCCTGATGGCTTTTGTTCCATCTGTCCAGGGTATCTTGAATCAGTGAAGAGGGGGTAGTGGACATACTTCTGAACTGGCAAGGGCCTGTCGCTGAAAGAGCCAGAATTCTATGGAAGGATCTGAACCCCAGGGAAAGGGATGACCTGGTATCTGGTAAAGGCTGAGCCACCATTATCTGTGACCAACACGCACTGATCCCAACCCCCATGGAGGCACAGGGCAAGGGGCAGGCTGACTGAGATAGCCATATACCTCACTGTTCTAATGTATGTGCTCTGGAAAGCCACACCCCTTCATTTGATGATCACCAGTAGCAGCATATTACTCCTTTCTGTGCTATTTTGGGCTGGGTACACCCCAATATCCTCATCCCACTCATGGCTGGAAGGGGCTCACCACAATAAAGGGACTCCTCCGGCATAATAACCTTAAAAGGGAATGGTCATCTACAGGATTTCTTAATTTCTGAAAGTCCATAAAAAGCTAATTTGAGTGAGCCATTGTGTTTATCTGTGAGTCTTTGCAGTTCAGAGTTATTCATATGTAAATCAGCCTGTAATTTAGGGACTGGGCAGCCATATGTTTTACGCTCCTGACAGGAAATGATGTCACTGAGGGACCTGGCCCTGCTTTGACAGTAGATAATCCAATAGGTTAAATAGGAAATCATCTGTTTCATTAAGTGTGTTTTAAGGTGTCATTACAACACTTTCTACATTTATAATAATTGTTTTGTATGTGCATTGAAACTAGTGAGACATCACCTTTACATTTCAAACTGTTAGTAAAAAGTAATTCATCTTCAGGATTGTTTTAACCTCTAGGCTATACTGCCAGCTGATCATCAAAAACTACGCATCTCAAGGCTGGCTCTGTGGTGCCAACAGGTATTGGGATCCCATATCAGGATTTCTAAACCCTAGCTGTGTTCATGTCATTACAGATTTCTGGGGCTGCCACAGCACCAGTTTTTGTCTTTTTCTCTTTTTCTGTTCCCTCTCTTATAGTCTTTTCTCTTACAACTTTGGGTTTGAACTCAGGTCTACAATATACAAGTGTGGCTACATACCTACTGGCCTGGCATCATGGGGTCAGCCCTGAAATGTGTCATTTTTGATTATCATTTGGCAGTACAGCAAAAAGGTTAATAATGCAAAGAGCAGTGATTAAGTTTTGTTCATCCAGCAGAATGGGTTTTGAATCCAACATGCTTTACTTGTGTAGTGTGTGACCAGAGCAAGTCACTTAACCTCCCTGTGCTCCCAAAACATACCCAGGAACACGCTGTAACTCAGTGTGCCTTTCCTGGACAAAGACAGTAAAAACAATCGGAGCATGTGTTATGATTCTGAAAATAGCATGGTCTTTCTATCCAGATTTGACTTGAAAAGAATAAAAGAGCACACAATTACTTGTTTATTAATCACAAAAACACAAGATGGACAACATTGTTAAAACATGCGTAACCTGAAATGCATTATTAAAAGAGTATTTTACTTCTTTTGATGAAGTTAAAAGTATAACAGTTTCTTACTGAAATACTTTGGATGAAATGGGATTTTCTACTGTAATGATGCCAGAATTCTGTTGGATTATGTTTACTAACAGTTAGAAATGTAAAGGTGATAACTCACTAGTTTCAATGCACATATAAAACAATTATTATAAACGTAGAAAGTGTAGGGCTATGCTGATGGACTGTGACTTTCTGGAAAGCCTTTCCCACTGTGATTTAAAAAAAAAAACACAAAAAACCAAAACAAAAGGAAGAGATAGACTGTGTGTGCATGTGTGTGTGTCTATCTCTGACATAAATGCTGTACTAACTGAACTGTGCTAAAAGGGAAACAAATTATCACCATTAATTAAATAAAATAATATATGAGGGTGTGTGAGTGTAAAAAACAGAATTTTTGCACATACCTTCAGTGTGGGATGGGTTTATAAACCCCCTCAGGCTTCATCCTCAGGGTTTATGTAGTATACCACACCTTGTGTGTGTGTGTGTGTAAAATTCTGGTTATACACACACACGCACATATATTATTCCATATTTTAATAATGCATTTCATGTTATGCATGTTTTAACAATGTTGTCCATCTATGTGTTTTTGCAATTAATGAACAAATAATTGTGTCCTATTTTTTTCTTTTCAAGACAAATCTCGATAGAAAGAGGATAATGTTTTCAGATTCATAACAAATGCAGGGATTGTTTTTACCGTCTTTGTCCAGGAAAGGCACACTGAGTTACAGCGTGTCCCCAGGTGTGTTTTGGGACCACAGGGAGGTTAAGTGACTTGCTCTGGTCACACACTATACAAGTAAAACATGTTGGAATCAAAACCCATTCTGTTGGATGAACAAAGCTTGTTCACAGCTCTTTGCTTTAACCTATAGGCTGTACTGCCAGTTGATGATGATCAAAAAACTACACAGTTCAAGTCTGACCCCATGATGCCAGGCCAGTAGGTATGTAGCCACATTTGTATATTGTAGACCTGAGGTCACACCTGAAATTGTAAGAGAAAAGGCTGTAAGAGAGGGAACAGAAAAAAGACAGAAATTGGTGCTGTGTCAGCCCCAGAAATATGCACTGACATGAACACAGCCAGGGTTTAGAAATCCTGATACAATATGGGGCCCCCAATACCTGTTGGCACGACAGAGCCAGCCTTGAGATGTGTAGTTTTTGATGATCAGCTGGCAGTACAACCTAGAGGTTAAAGCAATCCTTAAGATGGATTATTTTAACTAACAGTTTGAAATGTAAAGGTGATAACGTACTAGTTTCAATGCACACACAAAACAATTATTATAAATGTAGAAAGTGTTGTAATAACATCTTAAAACACACTTAATAAAACAGACAATCTCCTATTTAACTTGTTGGATTATCTACAGTCAAAGGAGGGACAAGTCCCTCAGTGACACAGAAACACAGACTTTGATAGCAGATAAGGACCACTTGACCCACCCAGTCTTCCCATTTCCCTACCTACAGGATAAGCCGCAGATCCTAGTTTACCAACAGCCTACTTCCTCATACCTCCCACTAGAATTGTCTTGTGCCTGTCCCATGCATTCTTAAATCCCCCCACTGTTTTTGACCCCACTACCTCCTTAGGAAGCCCGTTCCATGCGTCCACCACCCTTTCCATGAAAAAACATAATTTCCTGTCAGGAGCCTAAATCACATGGCTGCCCCCAGCACTAAATTACAGGGTGATTTACATATGAATAACTCTGGACTGCAAAGACTCACATATAAACACAATGGTTCACTCAAATTAGCTTTTCATGAGCTTTCAGACATTAAGAAATCATGTAGATGACAGTTCACAAGTAATGAGGAAATGTGCCACTGATACAATAACCGAAGATATGGGCAGGAGAATAACTGTCACTGAACTATAAATATGTTGCAATCTAATTATGCTGCTGGAATCAGATCTGCAACCAGCTGGTCAAAGGGGCAATTATAAACTGTAATTGTGCAGAATTATACATAATGGGATTATTGCCAAACTAATTACTGCCAAACAGTATGCAATATCTGTGTTGCTGGATGATTACTGGGCCAAATCCAGAACTGCTTGCCACAGACTTGCCATCACTACTTCAAGTATATGCACTGCTTGTGTAAATAAATTGTTGGAGTTTTTAAAAAGAAGTTAAGCCTGCATCATGGACTGTTTTTATGCATTTGCTGAAAGGGCACTGGGTTTGGGGACTATAATCACAACAGATAATGGAAATCAAATGAAGGTATGGATTACAGTTTAATAAGTTAAGGCCTGTCCCAAGTTGCTATGAGGGAACAGTGTACTGTGTAAATGCAGATCGGAGTCTCTTTTTTGACTAAAAGAGATGGCTCAATTTACCCCAAGAGCCAAAGGGACAAAGAAAGTGACAGAGAGGAACATGGAGGGGATATCTTAGCCAGCAGTAAAAGCATGGGGAAGACAAGCCCCGGGGCTGCAGCATGGGAAGGACGTAGAGAAGAAAAAGATAAGTGGTCTCACCAAAGGGACCCAGGTAGCATAGCCAAGGCAATTCCCACAGAGGCGCACAGGGGCATTATAGCAGGCACCTCGGCGGGCCATATCTCAAGGGGTGTGGAAGATCTCCGAGCTCAGAACTGTACACTACCTGTGGATGGCTTCTGGCAAGAACGCTCCACCAAAATACCCCTAGACATGGGAATCCTTCTGGGATTTGTAGTTACAGACAATATCAGCCTAGAAGTAAGCAACATTAGGTTGATACAATCTACTATACTACAGTAAACAATCAGTGAAGCAAAATGTTTTTTGCAAACAAAGTGCACACTGAGACCAGCCCTACACTTATGTGCGGATCCCTTTGTGGTGATTGTACCCCTTTATAAGATTGACAGATGTGGTTCTAAGCATTGTCATGTTTTCCACTGCATGTACCACACTAATTTGGTATACTTAATATGAGCCATCTCTTCTTTAACAGTCTTTATTTAATGTAACAATCTTAATTTAATGTTTTTATTATAAGCTGCATTACTAGTTATTTCTTCCTTATAGGAGTTCCGTAAGTGCATTACATTTCTTTCATTTAGAATATTCATTAACTCTGTCAACCAAGGGTCCAATATATTTTTTTTGTTTCAAAAGAATTTTCTCTTTTAAAGCCAAGACTTAGCCTTTGTGACTCCATTTTTCTGTAAGCAGTCACCCTTGTCAGCGTGCTGTTCTTAAAAGGTAAGGGGGGGGGGGCGCATGCCACATGTATGACATCCCTTTCTACCACACCATGCATGCTCAGAATTCCATTACTTTCAAGGGCCCCAAGCTTTACAACAAACTGCCCCTAAAATCCAAGCTTGTAGCACCATCAGTACCTTCAACTGCACTATCAGGGACCACCTCCTAAAAACAACTTACGCCTGCCCTGGATGGCCACGCCCTCTAAATAAATTTAAAAAAATGTTTCTCCACATCCAACTCCTGCCTATCTCCCCTCCCCTCTCCCACTCCCATCACCTTCTGCCCCATTTTCTTCTGCCCCTTCTGCTTACCTCATGCCCTCTAGTGGCTGCCTTTGTTAGGTGTTTGTAGCTTCAGTTTGGTCATAAAACAGAGTGGTTCTGAATAAGATGTAAGCTGCTGTATAAATTCTACTGTTTTAGTGTACACCCTTTACCTCAGTAGTTTTCTTCTGCTGCACATTAGGGTTTGCTGACTCTGTATTTATTCTATTACATTGATACCATACTTCTGTGTGTAATGTGCAACCACTTTCTGTTATGTACTCTTTCAATTGTAAAAATATCTGTACAACTGACTGTTTGTGAAAATGGGCATTTTTGCTCACATACTCTTGAGTATAAAATAAATTGATTGACTGATTTACTGATTTGCTCCAGTTCAGCTCTTACTGCAGATGCTGGTGTCCCTTGTGGTAATTTCAAAAGTGATCTGTAAAAATCTGGTAAATATTTTTCAATGCCAACTAAGTCATGCAGTCCCCCTAATTCCATTGCATGCAGTGTGTATGCGTTCATCTTTGCCTGTGTCACAATTAGTGCTGTTTGAATGCAATTGCCTCAATATGTCTAACTGAATCTCATAATTCTTAACCCTTGCTGTGCCACGGATGGATATATCAGTCCAGAATTCCTATACATTTTTATTCTGTCGGCTGCCTAACAGTTAATAATGATTGATTTTTAATTTATTTTTTCCCATAGACTCATGGATTTTCCATGAGGGGTTATTCCCAAAATGGAGACCCAGATATGGGTACCTCTCATGTAGCTATTACTGAAATAAGAATAAATGGTTTTATCTATCCTGTTTGCTGTTTTCTTGACCACAGTTCAAGACAGAGTTAGAAAACTGGTAAGTAAATTTAAACAGACGTATACTGTAAAAAATACCTTAGGGGCAACCAGACGTGACAAGGTTGGTGTTTCCACCTTGGGGTGAGTTGACATCATATAGACCTCTCAAGCTTTGCCATTGAGGCCTAAGATGTCATCTCACACTTCGATGGAAACAGCCTTGTTGTGTATGGTTACCCATTCATTATTCTATATCTTGTATCCGATGAGGTACAGCAATAAAGAACAGTAGTGTTGAAAAAAAGTCTCATGTGTGGATCCATTCATGTCTGAATAGAAGTCGCTGCTTTGCAAATTTTTTCCCACATACAGTACATACAAATGGCTTTTCTGTATGACTTCTCTGATGGGCTATAAGTCTTGACTGTTGACTAAAACTCTTATCACATTCAGTACACTCAAATGACTTCTCCCCTAAGTGGATCCTCCGATGTACTGTGAGACGAAACTGCTGTGTAAAACTCTTCCCACAATCAGTACATGCAAATGGCCTCTCTCCTGTGTGAATCCGCTCATGCTTAGTAACAGCTGGTTTACTCATGAAACTCTTTCCACAGTGTGTACATTTAAAAGGTTTCTCTCCTACATGACTCCACTGGTGGCTTACAAGAAGGTGGCGCCATGGAAAATTATCTCCACAGAATGTGCAAATAAAATGTTTCTTCACTTCATGAATCTGTTTGTGCTTAGTAAGATCTGTGATACTACTGCAACACTTCCCACACTCTGTACATTTGAAAAGTTTTCCTCCTGTGTGAGTCTGCTTGTACAAAGTAAGACCTGATATATTACTGTAACTCTTCCCACAGTGTGTAGTTTTAAAAGATTTTTCGCTTAGAGTAATGTCTCCAAGGTGAGGGTTTTTTCCAATACTGTGACCAGAAAGATCGTCAGAATTAAGCCAGGGTACATTTAAAATCAGTACTGTCACATGTTTTTCTCCAGTGTGAATCAGCTCAGGCTGAGCAGTAGCTGAAGTGCTATTGCAACTTCTCCCTGAGTTTGTACATTTGAAAGTGCTCTCTTCCACGTGGCTCCACTTATGTCTTGCAAGAAGCTGTTGCCCTCTAAATCCTTTCCCATAGATAGTGCATATGGATGTTGCTCCCTCCTCTGCATGTGTCTTTTGATGAACTGAGAGGTTGAATTGCTGATTAAAACTCTTCTCACTTCTAGCACATGTAAACGGTTTCTCTTTGGAGTGGCTCTGTAGATGGAAAGAGAGTGAAGACTGATGGCTAAAACTCTTCCCACACTCAGTACATGTAAACATTTTCTCTCTTTTGTGAATCTGCTGATGGACTGAGAGACTGCTCTGCTGGGTAAAGCTCATCCCACATTCAGTACATGCAAATGATCTCTCTCCAGAGTGAGCCCCCTGATGAACCAACATATCATACAGTTGATGAAAACTCAACCCACAGCCACTACATATAAAATAGTTGTCTTCCATGTGAATTTGCTGATGGACGGACAGTCTGTACTGCTGACTGAAGCACTTTCCACACTCAGTACATATGAATGGCTGCTCTCCTGTGTGACTCTGCTGCTCTTTAGTAAGCACCAATGGGTCAGAGAAAGTAATTCCAGATTTGGTGCTGTCAGCTTTACTCTCTGTTTTGTTGTTCTGCTGGGGGTTTAATTCTTGACTTAAACCCTTCTCACATTCAGCAGGGTCTGCACCTAGAGTTATAAAATGAGAGACATTAGCAACTGAATTTCACAAACAGAAAGGAAATCTCACATAGGCCCTTTTGGGTCAACAACAGGTGATCTGTGGCACTGCCCATTGACCAGCACTGGTGAATCAGTGAAGATACCGCCAAAAGAGGCAGATGACAGTTAGCACCTGCACTCCTTCTCCCACTGTTCTAAGGGGGAGTTGCGAAGTTTCTTCTGATTTTTTTATTTGGCACTATTAGCTTCACACAACTGTAGCTGGAGGGTGACTTCTCTCTGCTTGTGACTCTTTGAAGTAAACATGTTTGGTCAAGCCCACGCTCTGCCTCCCAGGATAAGACCTCCATTTTAGGTTTTGTCTCTAGTGGTGGTGCTGGTGCTGGTGGGGGGGGGGGATATAGGAGATGTAGTGGATAACAATAACTGAAGAACTGTGGGCAGAAGACATCCCATCACCCCCATGACATGAGGGTCCACCCTGAATGCCTCCATCTTTCTAGGATCCTTTCCTTTGCCTGGCTCTTCACAGCAAGTTAAGACCCTTCCAAAGTAAGCTGCTCTGATGGGCCCTGCCCTGCAGGTGACCCAACAATGGGAGTGAGCTTCACTTGTCAAGTTGGGTGGCAGGCCAGACTGAAGCAACTGCCGAGCAGCAGTGGGCCCCACTCAGGGAGGGTTGGCAGTGGGTTCTGGCACCGCAGAAACCCCAGTGGCCTGGCCAGGGAACTTGCTTTTCCATCAGGCAGCTGTGGCATTCAAGGCTATAACGGTATGGCCCATGCCAACGGGAGGAGGGAAGAAACAGTGGCAGAAAACTGGGGAAGAACCCCCCTTCTTTCTACATGACAACAGTCCACCTGAACAGGGTATATCTCAGATAATTTATTTATTAATCTGAACTTTAATGACCGGGTAGGCACACTGAGACAAAAAAGTCCCTTTTTCAGGGGTGACCCGGAGTTAATTACAATCAGTAGGCGAAAAAGAAAAAAAACGTCATAAGCAAAAACCCATATTGAGTAGAATACAAGCAAGCACAGGGAAAAAAAAAACATCATAAACGAAAGCACATACTAGGAGAACTACAAGCAGGTACAAGGTAGTTAGTTACAGCGTTAGGTTCAGAAATTACAGTATGTAAACATTTGGCAAAGGATTTGTTCATAACATACAGCAGAATAACAGGGCATGTCCCTCAAATGAAGATGCATAAACACCCTTTTTTTTTTTTAAGATTTTTTCTTCTATGTCTAAAAATTTATTTCAGTGCTTGTGAATGATGCTGGATTTACAGCACTGGAACCCGAAGTCCTCTATTTATCCACATGACAGGTACAGCACGGGAGATCACAGTGCAAACTTCCCAACACTGCCCTGCCAATGTGCCTCAACCCTGCCACAGAGGGACCACACGGTAGGCGAGATGGTAGTTCGGATTCCCTGCCCATTCAGTTGTTGGCCTTGTCAAGTGAGACTGCCAAGAAGGGCACCGAATTAGGTGTCATCTCTGGGCCTTACACTGCTACCCATAAACATGGCCACTCCCTTGACTTAGTTTTTCTCCTGGGGATCGAGGCCTCTGATTGGGGGTGGAACCAGTTGGGTGGCCTGATCACTATAACGAGAGGTTTAGTTTTAGCACCCCCCCTCGTAAGCCTGTCCCTGTGGAGATGGTCAGTTATCAGCCTTTATGAGATGTTAATTCTGAAGGTCTGGTGGCGGTACTTGACCTACCGTCCTCTCCTGTGGCTAACAATCACCCTGATGCCCTCATGGTATCCTATAATATGGCTATCTTGCCGGCTCTGGATACCATTGCTCCTGCCCGTGTTCGCCGTCTCTCCCTTCGCCCTTGGTCCCCATGGTTTGATAGGACCTTAAAGGAGAAGCAGCAACTAGGTTAAAGGTTAGAGCATTGCTGGCGGAAATCCTCCCCTGATGCCGACCACCTTAGATTGATGGAGCATTATCAAGCCTATCAATCTGTAATCACCCATAAGAAGGCAGAGTTCCTATCCAGGGAGATTGCTGCTGCTCGGAATCGACCAGCTTAGCTCTTTCGCACTGTGGACAGGCTGTGCAACCCAGCCTGTCTACACATCTGAAGGGCCTTTTTGCAAAGAGAATGCAATGAACTTGCTCGACTCTTTGCAACTAAGGTGGCCGACATTAGGGTGGCGCTCCAACCAGCACACTTGAAGGGTGATGCTTTGGATCAGTGCATGGCTGCTGCTCCTCGGCTTTCCTGGAGTACCTTCGACTGATCGGAATTCATGGATATCATGTGGATTGTCCAGGGTGCACGCCCTATGTGCTGTAGTTTGGATCCAGGACCAACTTCCCTGATTTTGAGTTGTATCGATTCTATCAGTCCAGTCCTAGCACGGATAGTCTGATGCTCCTTGGAAACAGGTGAGTTTCTGAGCTCCCTGAAGGAGGCGGTGGTAACACCCCTACTGAAGAAAGCTTCTTTGGACCCTGACTGCCACACAAACTACAGACCAATCTCTAACCTTCCCTTTGTAGGGAAGGTGATTGAGAAGGTAGTGACTGTGCAGCCGGAGAACCATTTGACCATCCATGATATCTATGAACCCCTCTAGTCCGGTTTTCGAAAGAGGCATAGTACTGAGACAGCGCTGGTTTGGGTGCTCAATGATCTCCTGATGACTAGGGATCGGACAAACCGTTCCATTCTGGTTCTTCTAGATCTCTCATCAGCCTTCGACACTGTGGACCATGGGGTTCTACTTGAGCATCTGAGATTCATCTCTGGACTATCGGATGTAGTCCTCAAGTGGTTTACATCTTACCTCACTGGAAGAACGCAGAGAGTGGTTTCCGGGGTTTATTCCTCTGACCCAGTTTCTCTGTCTTGTTGGGTCCCTCAGGGCTCTGTGTTGTCCCCCATGTTGTTCGCAGTGTATATGCTGCCCCTCGGAGACATTGTAAGAAGGTATGGGCTGAGGTTTCACTGCTATGCTGATGATACCCAGCTCTACCTTTCTTTTGCACCCAATCAGGATGGAGCTTTCTTGGCCTTTAATAACTGCCTTAGTGAGATCCAGGAGTGGATGGACTTGAGTTGGTTGAAGTTGAACTCAGAAAAGACAGAGGTGTTGGTAGTGGATGTGGAGTGCCGGATACAGGAGCCAGGGACTGGTTCACCATCTGGACTTTATCTCAGGGGTGTCTCACTCCCGACCTCTGAACAGGTGCGTAACCTGGGGTTAATATTTGACGAGGGATTGACTCTGCATTCGCAGGTGTCTGCCATCGTCAAGTCCTCATTTTACCCTCTGAGGAATATCTCCAGTATTAGGCACCTTGTTCCGTCCGGTGATCCTCCTACACTGGTCCATGCCTTTGTGTCCTCGCATCTTGACTATTGCAACCCCCTTTATCTAGGGCTTCCAGGGGTTGAAATCTGCTGCCTGCAGCTGGTGCAGAATGCAGTGGCCCAGCTTCTGACTGGTACCTCTCAGTCCAGCCATATTTCGCTGGTGCTGCGCGGACTGCACTGGCTGCCAGTACAGTGGCGGATCACCTTCAAAGTCGGCCTTCTGACTTTCAAAGCCCTTCATGGACTTGGCCCAGACTACCTGAAAGAGCTCCTGGTCCCTTACTGCCCTGGGTGATCACTCCGCTTAGCTGGCGAGGGGTTGCTAGAGGTCCCCAGGGTGTCTTTGAAATCTTCTGAGGCCTGTAGATTTATGTATGTGGCCCCTACCCTCTGGAATTCTCTACCCCGTCAGTTATGAAAGTGCGTGACCATGGAGGGATTCAAAAAGGCCCTGAGAAAGTATCTGTGGACCCAAGCATTTGGAGTCTGACTGTATTTATTGTATTTGTTTACTTGTGCTACTTGTTTTAATATAAGATTTGAAATGTTTAATCTGTTTTATTCTGTAAGGTGCCTTGGTTTTCTGAAAGGCGCCATAAAAATAAAGTTTTATTATATATTATTAACTGTATTGGTGGTTTTGTGATGTGGATACCTGCCCACTGGGAACTGGACTGAGACCACCACAACTCATTTCACACAGGCCACTGAACAACCTTCAGGTGATGATGGCTTTCAGCCACTACTGACCGGGACTGGATTCGAAGTAGTGACTTAGAGGTGAAAGGACTGTAACCTACTACCAATGCACTGAGTCATCCAGTCCCCTGAGATGCATAAACACCTTGATAAAAAAAGACCCCTCAAGATAAGTGGCACAGTGGCACCATTGGAATGTGTTGCACATTCATGTGGGAGGTTTGGATTCATGTTGCAGCCCACTTCTCCACCCTTGAGCCAGTAGATCTGCTGGTGTCCTTGGGAATCGATGCACTCAAGCTCTGGAAGGAAAGGAAGGCTTCACAGACATCCATGGTGCCTTCTGTAAGCAATGGCGAGTCCCTGATTTTGTGTGTAACATCGGATCTCCCTCCACAGGCCGGCGTGGTGGGCAGCTAAACGTAATTGCATCAGGAGAGGGGTGGGAGGAAAATGAGGGCCCACAAGTCAATGTCCCTCCTCACAAGACCCATTGTTGGAGTGGACAGTTGACTAGTCCTGGTCCGAGAGTGACTGAGCTTCCTCCTGCTGCAAGTTGGGACTGTTTACCTAGTTCTTCCATTCCCTACCTCTTGGATGGTAGCAAATTGGCATCAAGCTCGTACACGCACAAAGCAGGCTGTGGGGGTGCACATCAGTGCCGTCCCTCAGCATGGCCCCTTATAGTTCCACCTGTAGTCACCCAGGTGGAAGTAGCAAAGAGGTCTCAGCAACCCTCCCTCACTGGAGGTGAAAAGTGTCTGCTGGAGAACTGATCTCCCCCACCCCCCCACAGAGGACCCTATCGCTCCAGACTCGGTATGCAGACCTGTGTTATTGAAGCCACAAGTGACAGTACTACTGCTTCATCGGAGCACACTTTTTTTAATGCCTGAGAGAAAGGAGTCTGTCTGGAGTCACTGTAACTGCAGACTTACCTTGAGACTGGGGGGGCTACAAGGGAGTATTTGTATGTCATTTTCTTCTCTTCTAAAGGGTGTTTGCCTTCTAGTTTTGTTTGTACTAGAACTGTGTTCCCAATTTTCCAAATGCCTGTCCCTCACTTATGAAGCATGAACCATTTGCAGTGTTTGACATTTAAAGGGACACTATCAAACCCCAGGTAGGCCTCGGAGTGTCCCAAGTTTTAAAAACACATGCTATGATTGTTCATGTTCTGTAGAGACTGCTGATGTAGCTGGTTTGTTTCTAATTACAGACTGCCCACCATACTGGTGTTACCACTCAAAAAAACTCTCCCTGCATTTTTCCTGGAGACTTGGTATCACCCCAAACACAGTCTAACCTCTCATGGTGAAGTGGGAGGAGACAAGACCATTGCATCATGAGTAGCTGCACTGCTTGTGTTTTCCTACAGAAAGTATACAATAAGATTATATCAAGTATCTGAAACAAAATAAGGTTGGGTATAATTACGCCATTTGCATGCATTTCAGTTCTGTTAAGAAAGGGGGCAGATAAGCAGCAACATCAATGAATTTTAGAGATGGTAAGCAATCATAAAATGTGAGTTTTTAACTGGAAATAATTAAAAAAAAAGGTTGATAGTTTCCCTTTAAGACCACGATGTATAAAGTCAGCCCTTCGGTGCAGTGATAGGGCTACTGCTCACAGTGTCATTGACCCGGGTTAGGGAATGAGTCTGGGCCATGTGGGCCAGCTTGGGGGGGGGGGACTGAACATCCCAGAGCATGTTCCGCTCTCCTTTTCTGGGAAGGGATGGCAGCAGGTCCCACCGCAGTGCTGCCACCTGGGGGACTGGAGGTGGTAGTGCAGTCAGATGTCCCTGTGACAGCAGGAAGCCAGCTGGTATCAAGCGCAGCCATGCCACTGCGTACATCTGTGCAACTGGCACCCAAGCTGCTGGCATCCTAAGGGGAGAAAATTAATACGAAAAACCTGGGAATGTGCGGGATGAAGCGAAGGCTTGGCAGCGCTCTCAGCTTGGACTGGGTGCTCGTCAAATAACAACGTTCAGAGAAGCCCACAGGACAAGCACTCTGTCAGAACTGGGAAGTTTGTTTTGTTAAAGTGCTCAGTCCATCACACACAAAACAAGAATATGCTTAATACTAGAAAGCCCATCACAGGATGTGCCCCGGCACGTCAAGGTACAAACCTCTTCATCAGGGAGCGTGGTAGCCACAGTGGTCATTTGGCTATTTAAATTGTGTAACATAGATGATTGACATAATTGATAATTATAACTGAGTAGAAATTGACACAATAGAGAAAAGATTAAAAACATGAGATCTCACTCAGGTCTGGTATGTTAAGATGTTAATAAATTAAGTACGATGTGCCGTTAGCCAGTTTCAAAAATGTTTTGTTGCTAACACAGTTTTTCACTTGTTATAAATCCAATAGGGAATTTGTTATTTGATAGCAGTTTTAAGTAGTACTTCCAGCTCTGTAAATTCAAATTTCACATCAGAGGAGCTGCTTAATGTAACCCCCAGTCTGTGCTAAACTGAGAGGGCTACTACCCTTGCCTGTGTAGCTAGTGAACTGGTTGAGGGGCCTGGGTCCTATGATGCGGTGCCTCCATTTTTATAAGTTGAAACTTGGGGAGAAAGGTGTCACTCGGCATGTTGGCTAGGTTTGACTACTCTGCACAGGGAAACCAAAATAACTCCGGACTCAGGAAGCAATAACTGTAATGTCCAATACCAGAAGTCGGGATTATAAAGTGTGGCTTTTATTCACATCCAACAGAATAACAAAGCATAGATGGACCCCCACGGGGCTACACTCCTGGTAATGCAGATTTATGGAGATCAAATTACATCCTCTTTACACTGAAACCCTCAGGTTTCAGAACACACAGTGCACACTGCCCTAATTTGACTCTTTTTCGGTTTCCCTGGCTTGGCTCCCTTGCCAGCCCTCTGGACTACCTTCCTTCCATGGCTTGGCTCTCATGCCAGCCCTTTGGACACTTTCCATGTAGCATGGAACATTTCTCGGTGGCTCCCTAAACCACCTCTGAGCACTTCTGGCTCCATCAGGGAATCTTCTTCATCAATCTCATGTCTGGGTACTTTCCTTAGGCACTGGCCAAGTACCTGAGAGAAAGCAACAGGTGTCCCAAAGCAAACCCGTAGAGGTGAATTTGGTTACTACTGATGGGGGTTCTCCCACCTCTCGCTCCCATAATTCATACCCGGCCATTTCTCTGGACTTTAACACCTCATCCTCCGAAAACACTTTAATGTGTAGATTCTCTTTAAATGTATGTCACATTTAATCTACTGTTCTTCCATCCCACTTGTGCTGAACTTGAAACATACTTGAAGAGTGGCTGTGTCCATTTCTCTAGACCTCCACAGAGTTAAGCAGTCCAATTCCCACAACTTTCAAAACTGTACTTGGCTGTCTTTTCCTGACCCCACAGTAACAGTCACTTAACTTCATCTTGTCTCAGGTGAAAACACATTGGCCTTTTAACAGAGCAGACTCACCCCTTGGTTGCAGGTGTCCCACAGGCTTTTTCTCTTCAAAGAAATATCATCCAAAACTTCTGGTGCCTCAGCAAAAACTTAGATTTAGGCAGCTTCTTCTTCCCCTAGCCAGACCAGGGGATTGCCCCTTGAAGTAGGCTGAATCCTCCCCCCCCATCCCCACAGGGATGGGGCCATGAACCACTGAAAGCAGTCTCTACCACTTCACTTGGCTCTTCTTGTGTTCCTCTTCAGGTGAGAACACACACCTCAACAAAAATATAGCTCTTTGTTAGAGCTGAGGGCTATGAGGGCCTGCAGCTACAGCACACCTCTTCCCTCTTCAACACTTTACCACAGACTACTACTGAACTGACTTCAAAATCCCCAACATTCTACCCTAACCTCCAGCTGCAACATTCCAGTGTGGCTTATGCAGCTGCGACAGTTCTAAAATGATGTCATCCCTCAGTCTCAGCTGAGACTGAGAACAGAGTGAGACAGTGTGAAATCCATTTAACTGGAGTTTCACCAGCTGCCTTCCCTGCCTGCCACTAGGTCTAACTCGGATTCTTGTAACCCCGGGTAACAGGGGGGTTACATTAATTAATTTTTTTTTTGTAACTATGTTTACACCCCCAGCACCGGAACTCTCTCAGGCCACTCCGCTCACCGGATCTGCTCTACTGCCCGCTGTGGACCCTGCCTTCTTCAAAGTCATTATGGTCTCCTCGAGCCTCGGGTGGCTATGGGCCCAAGGAGACTGAAGGGGCAGTGGTAGGGAACAAGCGTTGGGCGTGTGGCGGTCCGACACTGGGAGGGCCATTTACCTATCCGGGCTGGAGGGGGGTTTCTGAGATGGTCCCCCGAAACCCCTCCTCCCTCCTGAGTGTGGCACTCCCCTGACACCATGGCGCAGAGCAACCCTCCTGGCGTCTGCCACACTCACCCCGACGTGCAGTCCCGCATCCTGCAGTGCCCCCGCTATCCACCTGGGGTCGCTGGGATGCCAGACAGGCCCACCCCCCACCCCCGGGAGAGGAGAGGAGAGCAGCCCATCGGATGCTCAATCCTCTCCCTTCCCCAGGACACGAGCTCACTCCCAAACTCGGGTCTCCGGTGTGGCGTGAGGTGTGGCGTCCAGTGCCTCAACCCTCAGCGCCACCAGGCCTGCCCTAGAGGAGCTGCTTAATAGTGCTCACTCCTAAACCATATGGTTAATTATAACAGTACTAAAGTTTTTGCTGTTATATGCCATGATGGCAGAACTAAACGGATAATTGGCTGTTTGGCTTTGCCAGTCCAAGAGGGTCATTACTTAGGAAATGACTTCATAATAAACACGTCGACTCAATGTTGAGTCAAAAGACAGCACATCACATCACAGTATGTTGCCATAATTAAACTTGCCCCCTGATGACGAGGTTTGTACCTCGAAGCGCCGGAGTTTGTCCTGTGATGGTCTTCTAGTATTACACACTTTCTTGTTTTTTTGTATGATGCACTGAGCACTTTAGCAAAACATTTTCTGATTTTGAAGGAGTGCTTGTCCTGCACGTTTCTTTGAAACATGCAGGATAAGCCTGACACGTCTGGCCAGGCCATGCCACCCCGACAAGCTGCCACATTCCCACACACCACAGACTGCGGAGGATAGCTGCCACCTCCAATGGCATCCACATGGAGCAGGGTTTAGCTATGTGGATACCCTGAAAGGACAAATAAGTCCTTGAGAAGTGGATGGATGGATGGGGTTGGGAACAGGTAGTCTGAAGAGGCAGTACTAGTAACAGTGGACTAAATAATGTATACAAAACAAAAAGAGCAAAGTTTGAAAGGTTTCTCCATAATCCAACTACTTACTGTTGGGAATGGGATTATCTACAAGAAGTTCCGTCAAATGGTCACTCTTCTCTTCCTTAATCTTATGGAGGGGGAGTTCCGTATCCCCCGGAAACAGGGATAGCAAGTGTTCCTTTGGTATTTGATAACCTGCATCATAAAACAGAAATAAGATGGTGGTAGAAACATGACGTGCCAAGAAATATTTTTGTAGAAAGTGGTAATAACAATATACATAGTGGATCTGGGGCCCAGTTTGTAGAACATAGAACTGAGTGAGCCCCTGGATGCCTTTTGAATCATAGCCTCCTGATTCCATCTCTGTAGGTCCCCCCACTGCATCGCTTCTCAGATTCCACTTCTCCCCAGATCGGACGGGGAGGTGGGGATCCATGCGGGCCATTTTCAAACCACCAGTGCATGGACAGACAGTGGAGCATCACCCTGTATTGTCTTGATGCCTCACATCAATTGTGCACCCTCTTAAGCTCTCCTGCCTCTCCTTATTTCGGGGCCCCCATCTGCAGCACCTGACCTCTATGTCAGGAAGGGTTGACACAGCATGGTCAATCGGCTGTGTCAAGGCCACTCCAGGCCAGATGAGAAGAGGTGCCAGTGAAGTGGGGCAGCCAACACCCTCCCCTCTCTCGAAGTTGGAGGACTGGTCTCACAGGGCTCCCCAGACTCGCACTAGGTGATTCAGGATGTGAACCCAAGTCTCCCTTGATGGCATGATACCAATGGATAAGGTTAACTCTTTATTTTTTCCACAAAGAGTGTTTTGTTTTTTACTATGTTTTGCACCTCCATCATGGAGCCAGATGGATGGTATTTATGCTTTGGCAAATTTCTCTCCGCAGGGATGTCAGTGCCAGGACAGCCATCCCAGTGGAAGCAAGTGGGTGATCCACCATGCACTCTGCAGTATCTCCCCTCCCTATGCGCTATCTGCAGCACTATTGCCTGTAACCCGACAGAGTGAGGTGATGCAGGCCTACCTCCCTGAAGGAGGGTAGCAGCCACTGAGACGGTCAATCTTCCTCACCCCTGGCCAGCCCCCGATGGTCCCAGGCTCACTCCTGAAATCAGCAACTTGATGAAAATGCAGTTCTTTTAAGCACTGCGGCTGGCATGAGAAAAGAGGAATTTTTCCAGTAATATATGTAATTCAGTTATTTAAATTGGAAATTTTAAGAGCCAGTAGAATATGGGTGGCATTTTATGGGCGTTAAAGCTAGCAACCATGCCGGCATTTTCCTCCTGTATTGTTCTTCCCTGCATTGCCTCTGGCTCACATTCCTCCAGCGCAGTGCTGAGCAGTACCTAGCATTTAAACTAACCAAGGGGGGAGGCACTGGAAAGGAGCAGGGAAATCCTAGCCCCCCCCAAAAAATCACGGTAGTAAGTGCGGTAAACACCAACATAGAGGTGTCGATAGGGAAAAGGGCAGGGGTAAATGGGGAAAGTGACAAAGGCAAGAAGGACAGGGATGGAGCAAAAAGGAGTAAGGCCATCAGGAAATGGAGGGTAATGAGTACCAATCCCCATAGCCTGGGCAACAAGCTTCCTGAGCTGGTGGCCTTGATGGAAGAAGGATGCCTGGATATCGTAGGAGTCACAGACATGGTACACAAGAGAACCATGACTGGGATGTTAACATACCAGGTACATAACCTACAGGAGAGACAGGCAGGGGAAGAGGGAGGAGTAGCTCTCTATGTAAAGGAAGGGATAAAAGCAACTGAATAAAAAGAGTAAACAGGAGGAGAGGAGGCACTGTGGGTCACCTTGAGACTGGAAGGGCACCACAATCCGCACAGGGGTTGTGTCAGACTCATGTCAGGGGAGGAATGGACAAGGATATGATAGAAGGCATTCTTAGAATGGCAGAGAAAGGGGAGATACTGTTGATGGGAGACCTGAATATGCCAGATGTTAACTGGAGCACATTTGCTGCAGCCACATCCAAGAGCAGGGCCATTCTCGATGCCCTACAGGTGGTAGGCCTCAGACAGCTAGTTTCGGAACCCACTCGTGAGGGAGCAATCTTAGACCTCATACTCTCAAATGGGGGCAGTGAGAGGATCTCAGGTCTAGAAGTGGGTTGCCATCTGGGAACAAGTGACCATCAAACAGTGTGGTTCACGTTAAACTCAGCTACAGAGTCAAGCCATACAAAAGTGAGGGTACTGGACTTCAGGAGGGCTGACTTTGGCAAGATGGGAGAGTGTCTCGAAAGCACTAGCAAACAGGCTAGAAGGAGGGTGGAGCAACAATGGGAATCATCAAAACTGCCATCACAGAGGCAACAGGCCTTGTGTGAAGCAAATAAACAAATCAAAACGAAAGAAAAGGCCACTATGGTTCTCAAAAGAGGTGGCTGGGAAAGTCAGGGAGAAAAGATAGCATTCCGAAGTATAAGGAAACACAGAAGGAGCAGGACAGAGAGCTGTACCAGTTAAGGCAGCAGGAAGCAGGAGGGAAGTCAGAATAGCAAAGGCCCAAACTGAGGAAAATATAGCCAACTTGGTTAAGAAGGGGATAAAACCTTTATAGGTACATCAGAGAGCGAGAAAGACAAAGGGAGGGATAGTGAGGCTGAATAGAATGAACAGTGGTGGGCAGAGGGGACAGTGAAAAGCAGGGATACTGAATGAATATTTCTGCTCAGTATTCAAAAGAGGAGGAAGTACCTAATCCAATTAACAGAAGCACTCTCTTGATAGAGGTCAATCCCAGTCCTTTCACAGAAAAAAAGGGTTCTGCAAGAACTCCTAAAACTGAAGGTGGACAAAGCAATGGGGCCTGATGGAATTCACCCAGAATTCTAAGAGAATTAAGGGGAACTAGTGAAACCACTGGCTACTCTTTTTAATAAATCATGGGAGGATGGTGTGGTACCCGAGGACTGAAGGAAGGCAGATGTGATTCCCCTTCACAAAAGTGGGACCAAGACAGAGGCAGGAAACTACAGACCTGTCAGTTTGACCTCTGTGGTAGGGAAAGTGATGGAGTCACTTCTGAAGGAAAGAATTGTTGAGTACCTAGAGGCCAGTGGGGCCAGGACCCAAGGCAGCATGGGTTCACAGCGGGAAGGTCATGTCAGATGAATCTAATAGATTTCTTTGACTGGGTGACCAAAGTAGTAGACCAGGGAGGGGCTGTGGACATGGTCTACTTAGACTTTAGCATGGCAATTTGACACAGTCCCACACAAAAGATTAATAGTCAAATTAACCAGCCTGGGAGTGGGTCCCAGGGTGGTAGCCTGGGTAAAACATTGGCTGGACAACAGGACACAGAAGGTATTTGTAAATGGAGTCCACTCTGAAGAAAGAGGGGTTACTAGTGGGGTATCACAGGGTTCAGTACTGGGTCCAGTCCTTTTTAATGTCTTCACAAGTGACACTGCAGAGGGACTGGAAGGAAAAGTATGACTCTTTGCAGATGACACAAAGATCTGCAACAGGGTTGATACACAAGGAGGCATGGAAAGGATGAGAAGGGACTTGGCAAGGTTGGAGGAATGGTCAGAAGTATGGCAGCTAGGATTCAATGCAAAGAAGTGCAAAATAATGCACCTGAGAAACAAGAACCCAGGAGAATATTACGCAATGGGGGGGAGGTAGTAACAACAACAAAAAAGGAAAGGGACCTGGGGGTAATCATATCAGATGACCTTAAGGTTAGCAAGCAATGTGAGAAGGCAGTAGGGAGGGCTGGGGTATACTGGGATGCATAGGGAGAGGCATCACCAGCAGAAAACAGGAAGTTGTTATCCCTCTGTACAGACAGTTGGTGAGACCCCATCTGGAGTACTGCGTCCAGTTCTGAAGACCCCATCTCCGCAAGGACATAGACAGGATAGAGGCAGTCCAGAGGAGGGCAACTAAAATGGTGCAGGGTCTGCAAGAGAAGCCATACAAGGAGAGACTAAAGGAGCTTAACATGTATACCCTTGAGGAAAGAAGGGAGAGGGAGGACAAGATAGAAACTTTAGGTACCTCAGTGGAATCAACAAAGTCCAAGAGGGTAGCATCTTTCAGAAAAGAGATGCAAGAGCAAGGGGACACAATTTGAAGATAGATGGGGACGGCTCAGGGGCAATGTGAGGAAGTATTTTTCACAGAGAGGGCGGTGGACGCATGGAACAGCCTTCCTGAGGAGATTGTGGGGTCTAAAACTTTGGGAGAATTCAAGAATGCATGGGACAGACATAAGGCAATTCTTGTGGAGGGTAGGAAGAAATAGGCTCTTGGTTAAATAGGATCTGCGGCCTATCCTGTAGGCAGGGAAATGGGCAGACTAGATGGGCCAAGCAGTCCTTATCTGCCGTCAAAGTCTATGTTTCTATGTACCTCAGTCAGTCATGCTCTGAGCTCAGCAAATCCCTGTAAAGGAGCAAGTACCCCAGTCCACCACAGGGGCGGCTATGGTGCGGTACATTCCTAGACTAGGATGTGCTGCTCGTGGTAGCAGTGGCAAACCCACTCCCCTTCGCCAAGTTCAGTGACTGGGAGGTGCCTACTGTCTTTGTTTGTTTTGTTTACACACACACACACACACACACACACACACACACACACTCACCCTTAACTCTTAATCTTCTGGGAATCCGTATTTCATTGAGCAAAAAAAGTGGAAAAAATCTGTGACTTCACCTAATAAACCCACAACAAAGAGCAATTGTCTGTTCCTGTTTAGCTGTTTGTTTATTTTAACAACTCGTATAATTTCTTTTTCACTTGATGGAAGCAGGAGACAGTGGCCCAGATATTCAAAAGGGTTGCGCATGGCGCAACAGTGTTGCGCCATGCACAACCCACTGATGCGCCCCGGTGCGATATTTAAAGGGAAAAGTGTGCCTGCACAAATCCCGATGCACGGGCGCATCAGTAATGTATGCGAAACTTTGGGTGGGGGGGCATGCCATGATAAACTGCACAGCCCGATATTCAGCCCAGGCCGCGGTAGAGTTATGCAGGCGCAACTCTACCCGCGCCTGCACAAGTTACGCTAGAAAAAAAGGAACAGTCGAGGGCAATACCCACAGGTGAGCTGCCGCATTGCAGGGCGCAACACAGCAGCTGCCACCTGTGGGTGGCCCTGACCTGCTCCCCGCTGCACCTGGCGGTGCCCCATGCCCGATCGCAGGCCGAGTAACCCTCAGTAGTCCGATCGCGGGCATAATAGTACTCCATTAGCCCGATTGCGGCATCAGACCTCCCCAAAGTCCAATATCCCTGGTGGTCCAGTGGACTCGCGAAGCCCATCGCGGGTGGCATCCTCACCCCCACATTGGAAATCTCGGTGATCTAGTGGCCCCCACCCCACCCACCCACGGAGCCCTTACCATCCCTCCCCCGTCAGCCAGTGGTGGCAGCACCCACCCGCTTTGCGCCCCTGCTCGACAGACGCTGTACCGACAGCCAGTAGTTCAGAGCATGAGCCAATGGGCGCAGTAGCCCATATCAATAAGCAGTTCAGATATGTGAATGAATTAATTCATTCACATATCTGGACTGATTTCAGACGGTATAGTTGCACGCCCATTGGCTCATGCCTGAACCATCGGGCGCAGCCCTACCGAGCTGTCGGGCGTGGGTGGCAGGCAGGTGGTGCTGCCGCCCCCGCTGACGGGGAGCGGGGCATGGGCCTGTGGGTGGGTGGGGGGCCACTAGATCACCAGGGATTTCACATTGGGGTGAGGATGCCGCCCGCGATCGAGCTTCTCGGTCCACTGGACCACCAGGATATTGGACTTTGGGAGGAGGTCTGATGCCCGCAATCGGGCTAATGGGGGACACTTTCAGTTATGCCCGCGATCGGCTACTGGGGGGCACTTTAGTTATGCCCGCGATCGGCTACTGGGGGCACTTTCAGTTATGCCCTCATTGGCTACTGGGGGGCATCAGTTATGCCCGCTATCGGGCTACTGGGAGGGGGGATACTTTTAGTTATGCCCGCATCTGGCTGCCGGGGGTGGGAGGAATACTATTATGCCCGCGATCAGGCTGCAGGGGTGGGGAATACTATTATGCCCGCGATCAGGCTGTAGGGGGTCGGGGATACTATTATGCCAGCGATCGGGCTGCAGGGGGCGTCGGTCCCCGACGGCTGCTGCCTGGCGCCAAGTCGCTGGGGATCGGGCGCATCTGCATGTTAATGGCATGCAATGGGGCCGTAATTGATGCAATGGCCCCCGTGCCTTGCATAAATTATGGCCCCATTTTCATGTCACCCTTTGAATATCGCAGGTGCTGCGCATGGTGCAATGGAACTTGCGCCACTGCATCTCAATGCTCCACTCTGACCACTTGCGCTGGCGCAGTTCCACTGCACCATGCACAGTGGGTGTGGCCAAGGGGCGATATTCAAAGAAGTCACGCAATAGTGCAACTCCATTGAATAGCGCCCTGGCCACACCCCTGTCTCTAACTTTTTTGAGCGGCGCAGGGGCTTGCGCCACAAAATGGCGCAGTTTAAATATCTGGGCCAGTATCTCTTTGTTGCAGTATTTTAAGATAAAAAGTCATTTTCTTTTCCTGCAAGAAAATATTAACAAAAAATGTATTCTGAGAACTTGTACATTAAAAAAAAAAATTACTGGCGAATAGAGCTGTGCCTAGCACTACTGCCCCCACCACCTCTCAGTATGAAACCAGTTTACATGCCCCCAACTCCCACACTTGATTGTACTCTTACTGTAGGGGGTTTTGGGTGGATATTGGGGTTTTGCAGGGTTGCCATAACCCCAGTATCAGAATGGTCTTGTGACACAAAGTAAATGACAATGCATTTATTGTATTGATAGTGCCGATAGTGGGGTCACGCAAACCCTGCATTGCATGATCGTTCAAACCTGAGGAACACCACACCACCACTTTGCCAAGGTTGCAGATGCTTTGAACCCTAATTTGCACACTGTATCCCTAATAGATACTTTAACATAGTTTTCTGCAATTACTTTACTATTTGAATAATATATGTAAATAAGTAAGTAATGTTTTATTTCTTGAGTGCCCAGGGGCTCTGAGTGCTTCAAAAGAGAAGAGGTGTGACAAATGTACAACACACAATTTAAAACATGGGGCAAACAATTAATACAATTCAGAAGTAAGTCAATAAAAGTAACAAATAATAACGCAATAAAACCAATTATAGCTGACTCCCAAACACCTTTCTGAAAAGGTGTGCTTTTAGACCCTGCTTAAAAGGCCCCACCGATGAAACCTCCCTCAAATATCTTGGGAGTGAGTTTCAAAGGGCCGGGCCGGCCACCTCAAATGCACAGTCTCCCAAGGTTTTCAGCCTGGCCTTCAGAACCGCTAGGAGACCCTCAGTGGAGGAGCAGAGTGAGCGCACGGGGCGGACAGGATGTCAGTTACTGATGAAACCTGGATGAGTTAACAGAGGTTACCAGGGTCCACGTATGTTTAAAAAGAATGAATCATGTGTTACAGTAGGGCTAGCAATATAGCTCTGGAATAAAAGTACTGTGCCTGTGTTACTGCACTATAGGGTTAATCCTACCCCTGAGTTACAAGGTTCTAACATGTTCTGAAATGTGGATGATGTGCAGTCTGCCAGCCCAGTGGCATGGAGGGCTAAGGCATTGAATGTCTTACCTCCTGCCATGCCAGCGACCCGTGTTTGGGAACGAGCATGGGTTACCAGGGGTTGGTGGGGTGGAAGAGAATTGAACATCCCAGGGACTGCTCTCCTCTCCTTCCCCAGGGAGGGGTGGCCAGTCATCTTGGCCTCTGACTGCCACCAGGTGGAGACCCAGTGGTAGTGCAGGTTAAGAGCAGTTCTAAGAGTGAAGCTGCAGTTCTGCAGGATGTGCGCACCTCCACGCGTACATACTGATGGGTTGCCATGGCAGGGGTCTGGTAGAAAAAAAATGGAAACGTAGGATGATGGGCTTAATGAAGCCCTGCCCACTGCCTTGCAGCTGCTGGACTCGAGGGGCCTGGATATGTTGACTGGGTGCAGGGTGGAGGATGGCCATCCCCCCTTCTGGCCCTGCCCCTGGGTGGGGACTCCATGGGAGACTTAGCACTTCTGGGTACACTTCTTTGGCTGCACTGGCTGAAGAGATCCTGTGGGCCCAGTAATCATGGTAGGGTTCCTGGGTCTAGGTGGCATGGGCTCCCTCTGCTCTGGGTTTCTGGAAGCTTGCACCAATTGTGGTCCAAGTTTGGGGATAGCAGGGGCCTGCTGCAGACTGACCCTCAAGGAGGGCCTCGGACAGCAACCTAGACATTTCTACAGTTCAGCATCAGCACGTTAGAATTATTTGGTACACATTCAGGTCAGTGGTGCGCGGTTTCAATTCAAGCTGCTAGAATTAAAACCCAACTCGCTGATACAGAAATTTGATTGTGCCAAATCATTCTAAACATGGTTGTTGCTAAACAGTACGACATGTCTGGGTTGCTGAATGATTATGGGACCCAAACAGCAGCTGCGGCTGTGGCTGCAAACTCACCAGTGCCGCAGCATACTCACCAGTACCTCAAGCAGGTGCGCTGCTTATGTAAGTAAACAGGTTAGAGTTTTGCAAAAGAAGTTTAGGTCCCAGTGTCATGCCCTGTGTCAGAGTGATTTACTAAAGGGGTACAGTGTTTGGGAACTGCAATTGCGAAAGCTAATGCAACAGAATGAAGTTTGTATTACAGCTGAAATAAGTTCAGGCCTGCCCCAAGTTGCCATGCAGGAACATGACTACCGTACGTACACTGTAAAATGCAACCAAGATCTCTTTTTTGTTGTTGTTTTTGTTACAATCAAAGGTGACACCATTTACTCCTGGAGCCACGGGGATGAAGAAGATAATGAAGAGGAATGTGAGGGTGACATGGAGTCCTTGTCAGTGCATCCCAAAGGAAGATGGTGGGTGTTCTTCCCCACAAGGGCACAGGAACCGTGGCCAAGGCAGTTCCCGCAAAGGCATGCAGGGACTTTTATAGCAGCGCCTCAGTGGGTTGCATCTCAAGGAGCATGAGGAAATTCAAGTCTGCTGCAGTATATTCTATAATCTAGCAGACTAAATATTAAATATTTTCTATAGCTAGTATTCTGTGACTGTACTGTGTTTTATGGGACAGGTGACTATTTCTGTTGACCAAACTAGTGTTCTGCTACCAAAGTACATGACTACCAAGTGTAACATAACCTGAGTCTGATACAGAGTGGTGAGAGATGCCGGGAGTGGCTGAAGGGCTGGTTCTGTGTCTAAAGTATGGCCTTCCACTGGGTGAGCAGTGGTCAGTGGTGGAACTAGAACCAGATCAAGATGCCCTTGCAGTCAGTCAGGTGGTGGCAGCATTGAAATACCAGGAGCCACCTGATCTCTCTTGTGTGAGTCGGACAGACTTGTGCCAGCAGGGTAGGAGCTTGCCACAATGAACTCTCATGTGCTGCAGGGCTCCTCCTACTGTTTGGGGCAGGGGGTACTGGTGGCAAGGTTGCAACCCCCTCCACTGGTGATTTCTCTGTTGGGGGGTGCTGGCCATGGGGAGTGGCACCCATCACTGGTGATTTCAGTGTCTGGGAGGGCTGTGTTACTGACAGCGGTGTTGAATACCCACTGACAGTGATTTTACTGTTTGGGCAATCGTTTGCCAGTTTCTTTACTGTTCGGGAACAGTGGGTTACTTATCGAGCTCTCAGGGTTGGGCAACTATCCATTGGTTTCTTTACTGCTGGGGAGTAGTGGGTTACTTATTGAGACCCCAGGGTTGAGCAACTGTCTGCCAGTTTCTTATCTGTTGGGGAACAGCGGCTTACTTATGGAGCCCCCAGGGTTGGGAAACCATCCGCTGATTTCTTTCCTGTTGGGCGGCAGTGGGTTACTTATTGAGCTCCCAGGGTTGGGCAACTGTCCACCGGTTTCTTTACTGTTATAGTGCAGTGGGTTACTTATTGAGCCCTAAGGAATGGGCACCCAGTGGCTGCATCATTCACATGTGTGAGGGAGGGATTACACCATTTTTGTGACTGCTACAAGTCACACAAATGGTGATATCCCTGCAGACTGTGGACCCCTCTCCGATCTCAAAATGCTGTTAGTTTGAAAACACTGCAAACAGTTATAGAAAAGTGTTACTCTTTACCCAGCGAAGTCATGGCATCGTAATTTTCTGCCGTCACTTCCCAGTAGAGATCCTTCTCCCAGTCTGTTAACATTTTCCACTCCTCTTCTGAAAATGTGATGGCAACATCTTCAAATATTTCCGGTGGCTGAAACAACATGAAATATGTTTTTATTTTCCATGTTGGTTTTAGCTTCCCCCCCCACCCCCCGGCGTCAGCTGTGGGATATAGGGGTACACCGAGATTAGGTAGATTTACCATCATTTGGACGTCGGGGGTTTACTTCCACATTTTCCCCCCTAGTTCCTTCCTGCACCCCAAGGTGTGAGCAATATCTTGCTGATCTTATACACACTTAGCAGCCATGCTTTGAGAGTAAGCTTCCTGGCCCAGCCGCAGGGACTGCAGTGGCACCCAACCCACCGCCAACCCTCCCCGACTGAGGCACATTGTCACATGGTGGCTATTCCAGCCTGGTCTGCCTCCTGATGTGGTGATCCGAGTGCCTCTTGAACTCAGGCCACCAGCATGGCAGCAGCGTGCTAGTGCGGTGACCCGTGAAGTTTTAAAATCCTTCCACTGCCGTGCGTACCCTGGGCCAGGTTTCTACTGTAGCAACAACACGGAGCTCAGGCAGAGATGTTTTAGAAAATGATCCCCCAGCTGGTGGAAACTGCGATCCAAACCATAACTGGGTCGATGCTATCAGTAAAGGGTGGCCAGCCGTACACATAACACACACTGCAATGGGCTCTGTAGCACTCGAGAAAGTAAATAGGAGCAACATGCAGACCCACAAGTTGATGGAAACAAAAGAAAAGCATACAACTCGCACAAGAGTGGGGTAGCAGTGTCTACCTGCACTTGTACAGACCTTGGGTGAGTTGTACGCTTTTGTCTGTAATTCTTGAAGTTCTCAAGTCATTAAATACTTTGCGTCAACTCATCAGTTCCAGTGCACTGTCACCTGTGGTCACCCAGGTGGTGGCAGAGCAGTGGTGACCCAGCACTCTTCCTCCTCAGGGTGGACAACGTCCAGTGGGATGCTCGTCTCACCTTCCCAGCCAGCCTGCTGACAACTCGGGCTCATTCACGAACCCGGGCCATAGGCGTCATAAGTGACAGTGCTACCGCTGTGCTGGTCGGCCAGCTCCGTAACATTCTATATATGAAGTATTTTCTTTCCACTTTTGCTCATTGGAACATTTTTCTGTGCGATAATATTTTCCTGGAAGTGTACGACAGCGCTCTGCCTGGCAGCTGACATATGTGTTTCTGTTCTTCCCGCGACACCATCAGCACTGTGACCTCACTGACAGTGACATCACAGGTGACTGGGCAGCTATTGAGTGGCTCTTTCTGAGCAGCTGTGATGTCACAGTCAGTGAGCACACAATGCTGATGATGCAGTGGGAGGAACAGAGTTAGATACGTCAGCTGTCAGGCAGAGTGGTGATTCACACATCACACCTACTAACATCAGTTAACAATGTTTTCATTATCCACAGGGGGGAGAAAGTACCACATCCGCCATCCCAGTGGTGCAGAGGGCTGAGGAGCCTGGCACCTTACCTCTGCCAAGTCGGCGACCCGAGTTTGGGAATAAGTTGGCTGCTGGGGGTCGATCGGTGGGGAGGGATGAGAGCAGGATTGAGCAGCTGCCAAGCAGTTCTCCTCTCCCAAATTAGGAAGGTTTGTCTTCCTGGCACTTGGTTGCCACCTAGTGGAGGCTCAGTGGCAGTACAGCACAGATGGGGGGCCAGGCACTAGGCGAGGGTGGGTGGAGCAGGGCCACCAGTTCCAGTGGGCATGCACGCCTCCACACACATGTGTGACCGAGTTTGCCGAGACCCTGGGGAAAGTAAGGGCCAAAAACAGGGGAAAACGGATGGGCACAGCCAGGGCATATGATGCCAACTGGTCATGCCTCCATCTGCTACATCAACAGAGTGACCTAGGGGGGAGAACAAGCTGGATAACGTGCTTTGGGGGGGGGCAGACCTCCCTCTCTGACCCTGCCATGGGGGGGAGGGAATCCATAGGGATGCCCTTGCAGCCGGGATCCCGGGGAGATAGTGGACGGTGGGTGGAGTAGCAGCCGGCAGAAGGGAGCCTCCCTTGCCATGGCCACAGGGGCCAAAACAGAATATAGAAAAAAGAAAACTAAAAGTATCACAAATATAAAAGGTAGCAACTGACAGCTTTTAAAAAATAATATTAGTTTCAGGCAGTACACTAGCTCTTTAAAGCAGCAGTTCACATTAGCTGGGAAAATGTTTCCCCATACCATTTTTCACAGATGTGCATTCCTGGTGTCTCTAATCCAATGTTTTGTCCTTCTAACCATGTTTATATGAGTACTGATTATTAGTTTTGTCATTTGTGTAAAGATAGCAGCTTCTAGCAATTAAAAATGTCCAGCACTGGTTTAGTGCTAACCAACTTTCTCTGAATGTCAAAAAAACAGTCTCTATGATCTTTGGCACCAGACCAAAGCTGTCCAAACTGGACACCATCCCTAGCTTTCATACCCTGACTGGTTCCAAACTGGCCAATGTCTCTTCTTTTAAGTACCTTGGGCTATGGCTAGATAAAAATCTAGACTTCGATGTACATGTAGATGTTATTCACAAAAAACTCCTCCCCAAGCTCGGCGCCCTATACAGACACCGCAGCTGCCTGCCCATACAGGCCAGATGTGAAACTGTCCAAAAGATGATTCTCCCAGTCTTCAACTTTGGGGACATTGTCTACAATTCTGCCCCTAAGACCACCCTAGCCAGGCTGAACACCCTCTTCAATTCCTTCTGCAGCTTTGTCCTCAGCTGCCCCCCCCTTCTCACTCACCGCTGCAATCCCTACACCTGCCTTTCCTTCCCCTTCCTCACTGCCAGGTGCCAATCCCACACAGCTAATCTAGTAGGTAAGCACTGGCTAGGCTTTCTGCCATCCTATCTGTTCCCCTTTGTCAACCCCCCCATCTCTGTTACCCACTTCAATCCTCAACATACAGAACATTCGCCTCCCATCGGCATACATCAGCTGGTCGTAATGCATTCTCCCATTTATTCCCTTTCACTTGGAACTCCCTCCCCCTTGAAATTCGGTCCATCCAACCTCGCCATTCTCTTGCATTCTTTCTTTGAAAGCACACAGTACACTGCTGCAACCGTATCTAATCTCTTCCCTACTTCAATCACCCCTCTAGACCTTAGTCACTATAACCTTCCACCATCCTTACCTATACATTGCTCCCTCCCCACCACCACTTACCTCCTCCTGAAGGGGTGAAAGCCCTGGGTACACTCCCCCCCCCCACCATGGTCCTTTTCCCCCTAGCAGGGTTCTTAGCATCCTGAAGGGGTGAAGGCCCTGGCTACAGCTTCCCCTCCTCCTCCTCTCTTCCTCCTATCCTCCTAGGCTTCCTCCCACTACCTATTCCACATAGTGGTAACACCTGGTGCCTAGTAATTCTCTCCCTCCCTTATACAGCTCACTTCCCTCCCTTGCCTGTCCTCACCCCTATAATCTACCCCTTCAACCAGTAGCCAGTCCGCTCCGTCATCTAAAACTGACTTTGTCACAAGGATTAAGTCCACTGGTGTGTGCAAAATATTGCTGTTTTGGTACAATAGAATCAGCGGCCTTGCTGTATTAACTGTATATATTTGCATATTTTTGCATATTATGTCTGTGTACTTCTAATTATGTAATTGCTTTTTGATTGCTTGTTGTTAAAGAAATGTATACAATTCTGTACACTTTCTCCTGATTGTTGGCTTCTGCCTCCTCCTTATGTAATTCCCCCTTCCCCCCCAGGACACTTCAGGAAACGAGCTGTTCACAGTTAATGTTGCTTTCCTGGTGAATCTCTTTGAAATAAAATTAAATAAAAAAAAACTGCTTCCCTGAGGTCTTCCTTCAGCTTTGAAAGCCATATTCAGATTACAGATACGTCTAGGCGGAGCGAGCAGATGTTTATGATGTCTGTCAGCTTAGTACTGTCAAAAGCAACTTAGCTTTATCAAAGTGGGTACAACAAGGAAACAGAATTTGTTTTAAAACTTCAAAGACTTTTAAATTGCCTTGGGAATAAAACAGTCAGGTGGATTGGAATCATTATACTGTATTTGGTTTTGTTCTATTTCTCTGTGCTGCTTCAATGTCTTCCTCTTGTGTACTTACCTCCAGCTTCATTGTACCCCAGAGCAGCACTGAGTGACCCTCCCGTTCTCTATTCAATATCAGCAATTTAAAAACAGTCCTGCTGGGCAAGTCTGTAAGAGTGAAGACGTTCTTGCCCCTGGAACTCTGCAGTTCTCCACAGCCCTGTTCCGCCTCTCACCATTTCCTGTGACTGAAGTTCATTTCCTTCTCAGCACTGCACTACCTCCCTAACACTGCAGCTTTAAGACTGAAATTAGGTACTTAATATTCATGACACTTGCCACAGACTGTTAATATCCATAATTCCCAGGATTTTGTGAGGGTTTATGGGAGTTGTAGTGTTTGTCCTAAATCTCTCGTGTGCCAACTGTATCTGCCATGTATTATCGTTTATCACTCAAATGTGAGGCACTGTTCCTTTAAAAGCGGGGCAGACAAAAATGTGGGAATTATTTAATTCTAGAGATGGGGGGGGGGCAGATTTTTAAACAGATATGACTAGGATTTGCCTCCAATAACTCCAGAAATGGTACTCTGTCCACACTGTTCTTCCTCCTCTTTGAATGCCGGAACTGTGGCAAAAAATGACACAAATTAAACTGGCGGCATTTGTTTTTACACAAATTGCAGCTTTTCATCGCAAACAGCTAGGAAAAGGGCACCTGCTCTGGACATTATGGTCAGATGCAAGCACTGGCAGCTCATGCAGTGATAGTGACACAATGTGAACTGAATCTGAGTTCTGAGACTTCATTCTCCCAGTGCCATAACAATACATTCTGCTTCCTTTAAAAAGACATTAGAATATCACCAACAGAAGCAACTAACTTGTGTGTGTTGCTCATATGTCACACCAAAGTGCGTAATCATGGAATAATCACACACCTCCCATATGTTTGTAAGCCCCCTTCGGGGAAGGGGCTTATGCTTCCAGTAGGAACCCCTTTCCCTCCCTCCCCCCACCGGAGCTAGGGAATTTATTAGTGCTCTAGGAATTAATCCCTGTTCAATGGCGTGGCAGTGGTCAAGGTTAGGGAAGGTATATAAGGCTGGAGACAGGAGGTTTCGGGGCCTTTTTCCAGCCCCGGCACTAGGTCTGAGGCTGGAGGGGGCGGCTGGAGGAGCAGAGAAGGGAGGCAAAGAGGGAGCTTGGCAGTCCGGGTTGGGCCTATGGGGGGGGAACCCTACAAAAGTGGCAGATAGAGATGGCCTCTACAGCAACGTGGCGTCGAGGAGCTGGGAAGGGAGCTCCGAGAGGAGGATGGTCAGCCATGTGTCTGCGTCATCGGGAACAGAGAGGTGTAGGTGGTAGGAGACTGCCAGGAGAGGCAGCAGCCCATGTGATTCTGTGATAGAGTGACTTGGGCTGCCAGGGCTGTGGGGACTATGGCAGGGTTCCCACGGGGGGAGGCCAGTGGCAGTGGTTCTCTCCCATTACATGGAGTGGCGGGGTGGCCTGAGTGTAGAGGGAGCCAGAGGGCCCTTCACCCATCCAGAGGGACCTGCATGGAGGGGCAGGTTCTGGGGTGCTGGCATTTAAGGCCTGGGCGGGTCGCAGGTCTTAAGACTGGCCTTGGGGGGGTGTCCTTGGTGGGAGCTTATCTCAAACCCAGGGTGTGTTGGCAGGGATGTAGGTCAGAAGCTGGGACCAATCTCAAATGGTCATCTGGGAGCTGAGTGAGGAGTATAGGCGCCATCTGTAGAGGAGTGGGCTGCTCAGAGGCCTGAGTGGTGGCAGTGGCAGGGTAGCCCGAATGAGGTAGCGCAGGCACTGGAGCAGGGCCGGGTTTGAGGGCCGCTGCACCAGTAGAGGAGAGACAGCAAGTTTATGGCTGCGGGGACCGGTTGCATGAGGCTGGGTGCACCGGCAGGTTCAGGTTCCACATGGGAAGAGAGAGAATGGATTACAGGGCCTGTGTAGGAGAGGAAAAATCCTGGTACCCTTCAAGATTTGGGCCAAGGTCCAGAGGCCAGGTGGGGGAAGCAGCACCCTTCTCTGTACCGGAGATAAGGCAGCCAACCAGTGCCAGACCAGACAGAGACTGAGGAAAAGGGTAACCTAGAATAGGAAAAAAGAGAGAGATTAGGCTAACCAGCGCCACTGAGCCAGAAGCCTGTGGGTTCTTCAATGGAGGAGGTTGCTAGGGTAAATCATCCAATAAGTTAGAGTTGAAGATAACCTGCTTGCGCTGCCTGCACACCAGCTATGCTGCTCAAAAAGTCCAGCTTGGATAAATTGTAAAACGTTTGTATAGCCCCATGGAGCTGCTTTATTTATTGGGTGAAGGATGGGACCCCTGTACTCCTGAAATCATTTGGGGCACAGGTGCTCAAATAAAGAAGCTGGTTGGGAAGAAACTTGGTAGTGATTCTTTCTTTAAGTTTGAAGGGGGAAGAATGAAATGGAACCCCCCTTGTGTCTAATTTATTTCATAAGTTGTAATTCCAGAAGGTGTCCGCTATGCTGCACCGGGATCGTGGGGCTCCGGAGCTCGGAAGAGACAGGAGGCTGCAGGTTGGAGGTCCTGCATCTGGTGGCCAGAGGTTTGGGGGTGAATCCAGGTTTTGGAGGTGAGATCGAGAGTGCGCATTGTGATGAAGCCATCGAGAGGTAGGATAGCTATTTTTCCCTATCTTTATTTCAGGTGCACTAGCTCAGAGTGTGACGCATTGTAGTAATCCTTCTCATGCCCTCTGGACCATCTGCGATGATAAGTTATGCCCCTAGATGAGGGGAAAGAGGGTGGTTACATGTGAGAAAATCATTCCCTCCTGGGAATGATGGCAAGGGTCCAGTGATGGTCTCCTCCCATCAAACTGGGTATGCGCACTCCCCAGTCTTCTGACCATAAAACACACCATGCCTGGTCACAGGCACCACCCAACCTGCCCCTATAAACCCAAGCACACCCTACTAACTAAACCCTACCTGCGCCAGGAGATAATGTTAATAGATAATCATAATCATTGCTACCTTAATGATTAAACTTTACCATTAAACATTTCAAACGGTAATGAGGTAGTTTCTAAAACTATATCAAAACCCCAGTTTACCTCCCACCAAACAGAAACAGATTACTCATGTGTACAATTCCCCGAATCACTCACTCACTCGCTCACTCACTCACTCTCACACCAATCTCCACCAACTTTCACACCAACATTTGCTCGTGAGTGTAACATTTTTCAATATTAAACATAATTTTAAGTCCCATTTTTTTTTAGAAGGGAAACTATATAAAGTCACCATGTCCTGCTCCATAGAGCTGCTGTCCTAGAGCAGTTCCTAAGTCTGTGTTCCAGGAGGCCTAAGTTGCAGGCCCCCATCCTGGAGGGAAATAATACTCCAGGTCTAGCTTGGTGGTCACATCTTCAAAACAGTCTCGGCCTAAAGTGTAATATTGGTCCGTGTCCCAGTCAAGTCCTGGACCAAGCAAAATGTTTAAATAGAGTCAGACCAGACCAAGTCCCTGTGTGGCACATCTACCAAGCCTGCTGCATCAGTTGTTGAGATGGGGTACCTCCTGCTCCTCCAGGGTGAGATTCTTCAGATGTTCCATTTGTTCTTTGAAGATCCACTCCACCCTCATCTCTTTGATAATATCCCATATCCTCTTGGACACATATGGATAGTTCATATGGGAATACTCCACTCGCAGTCTCCTACGGATCCATCTCTCTTCCTCTGGCAGGCCTCTTACTTTTTTTTTTTTGTATTTTTCCTCCTGCCTTACCTCAGCTGGGGTGGTCCTATGGTTCCCCTGGTTATCTGGTCGACCTCAGCAGCACCATACCAGGCGCCATGCCCAAGCTTCACCACCTCGCCCTCTCACCCTTCTGGCCACATCACTCACACCATCACGGAAGACCTTCGGGGAGTCAGGCTTGGAGGGAGCACCCTGGGAGAGTCTGGTGCAGCGCCGGGGGCTGGCCATCATGAGCGCCAGAGGATTAGGCTGCTGTTTTCCTCGCTCTGGATCCCCTTCCCTAGCGCAGGCACACAGTGATGTCAATGACGATGCAGTGTGTGCTTCCACGCACTGCACATATGACATCAGCCTGCGCCGGCCCCACAACTATACCATGGCATGCAATGACCCCCCCGCCACTGCCAGGAGCCAGCAAAACAGCGGTTGTCCCTCCCCACCTTTCCCAGAGGAGGAAAGCAGTCTCTGGGATGCTCAATCCTCCTCCCCCCGCCGACCCACCAACTCCTGAGGTCGCTCCCGACCCCGGGTTGTCGGCATGGCATGAGGTGTGGCATCCAGTGCCTCAACCCTCAGCACAACTGGGCAAGCTGGCAGGCCTCTTACACTAGTCCTCCTGGCTTGCCCAACTTGCAACCATATCCCACTTTGATATTTGATGCTCAACAGGGCACTGGGATTTAACCTGTCCCTATAGGTCTAGAGAGTCTTGGCCTGGACCAGGAGCAGTGGGGTACAGTCCGCCAAGGTGATCACCAGGTGATGGTAAGTTCTGGGGATTGCCCTACTCACTTGGTAATCCTGGAACTGGAATTTTCTACCGATGAACTTCTCCTCATCCAGTTCCTGCAGCTCTCTTTGGTCACCGGCACTCTCCCTGGGTACTGTGGGTGCAGCAACAGACTGGGAGCCAAACCTGCTGGGCTTTATCCCGGACTTGGCTCCAATAGCTGGCTCTGACTTAGCAGACACAGCCAGTGGGCTACCACTAGACAGGGGCCGTGACAGGGACCCCCTGGGCCCTAGGGGATCTCCTGCTGGTTTTCTGAGACCCCTGCCCCTCCTTCTGCCACTGAGACAGCCGGTAGCTGGCGAGAAGGAGCGGGGCAGACTGCTGTGCTCCCCGTTGTCACCTCCTTGCCTTGATTTTTCTCCTGCACCCTCCTCTTCTACTGCCCCTATAATAACATTTTGGGGAAATGTTTCTGGTCTTAACCACATGGGCACGAGTGCTTTCCCCTAAGGAGAGTCTATTGAAGTCTCCTGAATCCCCACCAGCCAGTGACCACAGTATATAAGAGCTTGTGGTGGTACCAGGAGGGAGCCCCAAATTTGGAACAGGTGGCATTTGTGCAGCTTCTGCACACAGGCAACCTGGCAACACCTTCCTCCCAATACCCACACCTCACACATCAATCACTAGCTTGTCCTTTTCCCCCAGCCTTCAAAGCTAGGAGAGCAGTGAGGCAGGAACCGTGGCAAGGGGTTCCTCCTAGGGGGTCACCTCTGCTCCACCTTCATCCTTGCCAGACACTATCCAGCACCAATCCATGGGGCTATCTGCTCAAGACTCTCTGCTATGCCTCCCAGTGCCCACAATAAAGAACTCCCTTACTTTTTTGGCGGTACTGTCCGTTGTCCTGCTTTTGGTGTGAGTGTGCAATAACTCGCTCTCTGTGTTCTGTTCACTAGCTCTCTCTTTCCCTCTCAGCTCCGCTCTCTCCGATTACCTTCCCTAAGATGGCGCTCCTTCTGCAGCTGCTGTAATTTCTCTTCCACCATCCACCAATCAGAGTCGCCTGAGGATCACACGACCAGCTGGTCATGCACGCACACCACACCAGGCATGCCGAGGCCTATTTCTGATTCAGGCCTACCCCACAACTCATTTCTTTCTGCGCAACAGGATCTAACTAGGCCAGAAAGCCTGCCAACACTTCAGACTCAAGGACTCTTATCACATGGCAGTCGATTTAAAAAGTACATTACGAGCCAGCCCAGTAGTGTGGAGGGCTGAGATGCTAGCACCTTACCTCTTGCCACACCAGCAACCCATGTTCGGTGATGAGCACGTGTCTCTGGGGGTCGGGCCGGGGTGGGGCTGAGTGAGGATCGAGTAACTGCCAGGCAGCTCTCTTCTCCCAGATTGGGGAGATTGGCTCTCCCGGCCTTTGACTGCCATGGTGTGGAGGCATGGTGGTGGTGGTGTGGGCACTGAAAGGGGGCTAGGTGCTAGGCCAGGGGTGGGAGGAGCGGAGTCGTCTCGGGCCAAGGCGTCTGCACCTCCACGTGCACACCTGACCTTGTCTGGGGTTCCAGGGAATAAGGGGAGAAAATCTGTGGAAGAAACAGAAAAAGGAGGGCAACTAAGATGATACGAGGACTAGGGGATTTGACGTATGAGGACAGACTTGAGGAGCTCTGCCTGTTTTCATTGGAGGAGAGGAGAGATGGGGGGACATGATTGAGGTCTTCAAGTACCTCAAGGGAGTAAATAGGGTAAACATGGAGGGGATCTTTAGACTAAAGCAGGGAGGTATCACCAGAGGGCATGGTTTGAAGTTGGAAGGGTGAGGGGGGAAAGAGGAGGAGGTTTTTCACTGAAAGGGTGGTGGACCCTTGGAATGTGCTGCCTGGTGAGCTGGTTCAAAGATCCACAGTGGAGGGCTTCAAGAGAGGGTAGGACAGACACAGAAAGCGGATGTACCAGATGATGGCCTGGCCCAGGGGGGTGGGGATGGATGATAGGGGTTTTGGAACACGGGGGCCTCGGCACCCAACTAGGGATCTGAGGTTCGAGCAGACTCGATAGACTGTAAGGCCTAATCTGCTTGCAATTAGTATGTTAGTATGTAAACTGGGGGTTACGGCTTAATGAAGCCTTCATAGTTGGTGCCAATGGCTTGCCCAGGGAGGACCGAGGAGTCAGAGATTGCGACAGCCGCAGTGCCAATAAGAACGGGCTGATACAGTTGCCCAGCCTGCCAGAGGAGCATAAAGGAAAGTATGGGGGGGGGAGTATATTACTATGTTCAGCTCAGCACACATCCTAGTTTTGTTTTTTTTGCCATTAAAATGGTATACCTTGAGAAAAGGTAGAACTCACTCAGAAATTATTTCTGGCTTGGAGACCTGCAGGAGGAGCAGGCCAAGTGTGTTATGGTTGGGACATTCAGTATTCTGTTTTGCTTTATAAAAATGCTGCTTTTCCATTATCGCTATGACACCTCTTCACCATATATGCCATCAGTGCACATTTACATGGCAAGAGGCACCATGTTTAGCATTTCAAAAAAAAAGTCTGCAAAAGCTGACAGTGTCCCTTTAAACATTTTTTTTCAATAAATTTCTTTCAAGTTGGAAATTCCTTTGAGTGGTGATGCACTGTGGTGTAGTTTTTAGAATAGCAAATTTTATTAAAAAAATTACAAACTTAGTTAAGACCAACAATTTGTGCAGGTAGAACGCTGTCCAGTCAGTTCAGGAAGTTCTGACAAAACAAATGTCGTGTTACCTTTGCTAAGCTTTTGAGAGCTCATTTGACAGATCCATATACCTATTACCAACTATCCCATAGCCTCCGCTGGAGGGCACTATTACAATTAGTTCAGTTTTGAATGTAATTCACAGCTTTCTCTGCTAGATGACGCTGCTTTGCATAGCTTGCAATTGTATAGCATTTAGTTCACTTTCCCCTGCCATTACGTCCTTAGGTGCTACAGTAATTGGGGGACTCCGCTCATATCTTGAAGGGAAGATTCAGGTGGGCATGCTGACATCATGATGTCAGCGTTCGCCAGTGCTCGCCGGTGCACCAGTCGGTGAGTACATCAGGAGTGGCCCCACATGTGGCTTCTTGCTGCACGCCCTGAATGAGAAGATGCCAGAAACAAGCAAGTGCTTTACGATTTTCACAGCCTAGAAACATAACACGAAATAAACATTTGTACTTAAATATCGCTAAACCATGACAACCCATGACATTATTTTGACTGGTTACTTAGGAAAATGCAGTGAAACAAAAAAAAACACTCAAAATAAAGAGAAATCTAAAGGAGAAAGGAAACAGTAGTCAGACATGCGGACAGGCACAGGCTGTGCTGGCAGCTGGGTCACACAGAGAAATCCGCCAGTTCAACCAGATCAAGTGTTTGCAGACGGGGTGAGGTAGTGGTGCAGGGTAAAGGCGTACAGAATAATGGAATGAAAAGGGCAGTAACAGTGGCTCTCTGTGATTTGTTTTAGAACTTACAAAAATAGCGATGGAGTAAGCCAATGGCGATAAATAGCATTGTAGACGAAGATATATGCACCCCAAGACGTTATCGGCTACTGCTATTAAGCACAGCTTCCTAGCACAACACGTGGCATATTAGAGTGTTGTTCCTAAGTAAGAATGTTTTTACCTATATTATTCAGCAAAGTGCATTTCTGATTTTTTATTTTAGAATCAAGTCCCCTGAAGAAGCCATTCCCGGGCTGAGGTGCTTACACGTGGATTGAGGACTACAGTGTGGGGGCTGTTTTTTTTTCAGGCTGTTAACAAAAAGGGGTCAAGCTCCCCCACCGTTTTACTTTCTGGACTACAGAGTGAGAGTGGGGGGGGGGGTGAATTTTGTATTATTCCCTGATGGGCTGGGTTGGGCACCAGAAATTCTATTCTATCCTGCTCTACATTCCCCGTTTTACCAGCATGGAACCCCTGTGCCTTGTAAAACCCTTTGGGATTCAGTGAGTATGAAAGTCATGTTGGCTAAGTGCTGTTTTGAAAATTGCCTCACCCTGGCCCCCTCTTGCTCCAGTAACTGATTCGCCCTCCCCCTTGTTTGCCCAGCCTCTGGCCGGGCTACTCAAATTGACTGGAAACTAAGCGTTTTGAGGTTGATTTTTTTTGTCATTATACAGAGAGACTGAAAGCAATACTTCCTAGTGCCTACAAGCATCAAATTGTGCCACATCCCTGCTATTCTTTGTCCTTTTGCACTGCAATAGTTTAGTAGCATAAAAACTCAGTTTTTATATTGGCAATTTCATTATTTTATTTCAGAAAAAAAATAAATATTAGCTTTCCATTCACAAAGTTGTGCAGACTGACAGTTAACTGTACTTTCCCGCTGAGCTCATTCGTTGTCAATCTTAACACAGTAGGGGAAGGTGCTAGGATAAAACAACCAGAGGACTTCTTCAGCGATATCACCTAGGTCAGCTGCACATTCACCAGACAGCTGCCACTTGCTCTACAGGTTCTCACACCCTCTCCTCCTTGCAGCCAACAGAAAGTTAGCAAAGTGTTACAGACAGCTGCAACAAGCAACGGCGAGGCACAACACTGACTGACGGCCATAAAAAGGCATATCCCAGTCCCTCAATGTAGTTCAATGGGACAGCTGCAAAACACTTCCTGGCTTTGGTTCAAAGGCTATGGCACCTGGTCAAAGGCCTCTTCTGCGTCTGGTTACTGATACTTTTAACTGCAGCCAAAAAACTTATAACTCACTTATGGTTAACAAATAAAACCCCTATCTAAGGTAACCTGGAGAGTTAGGGGCAAACAAACAAGATGGCTTCACAAAGACTTACTGGCTAATCTGCGTGCAAGGGACAAATGCTGGAAGAAGTACAAATTGTCAGGGCTTCAAGCTGACTATACTACCTACAGAGCCCTTCAGAACTCCTGTAAAAAACAGGTCAGAACAGCTAAGAGTGCCTACTGTAAAAGACTTACTACTAAGCTCTGTCGAGGATCCCAGGAGATTCTGGGCTCATATCACGTTCTTTCTCGGGGTTCCTCAGTCATCTACCCCTAGTGACATGATATTAAATGGTGTTCACTGTAATGACCCAAACACCATAGCAAATTCTTTCAATCAAATGTTCTCAGATCTGTCTCAGCATACCTCTTCCTTCACATCACCTCAGACAGCCTCCCTGTCTTCTCCTACTCCTCAGTCAACTACCCGCAGCTCTCCTTCAAGCTAGCAGCCTAACAATCCCCCATTCCTTTTCAAGGTAATTTCAAGGACTGAGGTCTTAAAGCTACTGCAGACTATCTCTGACAACACCAACTCTGGCTCAGATACCCTTGAGTCTCGACTCCTGAAACTAGTGACACCTTTTATTGCCTCCCCTCTGGCTAAAATCTTCATGTTGTCTTTCTTCTACAGCCAAGTTCCTGACCTCTGGAAAATTGCCGATTTAACACCTGTTTTTAAAAAAGGCGATCCAGAAGAGATCACTAACTACAGGTCCATAGCCATTCTATCGATCTTAAGTAAAATTCTAGAAAGAATAGTTGCAACTCAAACCACTGACTACCTAACAAAGTATATATAGCCTTCTCTCGGACACTCAGCATGGTTTTCGGTAAGGTCATAGTACCTCCACAGCTCTTCTCAAATTCACTACTGATACGCTTACCAACATGGACGCTGGTCTACTGACAGGGGCAGTTTTTATAGACCTTGCAAAGGCTTCTGATCTCCTTGATCACCCCCTGCTTCTCTCCACTCTTCACAATTTGAGCTTTTCATCCTCAGTTGTTGACTGGTACAGAAGCTATCTATCAAACAGGACTCTAATTGTGAAATTTAACTCCTCCTTATCTGGCAGAGCTATTATCAACATTGGGGCCCTCCTGGGATCCAACCTGGGGCCCCTTCTTTTCTCACTTTTCATCAATAATGTAGCTGAGGTTCTTCACTCATGCTCATCTATTCTGTATGCGAAAGATCTCAGTACTCCATTCAAGCTCCGTAAATACTTCAGCATCGTACATCCCTTTCCTCTGACTTCCACTAATGTAGAGGGATGCAACCCCCAGGTGGCGTTATCCCATGGGCTATTACCCTGCCTTCTGACTACTGACAGGTTGAGGGGCCCAGGTTCCATCGTGGGTGCCTCCACCAGAGGTCAGGGTTGTAGTGGTTAGACTAGCTTGATCACAGTCCTCTGGGACACCGTGACCCCCTTTGGTTCCCTCTAGTGGCTCACACAGTACACAGGAGTTACAGCCCCAATACCCCACGTATACACACTGTTCACTCATAAAGGACCACTTACCCTCAAGACTGATTCTGCAGCACATCTCTGAGGAACCCCTGTAAAATAAGGTTAAACAACATACACAGCGAAATACAATACTGTTTCCATAAGTACCAACACCACAGACAGTATATAGTATAACAACAACAAATCTGATTTATTTAGGGGACAGTAACACGGGAGGGGAAATCAGGTTAATTGGTGGCATTAAATCACAGTACTGTGCACACATACAGGGTCTGAAAAGTCACACTCTGGGTACCCAGGTTGGGGGGGGAGGGCTAGCCAGGTCCGTTGCCCTGGGTTGGCCAGCAGGTGCAGATGGATAGAGCCCTGTAGAAGAAAATATATGCACAACACCCAATTGTAATCCGGAGCCGGATGGCTCAGTCCATGAAGCAGTGAAACAACAATAATTAGAGGACGTACTTGTAATTGAAAACAGGCTGCAGGGGGAATACCCTGATTTGTACTCACAATACCCAAGCTGAGAACCGGATGGTGGATATTCTTCTGGGTTGCCAGAACAACAAGGCATGGAGACAAAGTCCTTGTGACTGGACCCCACTGCAGTTTATAGCAAATGGATTTAGCCCAAGACAAGCTGGGGTTTGCTTCTAGCTTCAACACACAGCACACAGCACACAGCACACAGCACAGGGGATTGGAAATAGTGATTCCCCACAAGCACTATGCACATTAATATGTTAAAGGAAAGTACTATACCAGGCAGGCTGCTCCTCGATCCCGATCGCACTTAATGCAAAATACCCAGGAGCACACACAGCAGCTTCAGTTCCTGACAGACCGAGTGTGATTCAGCAATTTCTCCTGTCTTCTACAGGGTGAGTCTGGTTTCCACACTGCTGGTGCTTCCTTCTCCTCACAACTTGGATTCAGTCCAAACTGGCACTCACAACGGCTGCAGGCCGAAACTCAGGGCCTCACACGAGCTTTCCGCGCGAAACTATACACCGCAGAAGCACAGACCTCCTTCTCTCTTCACTGTCACAACTGATCTGATCTTTTCAGTCACAGAGCTGGGCATTTCCTTTAGCTCCACATCATTCTGTTGGCTGGTTCGGCTGTCACTCACAATAAGACTCCCTCTGTTGGTGAAAAAAGGCACCAAGGTCAAAACTACATTTCCCAGAGTCACTGCCCAAACAATACCCTTGTGGCTGGCTCAAAACTGAGAGTCCAAGTTCTGATTCGTCTACAGGCTCCATCTTAAGGTCTCCCTGTCATCCTGATTGGTCCAAGTCAGCAATTCAGGACCAAAATGAAAGAGCTACACTGAAACAGTTCGTGCTGAAATGAAGACAGGTTAGACAAACTACATTTTCTCAGTCACTCTAAATGATTTCTGGCAAACAGTTATATCTTTCAACAAGGCTCCCTCTACACATGTAGTGACAGCAGAGACAGAGCGAATTGACAGCAGCTTGGGTGGGATTCGAGCATTAAATACACAGTTCCCCCATACAAACTAATTAAGTCTGCAAGCAGACAGCTCTTAAAGAGACAGTACGTGGAGGCTCAAATAGCACTCACTCGGAACCACATTTAAACAGCTCAGACGCCGAACACCGCCCAGACTTGGAGCATTCAGGCAAGCTCCTGGAAGACTTTTGGGAATCCTCATTTGCAGGGGGGCTACATACAAAACTGGCTGTCTGCCCATGAGCTTGTACTCGATGCTAAGAAAACACAAGCTATGCCATTTGGATGTGCCCCTAAGCTCGGGGCATGTCAAACGTCCCTGCTGGTACAAGACTCAGATGGCGTACAGATAGAGAGTGTAACATCTTTTAAGTGCCTGGGTGTTCTTTTGGACCAATCCCTGGATTTCAATCTACATATACAGTCCACTTGCAAAAAAGTGAATGCAAAACTGGGAGTCGCTTATAAGACAAGCTTTATGCTAACTCCCTCTGCTAAGCTGGCTATTGCCAGAGGCATCCTTCTCCCTGCCCTCACTTATGGTGCTTCCATCATTGCTGCTGCACATAAAACCACCCTCCATAAATGGTATGTAACATATAATAATATCTGTCGGTACGCCTCCTCATCGCCTCAGCTTAAGCACCACTTCCAACTTTATAAAGACCTGGGCTGGCTCTCCCCTCTGCATGCTGACAATACTCTCTTGCCTCCCTAATTTTCTCGGTAATCAGAAATCAAACTCCTTCTGCGCCTGCCGTGATGCTTGTACCTCAAACCTCCTCCTATGGACTGAGATCAGTAGACAAGTCACTACTTAATGTGCCTAGATGTTATACATCCCAAGGCTCTGGGGCTTTTTCTCACTGTGTCCCCAACCTCTGGACCTCCTTTCTCCTAGCACTTCGACAGGCAGGATCCCATGACAGTTTTAAAAGGGGGCTGCACCATCATCTATCTCTCGTACTGTCCTGCACATGTTTTGATCCTACTTAAATCCCCTCAACCTCCAACTACTTCCTGCCATACTATCCACTCCCCTAGCATTCACTCAACCTTCCTATCTGCTTAGTGGGCTAATCTTGCCTCCCCTCTTAAAATGGAGTTTTGCCTTGTACAGTTGTAACCCCCAGGTGGCGCTATCCCAGGGGCTACTACCCCTGCCTGCTTGACAGGTTAGACAAACTACATTTTCTCAATCACTCCAAATGATTTCTGGCAAATAGTTATATCTTTCAGCAAGGCTCCCTCTGCACATGTAGCGACGGCAGAAACGGAGTGAATTGGCAGCAGCTCGGGCGGGATTTGAGCATTAAATACACAGTCCCACCATACAAACTAATTAAGTCTGCAAGCAGACAGCTCTTAAAGAGACAGTACATGGAGGCTCAAATAGCACTCACTTGGAACCACATTTAAACAGCTCAGACACCGAACACCGCCCAGACTTGGAGCATTCAGGCAAGCTCCTGGAAGACTTTTGGGAACCCCCATTTGCAGGGGGGTTACACAGGTAAACAGCACAGAAATTTGTGAAGGTTGAGGAAACAAAGTAGAAACTCTGACAGTGCCCCTTTAAGTCCCTTTTCCTATTCTAACTCTGCCATGGATCACCAGTCTAGTGAAATTCTGATACAGTAAGTTGGAGGGAATCATGTTTGCTTAGATTTGAACTTGCAGTCTCTTGTTTTTCAGACCTGTAGACCTTTCCCCTACACCACAAGCCGGCAGAGCAGTGAAGCTCAGCTCTTTAGCTGTAGAGGTTGAAGTCCTGCCAGTGAGGCAGCCCTACCCATAAACGTCTGGCTCTGAAGCAGTTCTGCCCTGGAGGAAACATTTGTTTTAACAGATATGTCTCTTCGGTGTCCAGGCCTCACTACAAGGAGTAAGCCGTGATGTCAGGGTGCGAAGGTTAATTGCCAGAGACATGAAGGGATAGGAAGCTACTCTCAGTGGAAGGAAAATATAAATTAAAAAAAGGTTTGGATACACGACTGGTGACAAATTCAAATATTTGTGGGCTGTTTTCAAACATTTTTTTTTTTAATTATACTTTTTCTGCCTTTCCACATCTGCCTGGCAGCACCTACCCCAGCCCAGTCACTGAGCTTCCCGTGGCTTTACCAGTTAGCTACCACCTACCCAGTACCAGAGTCTGGTGGGTGGCCAGCCTCATTGGTCATGCGAGAGCCTGTAAGAGGCACTCAGTATGAAGCAGACCACTTTTTTATGATTTTTCTCCCCGGGAACGCTGCGTACAGTGGCGCAATGCATGCTGTGGTGCCCATATTTATTTTATTTATTTAGTTTTTGTTTACCGGGTGGGTGCGCTAGCCATAAAGATGACTGTTTTCAAGCACAACCGGGGAGGTTACAGGGCAGACATTGCAGGTATAACAAACAGTAGATTACATCGAGATACATAAACAAGGTGTTGTGAAACATGAAACAATAGGCTAAACAGCACAGGTAGTATACAGGGTATTTCGACAAACATTTAACAATAAGCTGAGCATTACAGGTAGTACACAGGGTGGTCCTGGTAGGATCATAGAGGTGTTTACAGTCATAGCATGATGAAAAACATACAGTAGCAATAGTATTGCAGCAGTAATCCTGAAAATATGATTTAGAGAGTACAACAAAAATAAATAAATAAAAATGTGGTCAAATACTGACAAGTGCAGGGGATAATGGGCAAGGAATGGCAAGGTGTGAACAGTAGGGATAATATCAGGTCAGGATAAGGACAGGCAGGATATAGGACAGGAGCTGGCAAAGAGCGAGAGGGATGGCTGCAGGGGGCTAGTGTCGGGAGAGAGAGAGCTGGGATAGGCTGTACTGCAAGGGGAGTATTGTGGAGAAAAGGTAAGAGCTTCGAGATAGGCAGGACACCCAGAGGGCTAAGGAGGTTTGAAAGAGGAGCATTGATTGGTGAAGCTGAGATGCTAGCGGAGCGCTTTTTTAAAAGCGTTGTGTGTAGGAGCTAACCGGATGTCCAGAGGGAGTGAGTTCCATAACTGAGGTGCATGGTGGGCAAAGGCTGCAGAGCCTTTGGGGTACTACATGAGGGGCTGCATAGTAGGGATTTGTCAGCCGAGTGTAGGCCATAGTTGGAGGTCTGGTAGATGAGTCGCTCGGCCAGAGTTGTTGGGGTATGAGATCTTATGATGCTGTCGACAGTGGAGCCGAGGGAGTAAAGTCTAGTATCATTGGGGGACAATCAGTTTAGATCCGAGTATAGTAGACAATGGTGTTTCAGTCTGTGGGAGGCTGAGGTGAGCCTGCAGATGTTGTTATAGGTGACATCCCATCTTTGAAGATCTGATTTTGGTAAAGGAGCATAAGTTGCCACTCCATACGTCAGAGAAGGTAGGAGTATGTCCCGAGCTATAGCCACTCTAGCTGTAGGGGTTAGCATGTGACTGGTCCGGTATGATACGCTTAGCTTGGAACAGACTGATTTGCATGCGTTGATGATGTGGAGTTCAATATTTAGGGATTGGTCAAGGGTGACCCCAAGGTATTTAAACGATGTTACAGGAGTTATGAGTGAGCCATCTAAGCAGGAGACCCTGAGCTTATCTTGGAATGTCTTGAGTTTAGGGATGGTCTCAAATAGCATGGACTGTGTTTTTGACTCATTTAGAACAAGTCTGTGGTCCCATAGCCATGGCTTGTGTGTGTTGGAAATCGGAGGCGAGACGTAGGTTGATATTGGACACATCTTTCGCACTGGCATACATGACTATATCATCTGCATAGAGTAGAGATGAAGTGTCAAGGAGATTAGTGGTGATGCTGTTGATAAAAATTGAGAAGAGAAGTGGCCCAAGGATTGAGCCTTGGGGAACTCCAATGTTCACCGCCTTTAGGTCAGAGCATGTAGAACTGAATTTAACGGTTTGGGCCCTATTTGACAGATAACTGTTAAACCAACTGACAATACTAGGAGCAAAGCCCATAGAGTGAAGTGTGTCGAGGAGAAGTGGGTGGTCTGCCACGTCAAAGGCTTTTGACATATCAATGAAAACCGCTCCTGTGAGAAGCCCTGAGTCCATGGCAGTGAGGGTGTCTGTAGTAAATTTGAGTAGGGCGGTTGTGGTGCTGTGACCTTTTCAAAAGCCGTGTTGTGCAGCAGTTAGGAGCTCATTGTCTCAGAGAAATCCAATGGTTCGCGTGGCAACTAGCTTTTCCAATATTTTGCTTAGAACTGACAGGATGGCTATGGGCCTGTAATCAGAGGGGTTTTTAGGGTTGCCTTTTTTGAAGACAGGGGTAACTTTTGCTGTTTTCCAAATGTCTGGGACTCTGCTATGACATAAGGAGAGTGTAAAAAGTCTGGCCAGGTGTCTGGCAAAGAGAGGTGTGGCAATTTTTTGCAGCCTGGGCTCGATACCGTCTGATCCAGTGGCTGTGCTGTCCGAGATCTTTCTGAGGAGTTTTGTGACCTCCCTACGAGTAACGGCCTTAAAGCGAAAGGAGGGGATTTTTGATGCTTGGCAGGGGGGAGTTGAAAGACCCAGTGGATTTGAGGCAGGGAAAGTGGATGTGTATTTGGTCAAGTCTGTAAACTGGTCATTAAAGAAATTAGCGATGGTCTGAAGGTTGTTGCTGTGGGCACCATTTGGTACCATGTCATTCAGGGTAGGGGAAAGGTTAGATCCTAGGAACATTTTTATGTGCGACCAGAATTTTTTAGGATCTCCTGATACACTGGTTAATAAGTTTTTGCAATAGGAGCTTTTAGCTTCCCTGATCTCCTTTTTGCATGTATTTCAAAGCATCCTGTAGGTGTTTTGGTCTTCTTGTAGGCCAGAGGACTTGAAACGGCTCCAGCTTTTATCATGCTGTTTTATTTTGTTTCGTAGATCTTGTTTTAGCCAATGGGTAGGCTTCTCTTTGACTTGACGTTATCTGAGGGATGTGAGTGTCCTGAATGGCTGAGAAATTTGTAGTGAAGATGCTGGACTGCACATCAGAGGTCAGATAAAGACTGGACCAGTCAATGTTGGCTGCATCATGAAGAAAGCTTTCGGTATTCAGGTTAGCATAGTTTTGGATGGTGATGAAATGCGGTTTTTGTGAGGGTGATGAAGCCGGCCTACAGGAGCAAAAGATCGGATGATGGTCCATGATGGCATCTGCAAGAGTGCCGACAGAGAGGATATGCTCAGTACGGTTTACTAGCACCCAGTCAATTAAGGTGCTGGAGTTGGAGCTGGACGCAATCCTTGTAGGTTCGGTGATCATTTGATGCGAGTTGTAGCTCTGTATTTTGGAGAATGAGGTGGCCTGGCACTTCCCTAACCAGTTTATATTTATATCCCCTAGTAGGAGTACTTCATTATTGCCAGAAAGCATGGCCGTTTGGCTGAGGAGCTCATGTAAGCCACAGTGGCCACAGTTTGGGGGGTTGTATGCACGGATAATATGCAGCTTTTTTGCCCCAAGTGTAAGGAGGGAGTGAAGAGACCTGCACTGCATCAGGGGGTCTGTGTTCAGGATAGTGAGATGCAGGTGACTCTTTGAATAGATTGTAACACCACCCCCTCTTTTAGTGGAAGTTCTGTTTTTCCGGAGTAGGTTGTAGGAGGGAAGACAGCACCGAGAATCTGGGACCGTGGGCTTCAACCAAGTTTCAGTCAAACACAGGATGTCAGGCTTGTATAAGGAGACCCAGGCCTCTAGTTCAGGGAAGTTGCACTCTAGGCTTCTAATGTTGTGGTGGACAATAAGGGTGCCTTTAGTATTGTGTAGTAGAGAATCCGACTGGGATAGGTGTAAAGTAGGGCCAGGGTTAGTTTCAATGCCGCCAGAGAGCAAGATGGCCAGTAGCAGGAGGTACCAGAGTTTCCGATGGTAAAAAGGGGATAGAATCAGGCGGCATAGGAAGCATTTCTTAGTATCCAATACAGTGTGATAGATCATGCCTTTAATTATTAAAAGAGGTGTTGAGTTTCATGGTAGTTCATGGAGGCAGAGAAGGTTGGAGAAGTGAAAATCATTCAGAGGTGGCATAATTATGGTCCATTTCACTTCTGTATTGAATATTTTGTTAGCAGACAAGTAGATCAGGAGTGGCACGATGGCTAGAAAGAGTAGGTGCTTCGATCGGTCCATAGCACTAGTTCCCATCGCACAATGAAGGAGGCCTAGTTGTAAGTCAGCAGGGGTGTTCAGCCAGGAAGGTACTTGGCAGTGCGTGTAGTGTCACGAGAAAGCAGCTCAGTTGAAGTGATGGGGGTTTTGACCAATCAGCAGTCAGGTGCTTCCAGTTCAAAATTCTGGATGGCTTGAGTGGCGGCTAGGTGCCAAAGACGTACCTTGGGAGTAGCGGCTTTCAGTCAGCTGAACCAGAAGAATGGCTTGAGGCTGTGCTCTGGTGGCAGAGGCTTGTCCAATGGCTGTTTGCTTGGGGGCAGGCAGGCACCTTTTCTTGTTGCTTGTCTTTGGACAGTGCAGGACCGGCCTGTGAATCGAGCACGGTCCACGGCACTCAAGCTCCCAAAGGCAGTTTCCCTTGCCCACAGGTGTGGACGTGGAGTTGGTAGTCCAGCAGCCTCAATATAAGGGAGCAATGGAAAAATAGGCACTTAGTCATCTGACCACACAGTGTCTATATAGGGCAGGGTCCACCTAGGGTGGGTGGGGAGTTGGCATGAAGCGCTGGCAAGGTAAGACTTTCAGCCAAACCAGCAGGGTGGCTCAAGGCTGATATCTGGCGTGGGAGGCTTGGTCTGTGGTTTTCATTTGTTTTTCTAGTGATGCACCACCAATGTGGAAATGGCACAGGGACAGGTATTCAAGTCTGGCAGCTTTAAGAGGGTGAGTACGGTCTGGCCTGAGAAACAGGCAGAAACTACGGCTCACGCCCAGAGGATGGTCCTCAGAAAGAGCGGTGTACAGGGTCCTCTGGAGCGGATGAGGAAGGAGTAAATATTAGGTGTTGCCCCTTTAACAGGAGAGACTGCTGTTGTTGCCCACTAGTGGCTTTGAAGTATAATTTGCAAATGGGAAAGTAGACAAAAAGCAAAAAAAAAAAAAAAAAAGAGAGAGGCAGCCTTTCTTGCCTCACAAAAGATAAAGATTGTCTCAGGGGGAGCAGCGCTGATGAGCGTCTCTAATGAAGCAAGGTAAAATGGAGACCAGCTGGAGAGAAGTCAGTGAGACTGAGATCCTCCAATCAGAGTGTTGGTGCTGAAAATTTTAAATGTTCAAAGGCGCCAAACACCAACGTACCTGAGGGGCATTCAGCTTTCTGACCCGCAGCTCCAGGCGAGCCACCAGAGTGTGGTTCAGTAGAGGCTGGGCTAGTGGGTCCTAATTTGACTGTTTCTGTAGATTCTGGACCCTGCAACAAACCAGACTTTGGAGGATCCCAGGCGACAGTTACGGCTGGGGGAAAAGAAGCCATGCAGTCTGCCGATTAGCAGGAGCAGGACCGCGGGTCACTTCCCAGGGCAGGCTTGTAGCTTCTTCTCCGGCAATGAGATCCGAGCCCTGGCTGGGCAAGGCATACCTGAGGGGGAGGGGAGAGGAGATGGATTACGTAGGGGCAGGCAGGGGAGGGGTGGTTAGCTCAAACAAAGAAACAGGGCGGGCCAAATTACTTAGGAGGTAGAGGCTAAAATATAGGGTGGGCAGAGAAACAGAAACAGGGAGGAGATGTAGGTGGGTGAGAGAGCAGGCGGGTGGGAAAGTGAGAGGCAACGATTGGGCTGTAACCTTAAAATATGTGGCAGTGCGGTAGATAGGTCTATCAAACTTAAAATTGTACAGCTTTACACACAGAATTCATTCTAAAAAGGATTCAACTGTAAGCTTGGAAAACCAGGCAGTGCAATACACAGTCTGGAAAACTTAAAAACTCTACAGTTTTTCACAACAGAATTAATTCTAAGCATGAGGCTATAAGCTTAGAATATTAGGGTTAGGAATCAAACTTAAAACACCAGCTTTTCACATAGAATTCATTCTAAAGAGGGCTGTAATCACTGTTCATTCAGAGCAAGTAAATCACTTTAAACAATGGCACTGTAACACTATATGGCCTAAACTGGATTGAGAGTTAAGAAGAGAAACAGTGGGGCAGCCTTTCTTGCCTTACAAAAAATAAAGATTGTCTCAGGGGGAGCAGCATTGATAAAGCCGCCAAACATCAATGTACCTGAGGGGGTATATGGCTTTCTGACCCACAGCTCCAGGCGAGCCACCAGAGCGTGGTTCAGTACTGGCTGGGCTAGTAGGTCCTAATTCGGCTGTTTCTGTAGATTCTGGACCCTGCAAGAAACCAGACTTCGGAGGATTCCAGGCAGCAGTTACAGCTGGGGAAAGAAGCCGAACAGTCTACTGATTAGCAGGAGCAGGACCGCGGGTCACTTCCCAGGGCAGGCTTATAGCTTCTCCTCTGGCGGAGAGGTCTGAGTAAGCCTAGGTTTGAATCTCACAACTGCCACATGCATACTGTATCAGCCTGAGCAAGTCATTTAACCTCTCTGTACTCCCAGGATGCACCTGGAAACAAACTTTAGTTCAGTATGCCTTTCCCAGCTAAGTGCCTTCAATCAGCAAAACTGCATTACTCTTATTCCTGCAAAGCACAGTGCAAAATCTGAATTAACTGCTTGTTCTGCCACCTACTCCTGAAATGAAAAACACAAAAATGGAAAACTTGTGTTTTAGAAACATAGAAACATAGAAACATAGAATTTGACGGCAGATAAGGACCGCTTGGCCCACCCAGTCTGCCCATTTCCCTACCTACTGGATAAGCTGCAGATCCTAGTTAACCAGCAGCCTACTTCTTTCTACCCCACCCCCAGAATTGCCTTATGACTATCCCATGCATGCTTGAATTCCACCACTGATTTTGACTCCACAACCTCCTCCGGAAGGCCATTCCATGCATCCACAACCCTCTCTGTGAAAAAGACTCTTAAATTACCTCTGAGCGACCTCTATCTTCAAATTGTGCCCTCTTGTTCTTGCACACCTCTTTTGAAAGATGCTACCTCTTGGACTTTGTTGATTCCTTTGAGGTACTTGAAAGTTTCTATCATGTCCCCCTCTCCCTCCTTTCCTCGAGGCTATACATATTAAGCTCCTTAAGTCTCTCTTCATATGTCCTCCGTGCAGACCCTGCACCATTTTAGTTGCCCTCCTCTGGACAGCTTCCATCCTGTCTATGTCTTTGCGGAGATTGGGTCTCCAGAACTGCACACAGTACTCCAGATGGGGTCTCACCAGCTGTCTGTACAGAGGGATAATAACTTCCTGTTTTCTACTGGTGATGCCTCTCCCTATGCATCCCAGTATCCCCCCAGCCCTCCTTGCTGCCTTCTCACATTGCTTGCCCACCTTTAGGTCATCTGATATGACTACCCCCAGGTCCCTTTCCATTTTTGTTGTTGTTAGTATCTCACCCCCCATTGTGTACTCTTCCCCTGGGTTTTTGTTTCCCAGGTGCATTACCTTGCACTTCTTAGCATTGAATCTAAGCTGCCATACATTTGACCATTCCTCTAACCTTGCCAAGTCCCTTCTCATCCTTTCCACCCCACCCTGTGCATCAACTCTGTTGCAGATCTTAGTGTCATCTGCAAAGAGACATACTTTTCCTTCCAGTCCCTCTGCAATGTCGCTTATAAAGACATTGAAGAGGACTGGTCCTAAATCTGAACCCTGCGGTACCCCCTTAGTAACCCTCCTTTCTTCTGAGTGGACTCCATTTACTATTACTCTCTGTGTCCTATTCTCCAGCCAATTCTTTACCCAGGCTGTCATCTTGGGACCCACTCCCAGGCTGGCTAACTTGTATATTAATCTTTTGTGTGGGACTGTGTCAAATGCCTTGCTAAAGTCTAGGTAGGCCATGTCCACAGCCCCTCCCTGATCTACTACTTTGGTCACCCAGTCAAAGAAATCTATCAGATTCATCTGGCATGACCTTCCCTGTGAATCCATGCTGCCTAGGGTCTTGTGCCCCTCTGGCCTCTAGATACTCGACAATTCTTTCCTTTAGAAGTGATTCCATCATTTTCCCTATCACTGAGGTTAAACTAACAGGTCTATAGTTTCCTGCTTCTGCCTTGCTCCCACTTTTGTGAAGGGGAATCACATCTGCCCTCCTCCAGTCCTCGGGTACCACCCCATCCTCCCATGATTTGTTAAAGAGGGTAGTCAGTGGTGTCACTAGTTCTACCCTTAGTTCTTTTAGAATTCTGGGATGAATCCCATCAGGCCCCATTGCTTTGTCCACCTTCAGTTTTAAGAGTTCTTTCAGAACCCTTTCTTCTGGAAATGGGCTGGTATCAACTTCTGTATCCAGAGTGTTACTACTGTTTGTTTTATGTACTTCCCCCTCTTCCTTTGTAAATACTGAGCAAAAATATTTGTTTAGTATCTCTGCCTTCTCACATTCTCCTCTGCCCACCTCCCTCCCTTCCCTTTATTAAGCCTCACTATCCCTCCCTTGGTCTTCCTTTGCTCCCTGATGTACCTATAAAAGGTTTTATTCCCCTTCTTAACTGAGTTGGCTATCTTTTCCTCAGTTTGGGCCTTTGCTGCTCATAAAATTTGAGACCTCACTACAAAAACCTTGTAATACTAGCAATCCGCACATAATTTTATGATTTACTTATTTAACAGACTTTAGGATTACAACCTTTGAGTCAGGGACTCATTTACAAAGGCTCCGCGTCATAAAAACAAACATAAACACTTAATACATATAGACATAGAATGGCAGCTAAAGGTTACAGTTTTTTCAGTTATACAATAGTGCAGAATCAAGATCAGCTATACATTGCATTGAACGTGTTACCAACAGCTGTATTTTACAGATGGTATCGGTTTGCAACATTTTTACTTTATTTTCCCTAGTGTCCCTCACTGCCCACCACCTTCTCCTCTCCTCTCCTCTCCTCCCTAGCCTCCTCATTCTCTCTCCCCTCCCCACTCTTCTCACTCTCTCCTCTCTCCCACTTCCCCCCTTTCTCCTCTAGTCCCCCTCCCCATCCACTCTCCCTGTCCCCCATTTCCCCGGCCTCACCAACCCCAGTCCTCCCCTCAGCCCCTCATTCCCTCTCCCTCTTATTTCCTCTCTTCCTCCACCATGTCCCCTCCCTTACTTTCCCCAATCCACCCCTCCACCCCCAACTCCTGACTAAATCCTCTTATCAATCGCCCTGCATTGGGCCTCTACTTCAGCTATCCACGAGCACTCAGCTGCACTGTTACCCTGTATCTTACCTGTGGTTGATAGTAAATAACTGTTTATCATAACAAGCAAAACTGCTGTTTACTGTATTGTACTTTATACACACTGTTAATCTTGTATCAGTCCCATTCCCCCTTCCCTGGGACACATCTGGAAACGAGCTGATTCAAAGCTCAGTATGCCTTTCCTGGTGAAGCGCTTTAATAAATGAATAAATAAATAAAAGTTTATATAGTCTGAATGCAAAAGAAAGCTTGCTCTCAACTTATCTTCCAGTAATAAATTTGAAATAACATCCTTCTGTTTTTTCCGGCATTGAGGTCATAATTCTCCATTTCTGACAAAACGATCTGTTTTGTAATCTGGGTATAGGTGAAAACTACTAGACCAGAGTGGGAAAAGCCAGACTGGCATCATGTTGTAAGAATTTTGTTGGTCCAGCCATTCTGGCAAGACATGCTGGTCTGGATGCTCGGGTTCCGACAGTCCAATTTTCGCAATGTCCTGGGCATGGATTAAAACTGCTAGAACTGGATCACATTGATAAATTCCAGACCTTTAAAATTCACACGCTGTGCATCCAGTCTGACTTTTACTAATCTGGTCTGGTTCCAATGGTCTGGTTTTCACCGAGTCCCCTGTAATCTCAACATCAAAGGTTCTGACTTCAGAAGCAGAAAAAAGCAGGAGGGTGATGAGAAGTTTGAGACACAATGATCCTGTTTTCATGCAAATGTGCTTGGCAATAAGAATAAGGGGAGAAAATCCATTAAATACCAGCGGAATTGTGTCGGAAAATAATAGTTTAAAAAGTTTCTATGGATCTTGGAAAGGCAATTAATTCTCTCAGACAAAAACAATTAAGAGTTACGTGTAAAAAAAAAAAGGTGTCATCAAATGTTCTTTTTTGGAGAGGGGGGAGTAAAAACTTTTAAGTTCCTCGTCCTATTATCTTATATGTTTTTACCTCATTTTGGAAGTCTATGTATCTGTATGTATAAGTCCAATTTGTCCACAGTGGAGTTCAGAAGCTATCCCTGCCGGCTGGCACCCTCTCCTTACTACTGCGGCTGCAGGTCGAGGCAGGGGTTCCAGTACCTTGTTGGAAAATATGTGACTGCAGGGAGGGAGTAATCCAAGGAATTCCAAAATATTTTGTTTCTTCCCTTCTTTTCAACCCCCCCCCCCCCGTAGGATTTCTCCTGTAGCTCCACTACCCCCCCCAATCCCTTTCTGTTTCATGTAAATGTACTTTTCTCATATCACACACAGCTACTCCCCCAAGCCTGCAGCCTGGAAAAATCGGGCAGCAAGATTTTCTGATGCACACGGTTACCTGCAGATAAATTCTTCCAGTGAAGTGCTTCTTTCTCTTTACTCTGGTGCTGCTGCATCTAACTGGAAATATGTATGTGTGTATGTGTGTGTGTGTGTGTGTGTGTTTGCGTTTGCTGCCCCACTCTGAACTCTGCTGCTTTAACATGTAAATCAGTTCATGAATATTCCTGCCTAATTATACTGCAGCTGCTGAGGGTCTTGTGGCTCAGAGAGCAGATACTCTTTGCCAACAATTTCCTGCTACTGCAAGACAACACTTGCTGCAGATTCCAGCAAAGAACTGGTTCTCATTTGCACCGCCATGTGGTAGGGAACCACCCTAGCGACTAAACTATGTAAGGAATCTCTGCTGTAAAATAGAAAACAATTTATTAAACAATTATTATTATTTTTTCCCCAGAGAAGGAGAGCTGTCCAGTGGATGCTCAATCCTTCTCCTCCCTTCCAACCCCCGGCGGCCCATGCTCGTTCCTGAACAAGGGTCGCTGGCATGGAGTGAGGTGTGGTGCCCAACGCCTCAACCCTCAGCACCACCGGGCCAGTCTGTGAAAGTGAATATTTGGTTTTATTTACAATGTTGGTTAAAGTGGGCAAAGAAGGCCACTGACTGAACTCAGATCAGGTCAGAGTGCAGATCCACCTGGCTACATTTGTAAGGAAAAGTGAAATTTGACTACACCAACCACCTGGAGGTGGATTTTCAGGCGACACCTGACCTGCAGGTGTCAGGAATTTAGGAGAAGGGAACCCAAGCCAATCACTACTCACCAGATTCTGCTAGAGAGAGAGGTGTGAAGCGGACTCAGATGCAACCAAAAGACATTTATTGAAGGGAAGGGAATACAAATATTACAGCAAACAATGACATTAAACTACGGATAAAACTGGATTATTATGAAAGGTTCAGCTCTAATGCAATTCTATAAATAGTAAAAATAAAACATTCTAAGCATTATATAAACTCTAAGGATTTGCTACACTTGTAGTATACAAACTCTGAGGATTCACTATACTTTAGAACAGTTTTACAGAACATTAAACTCTATACTTTAGAACATTTACAGAACTGTAAATGCTATACTTGTAACTGAATAGTACAGGTTCTAACACTCTAAGCATTTATTATATCCTATGGTAATTGCAAGACTCCAAACTCTGTCGCACTGGAATGCCAGACTGTTGAACTTTACAATCAATGGGATACACATATAAGGATGTATTCCAGGGAAAGTACACTACGGAAATGTGTCCCTGGAGAGACCAGAAGAGCTTCATCCAGGAAAAGGAGGAGCAGCAAGGGTACACCTCCTTCCTTGATTCAGAGGACTTAGCTGCCTGGCAGAGGTCATGTGGGACTCTTCAGGACTCCTGCATCGAATAGTATGTCATGACGGACTGCCGACTAATGAAAAGCGAACAGTTCTTTTCACCAGACCCTCTGGGTGTCAAAAGGGAGGTCATGGTATGCCGCTGAGTAGGGTCACCCTGCATATTCAAGAAGTTGCAATCTGGGGTTCTTGATCTTTTGTCGCTGCCAGCCACGCTGCTTCTGTCACTCCTGAACTTGGTTACTTTACAAATGACACGTGGAAAAGACAGGGAACATTGTTTAACCAGGGGTGGCACACTAAGTCGAAGCTTGTCACCAGATGTGACCTGGGAGCACAAGGAAGTTAAGTGACTTGCTCAGGATCACACAGCATGCACCTAGGCAGCTGTGAGATTCAAACCCAGGTCTCTAGATCTGACGCTCAGAGCCTTAACCCACTGCGCTATACTGCATGGGATGGGTACCAAACTGTTATGTGGTTCAATTAGACTCTAGACATTTCAGGGGAATTAGCATAATTCCAGGGCAATTAACACAGTTCCAGGGTAAATATCAGTTTCTGTAGGCAGTGGACCTCACACATACATAGGACCACATAGTTCAGTAACAGGGGTCCCAAAACACTAAACAGTCTGCTTAAATATATTTCCTATTTGCAGTCTTCAGATACAGTACAGTAATAATAGGCAGCTTTTAAAAGGTGCATTACCTTTTTAACTGTGGCCTTGCAGTATCCTCATCGATATGTATTTCCCTTATTTAAATAGTCCTGGCCCTTGCAGCACTGTCTCCTATGGAACTCTTTCCCAAACCCCACCCTGGAAGCAGTTCCACTGGTGGGGCTTAGCCACCCTCACAGTCTGTCTCCCATGTAGTTATTTTTTTTTCAAACACCACCCCATGGGCAGTCTGTTGAATGGGACCTGGCTTGCCTAAGCAGATCTGCCACTTCTGTTGGCACTAGAGCCACAAAAGTCCATTTAAAAAAAAATGAAAAAAGAACCAGTTTCTACAGTGGCCAGCACCTGGCTGTGATGCTGCCACCACTCATCCTGCTGTCCACTTCATTTTCCGGACTGGGACTGCTGAAACTGTGAGCTTTTTCTGGATGGAGGGGGAGGCCTTTCACTGCTGCCCCCTCCCCGATGGACTTGTCAACCCCATTGGACCTGGGGCCATTGGACTGCGGAGGGACTGAGGAGGAGCTGCTGCTTTTCCAGACCAGCTGGGACATCGGGGGGGGGGACCCCAGGAACAGAAGGTAAGTAATTCCCTTTCTTGCTTTGCCTGGCTGCTCCCCCAGCTCTCTCTCTACTTTTAACTGAGTGACTGTCGCCGTTCAAACTGGGCTGAGGATTTCGCTCTGGAATCCTGACAAGTCTGATCCTGCCTGCTTGTCCACGTGCTTGGGAACCACGCACACAGGTTCACAGAGCCTGGCGGGGGGAGGGGGGCTGCAGTACTGGCAGCCAGGGAGGAAAGAAACACACACACACAAAAAAAAATATATATTTAAAACCAGCCCTGCAGGGGCATCACATGGGATACAGTGGTGGGGCTGGAGACCTTACCTAAAACATGTCCCCCCTGTTCCTGTAGTGCACCATGGGACACTAACTTTGGGGCACTACTTCAATGATACTGGGCAATACAGCCACATAGAAGTGCTTCACTAGTACCTGTGTCTGACACGTTACCATGCGCCGTTCTCCTAGGTCATACTCTTTGCAGCTCATTTTGTAGAATGTACTGGACTTCGTTGCTGAACGCACATCGGATCCCCCCCCCCAAATGGGGTAACAAAAGGACTCTGGAATGTTATGATCAACTGTATATGTATCTAATGTATTTAAAAGTTTCACCAGGAAGGCAGGCTGAGCAGAAATTGTTTGTTTCCAGATGGGTCCTGGGGGGAACTGCTAGTGGAGCAGACAGCAGTACAGTGTATATTCAATAAATACAGAAACTGACCCAATAAGTAACAGAGTATTTACAGAGTATGATACAAGGGCAGATTGCAACACTGGGTATGAACCTATACAGGGAGAGGAACTGGGTATGTTTAGATGGTGCAGGAATACAGAGTAGCAGTCGACATATAGCGGGGACAAAATTCAGATGACTGAAGGAATACCTGCAACATGCAGTTATACAAGTATATGTAAGCAGTTAGTACAAATGACTTAAAGGAACAATGCAAAGGAACAACTTGAAGGGGGATGAGACACGACCAGCAGCCAACGAGCAGGTGTACGCATGCTATACTATCCTTTTGAAGTCGTGAAAACAAGTGTACTTGACAATTCTTTTAAATCAGTAAAAACAAATTCAAAATATGGTAGCAGTGTAGTGCCAATCTTGAACATACGTACTCATGGATATCTCCAGACTGCAGCCAGCTATAGATGAGCCCAATACCTTGTTTAAAAGACCATTACCTTGGCGCTCCATCCGGGATGGCCACTGTGCCCGAATATACCCTTTTTAACATCTCATCCAAAGGACATCACTTCGACAATGCCCCCTTCCCCTCATGCTGCACTACAGTGTCAGTATTGGGAATTAGCCCAGATTCCTCACTTGAGATTTAAACAAACCCATGACCTTCTGAACGTCTGGCCCCAGAGGCAAGCATGCAACCTACTGAGCCACAGTCCCTGCTACTAAAAAGATCTCATTTTTAGCAATGGGAGTCAGACCCTTTCCCCAGTTTTACAAACTAAAGGACTGAAGTATAATGGATGTTCCATGACGCACTCATGGTCACAGTGCTGAAGTAGCTCTGGTTGAATTTGAACCCAGGTCTCTGGGTTTAGATCCCTTCCAACTGCTATAGCTAACAGACTTCAAATTCACTTTCCTTGTCCAGCTGTACAAAATGCATGATTGCTCACACTTTTTGCATGTGGGCAATGAAAACTAACTAATTAGTACCGTGCTGTATAACAGGAGAGTTGTTATTCCCAATATCTGTTACAGTATCTTGGTAGTTAACATGAATGCACAGAGAATAAAATATGGGTAAGTGTGGTTAACCAGAATTAAATTACTTGCCATCATTTTTTATACACAGATAACGGTACTTTTCTTCCACCTTACAACCACCTGGTTGATATTTTGTGTTATAGTGGGATAGTTATAATCAGCATCTGTAAATGTAGCTTATGCTACGCTCAGCACGAGCTCACAGAACTCTTCACAATGCCACCAATTCAACTCCTGAAGTAAAAAATAACAAAAGTGCCATCCTGAGGGGAAAATAAATGTAATCACAGTCGACTGTGAGATCGTACTGAGTATACCCAAAAAATGATGGCCAGTAACTAAATAAAATAAAACATAGCTAGGTGTGTGTAACCAGAAATGTTACACCCACCCTCAGTGTTGGATGTTTTAAAATGCCTTGGGCTTCACAATCGGGGTTTATGTAGCATCCCACACCTCAGGTGGGTGTAAAATTCTGCTAACACACCCACCTGTGTATTATTCTAAATTTTATCTGCAGAAACCCCTGAGAGCGAAGTTCACTTTACAGGATTTATAACAGCACCACACACTAATGGCATGTATAAGATTTTAGGTTACGCACACCAACTCATGTATTTGTTTTTTAGTAATTACTAGGTAACACTTTTAATTTAAAGGTTTTGATTCATTGACTCACTTCACAGATGCTACATCTCAAACACGTTTTCTCTTTACACAGCACCAGAGTCCAGCTATCACAACTTTAAACTGAGAAGACACAGCTTTTGGAAAGATTAAAAAGCCAACTTTATTATGTGCAAAATAATAAAGTTGGCTTTTTAATATTTCTGAGAGCTGTGTCTTCTCAGTTTATGGTGGTGAATGCAGGACTCGGGGGCTGTGTATTTTCCGTATTTTGTCCATGAGCACTCCAGCCCCATGTGTGTCCCTTCTTTGCTTTCGTGACATTTTCTCTTACTTTTGAGGAAGGTCTTGTTACTTTGATGGTGTTGACTGAAACAAAGAAGTAGTCATGCGGTGCAAGTTTGTTTTGTATTGTTGGAGTTTTTAAGGGATTTACAAGGATCTTGCCACTACTCACATATTTTGATAGCCGACATCAGCTTTTGTCAGTCAGTATTTCAGTGGAAGGGCCCGTAGTTTGGCCCCGACAAGGCAGCCAGCTGATCCCTTCCACTTCCCGACTGCTCTGTCATTGCCCACGCGCTCAGGCACGTAACGGCATGTGGCCGGGGAGAGCACCCCACTGAAGGCAATGGGGCTGCATTTCAGTAGCATTTTCACACATAATAATGGCCAGTTGGAGATTAATGAATGCCACTGCTAGACTAACAAGCATTTGTCAATACCGAATGTTTGCTTGCTGGCATTGACAGTGGTAGTGTAGAAGTTACAGAGCTGCGTAATAGGAATGGCAGTGAAGTATTGAACTGAAGCCAACCCCACCACTACCCTGCAGAGAGTGACAGGCATTGGGGTGTGCATTTGGGTCATCAGGCATAACGGCCACGCCATTTCACCACACCCCACCCTGCAGACACTGACAAGTGTCACGGTGTTCCTTGGGGTCTTTGGCCCTTATGCGCACCCCATTTCATTAGGAAATATGGTGAGATGGGTGCAATATAGTATAATAGAGTGAACTTTGGGGCCGAAGAGTCCAAGGCATACCTCGATGCCTCTCACTGGCTGCAGGGTGTGGAATGGTATGAGCAATACAGGCAAGAATCCCAAGTCACACCCCTGATGCCTGTCATTCTCTACAGGGTTGGGCGTTATGGTTGGAAATCCTAATACCTCAAGCATTCATTGGTATTTTCACTCCAAATTTTCAACATGTATTTTTTGTGACCCCACCTCATGAACAGGGGGAATATCAGTTTGTTAGCCGAAAGCTGCTTATTCACAGCGACTACGGCATTTGGCACCACAGGTGCAAAAACATTCTGAACAGGATGTAAAAAATGACAGCTGTACTGTTCATGGGGAGGCGTAAAAAATGGCAATGTTGGAAATCAGCAGTAAAAATATTTAAAAAAATGGTGAAGTCACGAGCATACATAGAAACTGTGCAACGCACACCCGTAATATAATTAGGTTGGGGATTTTTTACAGCAGATTGTCAACTCAGGCATTTTGGTGCCTCCGATCATGAACAGTGTCACTGTGATTTTCTTTATCTATGCCGAACAATGATTTCCCACAGCGACCACGCATCTCTGCGCTGAAAGTGTGAAAACACACTTCAGCCATGTTGTGAAAAATGACAGCTGTACTGTTCATAAGGAAGTGTGGAAAAATGCCACTGGTGAAAATCTGGACTGAAAATATTACAAAGTCATGAACTTACGAGGGTGCATGGAAACTGCGCAATGCTCACTCGTAACACAGTCATTTTGTGGACTTTTGTCACCAAATTTTCAACATAGTCATTTTAAGACCTCTGCTCATGAACAGTGTAACTGATTTTCTTAATCTATCCTAAACATTGCTTTCGCACACCAACAGCACCATTGTGCGCTACATGTGCGAAAACACATTTTGGGCGACATATGAAAAATGGCAGCTGTACTACTCATAAGAAGGTGTGGTAAAATGGCAATGTTGAAAATCTGGAGTGAAAATATTGAAAATTCGCGAACTTACGCGCGTGCGTAGGAACTGCGCAACGCACGCTCGTAAAACTTCATTTTTTGGAATTTTTGCACCAAATTTTCAACATGGGGTTTTGGGACCCTTCTCATGAATGATGTCACTGTCATGGCATTATTCGGGCCAAAGGGTGATTTCGCAGTCACTGCGTGAAATCATCTTTCGGGCCCAAATAACGCCATGACAGTGACATCATTCGCGAGAAGGGGTCCCAAAACCCCATGTTGAAATTTGGCAAAAAATTCCAAAAATGCCTGAGATATGCAATAAAGTTGAAAACCCCTATCTATCCCATTATACAGCTTACCGGCATTTCCTCAGTTAAAGTGCGGCTTTGAAGAGTGTAGGCGTGTTCCGGTCCACAAAGATCGTCGCGCAGAGCTCCGGAGGTAAGTATGGGGTGGGGGGTGTGAGGAGGCAGAGGTGCGCAGTGGGTGAGTGCGGGTTGTGGGAGGGCTGGGAGACTCGTGGGACCGTTTTATTTTCAGGTTGAAAACAAAAACAGGCGGCGGGGCGTTTGCCCGCTGGGGTGGGCTCCCAGCGTGGCACTTTCTGGGGAGGGGAGAGTGAAGCTGACGGGGATTGGGCACCTGTCGGCGATAGTATGGGGGAGGAGACAGTGAATCCCCGTCGGCTATTCTATGAGTTTGGGAGGCTTTGGGGGCGCAGCACAAACCCGGCAGAGATTGGGCACCCGTCACTATCACGTGTGTGCGGGGGTAACATGCAGTATGTGTGCATTTCTGTCTGTGTGTGTGTGTGTGTGTAGGGGGAGCTGCGCATGAGCAGGCGATATCTTATCGCTGCTCACTCAAGCGTAGCTCCCCCTTTCAGCTGTATGCCACTGCATTTTGGAGCTTGTCATAGACAGCTCCAGCATGCATTGGCTTACAGGGGCCCCGCCTGCCAACACACTGACTGAATTGGAGGAGGAGGCGACACACCTCCGAAATCTCGGATAATGGCACTATGTTTCTTGCACATGCGTGCAAGCAAACATAAAAAGGGCCTTGTTAGTTGGGTGGTGGCCTTCTCTAATCTCCAACTAGCCATTATTATGCATAAAAATGGCACTGAAATGGAGTCCCATTGACATCAATTGACTGGCATAAAAATAACAAAGCAAAGTGTGAAAATGTAACATATAATTAGGAAATGTGTCCCTAGATTCTGCCAGGTACTACGTTTGATCCTGCATCAAAGGTTGTGGGTTCCCCCAGTGAATTATTTCCATTTCTAGCACAACTGACATACTTCTCAGAGTGCCACCCCCCCAGCTAATTTGAAGTTGGGTCCCCTGATGGTAGTGCTATAGGAAATAAACATTGATCTGACAGATTTAAACACATTTTTATTCACACAAGAGGCAACCATTTGTATCACCTAATCTAAGCTTTGCTTAACAAGAAATTCTAGTCCACCCTGGAAGGCCTAACAAAAAAAAAACTACATAGTATTAGGAAATGTTTAGCAAAAAAAAAAAAAAAAAATCAGAAGGCCACAACAAAAAAGATATGCTGATCTTATGGATCCACCTCTTAATAGCTTCAAAACTTTTTTTTTTTTTAATGTTTGACTGCATTGTGTGTGAATATTTCCCAAATTTGTTACAGGATGTCAACATGGACTTTCTCAACCCAATATACCCCCCCTACACTAACATATTAAAATGCCCGCAGAGGAGGCCTAATGGTCTTTCGCGTCTGCTCGATAGTCAGCACCCATACTGGGCGCTGACTTTGCTGTCCCCCCCAACCCCTTGGGTTTCTCTGTCCTCGGTCCAAGATGTTCCCCTTGTATTGGACTTCATCAGCTTCACCCTCCCCCTATACCTCTCCCAGCCCCTCTTAAACCCCTCCACCAGTCCCTTGGGCAGCAGATTCCATGGTTCCATCACCCTCTCAGTGAAGTAATACCTCCTCTTCTCCCCCGAGTCTCCCCCCCCAGCTTCCACCCATGTCCTCTAGTTGCCCTCCTCTTTCCATTGGAGCACCCCGATTGAGCCTACCTTATTAATCCCCTTTACGTACTTGAAGACCTCTATCATGTCCCCCCATCCTTCCTCTCCTCCAGGGTATAAATGTTGAGCTCCTCGAGCCTCTCCCTGTAGTTCCTTTCCCCCAGACCCCAGATCATTTTGGTTGCCCTCCTTTGGACCCTCTCCAGGACTGCAATGTCCCTCTTTAAGTGCAGTCTACAAAACTGCACACAGTACTTGAGGTGCGGCCTAACCAAGCAGAGGAAGGATCACTTCCGCCCTTCTGGAAATAATCCTGCATCCCAGCATCCTATCGGCTTTTGCCGCTGCCCTCCTACAGGTCTCAGAGTTGTACATTCTGGCATCTACCACCACCCCCAGGTCCCTCTCACCCTTCGAGACTTGTAGTGTGTCTCCCCCCCAGGGTATACCCTTGGCCCGGATTTCTGACCCCCAGGTACAGAACCCTGCATTTCCCCCTGCATTGAACTTCAGTTTACACTTTCCAGAGCCTCCAGTTCCTCCTGCAGGGCCACTCTCCCCTCCTCCCCATCCACCACTGCTCCCAGCTTCGAGTCATCCACAAAGACACTCATTTCACTCCTGATACCCTTCCTTATGTCAGAGACATAGGCGTTAAACTATGAAAGATAAAGGTTGTTTTTGCCATTATAACAAACACATGTAAGTATCTGAAGCAGAAAAATGTTTGCCACGCTAGAAAGATGGCGAGAAAAATGTATGGGTCAATGTATTTATTTTTAGCACTTTTAAAACTTCTGTATGACTGATATTCTGCCAAAAACAATGCCATGCAGTTACTCATGCGAGACATTGCCATGGTCGAACTAATACATCAAATATGAAATAGGAAAAAAAAAAGGTTTCTCACATCCAACTGCCTAACAAGTGTTCCACAGCTGTCTTCATGTCCCCAAGCAGTAAGGGACTTTTCTGGAATGCTTGCAAACTGGTTTTGTGGACTAAGCGCAGAGGCCGAAAGGGTGAACTTGGAGGTCGCACCCAAGAAAGTCTTTCTTCCCTGGAGTCTCTATGTCAGAGGTGTCACTCTTGCAGTGAGACTTACGAGTGCACAGAAGAGCACTCCATGGGTGTCACAGGGAATCAGGGAGAAACTGAATCACCCTGATCAATGCCGCCTCACACTGTAGGCCCCATACCACAACCGAGGTGCTCTCCCAACAAAGGACTCTACCTCTGCTGAGAGCAGATCCCCGCAGCGGCCTCACCTTGAGGGGTAGGTCAAGGAGGAACACAGGAGAGGTATGTCCTGGAGAAAGCAGAGGTAATAGGGCTGACTGAGAAGTAGAGCCGATAGTGGGTAGGTCGGGACAGCAGGGGTAAAAATAAAAAAAAAAAAAAGTACAATATATATATAAAAAAAAGGAGTGGCACTGTGGAGGTGCTGCTAGCAGTGAGGGTGGTGACCACACACCACCTTTCAACTACCCCCCCTCCCCACAGAGCAGTCACAAGCATGCTCTGTGAGTCACTGTATTTTTTTTTTTTTTTTTTAAACACGCTTTCTGGCCCTTTGTGTCATCACCTAGTCCTTGCTTTGGGCCCCCGGCAGCCACCAACAGCATCACCCACTCCCCTTGCCATCGAGTCATCAGGGATCAAAACAAGGCAGAGTCTGGGGAGTCAATGATCAGCATTCAAATGGCTCAAGGCACGTATCTTTGTTTTTTTTTGGTCCCCTTCCCAGACCCTCGCACCTTCCCAACATCAGGCAGCGCCTTGACAGCCATGGTCACAGCACTGCACTGCACTCTAGGAAGATGCCACCCACCGCCCCCACAAGAGTGCAGGCTCACAAGCTCACCATGAGGCACCATTGCTTTGCCAGAGACATTTGTCTCCCACTCCGAGCCAGCCCACGCTGCACTCAGCAGCCCTCACCAACCCAGACTGCTCCAATCCTGACTTCCTGGGCTCATTTTTAGAACCTGGGTTACCAGTACAGAAGTGCAATGTGCTTCTGCTGAGCCACTGAGTGGCTCTGTTAGTCACTGCTGAGTGGGTCTGTGGGGAAAAATTCCTGGCCATTTCCTGCAGTACTGAAGGCCGATAAATGGCTGCCCACGCTCACTGACATGCCAAAAGGTTGGTCCATTTCTAGGCATCATCATGGTAACAGTACAGAATCCAACCCTCTGAATAGCCCATGGCTGGGCTGAAATGAGTGGAAACCTGGCCCAAGAGTCAAGCTGGGGCTCTCCAGACCAACAGGTATCGGGGTCTGGATATGGCACGCTCCTGACATGGCAAGGCTCAGTCCTAGAGTGGGCAGCTAGCCAGCAGAACACTACCTAAGTAAATGCACTGGGCCAGAAATGATGAAAAAAAAAAAAAAGGAATAACTTCAAGGTTGGGGACAGAAATTTGCTGGGGTGTCTTTGTACTACATTATCTGACACTTTTTCCTGACAAAGATACAGGTGCAAACCTTTCAATATACAGGATCTGTGCTGAAACTCTGCTTTTTTCAATTTACAGTTTTCCAACTTTCTTTATTCACCCCTCCAGTGGCTGGGACCTCCTTTGACCATCTCCAGTGCTGATCCCACCTCGCCGAGGTCATCCCTGACCTGGAACCTCGGTCCTCCAGCTCATCTGCAACTCAGATGCTGGGAGACCCTCCCCTACATGGGGACTGGCCCTTTATGTCAATGAAAATATCAAGGCTACAGAAATTCAGAATACACATAAGGAGCAAGAAGAACTGTGGGTCATCCTGGAAACAGGAAATGGGACAGCCATACGAACTGGGGTTGTTTACAGGCCTCCAGACCAGGGGGGAGGACACAGACACATTACTGTTAGAAGAAATACGAAACATGACAGCTAAAGGGGAGGTTCTGATAATGGGAGACTTCAACATGCCAGATACAGACTGGTCAATACAAGCAGGAACATCCACCAGAACTAGGCACATAGTAGATTCCCTGCAGGGGGGGAGGACCTCAAATAACTGGTACTACAACCCACAAGAGACAGGGCAATCCTAGATCTAGTAATGACTAACAGGGGAAAGGATCACAGATCTCCAGGTAGAAGGTCACCTGGGGGCCAGTGACCATCACATGGTATGGTTCAATTTGGCCACTAGAACTAAATCATCCCATTCCAAGGCAAAAATATGGGACTTCAGAGGAGCTGACTTTGATAAGATGGCCAACAGAGTTAAGCTAGCCCTGGCAAGAAGAAATAAAGGTGAGGGGGTACAGGCAAAGTGGGGCCAGCATTAAGGATGCAGTACCTGAAGCAACATCCCATTGTGTTAGGGAGAAAAGGAAGAGCAAAAGAAGGAGGAAACCACTTTGGTTCTCAAAAACAGTAGCAGAAAAGATCACAGCAAAAATGCTGGCCTTCAGTAAATATAAGGGAACGCAGCGGGACGGAGACAGAGAGGTATACCAAACTTCCCTAAGGGAAGCAGGGAAGGCAGTAAGACAGGCAAAGGCCCAAACTGAGGAAATACCAGCACGAACAGTAAAAGATAGGGACAAGACTTTCTATAGATACATTAGTGAAAGGAGAAAGTCCAGAGGGGGGATATTGCTAAGATCAAAGGGGATAAGGGAAAGTGTGTGGAGGATGACCAAGGGAAATGCATCTATCCTAAATAGATACTTCTGCTCAGTATTTACTGAAGAGAAGGTAGGGCAGGGCCCACAGCTCAGCACCATGTACACTGTGGGGAGGGAGGTGTGCACAAGTCCCTTCACAAAACAAAAGGTCCTACAAGAGTTGCTAAGCTCAGAGTGGACAAGGAAATAGGACCTGATGGCATACATCCCAGGGTACTAAAGAAGCTAAGGGTGGAACTAGCAGAGTCATTATCAGAACTGTTTAGTGAGTCTCCGAGCACAGGAGAGGTCCCAGAAGACTGGAGAAGGGCTCATGTGAGCCCGCTGCACAGGAGTGGCAGCAGGGAAGGGGCAGGGAACTACAGACCAGTCAGTCTTACTTCAGTAGTGTGCAAGATTATGGAGACACTCCTTAAGGAAAGGATAGTGCAACACCTGGAATCCATAGGAGCACAGGATCCAAGACAGCATGGGTTTACAAAAGGAAGGTCCTGTCAAACTAACCTCATAGATTTCTTTGCCTGGGTAACCAGAGTGGTGGACCAAGGGGGTGCAGTTGATGTTGCCTACCTTGACTTCAGCAAAGCTTTTGATACTGTTCCACATAAAAGACTGATTAATAAGGGTGTGTCAGAGGTTGGTCTACTGGGTGGCAAACTGGTTGGTGGGCAGAAAACAAAGAGTGGTGGCAAATGGTATACAGTCAGAAGAGATGCAAGTCACAAGTGGGGTACTTCAGGGATCAGTCCTGGGGCCAATCCTCTTCAATATCTTCATCAGTGACACTGCAGATGGACTGGAGGGTAAGGTTTGTCTGTTTGCAAATAACACCAAGATCTGCAACAGAGTAGAGATCCAGATGGGGTGGGAAGAATAAGAAGAGGTCTGAATAAAATGGTCGGAAGAGTGGCAACTGAGGTTTATTACAAAGAAGTGCAAGATCATGCACGTAGGGAAGAGAAACCCTGAAGCTACCTACAGGTTGAGAGGGGAGTTGCTGGCAATCACAAGGGAAGAGAGAGACTTGGGCATCATCATCACAGATTACCTGAAATCATCCAATTAGACCACTAAAGCAGTAGGTAAGGTTAGAGGGATGTTGGGGGTATATTAGTAGGGATATCACAAGCCATATATAATGACAACAGTCAATAAATCAATGATCCATCAAAACACAAGTTAGTTGTGTGGGTTCCCCAACATCCACAGATTCACAGAAAATATATTTTCTTTCCAACAAATAGTACTGATTTTGCATTTTGCCCCCCAACTGTCCAGGTCTTTAGCTGATGCCAGTTGAAATTCAGAGGGTACTTTCTGCCCAGGAACCTGCATCCTCGGAATCAGTAAAATGGAACATGTTCCTCCTGTAAGAGACTTTCAACCTCGCTGGGAAACATAGTGAGTGCATGGTTCGCAGTCCACAGAGCTACAGTCAGAAGGCATCAAACTGCTGGATGGCATGTTTTTTGTGGTGAAGGGATAAGTTTAGGAAAAAGATGTGTGGTTACACTCCCCTCCAGCAACACCTCACATAATGCCCAAGCTGCTAGCAAAAATTCCATGTCTGTCTGTAATATTGTCCATCGTAAGCAGCACGGTTGTATGCATTTCATGTGGGAGCCGCTGCCACCTGGGAATTCACCCTGCAAGCCCCTAACAAATCTGCTATTCCCCCCAGTGTGTTCACCTTACAAAGTCAATGGTTACATAAAGTCAGAATTTTTCCACCCTCACAGCCCTCTGGTATCCCCACAAGTCGGACATCTGGGGCCAGGTTAACATTTTCAAAAGCCATCAACTAGTGACACAGATCTGCATTCCCTTGGTTCATTTTCGCCAATGCTGCCAGCACATAGATCACTTTCTCATTGGCTGCTTCAACCATGGGTGTTGCAGTCTCTGTTTTCCCATCCAGGCTCTCCAGTATCGCTAGTCTCGTGGTCCATGTCTCTCACTGCTGTCAAGACATGGTGGTTCCTCCATAGCCAGGCCTGCGTTTCCAGCTCTAGAGCTACCTGGGCTTTAAGCTGTGGGCCTGTGCAATTTTATTGCTCCCCCCAGCTGTGGATTTGTTTAGGTACCCCATTTTAAGCCCCCGAAGAAGCCTCTATGTAGAGGCGATACTAGTAGGGGCGTTAGCCCAGTTCTGTACATGCAATGTTGCTATTAAAACTTGGCAATAAGTACCTGCTTAGTGTGTGCACAGCTTTTTTTTATGTTTTATTGTTTTTAAGTGACACAGATAAGACATTATGATACATCACACATTTTTAAATCTGCATCAGAGAACAGTAGTGATAATGGAAATAGTAGAGTTCACATCATATATTAAAGATCTATATAATACAATACTTGTAAGACATTGCCCTACTAAACATGTATTATCATTTCAGGATATCTGAAAGGGGGGGTCCTTTATTAGTCTTAATCTGGGTAAACTATTCCCCCCCCGAGGGAGCCAGAGCTGTTGAAGGAATAGATTTAAGAGGTAGAAGCAAGGATTAATGTTCAGTATCTTCCCGGGGTGAGATTCCAAGGGGACGGGTCGAATGGTGATACTCCTGTGGAGGTGGTAATTAGTAATAGATCTTAAAGTGTCTTGGGGGTGAATAATTGTTATTTGTTTAGGGAATAATGTCTGACGGTGGTGGGATATATATATATATATATATATATATATATATATATATATATATATATATACACACACACACACACACACACACACACACACACACATACATATATATATATACATACACACACACACACACACACACACACACACACACACAATGGGGTGAGTGGTAAATAAGTGTGATAAATTATATTATTTTCACCAGGGTGTGATAAATATAAGACCTGACATTTATCACACCTGTGCAAAGCCAGCATAAGGTACATTTGCAACAATGAGGCCCCATTGTATATATCAGATACATGATGGGCACTTTCGTGTGATATAGGAAATATCTTCAGTCCTGTACAGTGACCTCTGAAACCTCACTCAACAGCTTCGCCACTTCGTGAGTATTCAGAGGTCACTCTACAGGAGTGAAGATATTTCCATATCACACTCGTGCTCACTATATGTATCCTATATTATATATATATATAAATATATCTATATACACACACATATATATATATATATATATATATATATATATATATACACACACACACATACGTATACATATATATACATACACACCCCCCCCAAGGAGTCCATCTGTTCATCAGTACCGTTGATGAGTTCTGTAACTCAACTGTTAAGACTTTCCATCTTATATATTTCATAGACTGTATTCTCCCAGACAGTTATTTTGGGGGTGTCTGCTTTCAACCATAGCCTAGTTATTACTTTTTTGGCTGCTCCTAGTAGTATAGTAATTAGGTATGTTTGGTGAGGATTTCAGAAATGTCTCGGAAGATGCAATAGGAGAGCTGTCTCTGGGGTTAGGGGACCTAGGGTTGGAGCTTTTGTTTTTATACCTTGGGTAAAAAGGAAATGTGGTAGCCGTGTTAGTCCAGTCAACAATGTAGAGAAAAAAAAAAAAACACAAATATGTTGCAGGTGATACCTTTTACTGGACTAGCATTCTGAGACTAGCTTTCAAGAGATAATACTCTCATCTTCACTGAAGAACTGAATTGACCTGAAGAAGAGTAGTATCTCTTTAAAGCTTTGCTTCAGAATAATGTTGTCAGTCCACCAGAGGTATCACCTGCAACATATATTTTTTTTTTTTTCCTCTCTGCATTATCCCTTGGGTATAAATCTTCCCTGGCTATTTCGGCAGGAATTGACATGAAGTAAAACAACCTGTCACAGGAAAACAGTGAAATACAAAACTTGAAGTGAGCTCTCTTGCAGGTCTAGTTGCATTCAGGACTCAGGTAACCACCCCATCAGCAGAGTTATATGCAGTCTATTTTACATTGTATGAACGCCCGCATCTGAAACCTTTTTTTTTTATTTTTTTTTATTATTATTATAAACAATTTGCTCAGCGTGACCACGGCACTCACTGTTGACACATGCTGGGCAACTGCCAGTCTCGTTCCCTTCCCCCTCAAGTTTGTCTCATGTCCTCCCTAACTGGCATAATGTGGCATAACTCCAGCCACTCTAATTCCCCATTTTTAAAATAAAAAAGTGATTTTTCACGATCACTGACAAGGTTTTGTCTATGTTAGCATCAGTGATCGGAGCTGCAGCTTCAGTAAGGCGGCTGCAGTGCGGACATTCTAAGGGGCTGGCGATTCAGGTATGCATTGACATGAAGTACAGTAATTTTCTTTTACAGAAAAATGATTATAAAGCTGGAAGTGAGCTCTCTTGCAGGTCTAGCTGCATGCAGGACTCCACAACGACACTCCATCAGCTGAGTTTTATGAAGCCTGTTTTCCGTGGCATGCGGAGAAATTCATTTATTCTGTCTTTTATATGCTTCATTTCCTTGTGCCCCAGAGTACCAAATCGTTTTCTTGTTGCTCGAAGCAGGTACTGCTTAACATTGACCGGAATTCCCATTTTTCCTCGCGAACCATCAAAGTTGACCCGATTGGACCACTCCTCATAGCATTCCCTGCTGACAATGTGGCGGAACACTAGCGCCGCATATCGGTCATAACGGCCACTGCAGCTTTGATACAGCTGTCGCTCCTTCTTTGTATTTAGGAGGAGCAGGTCACAATTCGGGCGTGGTATTTTGGCAGTGCAGCCTATGGATTTTACCGGGAAGTGGGGAGGCTTTGCATCCGTTACTGCGGTTTCATCTGCAGGTTGCTCAGTTTTGATTAAAGTCACCCCACTGGAACTGCAGTCAGTGATCTGGACTGGTGCTGCGGATGCACCTGGCAGTGCAGAATTGTTATTATGGCTGCTGGCGAGCTCGTCTTTTTTCCCAGCGATCAGTTCATACAGCATAGACCACTGTTTGGTCTGCTCTTTTGCCCAGCGGTGCACAGTGCGTTGATGCATGCGCAGTTGGCGTTTTAGCGCATTTATCTCCTGGCTCATGGAACTCATGCTGCGGTTCGTCGGTGGATCAGTTTGTACACTCACGCTAGCCACCACCCCATCTTCTGTCTGTGTCCCAGCTGTCGAACGAACTGGGGTCAGGTGCTGGCTGCCGTTTGTCAAAGGATCAGTTTGTACACTCACACTGGCCACCACCCCATCTTCTGTCTGTGTCCCAGCTGTCGAACGAACTGGGGTCAGGTGCTGGCTGCCGTTTGTCAAAGGATCAGTTTGTACACTCACACTGGCCACCACCCCATCTTCTGTCTGTGTTCCAGTTATCGAACGAACTGGGGTCAGGTGCTGGCTGATGACACTCTCCTGCAGACACAGTAGAAATGAACAACATTAGCCAAGCTGTGTTCAGTGTGCTATGCAGTAGCATCAGTTAGGAAGTAGTATTCTGAAAGTGGTGTTAAGTGCAGCAGAGTTCTAAAAATAGCGTAAAGTGTCATTCAGTGGGATTATCAGAGACCCATGCAGACCCGATTAAAGCAAAAAACACAGAAACAAAATCTGCCAGCAGAAAAGGATCACTCGCCCACCCAATCTGCCCAAGTGTTCCTCGTCTATCCTACATCCGGAGACACTACCTGGTCTCTGGCAACCCTCTTCCCTCCCTGCCACTGCTCTGAAATACCCCTATGCCTATCCCATGTGCATGCGGAAGCCCCACCACCATTCTAGCATCCATCACTTTGGTTGGCAGTCTGGTCCAAGCATCTACCACCCTTTCGGTGAAGAAATATTACACCATATCTCTGCTGAACTCCACCCTCCAGCTTCACTCCCTAGTCCTGGTGCTCATCCTCATTTGGAAAAAGCTCCCTTCCTGTACCCTGTTCCCTCCTGTGATGTCTCAAATCATGTCATCTCTCATTCTCTTTCTCGTGCCTCTTCCACAGTGTACATGGTGTGCAAAGCAGCAGTACTGGTTAGTTGGCAAAACATGTCATCATGTAAATTTTTTTTAGCAAAATTGTGTTTCTGAGATCCTCTGATTCAACCTCAGTGTATTTTTATTTTTCTCTGATATTTTTTAAAACCGCTTTTATAACCAATTTTGTAATTAATGACTCAAGTCATTAAAGATGGCCACCAATAACAATTTTAGAAATCTGTTCCACTGAGGTTACCTGTTGAAAGTACATGCTAGATTGGATGTATTATGATGCTGATTTGGAGAGGCGCACAACAAGCAAACACAGAAATGTAAAAAAAAGGGCAGAAAAGGACTTGGAGCAGTTAATCTTGAAGACACACTAGTTTCTATCCTTCATGCCAGTCTGCCCTTCCCCCCCTTCTGTTAACTCCTTTATCTGTGTCATACTTCCTTTACATTAGAACCCCGTTATTGTGTTTGCGTCCACAACCTTGTCAGGAAGTTTGTTTCACCTATTCACCACAATATCCACGAAATTGTACTTCCTAATGTTCTTTTTCAGTCTTGCCCTTGTTCTCCTTGAGTGTATGCCCTCTGGTGGATGTAAACTCCAACAGGTTGCTCAGGAGAAGGGCTGCAGCATGAAATAGTGACAGAGTTCAGCTAAGCAGCTCGGCTACACAGTGACAGAATAAGTAAGCTCACCTCAATTGATGCTTGATAAAGGGCCAAATTTATTGTGCAGAAACAGCAAGCAACAGCAGCAGTAATGTGGAATAACAGCCTGACGTTTCATGCAATACATGTGCACTTTTTTTTTTTCTATCAACTATTTTTCTGCCTCGCGGAACAGGCAGGCAGCTACGGCCCCATTTGGAGGGCTCATTTACTGAACACAGTTGCCCCAGATCCAGCCCCATTCCAGCATGTTCTCCCATGGACCCCCCCCATGGCGGGGCCAGAGGGAGGGGCCCCCCCAGAGCACAATCTAGAAGCTGGCGAGCTGGCAACCAGGCCGTCATGGAGTCTGCCACTTCCATTTTCGCATTTTCCCCCATACACCCCTTCCCCTTGCAGTGTGAATGTGCACATGTGGAGGCACGCGCACACCACGTCTCCACGCTCCTATGTCTCCCAGACTCCGACACTGTGCCCCAGCCTCCACTAGGGGGCAGCCAAGGAGTGGGAGAGCAACCCTCCCCTCCCAGGGAGAGGACAGCGCTCGATCCTCTCCCTCCCCTGCTGACCACTGGCAGCCCGAGGTTGCTCCTGACCCCGGGTCGCCGGCATGGCACGAAGTGTGGTGCACTTTTTCAAAGAGAAAAGCACACATCTATTGCGTGAAATGTCAGGCTGTTATTTCAGATTACTGCTGCAGTTACTTGCTGTTTCTGCACATTAATTGGCACTTTATCAAGCATCAATTGAGGGACACTTACTTATTCTGTCACTGTGTAGCCGAGCTGCTTAGCTGAACCCTGCCTCTGGTGGATGTACTGATTTTTTGTTTGAACTGATTTGCAGTGTCCACCCTGTAGGAGCCCTTTCTTGAACTTTAAAGTCTCTATTATGAACCCCTCTCCCATCTGTCCTGAAGTAAATACCTGTTGAGAAATATCTCTTACTACGTGTTGCTCTTCTGGTCATACATCACAATTGTGGCCCTCTGCTGCATGCTTCTTTTGTTGGAATTTGCCCATCTTGTTGTGGCGCTCCCATCCCTCCAGTTGAGCTCAGCCCCAGACCTCCACATCTCCAACACTTACATACATGCCAGATTTCCATGGATGGTCACCCGTGGTGGGGCCTGGCCAGAGCCAGGCTTCATCTCTGGCTGCTTCTGTTAATGAGGTGGGAGACACCATCTGCCAGGGCGGCATGACCGGTAGCGGAGTGTGGGGCCCTGATGCAGCAGCTATCGTGCTACTCGCGCCAAAGATTTTTTCTGGTTAGGTCCCTCCCCAGCATGCAGCCAGCGAGCAACCACAGTGCCAACCTGTAGACAGGGAGCTGCCGATGCTGCATGGTTATCTGCAATGACAAGGCACTCGCTTTCCCCCCACCTGTTAGTGGTGCTCGGAGAGTGAGACGCTAAACATACTGCCCCCAGGCGTCGACATGCAATGTTTCTACATTGCGTTCCTGACCCCATCAGCTCAGGTGAGAAGGTTGGTATACCAGATCTCCTACATAGTGAAGCAGTACTCCACCAGTTGGTGCCATCGAGACAGGCTTATCTATTTCTGACTGTTCTTAGGTGCGTGCATACAGTATTCCAGACGTGGGCCCACCAGCCATATCTGTAAAGAGGCACCATCACAATTTAGATATCAGTTCTCTCCTTGCATCCTTTATTAATCCTACACACTGCTCTCTATGCATCCTTTACAGATCCTTCACACTGCTCTCCTTGCATCCTTTACACTGCTGGCATTGCATCCTTTATGGATCCTACACACTGCTCTCACTGCATACTTTACGGATCCTTCACACTGCTCTCTTTTCATTCTTTATTAATCCTACACGCTGCTCTCTATGCATCCTTTATAGATCCTTCACACTGCTCTCCTTGCATCCTTTACAGATCCTTCACACTGCTCTCCTTGCATCCTTTACAGATCCTTCACACTGCTCTCCTTGCATCCTTTATTAATCCTACACACTGCTCTATATGCATCCTTTACAGATCCTTCACACTGTTCTCCTTGCATTCCTTATGGATCCTACTCGCTGCTCTCCTTGCATCCTTTACACTGCTGGCATTGCATCCTTTATGGATCCTACACACTGCTCTCACTGCATACTTTAAGGATCTTACATGATGCTCTCATTGCATCCTTTATGGATCCTGCACATTGCCCTCATTACATCCTTTATGGATCCTGTACATTGCTCTCCTTGCATCCTTTATGGATCCTGCACACTGCCCTCATTACTTCCTTTATGGATACTGTACATTGCTCTCCTTGCATCCTTTATGGATCCTGCACACTGCCCTCATTACATCCTTTATGGATCCTGTACATTGCTCTCCTTGCATCCTTTATGGATCCTGCACACTGCCCTCATTGCATCCTTTATGGATCCTGTACATTGCTCTCCTTGCATCCTTTATGGATCCTGCATACTGCCCTCATTACATCCTTTATGGATCCTGTACATTGCTCTCCTTGTGTCCTTTATGGATCCTGCACACTGCCCTCATTGCATCCTTTACGGATCCTGCACACTGCCCTCCTTGCATCCTTTACAGCTCCTATACACTGCTCTCACTGCATACTTTAAGGACCTTACACACTGCCCTCTTTGCATCCTATATGGATGCAACACACTGCTCTCATTGCATCCTTTATGGATCCTACACACTGCTCTCATTTTATCCTTTACAGATCCTGCACACTGCTCTCATTGCATCCTTTACAGATCCTACACACTGCTCTCATTGCATTCTTTATAGATCCTACACACTGCTCTCATTGCATCCTTTACAGATCCTGCACACTGCTCTCATTGCATCCTTTATGGATACAAAATCACAAATACCCCATAATGCAAAGCATCATGGGCTGTATATGCAAACCACCACAAAATGTTATGCTGGTTCAACTTTAAGCAGAAATGCATGGTGCCGAGGGGCCTCTCACACACTCTGCAAAGGGTGCCAACAGAAGACACAGACACATGTTTTGTCCCACCAGAACTCATCATTGTGTCTCATCTGTATGACACTGCAGTGGAATGAACCAGTTACCCTAAGTTGGTCTGTCAGGGTTGGATTGTGGTGAGCCCAATAAAAACACAAAACATGCTAAAAGACAAAGAACCTTAGTGCGCAAGAACTGAGGCAAGTTTTACCCAAATGGGCATTGGCCAGGAAGCCAAGTTTCAAAGAAATACAAAATCATATATACCCCCATAATGCAAAACACCATGGGCTGTATATGCAAATCACCACAAAATATTATGCTGGTTCAACTTTCAGCAGAAATGCATGGTTCCAAAAGGCCTCTCACACAGTCTGCAAAGGGTGCCAACAGAAGACAGACACGTGTTTCATCCTACCAGGACTCATCAGTGTGCCTCGTCTGTATGACACCCCAGTGGAATGAACCAGCTACCCTAAGTTGGTCTATCAGGTTTGGGTTGTGGTGAGCCCAATAAAAACCAAAAAACAAGCTAAAAAAGACAAAGAACCTCAGTGCGCAAGGACTGAGGCAAAGGTTGCCCCAAAGGGCACTGGCCGGGAAGCCAAGTTTCAAAGAAACTTGAGCACTAAAGGTTGTCTTTTAGCTTGTTTTTTGGTTTTATTGGGCTTCCTCACTGGGGAACTACCATCCCATATCCCTCCTTCCCACCCTTGCCAAACTACAAAAACATTTGGTTCTTGCCCAACTCTCTTCTTATCTCTCTAACTCCAACTTTTTCCCTCCCTTCCAATCTGGTTTTTGGAAAAACCACCCCACCACCACGTCCCTGATCAGACTTACTGACTGCATCCTTTCAGGGCTAAACAGTGGTCAAATCACGTCTGCCATTTTTGTGGACCTAGCCAAGGCTTTCGACATGGTTTCCCACTCCCTACTACTAAACTCCCTTTCCTCAGCAGGTCTGACTGACTCAGCAACTAACTGGTTCAGAGCCTACCTTGTAGGTCGGACCCAATCAGTCAGAATCGCTAACTCCTCATCTCCCCCCTCGACCCCCCCAACAACACTGGTGTCCCTCAAGGGTCAGTGTTGGGCCCTATACTTTTCTCCATATTTCTTAGCGACCTACCATCTGTCTGTACATCAACCTCAATACATATGTATGCAGATGACATGGTCCTCTACTCCTCCAGGTAGTCTCCTACTGATGTTGCAAACAGACTTCAGCAGGACTTCAGTAATGTTCAGCACTGGTTTTGCTCTCATCAGCTTTTTCTAAATGCCAAGAAGACTGTCTCCATGACCTTCAGCACTAGCAGAGACTCTCTAGGCTCCCCTTCCTGCCCTCTTTCCATACCCTTGATGGGACAGTCCTTGAGGACACCTCCTCTTCAGATATCTGGGTGTCTGGCTTGACCGACATCTCAACTTCTCTGGTCAAGTGGACCCCATGCGGAAAAAGCTGCACCCCAAGCTCGGCACTTTATACAGGAACCGGAACTGCCTCCTCTCCCAGCTAGGCGTGAACTTGTCCAGAAGATGATCCTTCCTATTTTTGACTACTGTGATATAGTCTACAGTGCCACTCCCAAGACCTCTTTAGCCAGATTGGATACCCTATTCAACTCCTTCTGTCACTTTGCTCTGGACTCTCCTCCTCTCACCCACCACTGTCAACTCTACCACTCCCTGGCACTTCCTTCACTAGAAAATAGACGCCTCCATCATTGTGCTAAATTTGTCTCTAAATTCTGCTTTGGATCACTCCCATCCTGTCTCACCTCCTCTCTATCAGTCCTCCCTCTGTCCACTCACTTAGATCTTACGACTCCTGTTTCTTGGTTGTCCCTCACTAGTCTACCACTGTAGGCCAGGCTGCTTTTTCATATCACTTCCCAAAACTGTGGAATTTACTTCCTCACCAGATTCACCACTCCTCCTCCCCCTCCTCTATAACTTCAGCCCTACATAATTTCCTCTCTGTGAATTGTACCTACAATTAGTGATAGGGAAAATGATGGAATCACTTCTAAAGGAAAGAATTGTCGAGTATCTAGAGGCCAGAGGGGCACAGGACCCTAGGTAGCATGGATTCACAGCGGAAGGTCATGCCAGATGAATCTGATAGATTTATTTGACTGGGTGACCAAAGTAGTAGATCAGGAGGGGCTGTGGACATGGCCTACCTAGACTTTAGCGAGGCATTTGACACAGTCCCACACAAAGATTAATATGCAAGTTAGCCAGCCTGTGAGTCCCAAGATGATAGCCTGGGTAAAGAATTGGCTGAGAATAGGACACAGAGAGTAATAGTAAATGGAGTCCACTCAGAAGAAAGGAGGGTTACTAGTCGGTACCGAGGGTTCAGTATTAGGACCGGTCCTCTTCAATGTCTTTATAAGCGACATTGCAGAAGGACTGGAAGGAAAAGTATGTCTCTGCAGATGACACTAAGATCTGCAACAGAGTTGACGCACAGGTGGGGTGGAAAGGATGAGAAGGGACTTGGCAAGGTTAGAGGAATGGTCAAATGTATGGCAGCTTAGATTCAATGCTAAGAAGTGCAAGGTAATGCACCTGGGAAACAAAAACCCAGGGGAAGAGTACACAATGGGGGGTGAGATACTAACAACAACAAAAATGGAAAGGGACCTGGGGTAGTCATATCAGATGACCTAAAGACGGGCAAGCAATGTGAGAGGGCAGCAAGGAGGGCTGGGGGGATACTGGGATGCATAGGGAGAGGCATCACCAGTAGAAAACAGGAAGTTATTATCCCTCTGTACAGACAGCTGGTGAGACCCCATCTGAGTATTGTGTGCAGTTCTGGAGACCCAATCTCCGCCAAAGACATAGACAGGATGGAAGCTGTCAGAGGAGGGCAACTAAAATGGTGCAGGGTCTGCACGGAAGACATATGAAGAGAGACTTAAGGAGCTTAATATGATAGCCTCGGGAAAGAAGGAGGGGGACATGATAGAAACGTTCAAGTACCTCAAGGGAATCAACAAAGTCCAAGAGGGTAGCATCTTTCAAAAAAAGAGGTGTGCAAGAACAAGAGGCACAATTTGAAAATGGGGGGCGGCTCAGAGGTAATTTAAGGAGTATTTTTACAGAGGGTTGTGGATGCATGGACGGCCTTCGAAGGAGGTTGTGGAGTCAAAAATCAGTGGTGGAATTCAAGCATGCATGGGATAGTCATAAGGCAGTTCTGGGGGGTTGGGGTAGGAAGAAGTAGGCTGCTGGTTAACTAGGATCTGCAGCTTATCCAGCAGGTAGGGAAATGGGCAGACTGGGTGGGCCAAGCGGTCCTTATCTGCCGTCAAATTCTATGTTTCTATGTAATTAACCTACCTGGTATTCCTGACCTGCTCCCCAGCCTATATCAATATATTAAGTAACTATTCTGAATTACAGCTCCCTTTCAGCCCACTGCATTATTTCCCTGCTGAGATCCTTACCTGGCCATTCCTTCGGGTTATCTATAACTACCAATATAACTATGACTTTAGATTCCTATCAATCTACAACTATCATTATATCTATAACCTTGATTCCTATTCATCTGCTCCCCTTCTAGCCTCACTACCTTTCCACCTCTGCTGTTACTCCCTATCCACCCCTTCCTTTCAGGCTAAATGGTACTATCACCATGAATTTAAGGTGTAATCCTAATGTGATACACTTGTCCTGTCTCTTGTGACCTCTGTAAACAACTGTACTCATATGCTGCACTTAATATGTTCTTTCTGTTATTTGCTATTCACCGCTGCCAATATTGTTGTAATAATGTTTGCTGTTGTATGCATGTATGTAGTTTCACTACCCTTTCCCCGCAGGACGCACCATGAGATGAGCAACTTGTTGTTCAGTGTGCCTTTCCTGGTGAAACGTTTCAATAAATAAATAAAACACCGATGAGTCCTGGTAGGACAAAACATGTGTCTGTGTCTTCTGTTGGCACCCTTTGCAGACTATGTGAGAGGCCTTTTGACACGATGCATTTCTGCTTAAAGTTAAACAAGCATAATATTATGTGGTGATTTGCATATATAGCCCATGATGCTTTGCACTATGGGGGTATGTGTGATTTTGTATTTCTTTGAAACTTGGCTTCCTGGCCAATGCCCATTGGGGTAACCCTTGCCTCAGTGCTTGCGCACTAAGGTTCTTTATCCTTTATGGATGAAAACTGCTCTCATTGCATCCTTTATGGATCATACACACTGCTCTATTTGCATTCTTTACAGATCCTACACACTGCTCTCCTCACATCCTTTACAGATCCTTCACACTGCTCTCCTTGCATCCTTTATGGCTCCTACTCAATGCTCATCTTGCATCCTTTACAGGTCCTATACGCTGCTGTAATTGCATCCTTTATGGATCCCATACACTGCTCTCCTTGCATCCTTTACGAATCCTACACACTGCTCTCCTGGTGTCCTTTACGGATCCTTCACACTGCTCTCCTTGCAACCTTTATGGCTCCTACTCACTGCTTATCTTGCATCCTTTACAGGTCCTATACGCTGCTGTAATTGCATTCTTTATGGATCCCATACACTGCTCTCACTGCATCCTTTACGAATCCTACACACTGCTCTCCTCACATCCTTTACAGATCCTTCACACTGCTCTCCTTGCATCCTTTACAAATCCTACACACTGCTCTCCTGGTGTCCTTTACAGATCCTACACACTGCTCTCCTGGTGTCCTTTACGGATCCTACACACTGCTCTCTTTGCATCCTTTATGGCTCCTACTCACTGCTCACTTTGCGTCCTTTACAGGTCTTATACACTGATGTCATTGCATCCTTTATGGATCCTATACACTGCTCTCACTGCATACTTTAAGGATCTTACATACTGCTCTCCTTGCATCCTTTATGGATTGTACGCACTGCTCTCCTTGCATTCTTTATGGAGTCTACTGACTGCTCTTCTTACTTCCTTCACAGGTCCTATACACTGCTGTCCTGGTATCCTTTACGGATCCTACACCCTGCTCTTCTTGCATCCTTTATGGGTCCTATACACTGCTCTTCTTGCATCCTTTATGGATCCTATACATTGCTCTCCTCATGTCCTTTACAGAGCCTACACGCTGCTCTCCTCACATCTTTTGCAAATCCTACACACTGCTCTCCTTGAATCCTTTACAGATTCTACACACCACTCTTCTTGCTAACTGCCTCTCCAGTATGTTAGCACAGAGGAGTGTTCTAAACATTTGACTTCCACCTTTACACACCGTGTACCTTAAGATTCCCTTCTCTCTTCCATTGTGGTGGAATAGTTCCATTCAAAGTTCTCTTCCGTTTCCTGCTACATGCCTTCAGTAGTTTGTTGGAGCCTTCTGTACCACCTTGTGTCTCCTCTTGTTCCCTTTCTTCTGCAGGAGGCTTAATCTGTTTTACCATTTCTGCCCTTTTGTCAATGAGGACAGGGTTACTTACTAAAAGAATAAAAAGCATTAAGCATAAGCAAGTACGTGGTATATGCACAGACAGAGCAAGAACAATGACAAAAACATATACGAACCATGCCGTTCTGCTGCAGTATGTGGACTTAAAGCAGCAGTGCATGAAATCAGTGTTAATTTTACCCTATTTTTTATTTTAATTTAGACTGCCAGCTAGCTCCTGACTTCTATGATGCCCTTTTTTCCATATTTTGTGTGTGTGTTACCATTTTTTTTTTTAACAGCTGAAATAATAAAAGGAGTGCTTCTTTTAATATGGCTCGGACCAGGTTTTCTTCAGTATTCTCTGTTGTTTTTTAACACCCATTGTTTAGTATCACTTTTTCTTGAGGTTATTATGAGCTAGCATGCAGCAGACAGCGCTCCCTAATCTTATGGGACCAACAAGTGTACAGAAACAGCTGAGAACAGTGATGAAAACCTTGTCTGAGCCATATTAAAAGGAGCGCTCCTTTTATCATTTCAGATGTGAAAAAAAAGTACTAAAGCAGACTCAAAATGGGGAAGAAAGGGTATTGTACAAGGCAGGAGATAAGAGGCACCCTAAAACAGAATAAAAAAGTACAGATCAAAATTTTCACCATAATAGGCACTCCTGCTTTAAAATCTGTATTTTTACTGCCATGGGACATCTTCATAAGGATTCCACCCTTCCCCTCTATTAGTTCACCATGCAGCAGCCGTGTGGTCACAATGTCATTTTTGGTAGCCTTAATGTCATCAAAAAACAAGGGCGGTGGGGGTGAGGTAAGTGTAGTGCGCCATGTAAATAAAAGGGTTAAAGTGGATTTAAAATGTGGAAAGAAGGATATCGTACAAGACAGGAGGCAAGGGACAAATTTAAAGGGGAGCATAAAAGTAATAGGTCAAAATTGTCACCGTAACATGTGCTACTGTTACGAAACTGGACAAAAAAAATCTGACTACTTTTTTTCACTATAAAATATTCTAGGCATCTTCCAGTTTCATTTAGTGGTAACATTTTCTAGTTCCACCAAAATATAAGTATTTTATAAAATGTTTTAATTTATTTTTTTGCCCTCAGGAATAAAAGATGGCTGTCAGAAGAGCCTTGGGCATCATAGGGAAAGGGGAAATTGTTTAACCAGGAAAGGCACACTAAGCTGGAGCTTGTTTCCAGGTGCGACCTGGGAGCACAAGGAAGTTAAGTGACTTGCTCAGGGTCACACAGTATGCAAGTGGAAGCTGTGGGATTCAAACCCAGGTCTGGTCTGCTGGATGTCACCAGATTTGCAGCTCAGAGCCTTAGACCACTGCGCTATACTGCCTCCCATCATAAAACGCTGGAGCATGGGGCGGGAGCCAGCAATAGGGAAGTGGAAGGGATGATGTAGCTGGCCCCTCGGGGGCAAATTACGATCCCTTCCCTTCCTTGGAGGGCATCATAAATAATTATGAAAGTGCCACAAAGGCGCTCCAGTGGAGGTAAGGCAGCTTCCTCTTATTTGTTGTAGCACTGAGAAAGGTGCTCTTTAATACAACGTGGAAAAGTAAAATGGATTACTCTTTTCATTTTGGTACCTACAGTTGTTAACAAGCCCAAGCCAACCTGCATTTATTAAAAGAAACCATTTATGCATTTCTGACTTGCTATAAGCTAAAAAAAGGAAAAAGCCATGCACAGGCCACCAGGTGTCGGCGCAGCAGCGTGTCACACTGGCAGGCTGGTCACCTAGGTTCCGGAGTGGATTTGGGCACTGGTATCTGGCAGCCAATGGCTGGTAAGAATGCTGCTTATAACAGGTGGTCTGCACCTGGAGAGGGTTGACGAGGTGTTCTGCTGCTGCAGTGACCACAGATGGTGGGTTGAGGGAGTCAGCTCCTGCCACCAGAGGATGGTTGCATTTCTGCAAGCTGACGGCTGGATTTATGTGACACCGCAATAGGGTAGTGGCCCAGTCAAAGGGCATTAAATGGGGCGAAAACCAAGCCAGAGATCTTGCTTGGCTCTATGAGCCAAAACACAAGCTGAGCCCTGGCTGTTGCAGGCTCTCCTTTACGTTACTAACAGTGTCCCTCAGGAGTTTGCTCGGGAGGAGTTGAAAGTTTTAGCCACTGCACTAACTGCTCACACGGACAACAAGTTTTGGTTTGATCATAACTGGCTCAGCTTGACCTTGGCCCTCAATGGCTCATAGTGGTCGAGTTCAGCGGAGCTAGAAACTAGGGGCTGGATTTTCAGAACAGCAAGAATGCGGCAAGCCCCAAGTGCACTGAAGATATGGTGCACCGGACTGGCTGGCGATTGGGATTTTCGATCCCATGTGGCAATCACTGCAAGTTAGGCCAACGTTTTCTAGTCTAGCATGCGGCACACCTGGGGACACATTTTACGGTAGTTACATCAAAGATTCGGCCCAAGCTGACGTAAAGCAGGTAAGCTGTCACGACTGCATCCAGCCTACCAAAATTGGGCTCAGTTGGTGACAAAGGGGATTGGCCAGCTGTGTCAGTGCAAGGGCTGAACACAGGGCTTGATGCAAGCCGGTGTCACCCTTTGAAAATCGAGTGCCCCCCCCCCGAAGTGGGAGCCAGGCTTGAGCCCGCTCTGGCTTGCCCGCTTCTACTGTTGTCTCCTCAGTGCTGTGAGATGGAGTGAGTCAGCTGGGGCTAGCTCAGCAGAATGGTGGCACTGAATTGTGCTGCCACTTGAGAGACCAGGCTAGGGGGGAGGTTTACGTGCTAGCCTGGGATCCCACACTGGTGGTAGCTGGGTGCGGTGCGGAGGTGTGGCGCTCAGCTGTCCAGGAGGGAGACAGTGTGCCACCTGGAATTCATGCTCCCCTTGCTGGCAGACCTTGGAGCACTACTGATGTTAGATGCAGAAAAGGAGAGATATAGCCGGGTGACCCCCAACACTAGGGCAAGGGTGGGGGAGACATAAGGAACCAAAATGGGGAAAAATGATAACCAGAACAGCAAAACAAATGAACTGTAATCCCTGTATCTTGCCATTTACTTACGGATGGGACTACTTGCATGGTCCTTTGTCCGATCCATCACTTTTTCCTGTGCATCATAAAGTGGGAGATCCTCCTCTCTCTTAAACAGGGACAACAGGTGCTCCTTTGGGACTGGGTAACCTGCAGTTATTAAAATAAACATTTGTACAAATCTTACTTGTCATGATACACTTTATTAAAACATACACACACACACACACACACACACACACACACACACATACACTCTTACAATTAACACAAAGCCAGTAGGCCTTCCTCCTACTAGTGAAATACTAACATCTACAATTCTTGCACTGTCACTTAAATGGTGGTGCTAGGAAAAGATCGACTCTGCCCCCTGAGGAGTTGCTGGGTGCAACAAAGAGTTGGGATGTTAGTCATTCAGGTAATGGTCTTCAATAAAATGTGCACTTGGCGCCTTTGAAAAGTTAGATTTTGGAGTAGTTCCATTTGTACGAGCTCAAGTGTGTAACAGTGAACACTCACTCCCAGACTTGTTTCCCCCAGTAGGTGGGAAATCATCAGGAGACGTCTACAGGAGGCGACAAGGTCCTGTGTAAGGGTGAGACACAAGGATGGTAGATCCAGTAGGCCATGCTGGTGGACCAGGGAGGTCCTGGAGGTGGTGAAGGAAAAAAGAGCAGCCTACCGTAGGTTCAAGGGATCGAGAGGGGTCATGAATAGGGATGAGTGTCATCACACAACCAGTCAGGTTACCAGGGTGGTGAGGGGGGCCAAGCAAAGATGGAACAGAAATTGGCACGGGGATCAGGAAGGGAGAAAAAGGGTTCTTTTGGTATATTGGGGAGATGAGGAGGGTAAAGAGACAGTTTAGCAGATTGAGGACGATGAGAGGGTGGGAGAATAAGTGGAGGTGCTCAATGAATACTTTGCATTCGTTTTCACTAAGGAGCGGGGAGTCTCAGAAAAAGGGGGCATAGGGGATGGATGGGGCAGGGCCCTTGCAAGTTAGGGTACCTTTTGACAGTGTGGGGGGGCTCAGGGAACTGGCTCACATGGGTGAGAGAGTGCAGGATTGGATCGGGGGGGTGGGAGCACAGATGGGGAAATTTCCGATGATAGGGTGTCGGAAGCCCTCCGGTCCCTGAAAAAGGACAAATCCCCTGGTCCTGATGGGATCCATCCAAGGGTATTGTGGGAACTGGCTGAGAACCTAGCCAAGCCACTAGTGGCCCTTTTTAATGCTTCTCTGCAGACAGGAAGGGAGGCGAAGGATTAGAGGGAGGCACATATTGTGCCCATTCATAAAGGGGGATCTAGGGAGGAGCCGGGGAACTACAGGCCAGTCAGCCTGACATCAGTGGTGGGCAAACTGATGGAGACCATAGTAAAGGAGAGGCTGGGGGTGTTCATGGCGGAACGGGGGTTCCTGGATGATCGCCGGCATGGCTCCCTCAAGGGGGATCATGTCAAGCTAACCCCGTGGAGGTCTACGAATGGGTAATGGCTGCACTCGACCAGGGTAGATTGGCTGATGTCATCTTCCTAGGCTTCAGCAAGGCGTTTGACTCGGTCCCCCACCCTGGTCTGCTGGACACGCTGGGGAAGATGGGGTGGGAGCACAAATGGTCAGATGGATTGGTAGCTGGCTTTCTGGGCATATCCAGTGGGTCGTGTTGGGGGGGGCGGTAGTCTCATCCCCCAGGGAGGTCATCAGCGGGGTTCCACAGGAATCGGTCCTGGGACTGCTCCCGTTTAATGCCTACATCTCTGACATCAGGGTGGTCATCAGGAGTAAACTGAGTCTCTTTGTGAATGACTCTAAGCTGGGGGAGATGGTGGATGGGGAGGAGGGTAGGGGTGCCCTCCAGAGAGACCTGGATGTTCTAGGGGGATGGCCACATACCTGGAAGCTAGGGTTCAACATTGCAAAATGTAGGGTGCTTCACCTGGGGCAGGGAAACCCGGGTCAGGAGTACACCCTAGGAGGGGACATACTGCAGGTCTCAAGTGGGGAGAAGGACTTGTGGGTGTTGGTGGATGCCAAAATGAATAATTCAGAACAGTGTAAGAGGGCTGCAGCCAGGGCAAACAGAATGCTGGGCTGTATCACCAGGGGGATCACCTCAAGAAATGGGGAGGTGATTCTACCACAGTATAACTGCCTTGTCAGGCTGCACCTCGAGTACTGCATGCAGTTTTGATGACTGCACCACAGGAAGGACATTCAACTCCTGGAGAAGGTTCAGAGGTGGGCAACCAGGATGATCCGGGGTCTGGGGGAAAGGACTTATCAAGACAGACTTGAGGAGCTTGACCTGTTCTCACTGGAGGAAAGGAGAGACGGGGGACATGATTGAGGTCCTTGAATATCTAAAAGGGGTAAATAAGGTATGCCTGCAAGAGATATTTCAGAGGAAGGTGGGAGGGGCCTCTAGAGGGCATGGATGGAGGCTGGAGGGAGGGAGACTTAGGGGGGAAAAGAGGAGGCGATACTTCACTGAAAGGGTCTTGGATCCATGGAATGCACTGCCTGAGGAACTGGTGGAGGTGTCGACGGTGGAAGGATTCAAGAGAGGCTGGGACAGGTACAGGAAAGAGGTAAAGAGGAGGGCCACCTGTCGGGGGGAGGGAAACGCAGCCTGGGGGATGGGGAATAGGGTGAGAAGGCAGGAGAATGGATGCGGTGCCCCTTAAGGGTGCTGATTCTCGAGCAGACTCAATAGACCATTGGGCCTACTCTGCTGGCATTTTAGTATGTTAGTACTGCATCTTCTTAGCTGCAAATACACTGATGGCCCAATGGTAATGCATTCTGCCAATGTGTGAGTGGTCTTGCGAGCAAGTGGAACCTCCATGGCGAGTGAAGTGCTCCTGCTGAGGGGGAGGGGAGAGAGAGAGAGAGAGAGAAGGGAGGGAGGGAGGAGGGAGGGAGAGAGAGAGAGAGAGAGAGAGAGAGAGAGAGGGAGGAGAGAGAGAGAGAGAGAGAGAGGGACGGGAGGGAGAGAGAGAGAGAGAGAGAGAGGAGAGGGAGGGAGAGAGAGAGAGAGACAGAGAGGGAGGGGAGGGGAGGGAGGAGAGAGAGTACATATATATATATATATACATATATATATATATATATATATATATATATATATATATATATATATATATACACACATATACATATACACATATATATATATCTCGTTGGAGGTGGGGCACTGCTGTGCCATTCTTACAGTGCCCGCCCCCCCATGGTAGTCAGAAAAGGCTGTGGCATGAGGATCCCCATGTCTTTCACTAGGAAGGCTGTGGAGATGGGGCAGCTTGCTGTGCTGATAAGTGGGTGGGGGACATGATGGAAGGGCATTGGCCAGTGTGTTGAGTGACTGCGCCATGCTAATGGGTCTCAGGCATGGCCTGCCCGATAGTCTAGCAGCTGGCGAGTTGCCTGCCATGCCTCATGACCCAGGTCCACGCCCTGAGCTCAAATCACATTGTGTGCCCCTTTCGAGCTCTCACCACTGCTATTTCGGGGGGGGGGGGGTGCAGGAAGAGATGAGGCAATAAAGCAGAAAATCTTGCCAGTCGCAGAAGGAAAGGGACGATCCTCATGGGTCTCACACGATCGCCATGCAACAGACCCCTCATTGCCCTTTGACCTATAAATAAATTAAAAATAAAGCGAGGTCGGACCATCAGCACAGCGGGATCACTACCACTCAAGACGCTAGCAACCCGCTTTCAGGAACAAGCGTCGGTCGTCTATGGCAGATGGGGAGGAAGGGAAGCTTCTCCTTCAGAATGACTGCCGACTTGTGGAGACCCGTTGGCAGCAGAGCTGGGAACACCAGAAGGGGGTAGGGTCGCAGCTGGATGTCCGTCATGCATGCGTGCCAACGCAAGCATGGGTGGCCGCATCACTGTATACCAGCACCCCGGGGAGAAAACAAGGCATCCAGGAGGAAAATGTCAGCCGTCCAAGTGGCAACCCCACAGACTCTCGATGAACAACATAGTAAATCTTTCACCACATTGTGATCCTGGCTACGTTGTGGATAACCAGTGAGTAGGTTGGTGATGGGGTTGGGAGGTGCCAACGGATGTGACCAAAATGCAAAAAACAAAACTGTATAGAAAAACAAACAAACACAGTCATGCTACCCAGAAGTTGGCTAAATGAACTCACTCAGTCAAATGTGTAGCAAAAGTAACGATTGTTATTCAGGAAGCAAAGAGACATGCAGACAGATCTCTTCATGTCGAACAACACTCCATAACTAAATTTAAGCAATAATGCACGCCGGGGTGTGTGTTGCTGTGGGATTTACCCACGCCTTGTGTGGTGTCATGAGGTGCAGCTGAGTGACTTTTACCACACAAAAAGTGTGTAAATCCCACTACTACACACATCCTGAAGTGCATTATTGTGATTATAAAACAAATCTGTCATTAAAAAAAAAAAAAATAAAAAAATGAATTAGCTTCAAAGGAAGTAAACAACTGATCAGCGGGATTTTTACTGGTTGTCTGTTGCAGGCTTTACTCACGTCATGTGACATGTTCTGACTAATGAGGTTACAGGATTTTTGTGACCCATTTTGTAACGTTGCTTCATCAGGGTGACAGGTTCTTGGGAGGGGGCCTTTGATTCCAATCTTAAATAACAGTCTTTCTTTTTGTTTATGTCGTATTAAGCAGTGTGCCTGGATTCCAGATCTCCCATGGCACACGCTGCTAAAATGCAAATGCAGATAGACGTCTCTTAGTCCATTCTGCTTACTATGTTCAGAATACATGTTGAGGGAAATGATGCTTTGCTTCAGTTCTGCTGTCTCTGATCAGAGAGGGCGTTCACTGCACTGCTCGTACAGTGGCTCCTGGCAGAGGAGGTGCCGGCGACAGCATGCAGGACCATGCATCTCTCAAGCACCTCTGTCCAGGCCAGTCGCGTAATCAGCAGAAGTGCTACACCAGCATGCCGCATGGTGGACGTCATCACCCCCACACCAGCAGCCCACCAACACGCACTTGGAATCTCTCCAGTCAGCAGCAAGGTTAGTTGGACGCTCCTCTTCTAGGCTAGTTGAGGCCCCGGCAGGAAGCAGCCAGCCATGGAGTAAGTCAGGCCCCAGCAGGAACCAGCCAGCCATGGAGTAACTCAAGCAAGGTGCACATTCCTTCTCTAGGCTAGAGGAGACCCCTGGTAGGGACAATCCAGCCACAGAGTAACTCGGGCAAGGTGCACATTCCTTCTCTGGGCTAGAGGAGGCCCCTGGTAGGGACAATCCAGCCACAGAGTAATTCAGGCAAGGTGTACATTCCTCTTCTAGGCCAGAGGAGGCCCCAGGCAAGGACAAGCCAGCCATGGAGTAACTCGGCAGCAGCACATTCCTTCTGACTAGAGAAGGCCCCGGGACAATCCAGCCACAGAGTAACTCGGGCAAGGTGCACATTCCTTCTCTAGGCTAGAGGAGGCCCCTGGTAGGGACAATCCAGCCACAGAGTAATTCAGGCAAGGTGTACATTCCTCTTCTAGGCCAGAGGAGGCCCCAGGCAAGGACAAGCCAGCCATGGAGTAACTCGGGCAAGGTGCACATTCCTTCTCTGGACTAGAGAAGGCCCCTGGTAGGGACAATCCAGCCACAGAGTAACTCGGGCAAGGTGCACATTCCTTCTCTAGGCTAGAGGAGGCCCCTGGTAGGGACAAACCAGCCACAGAGTAATTCAGGCAAGGCGTACATTCCTCTTCTAGGCCAGAGGAGTGCCCAGGCAAGGACAAGCCAGCTATGGAGTAACTCGAGCAAGATGCACATTCCTTCTCTAGGATAGAGGAGGCCCCCCGGTAGGGACAATCCAGTCACACAGTAAGTCAGGCAAGGTGCACATTCCTTCTCTAGGCTAGAGGAGGCCCCCCGGTAGGGACAAGCTAGTCCCATGGGATGCTGAAGCAACTGTAGGTCAGGTCGGTGCCTGAAGACAGCAGGGAGTTGCATGGTGGGTAGGAGGAGCTTGTGGGGCCCGAAGGAGAGAAGTGCAATGGGCAAGTGAGAGAGGGCAAATAAGATATGCTAAAGCTGAATCAAAATGGGGAAAAGGTGCAATTAAAATAGAATAAAAAGGTATAGGACACAATGTACATTTTAACACATGCTGCTGCTGCTTTAACCAAACCATGCAGATACTTTTGATGATACAGAGATGGAAATGGGCATCTCCAATGGCCTGACAGTAACTCATTGCGCTACCTGGTGATGTGGGCCCCTGTGGTGGGTCAAAAGAGCAGTCAGGATGCATGTATCTCTGCCCCCTTTTCAGGGTCATGGTTTAGTTTTAGTTTTTATTTCACACAAAATCCCTTAGGCAGGGCCTATTTTCAAATGATTTAGAGTCAGGTGTACTGACTTTTTTTTCCAGTTAATGCTGTTTAGCCCCTGTTTACCAGGCAGCCCCCTTCATGCCTACCACCCAAGCCCCATCATCCTGACACTGGTATGTGTGTCCAGTTTGCAGTCTAGTGCAAGGCCACAGGTCCTGTTAAGCAGACTTCTTGATCCAGGATAGCACGCTGTCATTTGCAGACCAATAAACCACCATGCCACAGTCAAAAGCACTGGATGAGGAGCTTCCTTATTTCCAGGAATAAGTTCTTCTTTTGCCTGTAGATGAATCTAAGTTTGGAATGTATGGCCTTAACTAATTGGCCTCCGAGGTCAGTGAACGACAGGGTGCAGTCAAGAATCAGGCCAAGGTATTTAAAATTTTTGACCTGCTCGAGGGTAGCACCGGATAGTAGTCATAGACAGTGAAGGGGAGAGGTCTGTCTTGTTGCATGTGCCAAACAGCATGCATTTTGTTTTTTTAATGTTCATAACCAGAAGGTTTGGGGGTGAGCAGGCTGAATAGAATTAAAGTACTGTTGTGGCATCATTCTCAGGTTGTCCAGATTTTCTTTCCATCCGAGAAGATTTCAGCATCATTGGCGTAGAGGATTATGTTGGTGGATCTGCATACAGATGTGAGGGAGTTCAGGAATAGGTTAAACTGTAATGGCTTAAGTATGGAGTCTTGTGGGACCCCAACTGATACAGGTCTATTTACAGAGAGTGCATTCCTACAGTTTACTGCTTCTGACCCGCAAGACAAGTAATCTATGAACCAACAGACCGTGTCTGAAGACGGGTCCAGTGAATTAAGTTTCTGGCAAAGAACTGCATGACTAACAAGATCAGAGGCCTTGGTCAAGTCTATGAAACTAGGGCCTGCCAGTAAAATTCACAATCAAGTGCACTAATGCACCAGTTCAGTGAACCTCGAGTAGGCTGCGGTCACTGCACTGATGTTTTTCCTAAAGCGCTGCTGTTCTTTGGCCTGTAACTCATGTTTGTATAAGTAGTCAACCAGTTGGTCATTAACGATCCTCTCAAGTGTTTTAGATAAAGAGGGCAGGACTGAGATAGGTCGACAGCTGGTTGGCATCACCACCTTTGAATATAGGGACTACGCGTGCTTTTGTCCATGGACCTGGAAATTGGCTAGTGCTTAGAGACAGGTTAAAGTTTAGTTGCAGAGGGTAGGTGACTTCCCCAAGTCCATACCTTCAACAGCTTCATGTTGATGTTTTTAGGGCAAAATCTGGTCTTAATTTTGATCCTGGACCAGTAGTCATAAACATCTGCCCAGGTAAGCTGTTTGAAGTAGAACCTGGGGATGTTTTGGTCTTGGGGTGGGGGGGGGAACCCCCTGTGGGACAGAGTGAGTGAAGGGGGTCTGGTATATGAGCCGAGAGGTCACTGAAGGGTTAGTTAAAGGTATCAGCAATGCACTTGTCACACACCATAGTTGATGGTGCTCTACAGGAGTTCAGTGAAGGTTTGGGGTGGGGGGTAAAACTCCCAATCCATGACTGTCCCTATGATGGCCAACAGTATTTACAAGCTGCATGCCACAATCCTCATTCTGCCAAGGTTGTCGCAACTAGGAAGGTCATGGGTTTTGAGTATGATGGGGGAAATCCATAGCAGATATACATTTATATAGGTTCTACTACAGTGTGCCGAGGCCACATACAGAGTGCTCCTCTGCACAGCGGAGGGATGCCTATATTTCTCAACAAATGCAGCACCTGGTGATGTGTCACTGTACTTATAAAACAGCCCATTATTAGGTTGGCACATAGAAATAGCAGTTGGGCTACCACTCACTATGCTAGCAACCCAGGTTTGGGAACAGGCATTGGTCATCACAGGCTAGCTGAGTTGGGGGGGAGAGGATTGACTGACTAAGGGACAGCTCTCTTCCCTCAGGGTGGGGGACTCAGCTTCTCAACTGCCACTGGGCAGAGGTGAGGTAGTAGTGCACATGAGGACTCCAGGATAGGCTGCTGAGAGAAGCTGGTACATATGTACACCACCACATGTGTACGTGTCACTGCACGCTTGCACCCTAGAAGGAAAAATTGGAAAAAAATGCCCTGGCCCAGTCTACAGGCTGAAAAAGGAAGATGTAAAAATGGAAAGGGGGGGGGGTTTCCACAGGAAATGAACAGTTCTCAGAAATTCCCAAAGCAGCCTCTACCGATGTACGATTAAATGAAAAAGTTCTCTGTCTCAGAGCAAAAGGATGAGTGGGCGCCAAACAAATTTTAATGCAGGCAGTCTTTTCAGTTTCAATAATATATCTCTTTATTATATAAAATACTAAGCGACTCAACGTTTCACCTACTGCGTAGGCTTTTTCAAGAGATGCCTTTAAAATATGGTTTCCCAAAATTCAGAGACTGTTATTCTTCAGTAACATAGTCCTCTACAACAGATTTTCAAAAATTCTAAACATGTCTTATATCACAAAGACATATAGCATGTCTAGATCTCACAACATTCCTTGATATTCTTTTTTTATTGTTTCGTTAATTTTATTGTCCCCTCAGGTTCCTGGCATGCTCGGTTCATCCTTATGCGTCAGACGCCGACGTGTTTAGAATTTTTGAAAATCTGTTGTAGAGGACTATGTTACTGAAGAATAACAGTCTCTGAATTTTGGAAAACCATATTTAAAAGGCATCTCTTGAAAAAGCCTATGCAGTAGGTGAAACGTTGAGTTGTTTGCCATTTTTATATAATAAAGAGATATATTATCAAAACTGGAAGAGACTGTCTGCATTAAAATTTGTTCAGCACCCACCATCCTTTTGCTCTGAGACAGAGAATCATTTTCCAGTCTACTGGCACCATACAACTGACATGGCAGGACACCCAAACCATGTCTAGTCCTCAGCTACAGGGGCTGGATAGCCAGTAGGTCCAGTAGAAGGTCACTGATGGGGCTGGGAAGGGTGCAACGGACTAGGGGATGGAGGAGCAGAAATGGATTATGGGGGGAGGGACAGCCTGTTAACTGGCAATCTATACCTGGTCTTGGTATAGCACTGAGACATGTAAATTGCAAACTGGAGCTATTCATATCTCTGATTATACAGGATCCCTATGTACGCTCCCACCGTTGCTCCCCGGCTCATATGTCATTCTTGGGACAGCCGGATGAACCAGATAAAATCTTAATTACTAAAGGAACTGTAAGTAAAGAAATTTAAACTGTTTGCAGAAGTACTAATTGGTCCCTGCCTCACACTGTGGTGGGGCCCGATTATAGTTGGACATTTCCCTTTTTTTTTTGGTATTTAAACATTTTACTGCAGACGCAGAAGTACAACAACACATCACAGGCAATGCTGGACAAGGAAAACATATGCCAAGTGCGTACAAAAATAGGAGTCTACTAAATGAATACAGGCGCAGCCTAAACGGTGCTGCTCCACTATACAACTCTGGAACCAAATACATACTAACATACTAAATTGTCAGCAGAATAGGCCTAACGGTCTTTCATGTCTGCTCGTTTGGTCAGCCCCCACCCTGGGAGCTGACCTTGCTGCCCCCCTCACCCTCTCTGGCTTCTCCCTTCCCAGTCCCGGATATTCTCGCTGCACTGGATTTTGCTTCCAGAACCCTTCCCCTGTACCTGTCCCACCCCCTCTTGAACCCCTCCACCGTCTCTGCCCCCACCAGCCCCTGGCAGTGCATTCCATGGCGCCACCACCCTCTCAGTGAAGTAGCACCTCCTCCTTTCTCCCTGAATCTCCTCCCTCCAGCTTCCACCCATGCCCTCTAGTTGCCCCTCCCTTCCTTCGAAGCACCCCGACTGCTCCTACCTTATTTACCCCCTTCATGTACCTGAAGACCTCTATAATGTCCCCCCGGTCCCTTCTCTCTTCCAATGTGTACTTGTTTAGCTTTTCGAGCCTCTCCCCATAGGTCCTGTCCTCCAAGCCCCAAATAATTTTGGTTGCCCTCCTCTGGACCCTCTCCAGGAGTTCAATGTCCCTCTTTAAGTGTGGCCTCCAAAACTGCATGCAGTACTCGCGGTGTGGCCTCACCAAGCAGTTATACAGAGGGAGTATCACTTCCCTCCTTCTGGAGGTGATCCCCCCTGGCGATGCATCCCAGCATCCTGTTGATCTTGGCCGCTGTCCTCCTACAAGTCTCCAAGTTGTTCATCTTGACATCCACCTCCACTCCCAGGTCCCTCTCAGCCATCGAGACTTGTAGCATCCCCCCCCCCCCGGGTGTACACTTGGCCCTGGTTTCTGGCTCCCATGTGCAGTACCTTGCATTTCCCTGCATTGAACTTCAGCTTCCACTTTCTAGACCACCTTTCCAGAGCCTCCAGGTCCCACTATAGGGCCACCCTTCCCTCTTCCCCATCCACCACCGTCCCCAGTTTTGAGTCATCCGCAAAGAGACTCATCTCATTCCCGATACCCGTCCTTATGTCAGAGATGTAGGTGTTGAACAGGAGGGGCCCAAGGACCGATCCCTGCGGGACCCCACTAATAAATAGAACACGTAAAAGTACAAATGTGCAGAGGAAATCACCCCATGACTTTTAATGAGAATTATACGCAAACCCTGAGGGGGTTTATTAAAGCATCTCACACCGAGGAAGTGCACAGAATTCGAGTTTACACTCTTTCCCGTGTGTTGCCTTATGTAATTGCTGGGACTGTTTTTTTTTTTTGCCAACCAGTTCTGTTGAAATAAACCATTTGACAAGCAGGAGACGAGTATGAACTGTGGTTTATTTAATATCCCTTTTTCCCCACAAATAGATGCTGTTTATGATGGTAAATTTATTGAAAATTGCTGTGAACAGAAGTCCAAAAAGTGTGAAAAATGTATTAGGTTCAGCTCCGAATACTGGTCTCCATGGCAGTATTCTAATTAGGCAGGTTCAGAGGTCACCGGTTTGCATGCAGCAAGAGAGAGGGATCAATATTTCCCTTTCATGTAGGTCAGAAACTTGGAATCATGATGCCATCACAAGTCAGTTTTTGTGGAGGTAATCCTGAAGATGTATTGTGCTGAGGTGAGTTTTTATCACAAAGCAGTTTGAGGGAAAAGTAGTGCGGATGATAGCTGCACAGTAGAGCAAGTGCAGGCTGTCACTTTCACTTTCCATAGGGAAAACTGGTGCGTGTTCGCCATTATAATTTGCGGGTTATAATGGTGAATTATAACCAGCTTTTCCTATGGAAAGAAACCGTACCCAGTATTACATAATACATGGGGAGGTGTGTATAATGAGATTTTTAGACACACTCACGGTATTAGATGCTACATAAACCTTAAGAGTGGCCAGCCTGCTGGTGCAGTGGTTGGGCTTCCACTTGTGACACCGAAGCCCTGGGTTCAGGAATGGACCCGGGAGTTGGAGGCATGGTAGGGAAGTCGGAGGGATGGTAGGGGAAGGAGGAGGAGGAGGATCAAGCATCCTCGGATTGCTCTTCTCTTCCCTTCCTCTGGGGCAACCAGCAAATTATTGACCCCTGGCGGAGGCCGGAGGGGGGGGAAATACAGCTGCCAGAGCCGAGCTGTCAGCACCATGTCACTGCACACCATGCCTCCCAGGGAGCTATACTCTGAAAAACTGCTGCCAGCTCCATGTGTGATGCCCAGCTTCTCCAGCTGTGCTCCCCCCGCTCTGCCTGGCCAGTGCCGAGCCATACAAGACTCCATCGGGATTGGCCTGGTCCACAGCCCTGTCCCGGGGGGGCAAGACAGGCAGGACCCAAGGTGGATTCCTCTGCCAGGACCGTCACAGCCTTCTGTAGGACCATTCCTGCTTGGCAGCCCTGCTCAGAGGGGGCAAGCCTGGATGATTGTCGTCCAAGGTAAGTCCCAGGGGGTTGGGGCTGAACTCTCAGAGGTCTGGCACCAAAAAAGCACAGTAAATTAAAAAATAAACAAATAAACCTCAAGAGCAAAGCTCTACAGCTTTACACAAGCATCCAACACCGAGGGTGTTTGTAAAAGTGAGTTTTACACATTACCTCAAGTTTTGTTTTATATAATTACTGTAAAGCGATTTTTCACCACAGCAATTATATAAATACAACTTGATCTCTGTGCTGGTAGCCGTGGTCAGGCTGATGCAAGGAGACAGTGTGTGCATGTGTGGAGCAAGGGAAACTTAGTGCATGTTTGCCATTATAACCAGCTTCTTATAACAGCAAATTATAACTGGGTTTCGCTATGGGAGAAAACACTCCCCAGTTATTATATTCCTGTAATGCACACCCTGTTGTGGCTTATCACTTACTTATAGACATGCTTTATTGATATATTTATTTATTTAAGGAGTTCCAGCAGGAAGGGCCTACTGAGGTGTAAATAGCCCATTTCCAGATGCCTCCTGGGGGTGGGATACATAGGGGAGCATAATGCCACAGGGGCAAAACGGAGTAAAAGCAAGCAAAACATACACGTGCGTACAATGATTAAGTGGAGAATTATCATACAGTGACTTGGGTAAATGGAGTATTGGAATACTGTATCACAGGGATGGTGTAAGCAGTGCAGTTATAAAAATAACGAACAATTAAACAAAGAATAGAGAATGTGGTTGGTAATCTGGTTTATCCAATCAAAGAGCAGTATTTGTGACGGCCATTCTGACCAAATTTTATGAGCTCAGATAATCCACACTGTCTACAAGAAACCCCAGACAGTGGATCCCTGTGGCCTGGATATTACTGAATGGATCAGATGATCAGACATCCAGCAACATTATTCCAAGAGTGCATGGCCATCTTATCTGATAGCCGGGACTATCCACCCAGACTGAAATAGGGGAGCCAACTGCAGTTAAGGACCAGAATGGTTAACGCACCATCCAAGCATCTCTAAAACGGAGTCTGTGTGCTCTGCCTCAGTTGGTGCCCCGTACGGTACAGACCTTCCCCCACAGTAACAAGCTCCCAGTGCCCTGGCTGCTGTCTACTGTGCCCCAGCAGTGCCCTGGTAACCATAGCTAGAGCCGCTACTGGCAATGCCCCCCCCACCGACTGCAGTTCCTTCCATCCAAGCACAAAAGGCAACCTGTCCTTAGATACAGTAAGCGGTTATATGGCAGAGCCTATACTTACCTAACGAAGTCATAGTTTCATAATTATCCTCCATCACTTCTCTGTATAGCACCTTCTCCTGTTCCGTTAACGTTTTCCATTCCTCTTCAGAGAAAGTGACTGTAACATCCTGAAATGTTTCTGGCAACTGAAAGAGCATTAAATAAAAAAGTTAATCATCCGTGTGTAGTGTATGCTTGTGATACCTTTGGGAAGGCAAGTTGTACCCCCTGGACATCTATCCTGCAGGCAGACTGTACTTTAGAATTTACTCATTTACCCTGCCCCCTCACCCATGGTGGCACAAGACAGGGTGTACCCCCAAGCACTTCCCTACAGACTGTAACATGCCTCACAGGGCATCCTACTTCACCCACCTCCCCCCAGACCACCCCAAAATGCAGAACGCTGCCTGAAGTGCATGCCAATAACAACACGGGCATTCAGTTTCAGGGCGCTCCGAGATACAGGTACCTGCATCCTTTATGCACATTCTCTGCACTGGGACATGCATGAATTCATGCCACATGTCCAGAGGCACTCGCAATACCAGGCAATAGAAGGCCAAGGAGTCCTGAGGGCCTACACAATGAGCATGTGTGGGTCGAGGTGGTCTGTTTTTTGCCCCCTCACAGCATGCTGTGCGTTGCGCATGTCATGGGGGATGGGGGTCTGTTTTTTGGCCCCTCACAGCATGCTCTGTATTGCACATGTCATGGGGATGGGGTGTTTTCCGCACACTTCTGACCAGGACTACAACATAGAAATATAGAAACATAGAAGCTGACAGCTGATAAGGACCGCAAGACCCATCCAGTCTGCCCATTTCTTTTTCTACCTTATGAATGTGCCATCGGCCTTTGTTCTGTCAATGGTATATCTATTCATACTCATCTGTATTGCTCCCTTAAGTCTATCCCAACAGCCTTTCCATGCTCCTTTTCTCTTAACTAAATAGTCTGTACTGTCATGTCTCTTAGCTTGTTACAATGTAATTTTAATTACAGCTAATCATCATCCCTTACCTCACCAAATTCTTCTCATCCTATCCTATCCCACCTCCATACACTTTCCTCCCTGCCCCAATTACTCCTCTTTCCTTTTGCATTCCATCTTCCTTGACTACTAGATGGCACTTTTGCTTGTTTTAACTTAATCGACTGCTACCTAAATGTTGCCTGATGATTTTTACTGTTGCCCTGCCTTATTTCTATTGTTCTATAATGTTGCAGAATCAGTTGTATCTATTTGTATTCTAGCTGTTCCCACTACTTGCACTGTATTACTATTTTCGAATGCACTTGCTGTTTATATGATTGTACTGTCATTTTTGTTCAAAATGTTTTGTTTCTGTATTCTCCCGGGTCGTGCCTGAAAATAGTCATTGCTATGGCTAGTGCACCTGCACCTTTGCTATGGCTAGTGCAACAAAAACTAAATAAATAAATAAATCCCATGCCTGTTTGAAGCCCTGCACTGTATTCAGATCCACCACTTCCTGAGATAGGCCGTTCCATGCATCCACCACCCTTTCTGTGAAAAAGAACTTCCTCATATTACCCCTTAATCGGCCTCCCTCTAATTTCATGCTGTGTCCTCTGGTCCTGCTATTTTTCTTATACTGAAACATGTTAGACTCTTTCACTCTCCCTTCTTTGCTCTAGGGTACACATATTGAGCTCCGATAATCTGTCCTCGCATGTTTTCTGATGCAGACCTGCATCATTTTGGTTGCCCTTCTCTGGACTGCCTCCATTTGTTAATGTCCTTGTGAAGGTGTGGCCTCCAGTACTGGCTAAACATTTGAAGTTCAAGAATTTACTTGTTATTGTTGCTGTGAATCTGTCAGTTTGTTTTTCAGTGTAGCCTGTCCATGATGTCAACGCTTCGACTCTAATATCAGGTTGAGAGGACGGTGAATGGCTTATTTTTTAATTAATTTATTTTGTAAGAAAAATGGACTTTGTTTGTTTTAACACTTGCAAACCTGTTGGACTCCAGCCCCACTGAGAAGTCTGCTTCAGTGCAAGGCACGCGGTACTCCAGATGGGGCCTAACCAGTGTCTTGTAAAGGGGGATTATTATTCCCTCTTATGACTTGTGATACCCCTTCTAATACACCCTAACATCCTCCTAACCTTACCTACTACTTTAGTGGTCTGCTTGGATGATTTCAGGTCATCTGTGATGATGATGCACAAGTCTCTTTCTTCCCTTGTGACTGCCAGCAGCTCCCCTCCCAGCCTATAGGTGGCTTCAGGGTTTCTCTTCCCTATGTGCATGATATTGCACTTCTTTGCATTAAACCCCAGTTGCCACTCTTCTGACCATTTTGCCAGTTTATCCAGATCTCTTCTCATTCTGCCCACCCGATCAGGTTCATCTACTCTGTTGCAGATCTTGGTGTCATCTGTAAACAGACAAGCCTTACCCTCCAGTCCATCTGCAATATCAATGATGAAGATCTTGAAGAGGACTGGCCCCAGGACTGATCCCTGAGGTACCCTACTTGTGACTTGCATCTCTTCTGACTGAAGACAGTTTACCACCACCACTCTGTTTTCTGCCCATCAATCAGTTTGCCACCCAGTTGACCAACTTCTGACCCACCCTGAGCCTACCGAGCTTGTTAATATTCTGTGTGGAACAGTATCGAAAGCTTTGCTGAAGTCAAGGTAGGTGACATCAGCTGCTCCCCCTTGGTCCACAACTCTGGTTACCCGTTCAAAGAAATCTATGAGATTAGTTTGACAGGACCTTCCTGTTGTAAACCCATGCTGTCCTGGATCCTGTGCTCCTATGGATTCCAGGTGTTGCACTATCTTTTCCTTAAGGAGTACCTCCATAATCTTGCCCACTACTGAGGTAAGACTGACTGGTCTGTAGTTCCCTGCCTCCTCCCTGCTACCACTCTTATGGAGTGTGATCATATGAGCCCTTCTCCAGTCTTCTGGGACCTCCCCTGTGCTCAGAGACTCACTAAACAGTTCTGATAATGGCTCTGCTAGTTCCACCCTCAGCTCCTTTAGTAGACTGGGATGTATGCCATCAGGTCCCATTGCCTTGTCCACCCTGAGCTTATCGAGCTCTTGTGGGATCCTTTTGTTTTGTGAAGGGACTAACACACACCTCCCTCCCGCCTGTGTCCATGGTGCTGAGCTGTGGGCCCTGCCCCACCTTCTCCTCAGTAAATACTGAGCAGAAGTATCTATTTAGGATACATGCCTTTCCATGGCCTCCTCCTCACACATCCTCTTTGATCTTAGCAATACCCGCTCCGGATTTTCTCCTTTCACTAATGTATCTATAGAAAGTCTTGTCCCCTTCTTTTACTGTTCGTGCTAGTGTTTCCTTGGTTTGGGCCTTTGCCTGCCTTACTGCCTTCCCTGCTTCCCTTAGGGAAGTTTGGTATGCCTCCCTATTTCCTGAAGGCCAGCCTTTTGGATCTGACCTTTTCTGCTACGGTTTTTGAGAACCAAAGTGGTTTCCTTCTTCTTTTGCACTTCCTTTTCTCTCTAACACAATGGGATGTTGCTTCAAGCATTGCATCTTTAATGCTTGCCCACTTTGCCTGTACCCCTCACCTGTATTTCTTCTTGCCAGGGCTAGCTTAACTCTTTTGGCCATCTTATCAAAGTCAGCTCCTCTGAAGTCCCATATTTTTGCCTTGGAATGGGATGATTTAGTTCTAGTGGTCAAATCAAACCATACCATGTGATGGTCACTGGCCCCCAGGTGACCTCCTACCTGGAGATCTGTGATCCTTTCCCTGTTAGTCAGTACTAGATCTAGGATAGCCTGTCTCTTGTGGGTTGTTGTACCAGTTTTTTGAGGCCCTCCCCCTGCAGGGAATCCACTATGTGTCTAGTTCTAGCGGATGTTCTTGCTGGTATTGACCAATCTGTATCTGGCATGTTGAAGTCTCCCATCATCAGAACCTCTCCTTTAGCCATCATGTTTTGTATATCTTCTAACAGTAATGTGTCTATGTCCTCCCCCTGGTCTGGAGACCTGTAGACAACCCCAGTTTGTATGGCTGTCCCATTTCCTGTTTCCAGGGTGACCCACAGTTCTTTTGGCTCCTGATGTGTATTCTGAATTTCTGTAGCTTTGATATTTTCATTGACATAAAGGGCCACCCCCCTCCCTTTTTGCACCTCGGTCTCTTCTGAACAGTACATAGCTGGGTACTGAAGTCTCCCAAGTGTGGTTACTGGTGAACCATGTCTCGCTAATGGCTACTATATCCAGTTTAGCCTCTGTCATTGTTGCCTCCAGGTCTGGGATCTTGTACCTCCAGCCCCTCACCAGCGGCATTTGAGAAACAAATAACAGGACTTCAGCCAAAAGATGACAGTAAGGCTGTCCAGATAGTGACTATGTTTTATCTTACCAAACAATGGCAATCACGAAACCCGTTTGATACACTGATCTCCCCACAGGTGAGGTACAGGTCTTCAGGAAGGAAGAAAAAATATTTTGGGTGGGGTTCGGTTACTGGAATTTTGATTTTTTAAAACAGTAACAGAAACACAGAATTTAACAGCAGATAAGGACCGCATGGCCCACATACTCTGCCCATTTTTCCCTACCTACAGTATCTCCGCAGACCCCAATGTATCTCCAGCTCTTTCTCCCTCCCCCTGCCTTTCCACTAAGATACCCTTATGCCTGCTCATGCATTTTGGAACCCCACCACTGTCTTCACCTCCACCACCTCTGGAGAAAGGCCGTTCCACGAATCCATCCCTCTTTCTGTGAAGTACAGTACTTCCTCACATCCCTCCTGACTCTACCCCCCCCGGCTTCTTAGCATGTCCCCTTGTTTTTGAGCTTCATTTCTACTGAAAAATACTTCCCTCCTGTACCTTATTCACCCCCATGAGGTATTTAAAGGTAATTGTGTGTTTAATTTTACAGAAACAAAATGGCTGTCCTGGGCTGCAAGACAGTGGCGAAATCTACTCTGGCTGGGATACAAGATATGACATTTTAGACTCCGTAAATGATGTCACACAGGAAGAAACTAATCCCACTTATCAGGTTCTCAGTTTCTCAGTGTAGTAGTGGATGAAACCACAGATGTAACCATTCACCAAAAACTGAACATATATGTAAAATACTTACTCAATGTAGAGGCATATATTCCTTTCACTGACTGTATTGCAATACCCAATGGAAGGCCAGAGACAATTGTATCAGAAATTTTAAACGTTTGTTCTGATAATGCAATCGGCCCCATGAGGATCACCACCCTAGTAAGTGATGGTGCAAGCACAGTGACAGGAACACACACTAGCGTTGGTGCAAAGTTGAGACAGCAAGTAAATCCAAGGTGGATTTTGGATCCATTGTGTTGCCCACTGACTGGAACTGGTAGCAGGACAGACATGTAGGGACAACAATGTTTTCAATGAATATCAGATAACTATTGAAAAAAATGCGTACAGGTACTACAGCAACTCTGTAGTACAGTTTCATTCAAGAAACACTCAGTGATGATAATAGCAGATGTCTCGAAAAGAACTGCAAGTTTCCAGTGGCTGTCACTACATAATGCAGTACGTTATTTACAGACCCTACCCTGTATTGTTACAAGCATTAGAATATGATGCAGCGAAAGATGTCCCAGAAGCAAAGGGGCTTCACAAAAAAGTAAAATCTGTCTGCTTTATCGTATGCACTTCTTTTTTCATGGATGTCTTAAATGTGGTCAGTAAACTTCCTCTGGTCATGCAGCGTTGGCAGTGTTGACATTTCAGTGGCCAGAAACATAACAGAAGCCAGTTCCTAGACTGCAACAGGTCAAAGAGCAGAACTGGGCAAAGCTTCAAAAGATATTTCCAGAACTCGATCAGTGTCCTGGCATGTGGCAGGCACAAACAAGCATTTGTCAATGCCTAATGTTTGCTTGCTGGCATTGGCATTGGTAGTGTAGGAGTTAGAGAGCTGCATAATAGGAATGGCAGTGAAGTATTGAACTGAAGCCAACCCCACCACCACCCCCCTGCAGAGACTGACAGGCATTGGGGTGTGCCTTTGGGTCATCAGGCATAACGGCCATGCCATTTCACCACACCCTACCTTGCAGACACCAAGTGTCACGGGGTGCCTTGGGGTCTTTGGCCCTTATGCTCACCCCATTCCATCAGGAAATATGGTGAAATGGGTGCAGTATAGGAGAATGGGGTGAACTCTGGGACCAAAGAGTCCAAGGCACACCTTGATGCCTCTCACTGGCTGCAGGGTATTGGTGGGGGTGAAATGGTATGAGCATTACAGGCGACATTCCCAAGTCACACCCCTGATGCCTGTCAGTCTCTACAGGGTGGGGCATTATGGTCGGAAACCCTAACACCTCAGGCATTCGTTGGTATTTTCACTCCAAATTTTCAACATGGTTTTTTTGTGATCCCCACCTTATGAACAGTGGCAATATCAGTTTGTTAGCCAAAAGCTGATTTTGCACAGTGACTACGCCATTTGGCACCACAGGTGCGAAAACACTTTTCGAACAGGATGTGAAAAATGACAGCTGTACTGTTCATGGGGAGGTGTAAAAAATGGCAATGTTGAAAATCTGTAGTGAAAATATTTAAAAAACTGGTGAAGTCACGAGCGTGCGTAGAAACTGAGGAACGCATACCCGGATTTTTTACAGCAGATTGCCAACACAGGCATTTTGGGACCGCCGCTCATGAACAGTGTCACTGTGATTTTCTTAATCTGTCCTAAACAGTGATTTCCCACAGCGACCAGGCATTTCTACGCTGGAAGTGTGAAAACACATTTCGGCCATGGTGTGAAAAATGACAACTGTACTGTTCATAAGGAGGTGTGGAAAAATGCCAGTGGTGAAAATCTGGACTGAAAATATTACAGATTCATGAACTTACGAGGGTGCGTGGAAACTCCGCAATGCTCGCTCGTAACATAGTCATTTTATGAACTTTTGTCACCAAATTTTTAACATAGCCATTTTAAGACCTCTGCTCATGAACAGTGTCACTGTGATTTTCTTAATCTGTCCCGAACATTGATTTCAAACACCGACTGCGCCATTGTGCGCTACATGCACGGGAAACACATTTTGGGCGAGATGTGAAAAATGACAGCTGTACTGCTCATAAGAAGGTGTGGTAAAATGGTAATGTTGAAAATCTGGAGTGAAAATATTAAAAATTTGTGAACTTACGAGCTTGTATAGGAACTACACAACGCACGCTCGTAAAACAGTCATTTTTGGGAAATTTTTCACCAAATTTTCAACATAGGATTTTTGGAGGCCTACCTCATGAACTATGACACTGTCATTTCATGAATCGGTCCCGAAAGGTGGTTCTGCACAGTGACCGCGAAATCACCTTTTGGGACCGAATAACAAAATAACAGTGCCAGAACTCATGAGGTGGGGTCCCAAGAACCACATGTTGAACATTTGGTGAAAAAATTCCCAAAAATGCCTGGGATATGCATCAAAGTTGAAAAAACCCTATTTATTCCATTATACAGCTTACCGGCATTTCCTCAGTTCGTGGTCAGCTTTGAAGAGTACAGACATGTCCGGTCCATCGAAGATCGTTCGGACTCGAAGGAATAGTATGGGGTTGTGGGGAGGCAGGGTGCAGAGGGTGGTGGGGCGGAGGGTCAAGACAGTCAGCTTAGGGACTGTTTTTCTTATGAGGCTTTTTTTTCTTTAAAGTCGACGCGTGGGACTTTGCCACGCTGGGGTGGGCTCCAGCGTGGCAGCTGGAAGGCTGTTTGGGGCAGGAGCCAACAGGGGATTGGGCACCTTGCTGGCCATATCGGACTGTTGCCACGCTAGTGGGCCCTCAGCGTGGCACCTGGAAGTCTGTTGGAGGGGGATATAGTGGAGCCGACGGGGATTGGCACCCCGCCGCCTTACGGACTGTTGCCAAGCTAGGGTGGGCTCCCGCATGGCACCTGGAACTCTGTGGGGGGAGTGCAGCGGAGCCAATGGAGGATTGGGCACCCCAGCCATACAGTGTGTGTGTGTGTGTGTGTGTGTGTGTGTGTGTGGGGGAGCGATGAGCACTCTGGGTGGGCTTCCAGTGTGCTACTTGTTGAGGGGGGATGGAGCTGTCTGACAGCTGTTTCAGTGCAGTGCCGACGAGTAGGCACTTTTCATACTGTCGGACGGCAGTATGCAAAGTGCCTACACGTTACCACTGCTGATTGGAGCGTTTCTTTGCTTTCAACTGTAATGCATGCAAGCAAACATAAAAATGAATGTCCTACCAGCGCTGCATATGCAATTCCAGGCAGTATCTCAGCAATACCTGACACAGCTCACTGACAACTTCCGAACAAGATCGAAGAACTCTTCAATTGAGTTGCTGCATAACTTAAATGTTCTTCTAAATCCCAAATGACTACCTGATGACTAAAATAATGGACCATGGACAGCAGGAATTGAAGGATGTTTGCACTTTTTTTTTCCCCAAGGCACAGATTTCAAATTAGAAACACCACGAGCACGGATTGATTAACAAAGGGCTGACAGAGATTATGACCAATTTTAACTTGTTCGCAAATCACAGAAAGGAATGAGTTTGCTCAGCAGTGTTTGCCAAGAGATAACGGAAAACTACTCAGATATATTTGCTGCTGCAGAAAGCCCCTCCCACTGCTCTGCTGCCCACACACCAGCCAGAGAAGCCTGTAGATTACATAACCCTTGGATGACAGGTAGGATCCCATGCACTATCAGTAACCCCATAAGGGATTATGGGTTACAGCAATATCATGACATGTACAGTTTATGCTCAGGAAGTATATTAAAGAGTTGTACAGTCTAAATGTTATCCTGTATTCAATAAAAAACAAAGTTATTTATCCAGGACAGCCCAGCAGCAAAGCAACATATAATTTCCAGTGTAGTCCTGCTACTATCCATTCCCACAGATGGGTGGCATTAAGAGACTCTGTGAAAACTGGATCATTGGAACCAGGCTGTATCAGATCAGTACAAGCAAGACTGTCTGATCCGACCAGACAGGCCGGACCGGGAGCAAGTTGTGTGAATTTTGTTGGTCCAACCAATCTTACTGGTCACTCCAGTCTTGCCAGATGGGCGGGTCCGGCTTTTACCAGAGGGTCCAATCCGGTCATTTAGTTTTCACCCATGCCTAGTACTTGGTTGAAACTGGACACCTGAAACCGGACTGGATAACATCAGCAAAAGCTGGGCCAGCTTGTCTAGCCACACTGTCTAGACAGACAAAGTCCGTACAATGTGTGCCGTTTTTTGTGGCCTGGCCCATCCAGATTTTACCCATCTGGTGAAGCCCTGTTCTAAGGGTCGGGTTTTCATCCATACCCAGACTGGAGCACTGGGAAGTTAGGTAACTCACCTAAGGTCCAACAGCAAGTATTTGACTCTTGTTGTGTTCGATCCTGCAATCTCCCCTTGTTAATTCTCAAGCCCACAGTGGTCCAACGATCACTCACTTCATGTGATGGGTGTCTGCTAATTAGTGAACTCCATGCTGGGTATCTCCTACAAAGTGGGCCATGACCTTACTTCTGAAGCTCATCTTGCCATTTCCCCTTGGATGTTACTTCCCAAACTGCTGTCTTCTCTGCTGCTTCAAAATTTACTCTCCTTAGGTGGGATATCACTTACAATAATATTGGACAACCTGCACTGGAAACCCACCATCTCACCCATCATTGCTCCATTTATGACAGGCTCATTTGGCTCCCGCTATCCTCGCTATGTGACCATCTCGGGGGGGGGGGGAGTGTAATTTTTAGCACCCTGTTTATTTGTCTGCCTCTATCCCTTGCCTCGCTCCTCAATTCTGTGCAAAGTGCTTCCCCCCCTGTGGTCTGTTGAAAATGTCCTAATCGCCGTCCCTAAACTGAGAACTAAAGCAGGTGAATTTTCTTTTGCCTATGCAACCCCCAAGGTTAAAGAACTCCATACGCTCCAAAAAGGGAGGTGGCATGGCCTCTATATAGATCACTGGTAAGACCCTACCTAGAGTATTGTGTCCAGTTCTTGAGCCCACATCTATGGAAGAACACAGGCAGACTGGAGGTGGTCCAGAGGAAGGCAACTAAAATGGTGCAGGATCTACATCAAAAGCCCTGCAAGGAGAGACTAAAGGACCTCAAAATGTACACCCTGGAGGAGAGGAGGGGAGAATATAATAGAAACCTTTAAATACCTCATGAGGGTAAGTGATGTACAGGAGGGAAGTATTTTTCAGAAAAAAACGTGCCCAAGGACAAGGGGGCATGGTAAGAAGCTGGATGGGGTAGATTCAGGAGAGATGTAAGAAAAATACTTCCTTGCAGAAAAAGTGGTGGATTCCTAGAACAGTCTTCCAGCAGAGGTGGTGGGGTTCTAGAATGCATGGGACAGGCGTAAGGGAATCACGGGGGGGGGAGGTGAATGGGCTGGAAATCAAGTAGGATCTGCAGTCATGCGTTGCTTTGTTATCATACACTGTACGGCCTGTTATATTACATGTGTTGCTTTGTTATCATACACTGTACGGCCTGTTATATTGCATGCATTGCTTTGTCGTCATACACGGTACGGCCTGTTATAGTGCATGCGTTGCTTTGTCGTCATACACGGTACGGTCTGTTATAGTGCATGCGTTGCTTTGTCGTCATACACGGTACGGCCTGTTATAGTGCATGCGTTGCTTTGTCGACATACACGGTACGGCCTGTTATAGTGCATGCGTTGCTTTGTTGTCATACACGGTACGGCCTGTTATACTGCATGCGTTGCTTTGTCATCATACACTATACGGCCTGTTGTATTGCATGCGTTGCTTTGTCATCATACACGGTACGGCCTGTTATACTGCATGCGTTGTTTTGTCATCATACACTATACGGCCTGTTATATTGCATGCGTTGCTTTGTCATCATACACTATACGGCCTGTTATATTGCATGCATTGTTTTGTTATCGTTTTATATGATATCCCCTGGGTCATGCACAAAAACAGGCATTTTATTACCCAGTGTATTGTTCCAGCAGGAGTGGTGCCGCAAATCTCAGTGCAGGGTTGCTGCAAATAATAGAGGTAGCCAACCCCAAAACACATGAAAGTTTAAAGTTACTTTGCACTCTGCAGGCAATGAAACAGAAGGGACAGCCGAGTCTGCTTAAAAACTGAAATTTATTAGCACTCTGCACGCTTCTCCACAAATCCAGCAAGCAAGCAGATCCAGTTTTTTTACATACATTTTCTCCCCGGTTTTTCCATGCCCCTGTTTACAATGCCCTTGTGCCAACACTTCGACTCTGACTCAAGTCTTCATCAGAGGGCATCCTGTCTGTTTCACTGCCTGCACAGTGCAGAATAACGTTGGACTTTACTAGTATGCCTAGCTTGTTAACAAAAACTAAATAAATCACCATGAGACACACTGCCTTCATCAAATGACACTCTGATCTCTCTACTGCTTACCTGTTAAATTTCGACTAAATGGCCCCTGTAATTTAACACCTCAATTCTTGTATGCCTTTAGCATTGCTCCTTACATCAAGCCATGGGTTCAGTTAATATTTTGGGGGAGTGGAAGTCAAAAACTTCCACTGAGCCAAATTTGAAAGTCATTTCAGTTTTTTGGAGGTCAGAATGTATCTAGGTCCTAGATAAAAGTTGTGTTTGCAGCAGAAATAAGGTTTTGGAAGTTAAAGAGCAACTCTCCACTTCAGCATGTGCTTTCATATATAAGATGTTCCAGCTGTTACACTTCACTAGCGAATGCATTTTTTAATTTTTATTTTTTTTATTTTCGATGTTCCTTTGCAAGATTTACAGCATATCTTACCAAAGGTGGGCCATCATGAAGGGAAGAATACTGGTTGCCACAAATGAGTGCGTCAGGCTCAGGGGGAAGAACACAAGGGCCAAAGCACCCAGTTGGTTTAGTTCTGGGGTTGCCCAGGCAGTAAGGGAAAAGAGGTTGGCCTATAGAAAATTCAGGAAGACCAGGAGAGAAGTGGATAGGGAAAATGACCTAAGGTTGGCTAGCAAGGCAAGTAAGGAAGTCCAGCGAGCAAAGGCACAGAATGAGCTGCAGATAGCTGAAGGAATTAAGAAGGGGGAAAGGCTTTCTTTTGCTATATAAATGAGAAAAGGGACAAGAAGGAAGGGATTGTTAGGCTCAAGAAAGGGGTGGAGGATAATGGGGGAAAAAGCAGAGATACTTCTGTTCCGTCTTCACCAGGGAGAAGGACGGACCAGTGCCTTCTGGAGGGAAAAGAGGAGTAGGAAGGGAAGGGAACACAGATGTAGTGATAGAGAAGGATAGTGTGGGGGAGGGGCTGCTGGCGTTGAAGGTGGACAAATCACCAGGCCTGGACAGAGAACATCCAAGGGTACTAAAGGAACTGGCTGAGAAGCTGGCAGGGCCACTGGCAGAACTATTTAATAGTTCACTAGAGTCAGGCGAGGTACCGCAGGACTGGAGAACAGCACATGTAGAGCCCCTTCACAAAAGCGGTTCCAAGGATGACCCAGGGAATTACAGACCAGTCAGTCTGACCTCCACTGTGGGCAAGCTCATGGAGACCATACAAAAGGAAAAGTTGTTGGACTATCTAGAGGAGCATGGTCTCCAGGATGCGAGGCAGCATGGGTTCATGGGGGTGAGATCATGTCAAACGAATCTGATTGACTTCTTTGACTGTGTCATTACTAAGACAGTAGACAAGGGCCAAGCAGTAGACATCCTCCACCTTGATTTCAGCAAGACCTTTGACTCTGTGCCCCACAAAAGGTTGATCAGAAAGTTGGTGGAACTTGGGGTTGGGGAAAAGATGGCCAGAGGGGGTGGAAAACTGGCCAAAGGACAGAACCCAGAGGGTGGCTGTGAGGGGAGAGTTATCTGGCACCAGAGAGGTAACCAGTGGGGTCATGCAGGGCTTGGTGCTGGGGCCAGTGTTGTTCAATGTATTAATCAATGACATTGGGGACAGCATTAAGGGCAAAAATGACACCAAGATCTGTGGGAGAATGGACACAGGACCTACAGGAAGATCTGGAAAAGCTAGGGAGGTGGTCCAGGATCTGGCAGCTTGGCTTTAATGTCAAGAAATGCAAAGTTATGCATACTGGAGCCAAGAATCCCAGGACAGAGTACTACCTGGGTGGAGTCTGAGTATCTGCATCAGAGGAGAAGGACCTGGGAGTGATGATCACTAGTAACCTGAAGCACTCCATGCAATGCAAGAAAGCAGCAGCAAAGGCAAACTAGATGCTCGGATGCATATCTAGGGGGATCAGTAGTAGGAGAGAAGAGGTTATACTGCCCTTTTACAGGTCACTGGGAAGGCCGCATCTAGAGTATGGAGTTCAGTACTGGTGCCCACACCTCAAAAAGGACATTAACCTGCTGGAGAAGGTCCAGAGGAAGGCTACAAAGATCATACTGGGTCAGCAGGATAAGGCATACGAGGCAAGGTTGAGGGCACTGAACATGTGCTCCTTGGAAGACAGGAGAGAGAGAGAGAGGGGACATGATTTGGACCGTCAAGTACTTGAAAGGGATAAATAACGGTGATAAGGAGAGTCTCTTTAAGCTGAGTGGCAACCATGACACGAGGGGGCACAGTCTTAAGTTGGAGGGTGGAAGGTTTAGGAGGGACGTCAGGAAGCACTTCTTCACGGAGAGGGTAGTGGACACTTGAAATGCGCTACCAGAAGAAGTAATTTTATTGAATACAGTGGGCAGCTTTAAGAGAGGCTGGGATAGGCATAGGGGGAAGGGAAGGATCATGGGTAGAGATGATGGGAGGAGTGGGGAGGGAGGGCAGGGACATTAGCTCAAGCTGTGGACCCTGCACTATAAGCAGACTTGACAGACCAAATGGCCTTCTTCTGCTGGCTTCTTCATATGTTCCTATGTTCAAGTTTATTGGCAGGATAAAAACTCAGTTGAGCAGGCTCATTTATAAGGAGGTCCTGATTAACAACAAGGACAATATACACAGACATATTCAAAAAATACATTAAACAGTATACAGAAAAATATCTAGGCTAAAACGAACAATATTATTTACACCATATATACAGAGGCACGCTAAAGCTTGATGATCAATACATGGTAAACACTGGGTAACAAGGCAGCACCTTGTGAAAGCAGTAGAGACTCCACAGGCAGCAACGACAGTAAAGACGGTGAGCACATTCGGGGGGTGTAGACATTGTTTCGGATGTGGTCAGAGGGAAGGAGGGGCAGATGATGCGTGGTGCAGAGGGTAGGAGGGGCAGACAAGGGGGAGGGAGAGGTGGGAGAACTGAGGGTGGTAGGATGGCTAGGGCAAGGGCACTATAAGCGGGGCTGGGAGAGGAGATAGAGTGATAGAACACATAAGGAATAGATAGCTGGTAGTGGGGGTAGGGGAAGGGACTGGGGAGTGATGATAGTGTAAGATACAGACTTGGGGTAGACAGGGTGGCGATGGTAAGGTAACATAGAGAAAGGGAGGAGGAGAGGAAAATGAGGGAGCGGAAATATAAAGGATAGGCAGACAGGGGTGAGGAAAGGGGGGGGGGGTCTGGAGAAAAGAGTGTTCACTGCAACATACCAGGTAGGAAGTAGACCCTTAATCAGCTGCAGTCACAGAAGTCCCGTAGATTGTTATAGGCAAGTCTTTTGAACTTGAAGCTATTTCTGGGGACCAGGCTTTGCAGTTTGAGTCTGGATTAGACTTTATATCAGGCAGCTAGGAGGGCATGGCTAATAGCCATGACTCCAAACTGGGAGCGAGAGCTTGGAACGTCTAGCATAATGAAGGAGTTACTGCACAGGGGGTAGGGGCAGGCAGTCCATTGAAAGAGGTTGGAAATGTAGGGGGGAGTTTTGCCAGCAGGGCTTTGTAGAGCCAGGTGATAGAGGGGAAGAGATGTCGTGTCTCTTGCAGTCCATCTAAAAAGTTGGTATAGAAAATATTTGCCTCTCCCCTGTTAACCTCACAGTACCTTTGTTTATGATGTCATAGTACTCACCATTGCAACAGACTGTGATGTCACAAACAGCAACTGTGTGGTTAGCTATGGAGAATCACATACATTTTATAAGACCTAGTGAAATAAGTGCTGCAGTACCTACAATATCTGGTGGACCAACAGCAGGGGGAATGTAAACAAAATAAATAAATAACTAGAAAAAAATAACGTGTTAACCCACTATAGGAGTAAATCTAGTGTTTTTAAGCGTTTTTTTCTTTATTTGGCAGATAAGGGGTACCCTAGGTACCACCACCAGGGGGGATAAGAACAGTACACATTTCTTCCATGTTTGTAAAACTGATATTTATTTCCCTTTTGGGAGTCAAACGCTTCATTCCCTCTTTATTTTGGAAGTATTTACCTTATATTTGGAAGTCATATACTTCCAAAATGGTGCTTCCTTCAGCTTCATGATCCTCCACTCGTCTGCACTCTTCTCTAGTTTCTAGTGTGGCTGCTGCTACCCAGTAATTACGCTTGATAGAGAAGAGTACAGCAAACAAAGTCTTCCCCCTGGAGCCTGACTCCCCTTAACTCTGTTCCTGCTTCCAGTTGTTTCCAGTTACTGAAGCGCATTTCCTGCTCAACACTGTCCTTCTCTCAAATCTGTGGCTTTAACATGTAAACCACCTAATTAATATTCATAGCTGCTCTGTGTCAGCTCATTAATAATGTGTCAGCTCATTAATAATCAGAGCCACTAGAGAAAAACAGGCGTCTGTCAAAGCTGAAGTTGGCCGCCTGCATTGCTGTCGTACTGGGTCTTGCTTGTACACATTTTTACTATTTTTACTCACCCAGGACAGAGCAGGTGAGATGCAATATCTCATTTTTAGTGGTGTTTGATTTACACACTTTTAGACTGTATTTACCCAGAATAAGCCAGCTAACAGGAAATATCTACAGTGGGCTCCCCCATTTTGACCCTAAATTTCCAACAGTCTTTTTATGACCGAACTCTATAATCAAGACAGGTGGAATTTTTAAAATCCTATCCGAAAGGTGATTTTGTAGTGCGACTGTGAAAAAAAAGTTTCGGAAGGGATTTGAAACATGACACCAGTCATGTTCAGGTGGTGGGGTAACACAAGGGGTTTGTTGAACATTAGGGGCCAAAATCTGCAAAAATAAAGTTATGAATAAACGATGGAACAATTCAACATTTCTTCTGAGTAAACATTGGAACAATTCAATGTTTCTTCATAATTTAGTTTTTGTTTTTTTTATCACATTTTGACCCCAAATGTCTAACATTGCCTACCTCAATTTCAGCAAAGCCTTTGATACAGTCCCACATAGGAGACTGGTCAACAAGCTAGGCAGCCTGGGGTTGGGATGCAAGGTGGTGAACTGGATTGGAAACTGGTTAAGGGACAGAAAACAGAGGGTAGTGGTGAATGGAACCAAATCAGACGAAAGGGAGGTGACCAGTGGGGTACCTCAGGGGTCAGTTCTGGGGCCAGTCCTCTTCAATGTCTTCATTAGTGATACTGCAGATGGGATGGAGGGAAAGGTTTGCTTATTTTCAGATGACACCATGAGCTGCAACAAGGTGGACACTCTGGAAGGGGTGGAAAGGATGAGAACAGACCTGGAAGGCTGAAGAGATGGTCGGGGCATGGAAGCTAAGGCTTAACACAAAGAAGTGCAAAATCATACATGCGGGGAGCAGGAACCCTGGGGTGAGCTAAAGGTTGGGTGGGAGCTGATGGCAGTAACTAAGGAGGAGAGGGACTTGGGAGTCATAATCACAAATGATTTGAAGGCCGCTAGGCAGATGGCAAAGGCAGTGGGAAAGGCCAGTGGGATGTTGGGATGTATTGGAAGGGGAATCCCAAGCAGAAGGAGGGAGGTAATTGTTCCACTGTACAAGACCCGGTGAGACCTCACCTTGAATACTGTGTACAGTTCTGGAGACCACACCTTTGAAATGACATTGACAAAATAGAGATGTGCAGAGGAGGGTGATCAAAAGGGACTACATCACAAGCCTTACGAGGAGAGAGTGAGGGATAATTTGTACATGCTGGAACAAAGGAGGGAGAGAGGTAACATGATAGAAACATTCAGGTACCTCAAGGGCATTAACAAGGTGAAAGGGGACAACATATTCCAGATTAATAGTAGTGCCAGGACAAGAGGTCACGACATGAGACTGAGGGGGTGGCAGCACAAGGGGAAATGTCAGGAAGTTCTTTTTATGGAAAGGGTGGTGGATGCATGGAATAGCCTGCCCCAGGAGGTAGTGGCAGCCCAAGTAGTGGCAAGCTTCAAACATGCATGGGACAGAAACAAAGGAATAATGGAGAGCGGAAGAAAAAGCTAAAGCCAGTGACCAGATAGGGTCGCTGGACGCTCCATTAGGCTGCTTAAATGGGCAGACTGGATAGGCCTAGCAGTTCGTACCTGCAGACAGCATCTATGTATCTATAGACTTTTTATGACCACTCCTTCTGAACATGACAGGTGTAATTTATAAAACAGTGGCTAAAATGTTGTTTCACGTTACAAGTGTAAAAACACATTTTGACTAGAGTTTGAAAAATGACAACTGTCACATTCATGAGGTGGTGTGAAAAAATGGCTATGTTGAAAATTTGGAGTCAAAATACTGAAAATCACCAAAGTCAAGAGTTTGCATTAAAAAATATCAACTTATGCTCATAATGTTGTTTTTTAATATTTTTACCCCAGATTTTCAGTATAGCCTTCTTATGACCCCACCTCATGAACAAGAATGGAGAAGATGTTTTATTTATTTATTTTATTTATTTATTTATTTACTTAGCTTTTGTTGACCGGGTAAGTGCACTAGACAAATCCTGCCTATTTTCAGGTACGACCCGGGGGAAGGGGATACAGATGAATGCCAACTGACCTTGAACCACATTAAGCTGTTGGTGGTATTTTTAGTGAATGTTCAAATTCTTACTGAAAGGTGATTTTATGCTGTGATCGCACTATCACCTTTCAGGGTGGATTTGCATACTCTCACCACATTTGCTCATGAGGTGGGTCTCAAAAAGGCCATGTTGAAAGTTTTGGAAAAAAATATTTAAAACTGACCAAGTTATGCGGACAGGTTCAAAACCGAATGAAATACATTGAATGGCATACATGATTTCCTCAGTTCCTGGTCCGGCACTGAAGAGTGAATATGTGTCTCTGGTCCAGAGAGGGTTACGGCGTTGGACCCCAGTAGATAAGTAAGGGGTGCTGAATGGGAGGGTCAGGTGAGCGTAGAGTAGTGGCAGCGCCAGCGGTGGCAAAAGACTACGAGGGATGTTTTTCTTTTTCACAGGGTGTATAAAAATAAAAGACTACGAGGGATAGTTTTCTTTATTTCAGGTACTGACACTGGGGGTTGGGCACCTCAGTGTTGGTGTTATGTTTACGGCACATGGGGTGGGCTTTCCCGTGTCACACAGTGAAAACGGGTGGGTGGTGGGTACTAGTCGGTACCAGGGATTGAGCACCCCGGTGCTGGAAAACTAAAAGTAAGGGTATGTGGACTGGTTGGTGCTTAGTGAAAGGGTCAGGTGGGAGTATTGTAATGGCGGCTGTGTACCGGCAGTGGCAAAAGACATCGATGGATGGTCCTCTTTTTTATGGGTTGTATAAGAGTAAAAAAAGACTACCAGGGTTGGTTTTATTTCAGGTACTGACACCAGGAACTGGGCACCCCAGTGTCAGTGTTATGTTTGGCAGCACCAGGGGTGGGCTCCGGTACTAGCTGCCCAGCACCAGGGATTAGTCACCCCAGTGTCAGAAAATTATAAAAGGGGAAGCAATGGGAGGTGGGAAAGATACTTGGTAAAGGGTGGGAGGGATTGTTTTTACGAAGGGGGAGGACCACGCAGGCTGATCATGATGCTGATCAGCTCTGCTTGCTGGGCGGCTTACGCAGATCAAAGAAAAGAGCCACTCTGTGATTGGGGCAGCTCTTTTCTTTGAACTTCACAAAGTGTCCAACCAGCAAGAATGTCATGATTAGTCTAGCTGATCAGTCTGACACTGTCGGGTCCCTTTGCAGACTGCCTTACATTGGACCAATAGTGGCACACCTCTCAAAACCCACTATCATATCAACATATTCACTTTGCACAAGTGCAAGAGTAAACATAGGAATGGAAGTTTTTTTTGGTTAGTTAGTTATTTTGTTTTGCTTTTGGTAACTGGGTTGACTTTTGAGCAGAAACCTGCATGTTTACAGGAGTGACCTGGGAAACAGTACTAACATTAATATATGTAACTGGGTCACCACGGATGTTATGATTACTACCCCTGCCTTGTGTGCTCAAACAAGATTGAGGGGCCTGGGTTCTGATTTTCCTGATTGTGGAGAACTGAATCCTGATCTTTTATTCAGTGTGGTGCCTCAACATGGAGTAAAATTTAAGTGGGTCTGTTGTCAGAGTGGTACAACCCCATGGGATGTAGTACCTCCCCACCTCACCACAGTGTCCCTCCCTACACATGTAAAAATCACACTGCAGCCTTAAATTTAACAACAGTGCAGTTAGCGACTCACACTAATAATATGCTAATGAGACAAAATGTAAAATAACAATAAACTGTTTACTGAGGGATATTCACAAGGCATGAGGAAGTGCAAAGCAAAAAGGGTTTTGGCAGAAACCCATGAACTGTACATGCAGGACCAAAGTTAGGTACCTGACTAGGCTCAGGTCTGTAAAACACTTTAAAAACAGCAATGACAGTGCCCAACCCCCAGGCAAGACAAGGCAGTAGCAAATAGAACTGTAAACCTTTTAGTTTTACCAGCCCACTTGTACTGGGGCACTACCCACTGTCACACTTGGACAGCTGGTTCTGATCCCTGTATCATTTTTTGTAAATATAAAGAAATGTGTGATGGACCGTGTCAAGATAAACCACTGTCTTGCTGAAGTTGACACGAAAACCCCCAGGGATAAGTTCAAAGGACAGGAGGTATTTTAAACTGCAGATTTCTAAAATGCAATTACCTTGTCAATTTGCTTTGATCCCAGGAAATAAAATTGAGCATTCATGACATTCTCAGGGAAATCCTTTGATTTTGCACTAGGTGTCATAATGGAAAGAGCATGCTTGTGTTTTGGGTGTCTCCCAGAAAGCCAGCTCACTTCATCAAAGAGACCTTTGATGTACAGATCCCAGCCTGCATTGTAGTCCAATATGCATGTGTGTGGGGGTGTCGTCAGAGGGAAGCCAGCATTACACCAAAGAGCCTTTGATGTCTGTAGATCACAGACCAGTTTGAAAGGTCACAGGAAAAGAGGAAATTCATTGATGTCACCTATTATTTTTTTAAATGTCTTGTTTGGACATCCTGTGTTATGGAATATTAATTTTAATACTCCAAGGCGGAGTTAGGTGACCTCAGAGAGAAGGCCGGCTCAAGACTGTTTTCAAACCTACTGAGCAAACCTTAGACACACACTTTTTCATTATCTGACATCACAGCACTGAAAGATTAAGTAAGCATGCATTAGATGAGACCAGTCTGAGTGTTATTATTTGTAGGAATCTGCACTTTTAAGCCTGTTTGTTTTGAGGCTGTATGTGTTGGGATATTTTGTTCTATAATTTTACTGTTTTCCTATTTTATCTATTTTAAAGTAAAGATATATATTTTAAAAACAGAAACTGCCTGGTGTGCCTTGAAATTTCTTTTTTTTATATATATGTGAAGCTTTGAAGGTTATAGTTGACACGGTGTATGAGTTTATTGTGATACCAAACTGGGAGACGGATAAGAGTTCTCTAAGGTCTTGCATAGAGTTCTAAGGATTCATTTTGTAATACCTGATAAGGTGCCCATAGGCAAAGATATCTGGCCCCCGAAGACAGAATTATCTGAGCCTGATAATTGGGTACGCTAACAAGAGGTTATCAATTTGAATCTCTCCAGAACATGAGACTAAGGTGACTCGAACCCACAAAACAGACAAGAGGGTTACCTTGTACTGTTAACTGTCCACAGATCCTATGCTCAGAGGTTGGCACTTTGGAAGTAGAGGGCTGACTGGCTGAGCGAATCTGTGACAGATTGGTTGGCAGCGGTGGCATATAAAGTTTGGTGGTATAAGCGTCATTGTTCAGTGTGTCAGCTTGAGACCATTCAGCTCACTTGGAAAAAAGAAAGGCAGTGTTTTATTTCAAAAGGAAACAGAACTATATCCCTTGTCTTACAGTCAAGTTCCTACCTGTTTTATTTATTTTTCTAAGTGCCAGTCAGAAAAGTAGTAGTTAGGAAAGATGACTTCCGACTACAGCAGGCACACTATAGATTACTTGAAGCAGTTGTGCGGGGACAGAAGAGTCCTGTTTGAGGTGACAGCCAAAAAGCAGAACCTCATAGAGGCCCTGATGGTAGCAGATACCCAGAGCAGCAAGTCACAGACCGTGACTGAAAGGGACCAAACCTCAAGTGTGGAAGGGCTAGTGGCCAGTGAAGGGTCCAGAGCCGATGAGGAGGAGAGCAGGGCCACTGTCAGTGAAGGGCCACAGTAGCAGGGAAAAGTCACCAGTATCCTGAATCCAGAGGTACTCAGACTGCAAATTGAGTTGCGCAGGATGGAACTGGAGGCAGAGCGACAACAGAGGGAGGCAGACCGTGAGGAGCGTGAGCGCCAGCGAGCTGCAGAGGAGAAGAGGGAGCGAGAGAGCCGAGAGGCAGAGTGCGAATGCAGAGCTACAGAGGAGACGAGAGAGGAGCACCAGTGGCAACATGAACTGGAGAAGCTACGAATCCGACCAGTGGCCCCAGAGCAGGTAAGTGGCTTGGGCTTAACTGGGACTGCAGGACTGGATTACAAATTGAACTCCAAATTAATAGCTGAGTTTAAGGAAGGGGAGGACATGGATGCCTTTTTTTTTAATTCTTTTGAAAAAGTTTGTATTCAGGCTAAAATTCCTAGAGAGTCCTGGAGCTTCCAGCTATCCCCGCTACTTATTTTATTTATTTATTTATTTCATTTTTGTTTACCGGGTAGGTGCGCTAGCCAAACAGGTGACTATTTTCAGGCACGACCCGGGAGGTACAGTAACAATACAGAGTTCATTTACATAATACAGGGAAGCAGTAACAGTGCAGAGAACAGTTTTCAGTAAAAGGCAATAAAGGAGTACAGCTTCAGTGACAATCAACAGGTCAAGAGAAAAACAGCAGATTTACAGTGTACAGGTAGCATTTAGTGAGCGGCTAATGGTATACAGGGCAGATCCAAAGGACAGGTGGGTCAGGGGGGGGAGAGAACGGGGAGGGAACTGGGTGAGCAGGTAAAAGGGGATGCGGAAGGCAACCTTGCGGCTAAGTGGTTAAGGTGGCAGCAGGGATGAAGGAGGCAGCTTACCGGGAAAGCTCGGGATGCATTGGGTCAAATGGACAATGAGGACAGTGACGATTACAGCAAGTTAAAAACTGCACTGTTAAAAAGTTTGAATTAACTGCTGAATCATACAGAGCTAAATCCGTGAAGCTCAGGAGAAGCCCCTGATATGAGCTACTCAGGAGCTAGACACGTAAAACAACGTCAGTATTTAAAACGTTGGTGGGAAGGAATTGAGGCAAACTCTGTTGATAAAATTGAAAATGTGATTTTATTAGAACAGTTTTATTGGGCATGCTCAGCAGAGCTAAAAACCTGGCTAGAGGACCGAGATCCAAAAACAGTGCAAGAGGCTGCTGAACTCTCGGACCACTATGCCAAGAGCAGACCTGCTCTGAGAGCAAATGGGACAAGTGTGGCAGTGCAGAATGGGAACAGCGCGTCTTCAAGGCAGCTAAAACCCTCACTGCCACCACCAAAACCAGTTAGCCCCAGGTTTCAACAAAAATATTTCTCTGAAGTAAGAAATGTCTGTTGGTTGTGTAAGGAAACTGGGCATATTGCCAGACAGTGCCCCAAGAAGGCGAGCCATAATACACAACCGGGTGCTAGAAAAGAAGTGGGTTGTTTGTGTGTCCCTGGAAGCATGCCAGTGAACATGAGGGAACACATGCACCCAGTCATAGTAAATGGTGTACAGATGCAGGGGTTAAGGGATACTGGGACATCCCTGACATTGGTAAAACGGAATATGGTACAGCCTGGTCAGCTTATACCCAATAAATATCTAACTGTACAGGACTTTACGGGAGGGGAGAAAACATTGCCCCTCGCTAGTGTTCTTCTGGACTGGGGTGAAACAGAGGGAAATCCCCTCCCCCCCAAGAGAGGAGAGCAGTCCTCCGGACGCTTGATCATCTCTCGCACCTGCTGACTCCCAATGGCCTGGGCTTATTCCCGAACCTATGTAGCCAGTGTGGCATGAGGTGTGGCATCCAGCGCTCAACCTCCAGTGCCACCGGGCTGGTCTATGATAATTTTTTTTTAATGGTGTCTTATTTAATCTGCACAAGTTGTAATAGATGTCTATGGGGGTGCACCTCAGGGTCCTTAAAGAACTAAGAGAAGTGGTGGCTGAACCTCTGGCTATCATGTTTAGCCAATCACTGGAAACAGGGGAGGTACCCAAAGACTGGAGGACAGCAGATGTAGTCCCCTTATACAAAAGCGGGAACAAAGAGGAAGCAGGGAACTACAGACCAGTCAGCCTCACCTCGGTAGTGGGGAAGATCATGGAAGCACTACTGAAGGAGAGATTGGTGGAACATCTGGTTGTCAATGGACTACAGGACCCAAGGCAGCATGGTTTCACCAGGGGGAGGTCATGTCAGACCAACCTCGTTGAATTTTTTGACTGGGTGACTAGAGAGGTGGATCAGGTGAGGGCAGTGGACATGGCCTATCTGGACTTCAGCAAGGCCTTTGACACTGTGCCACATAGAAGACTATTACACAAACTGGGGAATATGGGTGTGGGCAGGACAGTAGTGTGGTGGGTAGGTAACTGGCTGGGTGGCAGGACACAGAGGGTGGTGGTAAATGGCTGTCACTCCACAGAGGGAAGAGTGACCAGTGGGGTACCACAGGGATCAGTGCTGGGACCGGTCCTTTTCAACATCTTCATCAGTGACATTGCACAGGACCTAGAAGGCAGAATTTCACTGTTTGCTGATGACACAAAGCTCTGTAACAGAGTAGACACACCAGAGGGTGTAGACAGAATGAGAAGGGACCTGCAGAAACTTGAAGAATGGTCAGGGGTTTGGCAGTTGAAATTCAATGCAAAGAAGTGCAAGATAATGCATATGGGGCACAAAAACCCTGGCACAATATATCAGTTGGGGGTGAGGATATAGCATGCACCAAGCAGGAAAGGGATCTTGGGGTTATCATCTCTGATGACCTCAAGGTAGGGAAACAGTGTGACAAGGCAGCAGGTAAAGCAAATAGGATGCTGGGATGTATAGGCAGGGGCATCACCAGCAGGAAAAGGGAGGTCATAATTCCGCTATACAAGACACTAGTGAGGCCCCACCTGTAGTACAGTGTACAGTTCTGGAGACCATACCTACGTAAGGACATAGACAGGGTAGAGAAGGTTCAGAGGAGGGCAACAAAGATGGTGCATGGATTGCATCACAAGTCCTATGAAGACAGGTTGAAGGAACTGAACATGTACTCCCTGGAGGAGAGGAGGGAGAGAGGGGATATGATAGAGACATGCAAGTATCTCACAGGGAGGAACAGGGTGCAGGAATACACTATTTTTAAGCGAAAAAGATGTTCCAGGACTAGAGGGCATGGGATGAAGTTGGAGGGAGGATGATTCAGAGGAAACATGAGGAAGAATTTCTTCACAGAACGGGTGGTGGACAAGTGGAACACCCTGCCAGAGGAAGTGGTGGGGGCTGAAACAATCACGGGATTTAAGAATGCATGGGATAGACATAAAGGAATTCTGGAGGTCAGGGGTAAGGTGCAACAGACTTCTAGGAAAACATAAACTGAACTTACAAGCTCAAATGGGCAGACTGGGTGGGCCATAGGCCCTTATCTGCCGACACTGTCTATGTATCTATGTATCACATCATAGGGCATTGCCTGTCTGCCCTGTTCGAACCTCACTCAACAGGATTCCCAGCAGTGCAGAGGGACTGCATGGAGACCAGGTTGTAGGGGTCCCAGGACTGGAGGGGGCTTCTTCCCCCATGTGTCCCCAGAGTTTGAGTGGCCCAGGCACTCCAAAGTCTTGATCCAGCCCTGATCCCAGCACGGCAAAGATGGGCAGCAGGGAGAAGGTTGCTGGTTCTGGAAGACAGCAGTGTTTTAGCAGAACTAAGAGCTCACACAGCTGATACAACTGTAGGGACAAAGACACGGATCGCTAAAAAAGGAAAGAAAGAAAAAATTAAATAAATTTCTAGAATGCAGCTAGGACATCTTTCTTAAATGCGCTCTGTCTGAACTGCTGTCAGCAAAAAAAAAGGGTTGAGTGCTCGGCAGCAAAATATGAGGGCACAGTGGCGGGAAGGAAGTACATTCAAATTTCACAAAGTGAGTGCACCCCTCCCCCTTGAGATTCCATGCTACAGTGTGAACGTGCACGCTAGCCATGGATAACAAAGGAGGCATTGCATATATGATATCAAGTAATCATTTATTTTAGTAAAAACTGTGCTATATAAAATGACTGAGGATAACTGGGTGTGTAGCCCCCCCCCTTCTCCAAACTGTCTAGGGGCATGAATGATTCGCTGATATACTGGGGGAAAGAATCTACAGCATAGTGAAACATCTCTGAGCATTGCACAGCAGAATGAAGTAGGAAAACAGCCTACCTCTTGATGGCTTCAGCTCTTCAGTGCACCCATGATCTCTTTTCCATTAACTGACTTTGCCCCCAAACCTCCACCGCTGGAACCAGGCACCTCTGTTGATCTGCAGCCTCTAGCTCCCCCTTGGCTCCCGAGCCCCTCAATCCCGATGCAAACTGCTGGAAAAAACCTTCTGGAACTACAAACTCATGACACAAATGAAGCTGAGGGCTTCACATTTTATTTACCCTCGCTAACTATATAAACAATCACCACACAATCCTTTCCCCAGAACACCTCTTTATTTTCACCTGTGACCCAAATGATTTTGGAGACACAGGGGTACCATCTTATTTCAAGAAATAAAGCAGCTCCGTGGGGCTATAACTTTTTACAAGCTCACCCAGCTGGAACTCTTGAGCACGCATAAAGTGACAAACAGGCAGCACATGCAAGGCTGTTGTTTACTTTGGAACCTCAGCTGATTTATCTAAGCGGATCCTTCGTCTTGGAAGAATCATCAGGCTCCTTTCCCTCTGGCACTGGTAAGCCACTCTTTTCCTTGGTTACCTTTTCCCCTATCTCTTTTCCTCAGCACTGGTTGGCTTTCCCTGTATCCGCTCGGAGAAGCGAGCAGCTTCTCCCACCTGGCCCCTGGATTTAGCCAGAACCCATCAGGGGTCCCAGGAGTTCTCTCCCAAACCAGGCCTGGTATTCCTCATTAGCCTGCACCCAAACTACTTCACAGTGACCCCCAACAGCTCTACGACTCTTCCGGTTCTCTAGGCTCCTGCTCCCACTGTTGCTGCTACCCTTAATGGGCCTAAAAGACCAGCTCATAAATGGTGGCCCTGGGGCCAGCCCAAACCTTAACACCTGACCGGCCCACAGCGTACCAAGGCCGCAGCCCCAATGCCCCCTGCCACACTTTGAACTGCTCTGCCACGAGAGGTACAGAGGCACTGCCGCCAGCCAGGCCCTACGAGCAGCTCAAATTTTTACTGACCTCCTTGGCATCCACTCCACTCTTGCAGTGCCCCGATGATCATCTGGGGATGACCCCAGCCTCTTCTCTGCATCCCTGCCATACACATCCTGGGCTTGAATTAAGCTCTCAGCTCACAGCTGCTCTCCAAGGCCTGTCCTAAGACCTGCGGCCTGCCCGGCCCTTAAAATGCTGGAGCCCCAGGACCTGCCCCTCCAAGCACCCCTTAAGTGGGTGAAGGACACTCCCAGGCCCCTACTATGCCTGAGCCACCCTGCCACACCAGGGAAATGGGAGAGGACCTCTGCCAATGGCCCCTCCCCTATTGAAGCCCTGCCACTGTTCCCACAGTCCTGGCGGCCCAAGTCACATCTCCACAGGATCTGAAAAGGAGATCCTCTATGCCCTACCAACTCCCTACTCTCCAGGCCTCCCCCATCCTGATGACGCAGTACCGGCTAGCTGGCCATCCTCCCTCGGAGCTCCCATCCCTGTCCTCCGACGCCACATCGCTGCATACTAGCTCTCTCTGACTACTCATTTGGGAGGGGGGGGGTTCCCTAAGGCCCAACCCGGACTGCCTAGCTCCCTCCTTGCCTGCCTTCCCTGCTCCTTCAAGTCCCCCCTCCAGCCTCAGCCCTACCGCCTGAGGCTGGAAAAGCGCCAATCTTCCTGTTGCCACTCAGTTTATACCCTGCTAACCTGTTCTCTGCTGTCACATTCACATGACCAGCAGGGATTAATCCCCAAAGCAGTAACAGATCCCTAAGCTCTGGTGGGGGGGTTCCTAACTGGAGTGTAAGCCCCTCTCAAAAGAGAGGGGGCTTACAGGAGGAAATATGGAGACCACTGGAACAGAAAGTAACGAGGGTAAGTCAACACCGAAAAATAAGAAAAAAACTGACAGTGCCGCTTTAAAGCCACAAATTTCAGTGAGTGTTGGGCAGGAAATGCACTTCAACACCTGTAAATATGTAAAGCAGGAACATGGTTAACGAGGGGTGTTCCTGCTCCAGGGGAAAGCTTTCTTTGTTGCACTCTTGTCCACCAAGCTTTCAGGAGCAGTTTACAGAAAGGGGGAAAAGTGGATCAGGGCAGTTAAAAAGGAACATGAAGCTGGAGGTAAAAAAGTGTAAATTACTTGTTTATTTACAATTGATTTTACTGGCAGGTGCAACACAAAGGTCAAGCGGGAAGGTAACTGTTTTTAGTGGTGAAGGATGCAGCGGGGACAGGAAAGATAAGGGGGGAGAGAGCTGCAACACATAGCAGTCACTGAAAATGAAATGTAAAATGTATTTTTGTCTGACCTCTTAACCTCCTGCCTCATAAATCAGGGACAATGAAATAACAGTTACAAAGGACCAAAATAAGGGACACATCTCAAAACGTGGTCGCATACTCTCAGGAGGCTGGTTTAATAAGTTTATTAGTATAAAATGCATTTTCTGAAGAAGTACAAGTCCGTATCTGATGTTTGACGTTATTTTGTGCTTACAGTCCCCATTGATCAGTCACTGAGACACAAATTTTAGGAGAGGCAGAGGAAAAGTTTGAGGCAAAATCTGGGACCTTCGTGAAAATCCGGGGCAGTTGAGCGGTGTCATTTTGACTTTTGAGTTGTTTTGAAACAAATATTCATTATATTAAGGACATTTTTTTTTTTCTAGTTGAATTTTTGCTGTAATTTACAGTTTTATTTTGTTGTCTAACAACTGTATAACATGTCATACACAGTTACTTAGTTTTGCTTACTAGTTACAAAATTGGCTCTAATTTCTAGAGAAAACATTTTATAATACATGTGTATATAGTATTATATCCTTGCTAATGAAGATGCGAGAGAATGAATGAATGTAAAGGCACCACATGGACAACAGTTACTGGTTTACCCTTGCTGCCAGAGTCACTTCCCCACTTTGGCACAGAGTCAGAGGTTAGTCAGGCCCCACAGCCCATTCCGAGGTGAACCCCATATCTTAGCAATAATCAATAGCTTGGTACTCGCGAGTGCCAGGGGGAGGGGGGTGGATCATCATATTTGCAGCTCCAGGGGAATTTTTCCCTGATAATGGTTCCATTGCCACCCTTCTCCCTGTGACACTGCGCAGTGCCTCACTACAGACACACCCACATGCAGCATCTTCTGTGGGTGGAGGGGACCCGTCATGGCCATCCATAAGGGGCTCTGACAGTGCAAGTGCAGCACCAGCCCTCTCTGCTCAGGGAAGAACTGCTGTTGGTGACATTCCCGGGCCTGGCTGCCCCCTCTCCCAGTCTCCTGGGCATGCTCCAGAACTTGGGTCCCCATCATGGTAGCATGATGTGGTACTTCTGGGCCATAGTACGTGCCAATAACCCATCCTGCGGGTACTTATGCCTTGTCTTAAGCCCAATGGCAAAATATGAGGCTTGTGTTGGACTTTAAACTATTTGACAGTTCATCCATTCTCTTGTGCCAGTTCTGTATCAGTTATTGGCTCTTCTCTGCATGGCATTAAAATAGTTTCTGAAACAGTACGCAATAAAATCATTAAGCGTCCTGTCAGCACTAACGCTAGTGATGCTGAGGACCTGAGTTTGAGAATGCGCTCAAGTCATCGTTGGCTGGCTGGAGAAAGGAGCATGGTGTGTCTGACTGCTTTCCTCTTCGGTGGGGGAAGCTTGCATGACCCACTATCCATAGATGCCTGGAATGGGGGGGTGGGGACAGTATGGCCATGTGGCCCTACCACTTTCAAAAGTGGTAAGGCCTGGTCCTATCAGATTTTGCAATAACGTTAAGTTATTACCAGGGAGGACCGTGCCTTTAAACTGCAGCATGTGCAGTAAGCAGTGTTACTTATTAATCACGCTTTGTGGTTTGCAGGGTTTCGGCAGAATTCTGGAAAGTAAATGCCCGAGTAGTGTTGATTGGCGTGGGCTAGGTTCGTAGGCTGCAGCCTCAGTTAAGACACAATAGTCAAACTGTAAAAAAGGAAAGGAGGGGCCAGGCCTTCGGGGGGCATCAAGTAATTAGGTATAGAAAGCTGCTGTCAGTCATTGGTGGGAGGGGGGAGTTACTGCGCAGGTTACAAATATCAGCGAAAACAGACGGAGGCTGTGAGTGAACCTACTGAACGGGTGTGGGTGGGAGAATTTACCTTTTGCATCCTTAACCCTACCACTCTTCAGACTATCCCACCAACAGTGCTGCCGTCTGACTGCCATCTAGTGATAGCTGGTGGCAGTGTTGTTGGGTTGGCAGATCAAAAGATGGTTGACACTGGCATGAATTGTTTTATTTTATTTTTTTAAATTGAATAAACTTTATTCAACTTTTACAAGATTTTCTGAAGGCTTGGTTCAGAGGATGGTGCCGGCTGCAGTGGTACCCCCAGCCTCTGCTAGGGGTCCATAAAGCACTGAACACTCTCCCGGAGAAGGGAGCAGTCCCTGGGATACTCAGTCCTTCTCCCCAGCCAGCCCTCTGACTCCCGGGTCCGTTCCCGAACCTGGGTCATTAGTGTCACAACGAAAATCCAACTGCTGTACCGGTGGGCCTGCCCTACCGGCATGAATTGTGCATACCCAGGATGCATGCCTTGTGCACCGCTCCATGATCCAGGGAACAAAAACAGGTATGAAATGGCCACTGGCTAAGCAGGTGACACCCTGGGTGCACCCCATGTCCTTCGTCTGGCATTCTGTCCTAGCTATAGGTCAGCTCTTGGGATTCGCCTTTGACGTAGGTGGCCGAACACTGGGAGAAGGCTACTGAAGAAGTTGACAGGCAGGCTGAACTTGGTGGGGAGGGAGGGGGGCGCTGAATCTGAAAGGGCAGTGCAGCAATGTCTGAGGTGTTTTTTTCTTTTTTTGTCAATAAGTTTTTATTAGCATTTGTATCATAAAGTCGTACAGGATGAAAATATAGCCATACTTGTTAAATCTCAACACAAAATTACAATAAATATAATTTATAACAATTTAAGCACTTATTTACCTTAGCAAGTTTCATTATGTAGACACCCCCCCCCATCCAGAGCTATTATTGATGGTATGAGTTTGAGGGGGAGGGGAAGCACTACAGCCAAAGGCACAGTCCAGAAGTCACTTGCTGGCTAATAATGTAAAACTGTACCTGAGAATCCGGGTTCAGCTTGGAGATGGATTAGTTCCGTCGGGGTGCTTTGAGGGTAACCAGAGACCAAGGGTGCAGCTTGATGCTTCTTGTGGGGCAAAATTTGTTAGAAATAGCTTAATTAGAAACAGTTCCACAGGTTACAGTTCCCTGAAAGATGAAACTGTCCAGACGTCATAAACTTATAAAACAGTTGGGATTTATTTATGGAACTCCTTTAACTGGAGTAGCTGGAGAATCACCTTACCATCCATGTCATCTATGGTCCTCTCCAGTCGGGATTTCGGAAGAGGCACAGTACTGAGACTGCCCTTGTTTGGGTGCTCAATGATCTCCTGATAGCGAGAGATTGGTTCTTCTTGATCTCTCTGCAGCATTTTCGACACCGTAGACCATGATGTGTTTCTGGAGCATCTCCGGTTGATCTGTAGACTGTCTGGCACAGTCCTCTCAGATGGTTCCATTCTTTTCTCACTGGCAGGTCCCAGAGGGTAGTGTCGGGAATTTTTCCTGTGACACATTCTTCCTGCCGTGTGGAGTTCCGCAGGACTCTGTGCTGTCATCCATGTTATTTGCAGTGTATATGCTGTAGTTGGGAGACATTGTGCGGCGGTATGGGCTGAGCTGTCACTGCTATGCCAAAGATACTCCGCTATACATGTCCTTTGTACCTGAGCAGGATGGAGTGGTCTCGGTTTTTAACAACTGCCTCTTGGAGATCCAGGACTGGATGAATACAGCTGGCTGAGGTTAAGTCCAGACAAGACTGAATTGTTGGTTGTGGACCCAGGATGTTGGGTAGAGGGGCTGTTGACTGACCGGCCATCTGGGCTTTGGCTCGGGGGTAGCCATCTGATGACCTCTGAGTGGGTGCAGAATCTGGGTGTTATTTTTGATGAAGGACTGTCTCTTCGATTTCAGGTGTCAGCCGTTGTTGACCTCTTTTTACCAGCTGAGGAATATCACCTGGATTAAGTACTTGGTTCCACCCGAGGACCTTCCAACTTTGGTCCACACCTTTGTGACCTCCCGCCTTGACTACTGTAACTCCCTGTACCTAGGGCTACCGGGGGTTGATATACGCCACCTGCAGCTGGTGCAGAATGTGGCAGCCAGGCTGTTGACTGGACTTCCTCAATCTAGCCACATCACACCTGTGCTGCGTGGACTGCACTGGCTGCCTGTTCAGCTCCGGAACACCTTCAAGGTCGGTTTGCTGACCTATAAGGCCCTACATGGACAAGGACCGAGTTACCTGCAAGAGCTTCTTTGTCCTACTGCCCCCTCCGACCACTCTGCTCTACCGAAGAGGGATTGCTAGAGATTCTCAGGATTCGTTTGAAGATGTCTGGGGCCCGAGCATTTGCGTTTGCAGCCCCCACACTGTGGAATTCTCTAGCTCGTCGGATAAGGGAGTGCCTGACTGTGGAGAGCTTTAAAACTGCACTAAAATATTGTCTATTTCATCTAGCGTTTCCAGAATTAGAATAAATTGCCTGTTTCTGGTTTGCATAATTTTAAGAATTTGAATCTGATGGTTTAAATGTACGGGCACAATGATCTTTGGAAATAGCGCTTTTTAACAAATAAAATTTGATTTGATTTGATTAACAGTTAATAAGGCTCAGGCCACACAGTCTAAACTGCTCCATGGAGCTGAGGGCACAAATTAGTCAGATTGTCGATTTTTCGGTGGCACAGGGCCATGGCACCATTCTTTGAGGCACATGGTCCCGAACCTGGATCCCCTCCGGAGCAGAGCCTGGCAAGCTCCAGTAACACAGGTTGTGATGGCGGCCGAGGATTTGACTGGGTGCTTACTTCACCCCACAGTTTGTGCTCTTTACTCACAATATCCCAGGCGGAGGGGGCTCAACCTTCACTTTAACAGTACGGGTACAGCTCTCTCTCAACATTGGACTCAAACTTGGGGGCTTACAATTACTAGAATGCTCAAACCTTGATTTTAATACTAATATTGTAAATTAATTAGCTTGAAAATAATTAAAGTTAACAAAAGTGATAATAGATATACTGTGTTATCCACCCAGTTCATTTTCTTAATTAGGTCCCTATAATCCAGGGAAACTGAAGGAAGAAATCAAAATGTAAGCTAGAAACAAGTAGAAAAGAGGAGAGGTAGGAAGTGAAGTTTTAGAATGTAATGTAATAAGGTGTCTGTGAGTGATCCAAGGTGTTTCCAGGTTGTCCAGGAAAGGAGCCTCGGCAGATGGGCGGTGGTGCTGGCCAGTGGTTAATGAAGGTCCTAGTCAGAAGGGCTGGTGGTATAAAAAACAGAATTGACAAAGTCTTTCAGTACAGTGCTCCATTTTGTTCGTCGTAGCTTCCTGGATTGTATTATGACCAGTGAAGATACTGTCATGTCGATATAGGGGTAACTCCCATTTTTTTTTCTCCATCTCCCCAGCTTTCGGCAAACTGTTCTGCAATTTAGCTAAATCACAGAAAATGTTTCTCCAGTTTGGGGCTTACTGTAGGCTCCAAGGTGGGCCCTAAAACATAGAAATGTAGAATTTGATGGCAGATAAGGACTGCTTGGCCCACTAGGTCTGCCCATTTTCCCCTTCCTGTACTGTCACCACAGACCTTCCTTGGTCTTTGCCCCCTCCCATTGCTTGCTGATAAGACTCCCTTATGCCTAGCCCGTCCCCAAATCCTCTTCTCGCATCTCTCTTGAATATCCCCTTCCAGCATCTTTCCATGCCCCCTTGTTTTTGTGCATCTTTTCCTCTGAAAAATGCTCCCCTCCTGTACCTTATTTACCCTCGTGAGGTATTTATAGGTCTCTGTCATATCCCCCCATAACTCTTCTCTCTTCCAGGGTGTGCATATTGAGGTCCAACCTTCAGTCTCTCGGGGCTTGTGTTGCAGACCTGTGGGAGGTGGGAATTAATCCTGCACTGGTTGTGATGTTTTTCCTGTTTTTTGGTTCCCCAAGCCCACAGGACGCCGTCGATGACAAGGGTGCACGTGCACGAAAGTATGTGTAGTGTGGAGCACTAGCCAGTGTCTTCCACCCCCACAGTGCTGCACCTGACTGCACTGCCACTTGTGGTCACCTGCAGTATTGCGGCGGAGCCAGCCACACACTGTCTCTCTCCCTCCCTCCCCAGTGGTCTCTGAGGCACTCAATCCTCCCCCTGGTGGGCCTGAAGACCCAGCCTTGTTCTCAAACCCGGGTCACCAGTGTTGTGAGCAGTAGACCTGCTCCAGCTGACAGCTGACAGATTTTATTTATTTAGTTTTTGTTGACCGGGTAAGGTGCACTAGCCGTAGCAACAACTATTTTCAGGCACGACCCGGGAGGTTACAGAAAAAAACACATCATAAACAATAACATTACAATCATTAAACAATACATGATTTGACACTAGGAATACTATGCAGGCAGGAGAAAAACAATAGGTAAGGTTTGATACAATTACAATGTCAAAATCGACAGATTTAAGAAAGCAACACAATATAAAAGCAGCACAGGCAACATTCAGGGACGAACTGGGTAGGATTATACAGAGATGACTGTAACATTAAAATGAGATGCCCCCCTCATTCTTCATTCCAAGCAGCATCTCCCTCATAATGAGACAGGAAGCTCGGGTGATCCATCCTTTGATATCGCCATGAAGAATATCAAGGAGCTGAAGGAGACACAGAGGAGAGCAGCTTGGATGATGCATAGAATGGATTGAAAGTCTTTGAGGTAGTACTAAAGGGTTCACCGATGCTGCAGTGACATACATTTTGTTGGTGCCGATTATGGCACAGGCAAAATGATGTCTGGCATTACAGTGCCAGGTATTTCATCTCCCAGGAGGTACAGAGCCAAAGCACCCTCCCAAGTAACAGTCATCCCCCACACCTCTAAGTAAATATAACCTCCTCTGGGCGCAGATGCCCCATAAGGTAAGCAAAACTTGTGGGGCAAATGGCAACATGAGTGAGGGTGATCTAAAATCAAAATAAAATCAAGATCGCCTCTCACTGTCGCCATTGTTGCGGTAACTGTGAATTGCCATGGCAAAAATCAGTCGGCAACTTGAAGGACTTCAGTACTAAAGGACCTTCAGTTATTGGACTTGGAAAAGAGAAGAGTGGTGGGAAGAATGTGGGCCCTAATCATGGTATATCCAGCTATTAATACATTAGTTCATATGGTCTGCACCAATCCAGAAGCCGAACACTGAAATGTTTTCTCTACCCTTTAAAGAAACAGTGCCCCAGTCCTGTGGAGTACAGTTGGGGGAACGTGTTCTCTTGCCCCTGGGGTGATCTGTTTTGACATCCTGTGCCCAGAATGTTGCCAAATGACAGCAAAAGGCATGTAGTTGGAGGAGGGGAACATGGTAACCTGGAAGGGGGCAGGGTGGTTGCAGTGGGTGGTGCTTATTCTTGTATGTCACAGTCCGTATGGAAGTGCTTGGGGGTTCACCCCTTCCAGAGCTTGAATACCAGAGTAGGAGGGGAGAGAGTAAATGGTTAAACTCTAAAATACAGTCCACTCACTGAACAGATGGCCTGGGGTACACAACTATCCTTCCAGTGGATTTACATGCATGCACTACACAGGAATGATTAACTTGGATATATTATGAAACACTGAAATTCGATGCCAATTGCTGGAATCTTGATATCCTGACAATCAGTAATTGCCTGTAGGGGAGATGTTTCATGTGTTGGAGGGGGCTTTGCCCCCCCCCCCGCATCCCCCTTACTTTAATTAACAAACTGCACCACGGCAATTATCGATTGTCGGGCTATCAAGATTCCAGCGTTTGGTGTCGGGCTACTGAAACTCAGCATATCGAATTTCAGTGTTTTAAATGGATATCATTAACTTCATATTTCTCACTCTTTCAGCTACCAGAAACATTTCAGGACGTTGCAGTCATTTTCTCCGAAGAGGAATGGAAACTGTTAACAGAACAGGAGAAGCGACTGTACAGGGACGTGATGGAGAACAATTATGACACTATGATATCCATAGGTAAGGATGGGCACTGCCGTATAACCACTTACTGTATTTTCCGAAGGACTACCTTTTATGCTTGGACAGGGGGGACTGCAGTCCCAGGGGATCATCCCATCGGTCATTGTTCTCAGTGCTTCAGCTAATGCCTCAAAATATCTCTAGTTTAGTTAAAAAAAAAAACATGATTTGTCACATTATGTAGAGATTAGGGACAGGACGAATACCCTTTTTTACTATTCGGTCGAAGAGCGCATATTACAAAATGGTATTCGATGAATAACAAGTACACATAGGAAATGTACCAACAGTAACAACAATGAACCACACTAAGACCAAATAACATTATTTTCTAACATGTCACTGTTTTTGCTGCCGGCATGCCCCCCCCTCCTCCCCAGCGCCGACTTCTGGAATTACTGGGTCTTATCTTATGCCCGACCCGGGAGCGGTACCTGCAGAGGGTCAAGTGTCATCCTGCCTGCCAGGTGTTTTTCTCCTCCATTTTTCTCCCCATTACCTGGGGCCCCAGGAGTAGAGACACATGCACGTGGAGGCGCTCATGTGCTCTACAGCTCCGGTAACAGCCCCTTCTGCCCACCCATTGGCCTAATGCTGTTGCACCCCCCTGGCTTGCACTGCAGCTTGGCCTCCACCAGGAGGCAGACCACAGCCGAGGGATGCAACCCCACCATCCCAGAGAGGGGAGCTGCCTTTCGGCCACTCCTACCAGCTCCGCGCCCCCCCCACGGCCTCTGGTGTCCCGTGCTCGTACCTGAACACGGGTCGCTGGCGTGGTGCGAGATAAGATGTCTAGTGCCTCAGCCCTCAGTGCCAACAGGCCAGCGCCAAATTACATTATTAATTGTATGTTTATATTTTTATCTGTTTTTAATTTCAATTTGCATTTAGTTCATCTGTTTCATAAAAACAAACTGTCATAGCACTGTGCATTCCAAGAGCCGCATTATCAGTAGCGTATTATGGACAGTAACTAGTAGCATATAGCCAATAGTTTCAGAGCAGCAGACTTTAAGAAATGTGCAAATTAGCAGTTTCAGAATAGTAGCAAAATACATTAGCAGCTTGCCGACATTAAGGTGCAAATGCAAACTGGCAGTGTCATAGTAGCACCAGAAAAACATTAGCAGCAGATTAAACAGTAATGTGCTAATTGACTTTTTCAGAGTAGCAGCAGACCACATTAGCAGTTTACAGAAAGTGAAGTGCAAATGCAAAATGGAAGTTTCAGAGCAGCAGCAGAAAAAACATTAAACAGTCCTGTGCAAAAATGCAGTTTCTAAGCAGCAACATATAATTAATATGTATGCCCTATCAATGGTAGATTACATTTCAGAAAAATCAGTCTCTCCACATTCTCTGGCAGATTTATCCTGGACTCCCTTCAGGGTGCCTTCCTTAAGCAACCAGTCGTGGAACCAAAATGGCAATACTGGACCTCGTGCTCACAAACAGGGCAGTGTGATGGGGGTAACAGTGGGGAGCACCTGGGGAACAGTGACCACCAGTCACTGGTTTGAAATCAAAGAAGGAGCAGAACCAAACCATACAAAAACACGTATCCTGGATTTTAGGAGGGCAGACTTTGGGAAAATGGAGACATGCTTGAAAGAAGCACTAATGGGAATGGGGAGGTAATCGAATGGAGGAACAGTGGACAGTATTTAAAATAGGGATTACAAGAGCAACAGAATTATACATTAAGCACGTAGCAAGGGGAAAAGGAAGGGGAGGCCATTATGGTTTTCCAAGGAGGTAGCAGAAAAAGTGAAGCCAAAAAGATTGCATTCAGGCATTACAAAAAGACGCAGGCAGAAGGGGATATGGAGAAGCACCAGGAGAAGCAAAGGGATGCAGGGAGATCAATAAGGGAAGCCAAAGCTCAGGCAGAAGAGCACATCACAAAATCAGTGGGTAGAGGGGACGAAATGTTTTACAGGTACATAAGTGAACAAGAATTTGTCAATGCCAAATGTTTGCTTGCTGGTATTAGCATTGGAAATGCAGGAGTTAGACAGATGCAGAATAGGAATGGCAGTAAAGTATTGAACGTCACGCCAACCCCACCTCCACCCTGCAGAGACGGACAGGCATTGGGGTATGCGTTTGGGTCGTAGCCCATAACATTCATGCCATGTCACCTCACCCTATCCTGCAGACACCGACACTTGTTGAGGTGTGCCTTGGGGTGTTCGGCTTTACATTCACCCCTTTCCATAAGGACATACGCTGAAATGGGTACAGTATAGGAGAATGGGGTGAACTCTGGGGCCGAAGAGTCCAAGGCACACCTTGATGCCTGTCACTGGCTAGGGGTGGGATGGCATGAGCATTACAGTCGGCAATCCAAAGGCACACCCCTGATGCCTGTCAGTCTGTACAGGGTGGGAGGTTATGGTTAGAAACCCTAGCACCCTAGACGCTTGTTGGTATTTGTACTACAAATTTTCAACATGGCCTTTTTGTGACCACACCTCATGAAAGCATTTGGGACCTCTTCTCATGAACAGTGGCAGTGTGATTTTGTTAATGTGTCCCTAACTTTGGGTTCCCACAGCGACCGTGCCATTCTACGCCAGATGTATGAAAACACAAATCGGGCAGGATGTGAAGAATGACAGCAGTACCATTCATAGGGAGGTGTGAAGAGATGGCAATGTTGAAAATCTGTAGTGAAAATATTAAAAATGCTTGCACTTCCGCGCGTATGTGGAAACTGCGCAATGCATGCGTGTAAAACAGTCATTTAATGGAATTATTTCACCAAATTTTCAACATGGGCATTTTGTGACCTCTGCTCATGAACACTGTCACTATGATTTTCTTAATCTGTCCCGAACATTGATTTCCCACAGCCACCCGTGCTATTCTGTGCCAGATGTGTAAACGCATATTTCGGGCAGGATATGAAAAATTACAGCTGTACTGTTCATAAGGAGGTGTGAAAAAATGCCAGTGTTGAAAATCTGGCGTGAAAATATTACAAATGTGTGAAATTACGAGGGTGCGTGGAAACTGCACAACGTACGCTTGTAACACAGCCATTTTATGGACTTTTGTCACTAAAATTTCAACATAAGCATTTTAGCACCTCTACTCATGAACAGTGTCACTGTGATTTTTTTTTTTTTTTTTTAATCTGTCCCGAACACTGACTTCCCACTGCGACTGCGCTATTGTGTGCCGGAAGCGCAAAAACACATTTTGGCCAGGATGTGAAAAATGACAGTTGTACTGTTTATAAGGAGGTCTGAAAAAATGCCAATGTTGAACATCTGGAGTTGAAAATACTAGAAATTTGTAAAGTTATGAGGGTGTGTGGAAACTGCACAACACACACTCGTAACAAGTCATTTGACGGACATTTGTCACCTAATTTTCAACATAGGCATTTTAGGACCTCTGCACATGAACAGAGTCACTGTGATTTTCCTGATCTGTCCCAAACACTTGATTTCGCACAGCAACTGCACTAGTCTGTGCCGGAAGTGCGAAAACACATTTCAGCCAGGATGTGAAAAATGACAGCTGTACTGTTCACAAGGAGGTGTGGAAAAATGCCAATGTTGAAAATCTGGAGTGAAAATATTACGAATTTGCAGAGTTATGAGCGTGCGTGGGAACTGCGCAACACACGTTCGTAAAACAGTAATGTTTTGGATATTTTTCACCAAATTTGCAACATAGGCATTTTGAGAGCCCACCTCATGAACGGTGGCACAGTCATTTTGTTACTCGGTCCCAAAAGGTGATTACGCGCAGTGACCACAAAATCACCTTTCGGGACTGAATAACTCCATGACAGTGATTGAATTCATGAGGAGGGGTTCCAGTAACCCCATGTTGAAAATTTGGTGTCAACATTCCCAAAAATGCCTGAGATATGCACCAAAGTTGAAAAACCCTATTTATGCCATGATACAGCTTACCAGCATTTCTTCAGTTCGAGTCAGCTCTGAAGAGTGCAGACATGTCTCAGTCCACTCAAGAGCGTCACGCTGGGCCTGGAGGTGGGCATGGGGTGAGGGGTGTGGGGAAGTAGGGTGCGCAGTGGGTGGTGTGGGTTGGGGAGGGGACCCAACTGGCGTGGGACCATTTCCTTTCTTTCAGGGAGGAAAAAAAAAGATGTTGTGAGAAGGTGTTTTTTTTTTTTTTTTTGCAGGCTTTCAGCACACTGGAGTGGGCTCCCAGTGTGCCACCTGCCTTTTTGGGGTGGGGGACTTAAACCGACAGGGATTGGGCCCCCCGTCGGCAAAGAATGACTATTTGGGGAGGCTTGATGCTGAGGGGGATTGGGCACCCCCCCTTGGCACACAACAAATGGGGGGGCATTATGCCGACGGGGAGTGGGCTCCCCTGTTGGCAAATGAACTGGGCTGGAGGCCTGCCGACAGAGGGATTGGGCACCCCAGTCAGTCGGCGTTCATGGGGCTCTGAGGTGGTGGCTATGCCGCCATCATGTTTAGGGACATGTTACACTAGGCAAGGTACCGCCCAGCAAAGAGAAGTCACTCCCTCATTGCAGCGGAATGGCAGACGCTGCAATGATGAGGCAGCCCCTCATTGCAGTGGCCAAATTGTTTCATGTTGGTGGCATTTCTGCAGAACCAGTGTTATCAGGACACTGGGCCTGCATTGGATGAACAGTGCCAAGCCCATAAATGCAGTGCTGGCGTTGGCTGCCACAGTGCAAACCTCCACAACCCGCTTCTCTCCTAAGCTGCTACATAATGTTTCTTGCGCATGTGTGCAAGCAAACATAAAAAAGAAGGGCAAAGGGAAGGATAGTGAGACTGAAGGGGGAGGATGGGGGCCATGTGGAGGATGACAACAGTAAAGCTGACATGCTGAACAGATATTTCTGCTCAGTCTTTACCGAGATGAGGAGGGTAATGGGCTTGAAGGGAGTGCAAGGGGTGGGAACGGTGCAGAAATGGACACAAGTCCCTTTACACGGGAAAGGGTCCTAAAGGAACTGGAAGAAATAAGAGTTGGTAAAACAATTGGGCCAGATGGGGTACACCCCAGGGTCCTAAAGGAACTAAAAAAGGTTGTGGTGGAACCTCTGGTAATCCTGTTTAGCTGATCACTGGAAATAGGGGAGGTGCCCAAAGACTGGAGGACAGCAGATGTAGTCCCCTTATACAAAAGCAGGAACAAAGAGGAAGTGGAGAACCACAGACCAGTCAGCCTCACCTCGGTAGTGGGGAAGATCACGGAAGCACTACTGAAGGAGAGATTGGTGGAACATCTGGTTGCCAATGGACTACAGGACACAAAGCAGCATGGTTTCAGCAGGGGTAGGTCATCCCAGACCAAACTTATTGAATTTTTCAACTGGATGACTAGGGAGGTGGATCAGCGGAGGGCAGTGGATGTGGTCTATCTGGATTTCAGCAAGGCCTTTGACACTGTGCCACATAGAAGACTATTGCACAAACTGGGGAATATGGATGTGGGCAGGACAGTAGTGTGGTGGGTTGGTAATTGGCTGGGTGGCAGGACAGAGGGTGGTGGTAAATGGCTGTCACCCACAGAGGGAAGAGTGACCAGTGGGGTACCACAGGGATCAGATCTTTTATTTATTGAATTGATTCACCAGGAAAGGCACACTGAGCAAAAAGATGCTCATCTCCCGGTGCGACAAGGGAGGATAACATAAAGGAATAATGCCTGACAGGGTGGGTGTTATGCTGGGATAACATCCCACCTCGGGTGGTTGGGCCCGAGGCCACCGGCCGAGGGCGTCCAACACCCGAGAAGGATGTTATCCCAGCATAACACCCACCCTGGAGGGCATTATTCCTATTATACAATGGCTCATTGTTTTATACAGAAAAAAAAGAGTTTTAAAGAATTTTATTTAGTGTTTAAAAATATTTTTTTAAGAAAAGATGCAAACAATCAATGTGGTGATGAGCAGGATGATCAGCAGTGATGTTATCCAGGATAACATCCCTGCTGTGTTAGCCAACTGACCAATCAGAAGCCAGGATTCTTTCTTGTCATTGTATAATGCAGGTTATCACAATAACAAATTAATCAGGTATACAGAGGAAAATGTAACAACTGGTTGCAACATAGGTTAACAATCAGCTAAAAGCATATACCAGAGGCATACATACATACATACATACAGTACAGCTTGCTGCGGCAGATAACACTTGAGCTAAATCTAGGGAGGACAGAGAGAGACAAGAATATGCGAGTAAGTGCCATGGGTGGTTTTTTCATAAGCTAGCTTCCAAGGATGAAGATCTGTCCAATTCAACGTCTTCATCAGTGACATTGCACAGGACCTAGAAGGCAGAATTTCCCTGTTCGCTGATGACATGAAGCTGCGTAACGGAGTGGATATGCCAGAGGGTGTAGACCGAATGAGGAGTGACCTGCAGAAACTTGAAGACTGGTCAAGGGTTTGGCAGTTGAAATTCAATGCAAAGAAGTGCAAGATAATGCATATGGGGTACAAAAACCCTGGAACAACATATCCGTTGGGGGGTGAGGATATAGTGTGCACCAAGCAAGAAAGGGACCTTGAGTTTATCATCTCTGATGACCTCAAGGTAGAGAAATAGTGCGACAAGGCAGCAGGTAAAGCGAATAGGATGCTGGGATGCATAGGCAGGGGCATCACCGGCAGGAAAAGGGAGGTCATAATTCCATTATACAAGACACTAGTGAGGCCCCACCTGGAGTACAGTGTACAGTTCTGGAGACCTAACTTACGTAAGGACATAGACGGGGTAGAGAAGGTTCAGAGGAGGGCAACAAAGATGGTACAGGGATTGCATCACAAGTCCTATGAGGACAAGCTGAAGGACTTGAATATGTACTCCCTGGAGGAGAGGGGAGAGGTGATATGATGGAGACATGCAAGTACCTTACAAGGAGGAACAGGGTGCAGGAATACACTATTTTCCAGTGAAAAGATGTTCCAGGACTAGAGGGCATGGGATGAAGTTGGAGGGAGGGTGATTCAGAGGAAACATGAGGAAGAATTTCTTCACAGAAAGGGTGATGGACAAGTGGAACACCCTCCCAGAGGAAGTGGTGGGGGCTGAAACAATCATGGAATAGATATAAGGGAATTCTGGAGGCCGGGGGTAAGGGGCAACAGACTTCTAGAAAAATGTAAAATGAACTTACAAGCTCAAATGGGCAGACTGGGCCATATGCCCTTATCTGCCAACAGTGTCTCTGTATCTATGTAGCAGCCTGCATCTGTGTTAGAAACATAGAAACATAAAAAATTGATAGTAGATAACGACTGCTAGGCCCATCCAATCTGACTGTTCATATCGCATTTAGCGCAAGGGGTAGAGAGCAGAATCAGTCTGTTTGTGGATGACATAGAGGGGTGGCAGAGGCTACAGGGTGACCTCACCAGGCTTGAGGAGTGGTCAGAGAGGTGGCAGCTGGGATTTAACTCAAAGAAGTGCAAAGTTGTGCACATCGGGTAGAGAAACCAGAGGAGGGAATACTGGCTGGGTGGGGTGCGGTTAGGGGTCACTGAGGAGGAGAAGGACCTGGGGGTCATGGTAATGGGGAGCAGGAGGAGGGTGGCAGCCAGGGCCAGTAGGATGCCTGGGTGCATCACGTGGGGACACAGGGGGACCATAGTAATATGGCTGGGGGGGGTACGGCCGGAGATCTAATGGAGTCTGTAGTGGCACTGTAGGTAGGGTAGGGAATTTGTGGCCAGACTAGGTGGGCCAAGAGGCCTGCTGCTGATTTCTATGTTTCTATGTAAAATATGGGAAATTCAGTCTGGGAAGGTGTGTCTCATTCACCAGCGGAAGAGTGATCAGTCGGGTTTATGTGCTTCCTTAGAAGCACTTTCTTAACATTAGTTTACAGCACGTATGATTAAAAAAAAAAACTTTCTTTCAATGAATGCAGGTTATCAAATTCCAAAGGAGCACCTCTTGACCCTGTTGGAGAGGGATGCGGAACTCCACCTCAGTATCATTAAGGTCAAAGACACTGATCAGTGGACGGAGCTTGTAACCGGCACGAGCGGTAAGTAAGGCAATAATCAAACATTTTTCCGTCATGTTTGAAATGCCTTTTTTTTTTTTTTTTTTTTTTTGTAAATTCAATTTATTGAACAGCTGTATGAGTACAATAAAATTGACATACTGGCAGTATAGCGCAGTGGTTTAAGGCTCTGAGCTGCAAACCTGAAGACCTGGGTTCTGATCCCACAGCCCCCCCTTGCATACTGTGTGACCCTGAGCAAGTCACTTAACTTCCTTGTGCGCCCAGGTCACACCTGGAAATAAGCTTCAGATTAGTGTGTCTCTCCTGTTTTTTTTTTTTTTTAAAGAGGAGGAAAACCCCACGGACGTCTGAATGTCCACTTGGGCTTCTGACTCTCCTGGATCCTAGTGCCTACACTTGATCCTGGTCCACATGTGGACTGCCTGGGAGGGAAGGAGGTGGGGAGAAGGGCCCCCCCCCAGAGCCCCTGCCATGGAGGGCTGAGTCATGGGAGCAGCCAATGGGCCACTGGGGCTGAGGGGAGGTCGGGAGACAGAGGCCCGAACAGGTACATCCGTGAGTGACAGACAGCATCCCTGAGCCCCCACAGAGCTCCTACCATGGAGGACAGAGCCATGTGGTAGCCAATGGGCCGCTGGGGCTGGGGAAGGTCAGGAGACAAAGACCCAAGCAGTGTACACCCCTGGGATCATGGTACATCCCTGACTGATGGATGTGGCCAGTGTAGAAAAACCTCTCTTAAAATAATAAAGTCCAACATACGCGAGTCTAGTGGTGAGGTGGCAGAGTACGATACAAAGACAGGGGTCAGCATGTGATTTCCCGTGGATCCTGCACTGAAGATGGCTGGGTGGGTATGGCACTGAGATGAGGCTGCCTGGATGTGGAGGGTGCAGACCCTATAACCTCCATGCACCCCTTGCAAGTCAATTACACAATGGTACTGGCGGTGATTAATTTTTTTTTTTCTTCCCTCTACCCATTCTGCTCCGTCTGTGGCTGATTAACCCCTTCCCGGCCCATCACCCACCATCTCTGGGGCTTACTCTCTTCCCTCTATTCTTCCACAGTTTACCCCCCTGTGGTGGGACTGTTGGGGTTTCCCGAGCCCCTTCAAACATCATGCTCAATTGGAGGTGGGTTCCCAGAAAGCGGTGTGGCGCCTGCGGTGAAATGCCATTTCATCCTGCTGCTGTTGGGCAGGGTTTTCCGGATTTCTGCCCTGATTTCCCCCCCCGATGGTTCAGTGATTGGAATGACAGTGGCATTCACATGGAGCATGCTTAAGCTTCCGGTGGGAGGTGTCCGCCCACCCATTGCAGCTCCTGCTCGCACCGCCACCAGTGGTCACCCGGGCGGCCGTATCACAGTGGAGTACGCTACTGTCCCTTCCTGAAGGGACAGCAAACTCTGGGATGCTCGGTCCTCCTTCCCCCCGGCTGGCCCCGATGACCCAGCCTTATTCTTGAACGCAGGTCACCAGAGTCACGTGAGGTAGCTGTGTGCTGCGCTGATAGGCCAGCCCGGGGGTGATGTTATGCTAATCCCTGGGATATATTAGTACTGAAATGCACCAGTAAGTGGTCTCTTTCAGACATTTTTGAAAAGTCTATTAGGTTATGACTGCAGATGAGAGCAGGGCTTTAGTGAACTCCATTTTGAAGTACTATGTTTGACTTCTGGAAATAAAGTGACACTTTCGAAAATAAATGAAAAGGAACTAAATATTTGACTTCCAAAAAGGGAGAAAACCAGAAAATTGGGAGGCCTCCAGTTTTGCAGAAATGGAAATCCAAAATTGTTGATTTTATTTTTCTTAAAAGAAACGGTACTTCACCAGTAAGATGTTCATAGTATATGAATAAATGTTGTTGTGTGTTGATTTCTGTACACTCAAAATCCTTGTGTGTTGTGCACAGTTCAAAGGTAGTAAAATGTTGTGCACAGTTCAAAGGTCACAAAAAGTTGCTGTGAGCAACCACGCCCATCTCAGCTTGTGTTTGCTTCGAGGGGTTGAGATGACATCATAGACCTCTTGAACTTCGCTTTTAAGGTCCATATGATGTCATCTCAACCCCTCGATTAAAAACAGCCTCACTGTGCATGGTTGCCCACGCATTATTTTCTATATATTAACATCGCCAAAACAATGGTCTCCCTTAGAGTGCTGACTTGCAACATTTAGTATCCTGGCCTCCTGGAAAGTAGAAGGATGTCCTGGAAAAAAAGCAGAATGACTTCCATATCTGGATGCATGGAAGTTTTTGAGTGCTGACACAAAAAAGGATTTGTCTTTATCCCTTTCAGTGGTTAAATTAGAAACCTTTTGGGGGGAAGGTATCTGTCATTATTTTTTATTTTTTTATTTACATTTTGTAGGTTTTTCTCAATTTTTGCCTATCCCCACCCACATGTCCGGGGCACTGACGTACACGTGTGAAGGCACGTGCATGCCAGGTACTGCGGAGTGTCCCACTCTACTAGCTGCCCCCTTCCCTGCCTATGCCACCATTGGACCTTCACCCAGTGGTGACAGGACTATGGGAGGGACAGTGTCCACCCCAGGAGAGGAGAGCTGCTGATAGGCAGCTCAATCCCACTCCTACCCTCCCCCCCCGGCCGGCTCCCCGATGACCTGAGGTCATTCTCGAACCTAGGTTGCTGGCGTGACGTGAGTTGAGGCTAGATGTCTCAACCTTCTGTGGGTATCTGTAATTTTTTGGTTTGTAGGAGGAGTAACTGTGCTTTCTAGGAGGTGGAACTTCCCGAAAGTATTCAGTAGAGAAAAGTGATAGTGGCGCAGGATAGTTTTATGTGAGAAGGGGGAACAGATTTCCTGTGGGTGCCTACCCAGTTTAACCACTAATCCTTTTTAAATATTTTAAATGAAACTGATTGCTTTATTTAGCTTTATTCACTCTGCCCTTTTGTATACAGGGATTATTGGTTGATGATAAAAAAAAAAAAATAAAAACAAAAACCTATTTTTTTTTCATGACTTTACCTTTCACTGTGTTTTTTGGTTAATGGAAACCCTTTAATATCTCCAGATGTGAAACCTCCTGACTGTGAGAAGTGCTTACACTGTCCATCGGAACAGCAGAACCACCTGTGTGAGAGACTAACTGAAAGCTCTGGAGGTAGAAAGAGTTTAATGGATCATTCAGCTCTTGCTAACCACCAGCAGATGAGGCCAAGACAGGCACGTTTTAAGTGTAAGAAATGTACGAAGAGTTTCATATGGAGCCAAAGTCTTTCTAAACACCAGTGGATTCATAGAGACAAAGAACATTTCATATGTACAGTGTGTGGAAAGAGTTTTTCACTGAAGCAAAATCTTAATTCACATCAGTACAGTCATGGAAAAGAAAAGACTTTTAAGTGTATAGACTGTGGGAAAGGTTTTGCCGTGAAGAATAAACTCATGATGCATTATCGAATTCACACTGGAGAAAAACCTTTTGACTGCAGTGTTTGTGGGAAGAGTTTCAGGGGGCGAAGAAATCTCCTAATCCATCAGCGAATTCACACAGGAGAAAAACCTTTTACGTGTAGTGAGTGTGGAAAGAGTTTTTCACTGAAGCAAGCTCTAAATAGGCATGAGCATGTTCATGCAATAGAGAAACCGTTTAAATGTATTGACTGTGGGAAGAGTTTTACAGAGAAGGTAAAGCTCAAGGAGCATCAGCGGATTCACACTGGAGAGAAACCTTTTGAATGTAGTGACTGTGGAAAGAGTTTCAGAGGGCACAGACTTCTCGTAGCCCATCAGCAGATCCACACAGGAGTAAAACCATTTCAATGTACAGAGTGTGGGAAGAGTTTCCGTGCTAAATCGGATCTTACAAAGCACCAGTGGACACACACAAAACCTTTTAGCTGCCCAGATTGTGGGAAAAGATTTAGCTCACATTTATGTCTTTCCTCACATCAGTGGAATCACACAGGAGAGTTCCCCTTTAAATGTAGTGACTGTGGGAAGAGTTTCAGAAGCAGAGGGGGTTTTAATAAACATCGACGTAATCATAAAGGTCTGCAGACTTCAACCCCCAGAGAGAAGTCTTTCAAAATGAGACCACCAGCACATCAACTGATTCACACAGGTATGGAAAGCCTTCAATACAACTGAATTTTCTGCAGTTTACCTCACTGTGGGGGATTTTCGGATGTTACTGGGGAAGTTTGTATTTACACTACATTTGGGGAGGGGAGTCCATGGGTCAGCCAGAATAGCCAGACAAACTGCGAATTCTAGACAATAAAATAAGTAAAAAATCTTCTACACTGAATGTGCAAATCATGGGCAGATATACATTAGTTATTGGGTTGCTGTGGTGGATAGTCATCTTTGTTGTCCACTTTTTATTTATTTATTTTCACTTTGGTAACTGCATAATGTCAACTAGGCACAGTGCCTCTTTTGGGGGGTGACTCGGGAGGTTAGGTGACTTGCTCAGGGTCACACCGTGTACAGGTGGAGGGTGTGGGAATCGAACCCAGTTCTGCTGGATGTACCAAGCTTGTTACTCTAACTCCTACACTATACTGCCAGCACAAGCCCACTTTGTGTTTATCCCCTACTCCTTCCTGCCTCAATCTGGACAGCCCCAACCAGCCCAGTCAACCCACCATACCTAGGGCTTACCCTGTCCTCTCCACCCATGACCTATCCCTCATGGTGGAGCTGCAGAGGCTTGCCCCTTTGAAGCAGGATCCAGATGGTGCCCAAGTTGGAGGTGCCAGGCCTGTGAGAGCACCATCTGTCATCTACTTAGGCAGTGATTTTTTTTTTTCAGCTCCTGGGATTTCGAAGTGCAATGATGAGGAGCCTCTATTGACATCATACACCCTAGTGGGCCTCCCATCTGCCTTGACATCCAGCCTCAGGCATCGGGCACACTGCAGTAAATGCAACCCCCACCCCCGTGGAAGAGGAGAACAGTCCTACGGATGCTTGATCTTCTCTGGCGAGTCTTGGAACTTGAGTTGTCACCACCATGTCGGGTGACAACATTGCTGCCCTGCCAGTGGTCTGGCTAGAATATCCCATTTTTTATTTATAAATCTCTTTTGTGGGCTCGGGTGCTGTTTCTGCCAGATGCAGAGTGGCAGACAAGATTTTGATGTCACCAGATGAGATTTCAGCATTATATCATAACAAAATCTCATCTGACATCTGTGATCTCATCAGCACTTCAACTATTAGTAGTAGTAGTAGTAGTAGTAGTAGTAGTAGTAGTAGTAGTAGTAGTAGGTGGGTAATCAGGTGGCAATGGGGGCTTGGGGGGCTTTGTCCCACAAAACTAAGCAATCAGCTGTGTGGGGGGTGTACAGCCCCCTACCAAGCCATTCCCATTCACAACATCATCTGAGATATGAAATTTTGTCTGCCATATTTACATCCAGCAGAAACTGCACCCATTCCCTATTGTGATTTCAGCCAATGAACGCAAAGAGCTGCTGTACCCCTTACCCTGCCTTGACCTAATTGTCTCATGTGCAGGAAGGTTTGGCGTGAAGCATTCCACTCCACATCCAGTCCACTCCACATCGCGTGGGAGGGCAGCTTCAGTTAACTTCTAAAATAAAAAAATTATTATAAATCCTTCTAACTGGAGTGATTTTCTAATGACTTAATTGAGCTTCTACGGGGTTGTCTTATGGTAAAAGAGACTCCTATGGTGAGGTTGTGGCAGGCAGAATGTTCCACTTCACCTTGTGGTCCTCTTGTCCAAACCTCAAGCTTGAAGTCTGTTTTATAGCCCTGTAAGAGCTACCATACAAAGGCTCCTATTAGCTTACAGTAAATGACCAGGAAAGGGGACAGGTTTTGGCTCTGTAGAGTGGGCAGTCTCTGATCCCTACCACTTCATTGTGTGGTGCCCTGCGTCCACTCTCAGATATTTGCAGATATCGGGGATTGGAGAAGTAGACCTGAATAGAACAAAAAGCATCAGTAAACAAACAAATAATTAAGTAAACCATCAATCCTCACAGTATAAGATGGTGACAGTGTTCATATATTTACTTGATCACTGCTTGTTTAGTCACTCTCAGTCTGCACTCTGCATTTTGTATATTTATTTAATTTGTGCCTATATTAGAACTAAACACTTGGAGGGGGTACACACATGACTCCCATGTTTCACACCAAAATGTGCACTTTCTCAGGGGTCCCAACCATATCGACCTCCATTTCTAAACTTGTTGCTAAATTCCCCTGAAGCAACTGGGAGTCACTGGGACTGCTTTGGGGTATGGCCGAGGTGCATGTACCTATATGATAAGGCATTGGGCTAAAACCAAAGTGGATATAATTAAAAGCAAGACATAGCGTACACATTTAGAAAATATTGTGAAAGATATGAGGACTGCTGCCTAATATTTCACAAAACTAGTATATACAAGGTTGAGACAATGAGCCCGATTTTTAAAGTGGACTTCGATTGCTGCAAGGGACTTGCAGAAAAGAGTTTGACGCAGGTGGTGACTTGTATCAAGCAATGCAGCAAGTCCAATTTTGCAAAAATGTCAGCCACAGCTCCCTGACGCAAGTGACTTGCGCTGAGCACTGGACTTAGACCAGCTCCCCCCCCCCAGTCTACATTTGCACCATGGGGGGAGTAATTTTACGGGGCTTGCGTCAAACGCGGTAAAGTGAGTAAATTGTGGCAGCTGCACCAGCCCTTCTAAAATTGGGCTGAGTTGCGTCCAATGGCTTTGGCACAGCTGTGGCAAGCTTTGCAGTCAATGCAGGACTTGACGCAAGTTCTGTGTCCACCTTCTAAAATTGGGCTGTGTTGAGTCCAGTGGCTTTGGCACAGCCGTGGCAAGCTTCGCAGTCAATGCAGGACTTGACGCAAGTTCTGCATCCACCTTCTAAAATTGGGCCCAATGAGTTAACACACATTAATGACAGGAGCACAGCATATCAGCCTGGATAAAGTGACGCTATTGGCCAGGAAACGTCATAGTTTCTGGGCAGTTCTGTGGCTGGTGAAAATAAAACTTGCATCACGGACTTTCTCTAATGAAGCGTGCCCCAATTTTTTGCTTGTTTCGAAGATGAGTCAGCGAGGGGTCTCCAGTTATAAAAATTGCATGGCGCCCTAAGTAAGGGCATGGGCACCCTGGATCCCTATTTGTCATTCGCCTTTCCCAGTAGCCATGCCATCCGCAATCCCTGGCAGGATGGGCTACATATACATGCATGGGTGGCTCCCAGTATTGCGTCTTTAATTGGAGCACTCCTGTACCTTCTGTTTTGTGCAGACCCTCAAGCTGTTCAGCTATGTTCATCATCATCATTTCACTGTACTCTACCTTCTTGGCGTCAGGAACCACTGTTTATTAATTTGGATTTTGTTACTGGGGTGGGCTCATGGAGTCAAGAAGTCCCCTTTTCAGGAAGGACCCAGAATTCATTGCATACAGAAGTCATAACCATCGAAGAACATACAACCAAAATCATAGAAATACAGCAGTGTAAATGAGCGTGCAATAAAAATTGCAGAGATACAGTAACGTAAGCAAGTAGTGAGAGCTTTGAGAAGTTTAGGCAAAGTTACACAGGTGCATACCATTCCATTAATGTTGACATTGGCACTGTTAGAGGAGTACAACACAGGGTTGCAGCAGTAAACATCCAAAATAGGCTAGAAAGGGATCAGTCCACCACCAGAAAAGTGGGGAAGTCAGTAGAAGCAATTGCTTGGCTGCTCACAGGACATAGACCTTTAAGAGAAAGGATTTGAAGGACATGAAATGAGGGCATTCCTGGATGTTAGAGGGGAGATTACTCCACAACTTGGGAATGACGGATGCAAAGGATCTCTGACCAGCAGCAGATAGAGATTTAGGGACTGCTAAGAGTCTCTGAGAGGAAGACTGGAGGTGTTTATTATGAAGTTTGAACTCCAGGATTGAGTAGAGGTTCGGGGGGGGGGGATTTAAAGTTTTATGCACCAGGCAGAGCTCTGGGTGTTGGATTCTCCTTCTTGAGGAGGCCAGCCTAGAGTAAAAAGTACCTTGTAGTGGTGCTTCCTCCTGCTGGTCCCTGCAGCAAACCCAGATACTTGGTGGTACAGGGTCTTTAGTTTGGAAAGCTTGGTGTCCTTAAGTGAGGATAGAACTGGTACTGCATACAATATGACAGACAACAAAATGCTATTGGCAGTGCCTAGCCTCATTAGCGAGGTATGGGTTGAGCCGGTATAGAAGGCCTAGCTTTTAAGTAATTTGGCAACCTAGTCAATGTGTGGCTTAAGAGAGAGCTCTTGACCCAATAGGACTCCCAGGTAATTAACTCATTGCCTCCACAGGAGCTCTCTGATGTTGCACCACTCATCTCCTGTATACTGTTAACAGTAAATCCTGGGCCTTTCTATGCAAAATCAAGCTATATTCAGCATGCCACAAACAAATCCTAATAGCTCAAGAACCATAAGCGCTAGACACAAAGTATGAGTGGCAAAGTTATTCAGCACAATTTACCTTTCAAATGGTGGTCTGCAAATAATAATATGTAATTTTGTTTTTTTTCTATGCTGGTTGAAACAGCAAAAAATATATTGTTTTCACTAAAACAGGCAACATAAGTGATACACACCATACCATAAACAAATGCGAATAACTCCTAAAGTATACATGATATACACAAAATATCAGTGGCAAAGTTGTTCAGCACAAAATTACCTTTCCAATGGTGGTATGCAAATAATAATATGTAATTTTGTTTTTTTTTTCTATGCTGGTTGAAACAGCAAAAAAGTATATGTTTTTCACTAAAACAGGCAACATAAGCCATACACACCATACCACAAACAATTGCAAATAACCCCTAAAGTATACATGATATACACAACATATCAGTGGAAAAGTTATTCAGCATAAATTTACCTTTCCAACGGTGCAATGCAGTCAAATATATATTATATTCTGTTACGCTATATATTAAAATATACAAGTGACTTCTTCAGACATTGCAAGGGCACACTGGGAGTCAGTAGCCGACTTCTGCAGGCATCCTTAGGACACACCAGTGTATTTTACTGACGACTACAGGCATCTGCTAGGAGACAATGAGTTAAGTGAATCAGCTGTTTCAATGAGATTTTTAGTAGCTCTCTCATGTCATGGCTGAGACATTGAATCACGGAGTACAGACTTCATTTTCTTGGAGATTAAAAGGAGTTCATTGGCCTTAAACCAGGATTCCAGTAGATGGAAGTTGGCCTTGAGATCAGACTTGGTCGATTCAAGGTTCGAATGACATCGATACAACTCCGCATCATCCACATAAAGCAGGGAATTGACACCACCACAGTGTTTAGGCAAGTCATGGATGGTCAAGGATTGAGCCCTGGGGATCCCCATCGATGATCTCCCTTATAGTAGAGTGGCTGCCCTCCCCTCCCCCCATTTGACCTGTTGCTTGTGGCCGGACAGATACTGTAATTGCTAAACCAAGAACAAGACGTTTGATCGAGGCCCAGCCACTTAAAGGAGAACTGCACTGAAATTGTACACCATTTTACATAGAAACATAGAAACATAGAAGTTGACGGCAGATAAGGACCGCAAGGCCCATCCAGTCTGCCCATTTCTTTTTCTATCTTATAAATGTGCCATCGGCCTTTGCTATGTCAGTGACCTATCTATTCATAGTCATTTGTATTGCTCCCTTATGCCTATCCCATGCCTGTTTGAAGCCCTGCACTGTATTCATAGCCACTACTTCTTGTGGTAAGCCATTCCATGCATCTACCACCCTTTCTGTGAAAAAGAATTTCCTCACATTCCCCTTAATCGGCCTCCTCTAATCTCATGCTGTGTCCTCTTGTCCTGCTATTTTCTTATATTTAAACATGTTAGACTCTTTCACCTTGTTTATGCCCTTAAGGTGTTTAAATGTCTCGATCATATCACCTCTCCCCTCCTTGCTCAAGGGTATACATATTGAGCTCCGCTAATCTGTCCTCATATGTCTTCTGATGCAGTCCCTGCACCATTTTGTGTTCCTCTGGACTGCCTCAATTTGGTTAATGTCCTTGTGAAGGTGTGGCCTCCAATACTGCACGCAGTACTCCAGATGGGGCCTAACCAATGTCTTGTACAGAGGGATTATTACCTCCCTCTTACGACTTGTGATACCCCTACTAATACACCCTAACACCCCCCTAGCCTTTCCTACTGCTTTAGAGGTCTGCTTGGATGATTTCAGGTCATCAGTGATGATGATGCCCAAGTCTCTTTCTTCCCCTATAGAAGAGGATTTCTAAATACTGGTAGGAATTCTGTTACTGTTACATTCCTTTGAGCTTTTTGGTTATCCTAGTGGGTGTTTCTGATTTTCACATAGGTAGGAAGTGCCATTTTAGAATTGTATGATATAGTTTATGTCCCTTGCTCAGCTCTTCCATTGTTGGCACAATGCATCCATGTTCTAGTATAGAACTCTGTGGTTGAGAGGCACATAAACTAAATCATACGGTTCTAAAGGGAGTAGGACGAAATGCCAAAAGTCAAATCCTGACATTCAGGATCCCGAGTTCGGCTGCCTGACACACACCTGCCTGATAGACAGATGCTGGTGCCGGCAGGGGTAAGATAGAGGATGTGACAAACCGCTACCCTGCCTCTAGCTGTGCACCACAAGAAGGGGAAAAATCTGGTGGTTGGCTGAGCTGCTCCCACAGCGTGGAGGACTAAGCCACTAGCAGCTCGGCCACCAGTGCGCTCAGACCCGGGTTCTATTCCTGGGTCTCCACTTTTGCAAGGTGCTCTTTTGGCCCCCGTAAACTGTTTTAACCTATTCCAAGGTCTGCTCCCCCTCAGAGTTGGTTATTTTAGTTACAGGGAGTGCAGGTGGCAGAGCCCCCCGCGTTGTACCAACACCTTGTTGGTCTACCGGCAATCGGTCTCCTTAACTTGGGCTTATGGAGTTCGGGAGACTGACTGTCAGGATTCAGTAGTAGGTCCATTCTAAAATGGTACAGAACACCAGAGTGTAAAGCAGAAACACCAACTGAGGTTACTAATAGGCCAGTAAAGATGGAACAGTATCAGAATTAGCAACAGTATTTTAAAAAATGCTTCTACGGGGAAGCATGGCTTTCAGGTGCTGTGCAGTTCTCCTTTAAGTTTAAACAGAAGCAGTTCATGATTTACTGTACTAAATAGAATATCTTGGTGAAGCCAATGAAGATGGCACCAGTTGCTAGACCAGTGTCTTAGGCATGGAGGAGATTTGTCATGAGCTGAACCAGGGCGGAATCTGTTCCGTGGTTCTTCCTGAAGCCATGTACTGGGGTCTGAACAAACTAGTACCACTGCACTGGATTTGAGTTGCACAGACCCAAGCACAGCTTCGAATTTAATAAACCTGTGTTCATGCTAACCGATTGGATCCTTGCTAATGATATTCCTGATAATACCCTGATTGGAACAGTACCACATCCAAAATTGCTTCCTCTCTTGTGGGGGTCACACATATGAACATACGACATTTTCCAGCAGAAAAAGACCATTTGGTCTATCGAGTCTGCTCGATTTTGCAGCTAGCAGCCCTATTCTGCAGCTGCCCCTCCTCCTCACCCCCCTTTAGCCTCCCTCCTGCCCTGCCCCAGCCCCTTTTGAAGCAGCCCACTGTTTAACGGGCTACCACCTCTGCTGATAACGTGTTCCACCCTGCCACCACCCTCTCTGTAAAAGAGTGTCTCCTCATTTCCCTCCTGAACCTTCCCCCCTCCAATCTCATGTCATGGCCTCGAGTGTCCCTCCCCACCCTTACCCTGAATAGCCCCTCTGTACCAGTCTTGTTTATCCCTCTTATGTACTTGAATGTCTCGATCGTATCCCTCTGTCCCTCCTCTCCTCCAGCGAGTACATGTTCAACTCCTGTAGCCTACTCTCATACAGCAAGTCCCCCAGTCCCTGGATCATCTTAGTTGCTCTGCGCTGCACCCCTTCCAGTAATTTAATGTCCCTTTTCAGGTACGGGTGCCAGTACTGCACGCAGTATTCGAGATGAGGTCTAACTAATGATCTATACAGTGGCAGAATCACCTACCCGCTCCTTGACATTATTCCCCTTGTGATGCAACCCAGCATTTTGTTGGCCCTTGCTGCTGCCTTCCTACACTGTGCCGAGTTGTTCATTGATCCCGTGATGATCACCCCCAGATCCTCCTCCTCCTCAGTCTCCGCCAGCTGCACTCTCCCCAGTTGGTAGTTTCTCCTTGGATTTATTTGCCCCAAAATGCAGTACCTTACACTTTTTGGCATTGAACCCCAGCTGCCAGGTGTCCGACCAGGTCTCCGACTTTTTCAGATCTTCCTGAAAACTCTGCCACCCCTATGTGCCATCCACCACTGCCCCTATCTTGGTGTCTTCGGCAGACAGGCTGCTCCTGCTCTTGATGCCCATGGAAATGTCTGCAATAAATATCCCAAATAACACTGGTCCCAGCAACGAGCCTTGTGGAACCACTCTCATTACCGCCCTTGGGGATGAGAGTTCCCCTTCCACCACCACCCTCTGTTGCCTTCTCTGCAGCCAGTTTGTCACCCATCCCACCATTTGTGCTCCCGGCCCTGTGCCTTCAAGTTTTATTCCAAGTCATCCATTGTGTGAGAAAGCTGTTCTGCACCTTTTCTAGGAACCTTAGACTTTTTTTTGGTTTACAGCTGTTGGCATCCAAATCTATATCTGGGAGGTTGGCGGCCCTCCCTGATTACTGTTCTTGCCTGGCTAGCCGCTATCTAAATTTCTCGGTCCAGATCAGAGCTTTGTAGAGTGAAAAACTGGGGTGCAGTCTCCTTTGGAGATTTGCTTGGACCAACTGGGCTTGTGCAGACTTAGAAAGTAATCCAAAAAACGTTGAAGGCAGCAACAAGAGGGATAAGCCAAGCTCTGGGCATGTTAAATATCCAAAACCACACAGCAGTCCGAGCTAATGCACCACAGGACAAAGCAAACTCCATTAGTTTGTCTGATTCAAAACACTTTATTTCACAGGTACTGGCTAGCAGCACTCCCACCACATACCGCCATACATTTTCGAGCACTGCCCATGCTCTTTCTCAAGGCGTAAAGTGGAGGCTGTTGCCTGTTCCCTATTGCAGGTGAACATTTAAAGCTATACATACATATACATACATATATATAAAACTATACATACATATATAAAACAACCTCCGTGTATCCACGTGACTAACATCATTACTAAAAAAAAGAAAAATAAGTTAATATACATTAGATTGGCAGACAAAAAAAAAAGAAAAGACAAGGTATCACACAGTGGAAGGATTCGCTTTGGGGAGGGGTGAGGGGGGGACGAGGGGAAAGGATCTAACCCAGGAAACAATCAAGAAAAAACATGAAACCTGGAACTGATTCCGTGGTTGGGGGGGGGAGGATGAAATGAGTTTCCTAGGGACTGCGTCTTCTTCCGGGGAGGGGTGGCCGGCCATCTCAGCAAATGACTGCTACCGGGTGGAGTCCCGATGGCAGTGCAGGCTTGAATGACTTGAAGGGAGGGGCTGCGACTGTGCAGGACATGGACACCTCCACACACTAGCATTGGCAGGGGAATGGGACACAGAAAGACGGAAAATGAAAAAGACAGGATATATGAAGCCCTGCCCATCTCCTGTGGCAGGCACCACTACTCTGATCAAGGGGGTATCTGGGTTTGTTGACTGGGGGGGGTACTATCCCCCTCCTGGCCATACTGCAGGGGGAATCCATGGGAGATGTGTACCCTGGACCCGAGAGAGGTTTGTGCCGTGCCAGTCACAGAGACAGAGGACAGGGCTGAAGAGCCACCCACCAACCCAAGCAAGGTAAATAGCTTTGTGGAAAAAAAAAATAAAAGCAACTAGAACAAGTTTGTTGTAATCCTGTTTTCATTTATTTATTTATTTTTTTACTTTCTTGCTCAGAAGTTCCGCCTTTGCCTCTTTCCAATAGAGTCCCCAGCTCCGTCTCCGGACATACAAAGCTCTGATGCCCCATGGTGTATACCCCATGATGAGGCCTCCTGAATGGGACCAGGTCCTGGCAAGTGATTAAATCCGTGGGGAGCGGAGCCTGGCCAGCGGGTGCAAGGCTTGCAGAGCACAGGTATAATCCTGTGGCCAGGATTTACTGCATGTTTCTGTCCCTTCCCCGGAATTAGTGACATAAATGCGCACTTGCATGCAGGCATGGAACAGGCATACACATGCACAAGTCAGCTGGCTCCCCTGCCCCTCTGCTGGCCATGCGTAACTGTGCCTCCCATGCTTTCACAGGTGGCATTATGCAGTGGCACAGTCAGCCACCATTACAGGACTTGGCAACGTTGGAGGAATGGTCAAATCTATGAAGCTTAAATTCAACACAAAGAAGTGCAAAGTAATGCACTTGGGCAACAAAAACCCAGGGGAAGAGTACACAATGGGGGTGAGATTCTGACAACAACAAAAATGAAAAGGGACCTGGGGTAGTTATATCGGATGACCTAAAGGTGGGCAAGTAATGTGAGAAGGCAGTAAGGAGGGCTGGGGGATACTGGGATGCATAGGGAGAGGCATCACCAGTAGAAAACAGGAAGTTGTTATCCTTCTGTACAGACTGCTGGTGAGACCCCATCTGGAGTACTGGATGCAGTTCTGGAAATCCCATCTCCACAAAGACATAAAAAGGGTGGAGGCTGTCCGGAGGAGGGCAACCAAAATGGTACAGGGTCTGCACCAGGAGACATATGAAGAGAGACTAAAGGAGCTTAATATGTATACCCTCGAAGAAAGGAGGGAGAAGGGGGACTGATAGAAACTTTCAAATACCCAAGGGAAATCAAAGTCCAAGAGGGTGCATCTTTCAGAAAAGAGATGTGCAAGAACAAGGGGGCACAATTTGAAGATGGGGGGGGGGGGGATCGGCTCAGAGGTAATGTGAGGAAGTATTTTTTTCACAGAGAGGGATGTAGATGCATGGAACAACCTTCCTGAGGATGCCGTAGAGTCAAAAACAGTGGGAGAATTCAAGAATACATGGGGCAGACATAAGGCAATTCTAGTGGGGTGTAGGAGGGAGTAGGCTGTTGGTTAACTAGGATCTGCAGCTTATCCGTTAGGTAGGGAAATGGGCAGATTAGGTGGGCCACGCGGTCCTTATCTGCCATCAAATTCGATGTTTCTGTGTTACAGGAGAGGGTGAACATTCTCTGGAATGCTCACTCCCTCTCCCCAGGCCGGTCCTCCAGCAACCTGGGCTCGTTGCTGAAACTGGGTTGCTGGTACCACAAGCAGTAGCTCTACTACTGTGGCCAAAGGCCAGCTGGTTCCGTTCCTGGTTCTCATACCCTAAGAATGTAAATGAGACTGGTCTTACAAGCATAAGAGTAGTCTTTGCAGCCATATTAACATATTATTGATCAAGCTTGATCAATAATAATATATATATATATATTTTTTTTTTGAAATTACTGTTTATACTCCCCCCACCCCCACAGGCACTGCATCCTCGGGAGCATCAATGAGGCCTGTCCCCCACCTCTGCCACCTTATCTGACTTCTCGGTCGACCCCCATGGAGCCTCGGATCTATCCCCTGGGCCTAGTGAGCCTAGTTAGGACTCCTCTTGAACAGGGGAGTAGAAGCAGCAAGATAGTTAACGGGTTGAAGCTCAAATCAGGTTAGAGAAAGAAGCCAAAGAGGGAGGATGACAAAGCCTACATTTGGCATGAAAAATTAAAAAATAAAGAAGTTGGGAAGGGAGAAGGAACAGAAAAAAGCAAGAGGGAATCAGGAGAAAGATGGTAGGGGGTGTGACTTAATGCCAGGAGACTGGAAAAATCAAATTAGTGAGCTCCAGGCAGTGGTGGCAGACACTGAGGTGGATCTAGTGGCCATCACAGAAACGTGGGCCACAGAGAATAACGATTGGGACATGACACCTTGCTACACCAGGTTTAGGAATGACAGAGAAAAAGGTAAAGGAAGAAGTGTAGCCCTGTATGTCGGGGAAAGCATAGAGGGCAGTGGAGGATGGAAACATCAGGGGAGGTAATGGGGAAACAGAATTGCTGTGGATTCAGCTCATAGTATCCTCAGGCAAAAAATGATGGATAGGGTGATCTATAGACCTCCTGAGCAGGGGCAAGAAAGAAATAAGGAGCTGGGGGCAGAAGTAGGGTGCAAAAAGGGGGAGATGGTGTGAGATCTAAACCTGCCAGATATTGATTGAGTCATTCCAGGGGTGAGTAGCTCCAGAAGGCGGGCCTGCTGGATACATTGCAGGACAGCCTGCTGGTACAACTGGTTATGGAACTCACAAGGCAGACTGCCATTCTCCAAGTGGTTCTCACCAACTCAGAAATGGTAGGAGGACTGAGGGTAGGGTAGCCACTAGGGTCCAGTGACCATAACTTTATTATGGTTTGACCTGGCCCTTGGGACAGTAAGCCCTTATCAAGCACTGAAGTCCTAGATTTCAGAAGGACAGACTTCAGCTAGATGAAAGAGGTGGTCTGGGACAAGTTAGTTGGAGTGGACAGCATCGGAGTTGTGGAAGAAAGATCGAATAATCAAGAGGACCATTCTCAGGCAGCGAAATCTTGCATGAGGATGGTAATCAAAAGGAAGAGGTAGAAGGACCAATATGGTTCATGGAAACAGTGAGAGCAAAAAGAAAGCCTCACCAGGTACACGAGAAAACATGGAAGGACGAATAGGAGAGTGACAAGTGAGTTTTTAGAATGTGAGTTTCAGTAAGTGCTGTCTACCCATGTCTGTGTAATCTTGATGTGAAGTATACCTGTCTGGACATGATAATCTGTAACTTCAACTGTGGAAATATTTTATCTGTAACCTCCACTCTGTCTATGTGAAATGCAGATTTACTTGTAAATAATTCTGGGTCGCCCCTGGAAAAGGGACCTTTGGGGCTCAGCGGGCCTACCCGGTCACCAAAATTGAAATAAAATAAATAAAACAAGAGAAACCAAGTGGGTGGTCAGAGAAACAAAGGCAGGCACAGAACTGTGTATTATGGAAGGGGTCAAGGGAGGGAAAAAGTTCTTAGATACAGTATATTAGGGGAGAAAGAAGGGAGGAGAAATTGTTAGGCTAACAGAGTGAGGGAGGGCAATTGAGGAGGGCAGACAGAAAGCAGTCGTTTTTAACGACTACTTCTGTTCTATATTCTCATGAGAAGACAGAGGACCTCTGCCAGAGAGTAGCATTAATGTGGCTCTAATGGGGCTCGCTGAGATAAGGCAGCAAGTATTTACCAGTAAAAGGGTTTAGAAAGAGCTAGCAGCTGTAAAGATAGATAAGGCCCTAAGACCAGATGGGGTGCATCTGAGGGTGCTTAAGGAATTAACAGAACTAACTGAACCCCTGACAGAGATGTTCAATAGCTTAATTCAGACAGGGGCAGTTCCAAAATACTGGAGGGTAGCAGACATAGTCCCGCTCCATTGGGGGGGGGGGGGCAAGGAGCATCTGGGTAACTACAGACCTGTCAGTCTTGCCTCTGTTTTGGGTACACTGATGGAGAAACTAGTCAAAGAGGACCGCATGGACTGCTTGGAAAGCAGTGGACTCCAGGAGAGTAAATGGCATGGGTATGTGGCATGGAGGTCTTGTTAGACCAGTCTGATGGTATTCTTTGACTAGGTAACAAGGGTAGTGGATAAGGGCCATGCTGTGGATTTACTCTACTTTGATTTCTGCAAGGTTTTTGACACTGGGTCTCACAGAAGGATGTTGAAAAAGCTAGAGGATCTGGGTGCAGTGAAGAACATCATTAGATGGGTGAGAAACTGATTGGATGGGAGACATCACAGGGTTGTGGTTAATGGAATCAAATCAGAAGGGAGACTGGTCACCAGTTGAGTGCCACAAGGATCGGTTCTGGGTTCAGTATGTTCATCAGTGACATGGGAGAAAAGGATCCTGGGCAAAATGTGTCTCTTTGCAGGTGACACTAAGCACTGTGGCAGGGTAGACCATCAGGAGAGGACAGAGAAATGCAAAGTTCCTTCCTTCCTTCCTTCCTTCCAACAATTGAGAGGAAGCACAAAGTAAGCAGTGCGCAGTATAGCATATCAACAGCAACAGTTCCACAAAGTGCAACCGGCTGCAACATGAGGGAGGAAAAGGAGATTGCAAGTATGACAGGGGACTAGTAAAAGGGATAAGTGCACCAATAAACCAGAGCAGTAGGGGGAGGGAGTGTATGGAGGGAGGGGCAGTGGGATTAGCCTAGGATCAGCAGCAACTGCAGGAGTGAGTAGTGACATCACGGAGTAGGGATTGTCATGATATGGAAGAGGGAGCACTGTGAACAGCAACAGGGAGGGGGCTCCAAAGTCTGGGGAAGTGGAAGGAGAAAGCAGCTTGACCAGCAGAGGATTTTACAAGGGGGAGAGTTAGAGAGCCGGGAAGGGAGTAAGACAGGAGGAAGGCAAAGGTTGGGGGAGAGGAAGCCCAGCCAGAATTTGGAGACGAAGGTGGCACGGTGAATGAGGCACCTAGAATCAAAGAAGGGTAAGGAGAGGGAGGAATACAGGGAACACCAATGGGTTCTGGGCATGCAATCCAGGGCAAAGTGGCAGAAACAGTGAAAGAGGGGATCCAGCCTGGAAAGGGTGGACTTGGGGACAACACTATACACAATGTCGCCATAACTGAAGATGGGTAGCATTATCTTCATGACAATCTCTCTATAACCAGGAAGTGGGATACCTGCTTTTTTCCTGTAAAGTGCCCAAATGTAGGGTGCAGCTTCTTGTGGATGGCATCCAGGTGAATAGAGAAGTCCAGATAACAGTCCAATCATACTCTGTTTTTTTTTTATTCTTGGAAACTGGGTAAGGCTCACTAGGCACAAGTGCCTGTTTTCAGAGGTGGCCCACGAGCACTGGTGAGGTTAAGTGACTTGTTTAGAATTCCACAGTATGCAAGTGGAGATTGTGGTAATCAAACCCAGGTCTGCCGGATGTGCAAAGCTCGTTACTCTAACTTCTAGATTATACTGCCAACCCATTTAAAGGTGAGACATCCTCAATCACAACACCATTAAGGGTATGGAAGGAAGGAGCGAGAGCTTGTCAAGTCTCTGCATGGTGCCAAATGTCATTGAGACAGTTTTAGCATCGAAGGACAGCTGGTTGACAACCAGTTGGAGATGGGTCATGAGGTCAGAGGCAGAAGAACCAGAGTTGTAGAGAACCAGATCATCTGCATACATGAATGTGGGCACAGAGGAGCAGGTGAGGGAAGGTGATTTTGGAAAATGAAGAATAGGATGGGGCCAGGGCCGGATCCTTGGGGGATGCTAGAGTAGATAGGAGAGGAAAGGAGATGGTGTCACCAATATGAATAGCTTAGTTCCTACCCTCAAAGTATGAACAAAACCACTTGGCAGAGAGAAGGAAGAGAGCCCAGCTGCTTTTAACTTGCCCAGGAGGATACTGTTGGAAACTCTGGCCAGATCGATAAAGATGATTGATGTGACCAGCCCTGGTCCGTGCCAAAAAGATTGGAATCAGTAGCCTGAGGATGAAGGCAGTTGTGGGGTAGGATTTCTGAAGCAGGATTGGAAGGGAGTGAAGGAGGAGTCATCATAGAAAGGGTAGTGTTGTGACAGGATCAGGTTTCCTGATATTTAGCCAGGGAGGGCAGGAGGGAGATGGCACTGTAGTTGCACGGAGTAAGGGGTTTCCCTTTGGGAAGGGGGATGATGGTGGCCTGCTTCCACAGACTGAGGAAAGTGACAAGGAGTGATTGAGGAGGTGGGTGGGGGGAAGGGCAGTGGCCAGGATCTACCCCCTGGGCGTGGATGGGATGGGGCGGAATACACCCCGTACATTCTGCTGCGTCAGAGACCATGAAGCCTGGCAGGCAGGGGCTATGAGAGGACTGTCTCAACACTCCATCTTCTCAGAGCCTGCAGGGCATTTTCTTTGTTTGTGGAGGAGTGGCACACACCCTGACGCCAAGGCAACACCGCCGACGTCACCATTCCTCCTCCCTTAACGTCTGTTCAGCACTTGCTGTGCCCCCGGCTTCCGCCAGGGACCAGGCAAATGCCGAACTATGACGCCCCCCTTCCTACCAAGAGAGGAGAGCTGTCCTCCGGATGTTCAATCCTCTCTCTCCCCTGCCAACCCCCGACAACCTGAGCTCATTCCCAAACCCAGGTCACTGGCGTAGTGCGAGGTGTGGCGTCCAGCGCCTCAACCCTTTGTGCCACTGGGCTGGCTATATATTATTTTTTTTTTTTTTAAACTGTCTCAGAACATGCCCATTTCCAGGGCATGTACACATGAGCTACTCTTCACAGAATAAGAGTGTCTCACACACACAGAGGAAAGGAGCACTCGGATTGGTCAGAAGTGCTGCCTTGATCTATAATACTGTGTCAAAGGGCCAGCTGGAATCCTATTTATTTGTCATTTATGGCCAGTAAAGGCACACAGAGTGAGGACTGCTCCTTTCGGGGGGGGGCGTTATAGGGACCTTTTTTATTGACTGGAATAATGTTGGCCATGATACTGGGGAAACACCCCAACCCTTTCTCAAAGTTTGGAGGAACATTTTTGCCCCAGGGAAAAGTTGGTTTCAACAACTGGAAACAGTATTGCATTTATTTTTAGAATGCCCCTATATTCAGCTTTGTTGGAAATTGGTAGCTAGAAAGTAAGGGGAGCCTTTGTTTACCTCACTTACATAGAGGCTGATGGCAGATAATGACCGCAAGGCCCTTCCAGTCTGCCCATTTTTTTCTACCTTACGAATGTGCCATAGGTCTGTACTCTGTCAATGGCCTACCTATTCATACTCATCTGTATTGCTCCCTTATGCCTATCCCATGTCTGTTTGAAACCCTGCACTGTATTCATATCCACCACTTCCTGAGGTAGGCCGGTTCATGCATCCACCACCCTTTCCGTGAAAAAGAACTTCTCACATTACCCCTTAATTGGCATCCCTCTAATCTCATGCTGTGTCCTCTTGTCCTGCTATTTTTCTTATATTGAAACACTGAAACAAAAGCAAATAATATGTTAGACTCTTTCACCTTGTTAATGCCTGTAAGATGTTTGAATGTTTTGATCATATCACCTCTCTCCCTCCTTTGCTCTAGGGTATACATATTGTCACTTACCTATGACAATTTAGTATTAGGACTCTAGCCAGACCTGTGGGATAAATACCACTAGAACACTCTGATTGTGCTTTTTGCTTGTTTAAAATATTTTATAAAATGGCATGAATAAATCTAGAAATTTAAGTGGCAAAGAGAAATCACCTGATCGTGCATTAAATCTCTATATCCACACGGTCAGATGCCGAATCTCCTTTTCCTCTCTCCAAAAACCTGCTTAGAGCCATTTTATAAGTGGTAATAAGCCCCTTTAGGGCATGCATCACGGGATTTTAATGCTCTTCTAAGGGGTGTAAGGACCCTTGGTCTTCGGTCTTGTGCCTTACTACACTCGTGGGGCATGCACTAAAATCCTGTAATGCACACCCTGTCTTGGCTTACAACTTACGGATCTGGCAAACTCGTCAATATGTATTATAACAGAAAGTTGTTTCTCAAACTGAGTTGATAGAAGTGGTTTTGGATTCTTTAAAAACATAATTATGGAAATGAATTTCTCCTGCCATCACGTAATACTCTTATGACTTTTTAGAGGAAACTGTCAAGAATCGCGTGAATGTCATAAGGCCCAGAACAAGCCTGGATATTGTGTCTTCTATTAGTGGACACTTGTACAAACACAATAAATTTGTAAACCCAGTTTGATTCCCTGAAAAGGTCAGGGAGGCAGTGAGGGCCAAAAGGAGGGCATTCATAAAGTACAAAGAAAAGCAGGGGAACAAAGAATGGGATGAGTACAAAGAGAAAACTAGAGGGGCCAAGAAGACAGTCAAGTTTGCAAAGGCAGACACAGAGCTGTGTATTGCAGAGGGCTCAAGGGAGGGGCCTGTTTTAGATACATAGGGGGAAGAAAGAAAGAAAGATGAAGCGGGAATTGTCAGGCTAAAGGTGGGGGGTGCAGGGAAATGGAAGAAGACTGGCAGAAAGCAGCCATGCTGAACAGCTACTACTGATCATTATTCGCTAGGGAAAACAGCGGGCCCTTGCCAGGGAGCAGGATAAAGACAGCTGATGGAGGGGTCCCAGAAATGAGGCTGCAGAAATATACTAGTGAAAGAGTCAAAAAAGGGTTAGCAGCCCTCAAGGTAAACAAGGCCTTGGGGCTGGAAGGGATGCATCCGAGAGTACTAAGGGCAACAGGTGTCCGTATTAGATGCACCCCTGGAAGGGCTATTTAATAGCTCTTTGCAAGCAAGGGGTGGTGCCCAAGGACTGGAGAATGGCAGACATTGTTCTGCTGCACAAGGGAGGGGAGAAGGAGCAGCCAGGAAACTTTAGAACAGTCAGCCTGACCTACATGGTAGGGAAACTTGTGGTGACACTAGCCAAAGAGGGCCTAGTGGAATACCTGAAGCAAATGGGCTTCCGGATAGTAAGCAGCATGGGTTCATGGTAGGGAAGTCTTGTCAGATCAACCTGATACTACTGTTTGACTGGGTAACTGGGGAAGTTGACGGGGCACCCAGTAGACTTACTCTGTGTTGATTTCAACAAGGCACTCGACTTGGTGCCACACAGAAGATTGCTGAAGAAGAAGGGGGATCTGGGAACAGTTATGGAAATAGTAAGGTGGGTGGGGAGTTGGTTGGAGGGGAGGCAGCAGAGAGTTGTGGTGAATGGCGTCAGAATAGTGGAAAGAGAGGTCAGGGACAGACTAGACTGTACAACATAGGGTGACCAGATGATTCAGAGTTGAGAGGGCAGATTTTATGAGGATTGGCTAAAGGTGCTGAACATGTAGTCACATGATACCAGACCGGGGGGGGGATATGATGGAGACCTTCTTCAAGTTCCTAAAAGGAATAAGCAAAGTGAACCATGAAGAGCTATTTACAGAAACAGAGAAGCTAAGACACTGGGTCATGAGAGGGAGGTAATTTGGGAGTGCTTTTGTGCTGAAGTTCTTTGTCTTTTTATTTTGGATTGTTTGTTTTACACTGTTTGTAATGATAAGTTGTTTTTTTTTTTTTATGAACATTTCCATATTCTTTGATACATGCAACTGGATTTGTAACTTATGTGTGGACAGTGACGAGATCTGTATGAGGTCTCCACTCTAACATACGCCCCACACACCTTGTTATAGGTTGCATGAAGGCTAATTGGTATAGCCTCCACAAAAACGTTATTTCTATTTTATAACTGTTTTGATTAGTAAAAAAAAAAAAAAATTCTAAAATCTTAATTTGTAATTCCAGATGCAAAACCTGCTGAGTGTGAGAAGAGTCTTAGCCACCAGTCAGAACCCCCGAAGAATTTATCAGGAATAGGACGGACTGAAAGCATGAGAAATAGAAGCTTTGCAGATCGGTTGACTCCTATTAAACACCAGCAGAGTCGCATACTGGCGAAACCTTTTAGGTGTAATGAGTGTGGGAAATGTTTTACTCATTCCTCCCATCTCTTGGTCCATCAGGCGCATTCATGCAGGAGTGAAACGGTATAAATGTACTGAGTGTGGGAAGAGTTTCCTTGTCAGACTTAGTGCCTGTCATCAGATTCATATGGGAGAAAAAAACATATAAATGTTCAGAAAGTGGAAGAGTTTTAGATTGCTGGAATCCTTGAAAATCCATTCTTGGGTTCACACAGGAGAGAAACTTTTTAAATGCACCACCTGCGGAAGGACGTTTAGACAGCACCAGCATCTAATTAGGCATCAGCTGACCCACAGAGGTGTACTCTTTAATGTGAGAAGTGTGTGTTCTCTCTATCTCTGTCTTTCTCTGTCTCTTAATTGATGTAATTATATCCTACCGAGACCTGTAATTGCAGGCGGGAGCAACAATATACATGTACTGAATGTGGTTAGAGTTTAACTGAGTACAGCATCCTCAGTGTCCATCAGCATATTCATACAGGAGAGAAACCACATAAATGTACGGAGTGTGGGAAGAGTTTTAGATGGCTGGAACCATAAAAATCCATGCGCAGGTTTTAAATGCAACACCTGAAGAAAGAAGTTTAGACATTGGTAACATTTTTAAATATATCATTTGTGTTAGTTTTTCAGTATTAAGACAGGTAAGGGTGCAGGAGCACAGTACATTGTACAGAAGAGGTAATTTTGGGCTGGCAGGAAAGCCCAGAGGTTAGAGGAACGAGGTGTGAATGAGCTTGGTACATCCAGTAGACCAGACCTGAGTTTGATTCTCACAACCTCCACTTGCATACTGTGTGACTCTGATCAAGTCATTTAACCACCCAATCCTTCCAGGTCGCCCCTGAAAACAGGCACTTGTGCCTAGTGGGCCTTGCCCAGTTACCAAAAGACTAAAATAAATAAGATATATAAACCTTAAAAGATTAAAATACGGAGTTATGACACATTGAGTTAATCTGCTAATCTGCTAAAACACGTGATATTGTACTACAAAAAACATTATGCCTGGTATTCATAGTAATCCTCAGGTTGATAAGGGTATCTTAAGATAGTGAGGTAAAGAAATGGAGAAATAGAGAGAGGGGGAGTAAGGCAAGCAAGTGAGGGGGGAAGGGGGTGCTTCATAGTATAAAATCATTGTAGTTTAATGCTTGATATGCAACTCATCTTTTCCATAACAGCAGCAACATCTTTTTAGGCATGCGCTAACCCTCACTCATAAGTACTCTTTAACGTGGGAAATGTGTTCTCCATAATTATGTCTCCCTGACACCTATAGCTGCAGTCAAATTCTTTTGAAATTTTGTAGCAAAGGATAACTTTATTTTTTGTCTGATTCGGCCTGAAAATATAATTAGGTATTGGGTCCTGCTCTAAAACATAGAAAGTAAGGACAAAAACAGACGGTCCAGCTAGTCTGCCCAGAGACCATACCTCACATTACTCTAAAACACCCCTATCTCCTGTCTCCTCTGAAGCCTTCTGTTCTGTTTGATCCAGTAAGCGATCACATTACAGAAAATCCTTCTGGGTCAGCAGATATGCTTGATAAAATTAAATTATAAAATGGCAAGAAAAAAAATCTAGAAATTTCATTGGCTGAAAGACATCAGTTGACCGTGCATTAAATAAAAATGTGCAATCTGGTGCCGAATCTCATTTTCCTCCTCAAAAAAAAAACAACTACTTAGTCATTTTATAAGTGTAGTAAGCCCCTCCAGGATGTGCATAATAGGATTTTAGTGCACTTCCTAGGGGCATGAGGACACTCGGCCTTTGGCCTCACTTCTTACTATGCCCCTGGGGCATGCATTAAAATCCTATAATGTACAACCTGTCGTGGCCTATTACTTGCGTATATAATATTGAGGAGCCACTCGCTGGCCAAGTGGGTAGGGTGTTACGTTACCATGCCGATGACCTGAGATTGACAATGGACTCCAGGGAGTCAGTGGGGGCTTGGGAGTTGAGGAGGGATGCCAGGTTCTGCCACACTAGCAGCCACTGTGGTGAACCAGAGCACTTGACTCCTTAGCAGAGGCACTGCTTAATGTTGAGTGGGCAAGGAAAGAAAACCAAAAAAAGCCTTGAGCACCAACTACCATTAATGACAGCACCGGTACCCTTGAATCCTGCCCTGTGTGGATCCCTGCTGACATGATAGTGGGGGGAGTGGCAGCTGGGGTTGGGGAAACAGGAGTTCACCCAAGGCAGGTGTGTGGTGGCAGCAGGGGGCCAAAAAGCTGTATGGGAAAAAAGTATTTAATAAGTAGATAAGTGATTGGCATATTTCATCATTAAGTGTCCCCCCCCCTCCCCTGTTAGTACTGTTGAGATGATTTTACTTTGGCTGTGCAGCACAGTGGTTAGAACACAGAGCTGTGAACTCATTTCCACCACTGGGTGGGAAGGCCTAAAGTTGTAAAGAAATTGTCAAATATATAGTTTAATCCAGCTTTTTGGCCCCTGCTCCAGACCATCAACCTTATCCTCCGATGTAGTCTATACTGGCTCCCAAACTTGTCTGCTGCTCCTCGGCTGTCCTGACCAGCGGGGATCCCCACAAGACAGGGCCAAGAGTGCTGTGTACATCATTTAGATGGCTTGACATACATAGGGTTTTCCTGTGTTTTTGTTCCATCCACCACCACCGGCATGGAGCCAGGTGGTGCCCAACAACCCTTGCACATATGCAACATCCCTTTATGGAGAGGGGCAAGCTCTCTGGTCCACCGTAGGGGTCACTGCAGTGGTGGAACCTGACCCCGCCCCCCAGTTGGGAGTGCTGACATGCCGCATTGCTCCCCAGACCCTCTCCTGGGCTGCCTGGCTGGTTCCCAAATCCACTGCTAAACCTAGGTGTGTGCAACCCGTTACACACTGGGCCATCAAGGATCCCCTAAGATCACACAATTTTAGCCAATAGGAGTAGAATCTGTGCCCAGTACCATAAACTAGTGCAGTAGAATGGCCAATTTGATTTGGGAAACAGTGCATCCTCAGATGGTGCAGATAATTAAATCGTAGAGATGGAGATGTAGTGTGGAGCAGGGATGCAGCAGCGAGATGGTGGGAGGCAGCACTAATGGGCCAAGAGATGACCTTACAATGGGACATATTTAGGCCATAGAGGATCAGTCTAGTGGCAAGAGCAGATATGAAAAGAGGAGTCACGGTGGAGGGCAAGGGATGAGTACAGCAAGGATGAGTGGAGACAGAGGTTGTTCCAGAGGAGAGAAAGGTGGGAGGAAAAGGTACATTTCTCAAAGGAGGTTTTAAGTCTGGAAACTAGGAAAGAATGAAGGGAGTAGGATGAGGGGAGATGTTAGGAGAGGGAGCTCAAGGGGGAATCAAGCTAGAATTTGGATAGGAAAGGTACTGGGATTTGAGGGGAGGGAGGGGAAGGGATAGAGAAGATGGAGAAGTGGTGAGTGTGTGGAGGGCAGTTGAGGATGACTTGACAGGAGCAAGAAAGGGAGTCAGGAATAGCAAAAGCAAATTTAGAGGAGGTATTATAAACCAAGTCCACATACACTCCAAAAGGCTCTTCTTGAGGACAGTCTCCCGGCAGACAGGGAGTGGAAGGCACATTTTATCGCAGTAAGGAGCGCCAAGCTTGGACAGGGTTTTGTTATGAATGGAAAGATGTGGGTGGAGGAATTGATTTTACACAATGGATGGGAGAGATTCTGCGTGACTGAAGCAGTCTTTGAGCCATGGCAATATCTCACTATATCATTTGTGTTCCAAAACCAAAACAAAGATCAGACATCTCCTAACACTTTGGAGCTATTTTCTAATCACAATAATACACTCCAGGGTGTGTCACTGAATATCAGCCTTTCTTGAGTGTTTGAAGGCACCTGGTGTTACCTTGTGCTTCACAACGCACCCAAAGTTGACGATATTTCATGATATACCATACCCAGTCATGTATTATTGCCTAATTGTGATCCAGCCATATGCCAGTGTTCTTGAACTGAGGGAACTCTTCAAGGAAGGAACCATCCAGAGTCAGAAAGGCCAGGATTTGGTGGCACCTAGCTCATCTTCGCTTACTGCCATGGGTTTTGGAGACAGTTTTTTTGCATGCAGCAAGAGCTGATTTGAGCAGAACCACCACTGGGCATTAACAAAGTCATGCTGGACTGGCCCAGTAGCACACCAGTAGCATTACTGATCACTACACTGGTGACCCAGGTTCCGGAACGGACTTGGCTCGCTAGGGGAGAGGAGATTGTGTCCGCTGGAGAGCTCTCCTCCCTTGGGTAGGGAGGTGAGCATGTCCCACTGGTTGGCTTCCATCTGGAGTAATCTGGGTGGCAGCATAGCAGGACCGCATGCAGGAAAGGGATCCCTCACCCAGACATGGCGGGTGTCTGCATGGAGGTGGAGCATGCCCATTGTGTCCTTGCACATCTGTGGCCCCATGGGAGAAAACAGGAGGAAAAACCTCCACCTGTGGCTAGATGATGGCCCAGCCCTGCACTGGAAACTGGCCACCTCCAACTAGTCTTGTGGCAGAGGACACCTAGTGCTCAGGTAAGACACAGAAATGTTGCCAGCCCAGTGGAGGAGCAGTCGCGCTTCTCTTCCTCCCCCCCCATGCTGGTGACCCAGGTTTAGGAACAGTTGAGTGTCGCTCAGTAGGCTGGCTTGCTAAGGGAGGATTGTGCTCCTGACAGCAGCTCTCCTCTCTTGGGGACGGAGGGAGCACCAGTTCCTGCTGCAGGGACCGCCACCCGGAAGTGGCCAGATGGCAGCACAGCAGGAGTGCATGCAAGGAAGGGGTAGGGCTGGAGCATGATGTGCTGTATGACTGACGCAGCTGGCTACCCACCCAATGGGTCCTGTGCATGTGGCGGATAACTGTTAAATCTGCGAGAAGGTCGGTGAAGGTGTTTGGGGGGGGGGGGTTGCTGTCAGGCAGAGGACAAAATACTGATTTAAAAAAAAAAAAGAGAGAGACCAAAGATGTCTGCTGATGGGTCTGGGCTGACTGGTCCAGAAGGAGGAGGTCGGCTGGCAAGAAGATGAGAAAGGACTGGAGAAAACAAGAACAAAGTCATGCTGATTAAAGGTTTGGAGGTTGGTGAGATGGACAGTGATGATTCCCTGCTGTCAAGTAAAACCGTTTATCAATAGCACCTGCTAGGTCATTGCAGATGTGAAGCAACCTTCTTTTCTATAAGCTGTACTAAAACAGAAATAGACCACTTGATAAAATACAGCTTAAATGTAGAGTTTCAACTTTACGAATATTTTTTTTACTTCCCAAAATTTGGGGTCTCTTTCAATTGTACCTGTGTATTTTTGTTATTCACTGCTTAGATTCAGCAAGAACATTAGTGCCAGCACAAAATGTTTTTTTTTTGTTTTATTATAAATTCATGTGCAGCCTTAGCTATTATTTTTAGTTTGTATAGAGTCTGTGGATATAATTTTTCCCATATATGCTGTTATTTTGAGACCTTCTACTCCCACTGAGGACACAGAATGAATGAATATATACATCAGATATATGTTTAGAGTAGATTCAGGATGAACTGCTCATGTTTGTATGATCTGTATACATTATTTTTGTTTGTGTATATTTGTATAGTTTTCTTTTCAAAAATAATAAAAAGTTTAAGTACAAAGTCGTGCTGCGGTAAAACTTCCAGTTTGGGGACTGAGGCACAGAACCCATAAAATGCCTCGTCCTTCATCTGCAGTAGAATGTGCGAGGAGATGCACTGAAAGGAGGTAATGTAAGAAGAAGGAAAAACAGGAGGGGTCAGAACATCGGGACTTCAGAAAGAGAAATTAGTACTTTTCAGAGATTTAATGGTGCTCTTTTTACAGGTAAACAATCGGCACCAAGGAGCCCCACACCCAAGTGCAGGGCTGGTTCCAAATTGCACTTTGTGTGCAAAATTTTTTTTTTTTTTTAACTTACTGTTTACTGCAGTATAGGAGACTGTATCAGGTAGATGTTGCAGACTTGCAAACTGACAATTTCTATAACTACAAATCCCAGCATCCCCTGCAGCTGACATCAGAGCAGGGCCACAGCAGTGGGAGTTTCAATTGCTTGCAGAGCATGTCAGGCATGTTCAGAGTTTATCAAAGCTATGATCTTTTGTTTGCTGGTTCCACTGTCCTCCCTGGTTTAAATACAGAGTTAGTGGGGAGGTAGTCAGTTGTGGGGACTGTGGGGTGTTCATTTCCAGGGCTACGTTCGGGGGGGAAGGGAGAGACTGCCCTATCTGCAGAACCTTTGTGGAACTCCATGCTCAGCTGGGATCAGCAAGAGATGAGCTGTCTCAGCTGGGGCACCAGCTCAGCTGTGGTCCTTCCCCAGAGGCTCCACTGACCTAGGGGATTGGAGTGTAGTGGGGAGGGGGAGGGGTAGCGATAAGAGGTTGAGCCAGTCTCGCACTATTCTGACAGAAAATCACTTTGCACCCCTGGAGGAGGCTCCATTACCTAACTCCATTGGGGGGGCTCTGAGTCAGTCAGAGAAAATGGGCAGGACAGTTTGGTGGCCCCCGGGCGGGGGTGAACAGGTGGAAGTCTGTGAGGAGAGTCTTAGTGATTGGGGACTCAATGATTAAGGGAGTAGAGAAGGTAGTGGGCAGGGAAGGGGAGTGAAATAGATGCCTTTCTGGTGCATCAACCATCCGGGATATAGATAGGATGGGGGGAGTTGAGGGTGCTGGTAGTCTTGGGTGCCAATGATCTGGCAAACCAGACTGTGGAGGCAGTGAAGAAGAACTTTAAAAGGCTGGGGGACAGACTAAAGGTGCAGTTGGCTTCCCAGATCTTTTCCAAGGTCCTCCCTGTGTGGAATGAGAGACTGGGAATGATAGAGTAAGGAAGGAAGAGACTGAAGAGTTTAAAGGGATGGTCAAAGGGATGGTGTCAGGAGGAGGGACACCACTCTGTCGGGGGACTGAGGGAGCTTCTGGGACAGGAGGCTCTTCAAGGGTGAGGGCTTTCATCTGACGTGGGGGGGAGAAGTGCTTTGGGTAGAAGTTTGTTGTTTACATTGGACAGTTACACTCACTGAGGGGGAGATGAAAGCTAGGGAACCACTCATAAAGGACAGCTGGCAGGGAGCCTAGTTAGGACTCCTCTTGAACAGGGGAGTAGAAGCAGCAAGATGGTTAACAGGTTGAAGTTCAAATCAGGTTAGAGAAAGAAGCCAAAGAGGGAGGATGACAAAGCCTACATTTGGCATGAAAAATAAAAAAATAAAGAAGTTGGGAAGGGAGAAGGAACAGAAAAAAGCAAGAGGGAATCAGGAGAAAGATGGTAGGGGGTGTGACTTAATGCCAGCAGACTGGAAAAATCAAATTAGTGAGCTCCAGGCAGTGGTGGCAGACACTGAGGTGGATCTAGTGGCCATCACAGAAACGTGGGCCACAGAGAATAACGATTGGGACATGACACCTTGCTACACCAGGTTTAGGAATGACAGAGAAAAAGGTAAAAGAAGAAGTGTAGCCCTGTATGTCGGGGAAAGCATAGAGGGCAGTGGAGGATGGAGACATCAGGGGAGGTAATGGGGAAACCGAAGTGCTGTGGATTCAGCTCACAGTATCCTCAGGCAAAAAATGATGGATAAGGTGATCTATAGACCTCCCGAGCAGGGGCAAGAAAGAAATAAGGAGCTGGGGGCAGAAGTAGGGTGCAAAAAGGGGGAGGTGGTGTGAGATCTAAACCTGCCAGATATTGATTGAGTCATTCCAAGGGTGAGTAGCTCCAGAAGGCGGGCCTGCTGGATACATTGCAGGACAGCCTGCTGGTACAACTGGTTATGGAACTCACAAGGCAGACTGCCATTCTCCAAGTGGTGCTCACCAACTCAGAAATGGTAGGAGGACTGAGGGTAGGGTAGCCACTAGGGTCCAGTGACCATAACTTTATTATGGTTTGACCAGGCCCTTGGGACAGTAAGCCCTTATCAAGCACTGAAGTCCTAGATTTCAGAAGGACAGACTTCAGCTAGATGAGGGAGGTGGTCTGGGACAAGTTAGTTGGAGTGGACAGCATCGGAGTTGTGGAAGAAAGATCGAATAATCAAGAGGACCATTCTCGAGGCAGCGAAATCTTGCATGAGGATGGTAATCAAAAGGAAGAGGTAGAAGGGACCAATATGGTTCATGGAAACAGTGAGAGCCAAAAAGAAAGCCTTCACCAGGTACACGAGAAAACATGGGAAGGACGAATAGGGAGAGTGACAAGTGAGTTTTTAGAATGTGAGTTTCAGTAAGTGCTGTCTACCCATGTCTGTGTAATCTTGATGTGAAGTATGCCTGTCTGGACATGATAATCTGTAACTTCAACTGTGGAAATATTTTATCTGTAACCTCCACTCTGTCTATGTGAAATGCAGATTTACTTGTAAATAATTCTGGGTCGCCCCTGGAAAAGGGACCTTTGGGGCTCAGCGGGCCTACCCGGTCACCAAAATTGAAATAAAATAAATAAAACAAGGGAAACCAAGTGGGTGGTCAGAGAAACAAAGGCAGGCACAGAACTGTGTATTATGGAAGGGGTCAAGGGAGGGAAAAAGTTCTTAGAGACAGTATATTAGGGGAGAAAGAAGGGAGGAGAAATTGTTAGGCTAACAGAGTGAGGGAGGGCAATTGAGGAGGGCAGACAGAAAGCAGTCGTTTTTAACGACTACTTCTGTTCTATATTCTCATGAGAAGACAGAGGACCTCTGCCAGAGAGTAGCATTAATGGGCTCTAATGGGGCTCGCTGAGATGAGGCAAGTATTTACCAGTAAAAGGGTTTAGAAAGAGCTAGCAGCTGTAAAGATAGATAAGGCCTAAGACCAGATCGATCTGAGGGTGCTAAGGAATTAACAGAACTAACTGAACCCCTGACAGAGATGTTCAATAGCTTAATTCAGACAGGGGCAGTTCCAAAATACTGGAGGGTAGCAGACATAGTCCCGCTCCATGGGGGGGCAAGGAGCATCTGGGTAACTACAGACCTGTCAGTCTTGCCTCTGTTGTGGGTACACTGATGGAGAAACTAGTCAATGAGGACCGCATGGACTGCTTGGAAAGCAGTGGACTCCAGGAGAGTAAATGGCATGGGTATGTGGCATGGAGGTCTTGTTAGACCAGCCTGATGGTATTCTTTGACTAGGTAACAAGGGTAGTGGATAAGGGCCATGCTGTGGATTTACTCTACTTTGATTTCTGCAAGGTTTTTGACACTGGGCCTCACAGAAGGACGTTGAAAAAGCTAGAGGATCTGGGTGCAGTGAAGAACATCGTTAGATGGGTGAGAAACTGATTGGAATGGAGACATCACAGGGTTGTGGTTAATGGAATCAAATCAGAAGGGAGACAGGTCACCAGTGGAGTGCCACAAGGATCGGTTCTGGGTTCAGTATGTTCATCAGTGACATGGGAGAAAAGGATCCTGGGCAAAATGTGTCTCTTTGCAGGTGACACTAAGCTCTGTGGCAGGGTAGACCATCAGGAGAGGACAGAGAAATGCAAAGTTCCTTCCTTCCTTCCTTCCAATAATTGAGAGGAAGCACAAAGTAAGCAGTGCGCAGTATAGCATATCAACAGCAACAGTTCCACAAAGTGCAACCGGCAGCAACATGAGGGAGGGAAAGGAGATTGCAAGTATGACAGGGGACTAGTAAAAGGGATAAGTTCACCAATGAACCAGAGCAGTAGGGGGAGGGAGTGTATGGAGGGAGGGGCAGTGGGATTAGCCTAGGATCAGCAGCAACTGCAGGAGTGAGTAGTGACATCACGGAGTAGGGATTGTCATGACATGGAAGAGGGAACACTGTGAACAGCAACAGGGAGGGGGCTCCAAAGTCTGGGGAAGTGGAAGGAGAAAGCAGCTTGACCAGCAGAGGATTTTACAAGGGGGAGAGTTAGAGAGCCGGGAAGGGAGTAAGACAGGAGGAAGGCAAAGGTTGGGGGAGAGGAAGCCCAGCCAGAATTTGGAGATGCAGGTGGCACGGTGAATGAGGCACCTGGAATCAAAGGAGGGTAAGGAGAGGGAGGAATACAGGGAACACCAATGGGTTCTGGGCATGCAATCCAGGGCAAAGTGGCAGAAACAGTGAAAGAGGGGATCCAGCCTGGCAAGGGTGGACTTGGGGACAACACTATACACAATGTCGCCATAACTGAAGATGGGTAGCATTATCTTCATGACAATCTCTCTATACCTAGGAAGTAGGATACCTGCTTTTTTCCTGTAAAGTGCCCAAATGTAGGGTGCAGCTTCTTGTGGATGGCATCCAGATGAGTAGAGAAGTCCAGATAACAGTCCAATCATACTCTGTTTTTTTTATTCTTTGGAAGCTGGGTAAGGCCCACTAGGCACAAGTGCCTGTTTTCAGAGGTGGCCCACGAGCACTGGTGAGGTTAAGTGACTTGTTTGGAATTCCACAGTATGCAAGTGGAGATTGTGGTAATCAAACCCAGGTCTGCTGGATGTGCAAAGCTCGTTACTCTAACTTCTAGATTATACTGCCAACCCCATTTTAAAGGTGAGACATCCTCAATCACAACACCATTAAGGGTATGGAAGGAAGGGGAGGCCAGAGCTTGTCAAGTCTCTGCTTGGTGCCAAATGTCATTGAGACAGTTTTTTGGCATCGAAGGACAGCTGGTTGACAACCAGTTGGAGATGGGTCATGAGGTCAGAGGCAGAAGAACCAGAGTTGTAGAGAACCAGATCATCTGCATACATATGAATGGGCACAGAGGAGCAGGTGAGGGGAAGGTGATTTTGGAAAATGAAGAATAGGATGGGGCCAGGGACGGATCCTTGGGGGATGCTAGAGTAGATAGGGAGAGGAAAGGAGATGGTGTCACCAATATGAATAGCTTAGTTCCTACCCTCAAAGTATGAACAAAACCACTTGGCAGAGAAGGAAGAGAGCCCAGCTGCTTTTAACTTGCCCAGGAGGATACTTGTTGGAAACTCTGGCCAGATCGATAAAGATGATTGATGTGACCAGCCCCTGGTCCGTGCCAAAAAAGATTGGAATCAGTAAGCCTGAGGATGAAGGCAGTTGTGGGGTAGGATTTCCTGAAGCAGGATTGGAAGGGAGTGAAGGAGGAGTCATCATAGAAAGGGTAGTGTTGTGACAGGATCAGGTTTCCTGATATTTAGCCAGGGAGGGCAGGAGGGAGATGGCACTGTAGTTGCACGGAGTAAGGGGTTTCCCTTTGGGAAGGGGGATGATGGTGGCCTGCTTCCACAGACTGAGGAAAGTGACAAGGAGTGATTGAGGAGGTGGGTGGGGGGAAGGGCAGTGGCCAGGACAGAGAGAGATTGGAGTTTGGGATCAATGTCACAGTGCTTCTTCCTTCATGTGGGTTGAAAGGAAGGAGGGCCTTGAAGGTCACAGAGAGAGTGGTAGGGAAGAAAGAAAAGAGATAGTGAGGTTGAGCAGCAGTGAGTTGGGGCAGAAGAGTAGGGGATGTTGGGTAGGCGGAGGGAAGGAGGGAGAGGATACAGATGGTGAAAAAGGTGTTGAAAGATGAGGCGACTGCAATGGGTTTGGAGATGGAGTCACCCACCTTGAGGGGAGGCGGGGAGCTGGTGTGTTGGGGATGAGAGGACATGGATGACCTCCAGAACTTTGAGGAACGGTTGAGGTTCTGGTGTTTGGATGCAAAGTAGTTGGCCTTCGCAAGCCTAGTGGCACTGGTACAGGTGTTGTGAAGTGACCTATATTTAGCAAGGTTAGATGGGAAGCTAGCGGACTTGAGGGTCCACCAGGCAAGATCACGTGCATGATGATAAGCACGTGACTCAACTGTGATCCAAGGGAGGTTTGAACTTTGGACCCGAGTTTTCCTAAAGGGGGGCATAATTTTTATTTGTTTTTTGTTAACTGGGTAGGTGCACTAGCCAAAAAGACTATTTTCAGGCACAACCCGGGACAGTACAGAGACAAACTTCAAAGAATAACAGATACATGATACAAGTTGCATAACAGCAGCAATGTGACAAAGAATTGAGATAGTTGGACCAAGATAAGCATTTAAGTTAACACAGGATAAATATAATCCAGTCAGATTAGGAAATTGTAGTAAGACCAAAATACAGCATTAATAATTACATAGGACAAATACAAGACAGGTCAAATTAAGATCGAACAACTATACAGGCAAGAAAGGAGTGAGGTGCTGAGAAAGGGAAGGGTAAGGGAGAGGGTGGATAGAAACACCTGGAAAGGTGAGACAGAAGTGGAAGAATGAAATGAGAAGAAGAAGGAGGTGAAATAAAAAGGAAGTGTTTCGATGTTGGGGTGGACTCCATGCTCCTAGGTGATGACAGGAGGAGAGTGGAGTTAGAGAGCATAGTCTAGGGTGGTTTGAAGCAGGAGCATGTGTAGGAGGAGGAAAGATGGTGTCAGAGTTCTTTCTGAAAGGAGATGTGGGATGCAGATTGGCGTAGGGTTAGACAACGTGAGTTCCAGAAATAGGGTGCTGGCAGGCAAAGGCACGACCACCTTTATTTGTACGATGTCTCAGGACAAGTACAGGGACATTGACCATAGAGCGCAGACTGTAGTTAGTTTTCTGATGGGGAAAGAGACAGGCCAGTGATTTAGGAATACGGGATCTGATAATGTTATCAGTGATGGATCCAAGCACGTAGGACCTTGGTTCTAGTGGTGGTAACCAACCTAGATCCGAGTAGAGGAGACAGTGATGTTTTAGCCGTGGGGAGTAGGATGCAAAGTGACAGATGTTATTGTAGGTAACATCCCACCTTCGAAGACTAGTGTTGCCAGCTGATGCATATGTTGCAGCCCATAGGTGAGAGAGGAAATGTATCCCGCGAGGGCAATGGCGAGAGTCTAGCAGGGGAGTGGCGCATAATTTCTTCTGTAGGCGATACCAAGTTTGGAGTTTACCTGCTTACAGATAGTATGGATGTGAAGGTCGGAACTCAGGGACGGGTCAAGAGTGACCCCCAAATATTTGAATGAATTTACCGCCCCTACAGGTGTGCCATCTAGGGAGGAGACATTGAAGTGAGGTTGGGAATGCTTGAGTTTGTGACTGGAGCCAAATAGCATAGCTTGGGTTTTTGCTTCATTTAAGACTAGTTTGTGCCTCAGAAGCCACTGTTGTATGAGCTGATAGTCACAGGAGAGCCTAGTATTAATGTCCTCAATTCTGTTTGAAGTGCAGTACAGAACAATGTCAATCCACATATAGTAGGGAGGATGTGCTGAGAAGATTTGTGGTAATGCTATTTATGAAAATAGAGAAAAGCAGAGGACCAAGAATTGACCCTTGAGGTACACCAATGTTGATGGTGGCCCTGTCCGAGAGGGTGGAGTTAAATTTCACATATTGGGACCTGTCTGTTAAATAGCTATTAAACCAGTTTACAACATTAGGCGCGAAGCCTAGAGAGTTTAGGGTTGCGATGAGAATGGAGTGTTCAACAAGGTTAAATGCCTAGGTCATATCAATAAAAATGGCCCCTGTGAGCCTGCCAGAGTCCATAGCCACTAAGGTGTCAGATGTGAGTTTGAGTAGGGCAGTAGTAGTACTATGGCCCTTGCGGAAGCCATGTTGGGCATCGTTTAAAAGGTCATACTTCAGTAGAAAGTCAGTAGTTTGGGTGGCAACTATTTTCTCAAGTAATTTACTGAGGACAGATAGGATGGCAATGGGACGGTAATTCAGTGGGTCGAGTGGGTCACCTTTTTTAAGTACAGGGTTGATTTTAGCCATCTTCCAGATACCTGGAACAGTACTTTGACACAGTGAGAGGGTGAAGATTTTAGCAAGAGAGGCAGCTATGTGGGGGGCAGCAAGTTTTAGGAGTTTGGGTTCCAGGTTATCAGACCCAACAGCTGTGTGCTCTGAGATAGTTCTTAAGTGTCTGAGGACCTCACCAGATTGGATGGACTTGAAATAGAAAGTGGGCCAGAAAGAGTAAGTAGGTGAGATAGGGTTTGGTGGGTAGGAAAAGTGGAAGTATATTGGGTGAGGTCGGCAAATTGCCTATGAAAGAAGTTAGCAATAGTGAGGGGATTGTTACAATGGATGCCGTTTATAGACATGTCATTTGGAGTGGATGACTGGTTTGATCCAGGAAGGACTTTATATGGGACCAAAATGTTTTCGGGTCACCCTGGGAGTCATTTAGGAGGTTATTGCAGTATGTGCTTTTTGCTTGTTTGATTTCTTTCTTACAAGCATTTCTCAAAGATCGGTAAGTATTAAAGTCTGTAGGAAGACCTGATTTTTTTATAACGAGACCAGATTTTGTCCCTGTGTCACAATTTAGATAACAGGTCAGAGTTTAGCCAGCACGTCTGCCTATTTCTAACCAGCCTGGTAACAAGTTGACAGTGGTTTTCTTGCAGTTCTAAGAATTTAGACAAAAAGATATCTAGGGCAGTCGGAACATCTGATGCGCTATAGAGAGGGGACCAGTCAGTGCAAGCTACATCAAGTAAGAAGGCCTGAGGGTCAAAGTCTACATAATTACGGAAGGTAATGAAGTGGGGTTTCATAGGTTCAGGCCTTCCTTTACCCCAGACACAGAAAGTGGGGGAGTGGTCAGTGATGGCATCAGGTAGAATTCCAGCATCAACAATATTTTCTGGGTGGTTAGTCATGATCCAGTCCAGCAAGGTACTGGTATTTGAGTGGGGAGCAGCTCTAGTGGGTAGCGGGATAAGCTGATGTAAGTTAAAACTCTGTAGTCTAGTCAGGGCAGTCGTGTGCATTTCCTAACCAGTTTATATTAAAGTCTCCTAGTATAATAACTTCATTATTTTTTGAGTGAATGGCAGTTTGGTTGAGTAGCTCATCTAGCCCTTTTAGGCCATGGGTAGGGGGATTATAGGCACAGACAATATGTAACTTCTTTGTGCCAAGGGTGAGGAGGGCATGAATTGCCTCACAGTGGTTCATAGGGGACGAGCCGATTATGGAGAGTTGGAGGTGTGATTTGTAATAAATAGCTGTACCTCCCCCCCCTTTTGGGGTCTGTCCTATCGGTCCTCAGTAGATTATAGGAGGATAGGGAGCAACGTGAGTTATGGGTGCATGGTTTCAGCCAGGTTTCAGTAAGGTTTATAAAGTGCGGTCCAAGATTCCAATTCCGCAAAGTTCCACTCAAGGCTCCTGATGTTGTAGTGTGTTATAAGTAGGCCAGCCTATTAAGAACCATACTAAGAACTGAATGAAGCAAAATGCTGTGAGGTCCATTGAGCTTCAAGGCTTACATATAGTAGGTTAAATGGTTGCCTGATCTCATGTAATTATCCAATTTATTTTTGAAAGTTGTCATGTTGTTACTAACAATGACTGTCAGAGGCAACATATTCCATGGCCTAATAATTATTTAAGAGAAATAATATGCTCTCTTTTTTGTGTTACATTTACTGCTTGCTAATTGCAAATATACTGGTATTATTTTTTGCTTCTGCAAAATAAGTGGCTTTCAAATCTTGTGTAATCTTTGCTAATAACTCAATGTGGGAAATTTGCTTCTACTGAAGAGTGAATAAACATCTGGAGTTCCAGATGTACCATTTAAATACTACAAGAACTATGGGAAGGGTACTCTTTTTGTATATTCAATTGGTGTAGGTTGCCATGTTTAGTAATCTATATGTCTGGACCATCTTACTGTTGGCAAAAATCTATAACTAAATCATAAATAAGTAAGACTGCAGTCCAGTTGTCCATAAAAAAATCTTCAATAGTCTTATTCTTCTTATAAATTCACACCATATATGTTCAACTGGCTACAGTTTCATAGTTTCACACCACTTCTTCAGGCCAAATTTAAAATGCAGTGCTGGTTCTAAACATAAACAATAATAAAACCAAAAACATTTTTTTAATAACAATGTTCTTATTTTTTATACTTCATTAATATACAGTTTCAAAGCTACCTCACTGTCTCCAAACAGGAGAATCTTGTTCTTACATTTTATATTCAGTTTGATAAGGTGTGTATCATTACCAGTTAGAAACTTATAACTTAATGTTCTTTTATTGTTACATCATATTTCCACAACACAATCATTACAGTATATACAATTCATACCTGTTTTTTAATATTTTCCTTTCCTTTATGAATTCAATTTGTGTATCCAGAGTTCAGCCTCAATTTACTCTGTTTTTGATAAAAACAAGCTCTGTTTTAATACAACCTCTTATGTATCTACTATATGTTTATTTATAAATATGAGACAGTACTTACTATCATTTTATGAATCAGATATGCCTTAATTAAATAATATTTCTCCAGCTTGTTTTCAGATTATTCATGTAGAATGTAAGTTTTATTAAAAACCCCTGTAGATCAATTTAATAGTTTACTTTAGAGAACGGAATTCTAATTTTGATACCAGTTTCTAAAAAATAAAAGTCATATACGATGTCTTTACCTTGTATTGTGCTTTTACTAGTTGGTCTTATGATTTGCTCATAGGTATTTCTTTTGCTGGTGTGTTCTTTAAAACTTTTTAAACCCTCTCTATGGGACAAACAAAAACAGTTTCTTCAAAATGCCTTGTGTGTTTTAATAAAGGTTCCTTCATTACCCTTCACCATAATGGTATGCTTATTTTAAGTCATTTTAAACAGTTCTGTTGTATCCTCTATTATTTCTTTAACATTTTCCCTTGGAATAGTAGAGGTTTTTACCTGTTCGTTATGTTGCTTCTGTATTTGCCGCTTAACTTTATTTATACGCTACAAGAGACTGTTTAAATACATTGTGAGTTCATATAGTAACTCTATCAAGTGTAATTTTACATTTGTTATCGTAATCCTAGTTTAAAGTTGGTAAGGCCGAATTCTTACCTGGCAGAACGCCATTCCAAGACCGTCTTCTAAGAAGAAAGGAGCGGTCTGAGCTATTGATCATGCACGTTTAAAAAGGCCACAAAAATGGCAGGGGAACTAACATCACCAGTGACATCACACCCATTATGAAAATAGGTGATGCCACGATGTTAAAAATAAGGTGAAACAGCCAGATCCACTCTGTGGCCAAATGGTAGTGGATGTTAGAACTCACTTGGCAACCACGTAGTCGGCGGTTCGCCCACAGCCCACGGCTATTTGCCGAATACTTTTTATCAATTAACAATTGTAACATTCGTGGCATCTATCTATTTCAATATAGATTCACCTTGTAAATTTTACCAATCTACCTGATGAGAAAGGGGAATTGTCTTACATTTTAATGTTAAGTATTAAATAAAGATATCCTGGGTGTTTTAAAGCTTTAGTCTGTTCTCATAAGAATGATGAATAAATATGAATTCCTAAATGGAATATTGAGCAAAAAGAAACAGCACCACAGAGAAGTTTTTAGAAAAGAGACAGAGTACATGAAGAGAAGATTTCAACAGAGAGGTTACAAATACCGCAATCTAGAAGAATTGGTTTCATCAGTAAACCAAATGCCAAGAGAAACATTATTTAAAAAAGAAGAAGAAAAAAATCCTAATAGCAACAGGATAGTGTTTTCCACTCCATGCAGCCATTTAAGCAATAAAATAAAGGGAACATTATTAGATAATTGGTATATTCTACAGTCTGGTGAGAGCTCCAATATTAGATTTGAAGAAAAAACACCTAAAAAAAAAAAAAAATCGTAACTAGTTAATCATTACAATTGATGTGACAGGAACATCAGAATCTGTGATCCACAGCATATTTCCCCAAACTTTATTTAAGTATATACTAAGAACCATATTAAGAACCATACTAAGAACTGAATGAAGCAAACTGCGAGGTCCATTGAGCTTCAAGGCTTACATATAGTAGGCTAAATGGTTGCCTGATCTCATGTAATTATCCAATTTATTTTTGAAAGTTGTCGTGTTGTTACTAACAATGACTGTCAGAGGCAACATATTCCATGGCCTAATAATTATTTAAGAGAAATAATATGCTCTCTTTTTTGTGTTACATTTACTCCTTGCTAATTGCAAATATACTGGTATTATTTTTTGCTTCTGCAAAATAAGTGGCTTTCAAATCTTGTGTAATCTTTGCTAATAACTCAATGTAGGAAATTTGCTTCTACTGCAGAGTGAATAAACATCTGGAGTTCCAGATGTACCATTTAAGTACTACAAGAACTATGTGAAGGGTACTCTTTTTCCCATGTTCTCCATTGTGCATTGTAATGGCCATATATCAAGGTACTGTAGTCTATGTGAGAACATAGGGGTTCTTGCCACTGTGTAACTGTGAATTTCCAAAAATCTGAAATGTAAGAACAAGTAAACAGTAAGTGAGTAATGGTTTCTATATGCTGCGTGCAAGAGGGCCTAGAACAGAAACGTTCAGTTTGCGGTTTGTGTTTTTGGTTTGCTTTTATATTACGATTTTCATGACAAAACAACCAATGAACATCTTACATTTTTTGGGGGAATCCTAGGTTCACGGAGTAAATTTTGTAGAGCTGGTAACTGAATAGTGGGGCATGAGGGGAAGGGTACTGGTTCAAAAAAATTAGTATTTAATATTAAAGTATATATTTGCTTCCTGGTGTTAGAAAGTAACGGTGCACTGGTCAAAGCGAAGGGTTCCCTAAGATAAACCAGAGCTTGTGTTGAGTGCTTCACTATCCTTAGAGCCCTTTTATCCCATGCTACAAACCAGTTTGAGATAGATATAGAAAAATATTCTGACCAAAGTTTATTTGTGTTAATATGTAAAGGTTTAAGGTTAAAAAAAATAAAAGTAGTATAAAAAAATATAATAGGGTTCACCATACCTAAACCTCCTTTTTGTTTGGGTAGGTATCTAATATTTTGTTTAATTGGGTTTAGTCTGTTGCCCCAGACTGCTTGAAAAAAAAATACTTAATCAGGTTGTCTCTAGAGCTTTAGGTGGGGGAAAATATTACTAATAAAAAGAAGGATAGGCAGTAAATATGTCTTAATTAGGTAAACTCAGAGTGGATACCTTTTCCTTTTGCTAGCCATTTTGTTCTGCAAAACAACACACAAGTCTGAAGTTACTGATCTGCCTTACTGCACACTGACACACTTGGTCTGATCTTAAAAGAAAATGCCTCTCTCATTCATTGGTGCTGGAACGGTTTGAAAAGTGGTAGGGCCAAGGCTGTAAGGGATAAATTCTCCCCTATTAAATACATTAACATTATTGCAAAAAGTGATAGGGCCACTTATGAAAGTGGTAAGGCCATGGCCCTAGTGGCCTCCCCGTTCCAGCACCTATGCTCTCATTTTTGTTGCTGAAACCTGCTGCTCTGGTTTTGGTTTTTATTTCCAAACTTTGTAAACACTCTGGTTGGTTTTACTATCTGGCCCCTGCGCCAGCAAGGTGCTCTTCGGTTTGTTTGTTTACATTGCTTTGCTTCTAGCCCCTTCCCCCGCACCCAGCCTGGCTGCTGATTTCTCTTGGCATCACCACCACTCTCACTCTTTTGCTCTCAGTTTTTTTCTTTTCCTTTGCATAGCACTTTGCTCCTTTTCTCAAACATTTGTTACTTAGATCAAAAATCTTGTTTACTCTGCTCAGTCTTTAAATTCTTAACTCACACACTTAGCTACCTTACTCAGTACTGGATTAGTAAAAACAGCTTGGTTGGTTGCAGTAAATTCAGCTACTAGTTCAGTCCATACTCTCTTTGCACAACTTTGTTTGCTTTGCTCCAACATTAAACTGCCTAGAGTCTTTTGTTTTTCTGCCAGGCATTCGCAGGTGTACTTATAGAAGTAGCTGGTTCCCTTCTCATGTTGCGGCCTGCCACCAACTTGACAGCACTTTCTTTGCCTCTGGGTGGTACTGCCCAATGATTTCCACAATGCGCACACCAGCGGTAGCAACCAGAGCGATCGCTGTACAGGAGTAGCCTGATTCAAAAGTTTTTACACTTTTTTTAGTTATTCTTATCAAAAGAAGTCCAACTTTAGCCATGTAACAACTGCTCAGCACGATGCCTTGCACACTCTCTCTTTCTCTTCCTCCTCGAACACTGAGCATTTCCACAGAGCTCTAGCCAGGGAGTGGGGTGTGCATGCCAGGGCCAATCACGCGACGCCATGCAAATGAGCTGGAAGCTCTCTCTCCTTCTTGCGCACTGCATTGTGGGGGATGGTCTCTGAGGCACTCCAGTTGTAATTGTGTTAAATGAGTCTGATACTGCTGTAAAGGAGAGTCAGAGCTCAACAGTGAAGTAGTAGCAGTAAGTGTCTGAGACCGCTATGCAGGGGAACACAGAGCACTAAATAAGCATAATTAAGAGGCATTAGACTGTGTCTGTGACCGCTGAGCAGGGGAACACAGAGCACCAAGTAGAGTTAATAGTCATTGTAATGTGTCTGAGACCACTAAGCAGGGGAACACAGAGCACTACAAAAAAAAATGACTAGCCACTGAGATGAGCTGGGCAGCTAGGAGAGGAATTAGATGCAGTCATAATAATAATGAGATATAAGAATAACATGCATATTAATTTGTACTGTCTTGTTCTGACTGAGTTTAAAACTGTGTAAAAAAATAAACAACCCCGTCGAGTATCAAAGCGCACAAAGTCTATTCTGTCTACAGACTAGAAAGCAGTACATAAGAAGTAAAAGGCTGATTGCCTACCTTGTAGTAGTTTCGTTTGGTTTGTGAAGCTTTGGAGCTCTGGAAAGTACGACAACCTATGTTAGATGCACAATGTTAACTGACTAGAAGTGACCAGGGACACTCAGAAGGGGACGTCCACAAAACTAGTCACATGTGCATCAGACAACCTATCAGGTGTACACAACCCATGATGTCAGGTAAGTGGAGTGCCTCAGAGAGCCATTCCCCCCCACAATCACCTTTACCAGGTGAGTAAACTACCAATCCTTGAGCTGGGGAACAATTTTAAACTGCAAAAACAAACTTTTTTTCTTCAGCTTGGGTTTTCACAGTTCAGCAGTGCTTTCTCAGCAATTTAAGTAATGTTTGCACAGTTCCTTTAGTGACTCCAACATTGTAATCCACAAGCACCTGAAAATATTTGTAATCCACAGAAAGAAATGTTCTTTTGCCCAAAATCACAGAGAAACTTTGCAATGTTGACAATTAACCAGTTTTGTTAAGCACTTTTCAACAGGGTTCTCACTCTCATCACTATAGTCTTTGGCATCAGATTATCAGTAACACAGTACAAAGCAGCACATTTTCTCCACAGAAAAGCACAATGCAGCAAGTCTTTGGATGGCACATTCCTTGGCGCAATTAAATTTTTCCTCACAATGATTTCTGATATGGTGCACTGCCACCAAACAGAAAGACCACAGACATACCCTCTGCACCTGCACTGGCATGGCAGCTTTTTCCTCTCCCCAAATCTTCAGATGAGTCCCAAATTTTGTAACCCTTACCCTGGTCAAGAGTGGCGTCTTGCAACCAGGACCCCCCTACTTGTCACACAGACAAGGCAACAAACCACAATTTGGCAGAAAATTAGTATCAACCCTGGCATTAGGGTAAATACTTGGCTTGGGCATCTAAGCGGTTGGGGGATTAGAGCACAAAATAACATTTATATTTATTCCGAGGCTGGCAGAGACGTGCCAGGGCTATGCTGTGTCTCCTATCTGAGGGGGCCCCATAACATTTCACTCAAATTCACAGATGGATTGTCCACAACCATAAAATTGGGATTGTATTGTATGACTTTATTTCTGACGGGATGTTAAAGCCGAACTAGGGTGGTCCCCCAAGTTTGTACTGCCCAGGACAGATGACACGACTTTTGCAGTAGAAGAACATTATTCCACACAGAAACACAAGCAGTACTGTACATTCCAACATGAACCTTTTCCAAAACACAAACTATCCGCCCCTTTCGTTAGTGATCTCTGGATTTCTGACCATGTGTATAATATAGTGGGAATTTCCACACACTTAAATTGAACCTCCTGACGAGATGGACCATTGTTAACATCTTCAGGCAACTGTGCCTCTCTGGTAACCAGTTAGCTCTGAACTTTGACTATGAGTCAAGTTCTGCCCACCCTAGCCCCAGTCAGACTCTGCCATTATTACTTTAGAACACACCAAACTGGATCCTTCAACTCCACTGGGTTGCTAAAGACATTCTTTCCTTCAGTATATTACAACAGCATATAGGGTCCTGAGTGAATGTAATCTGGCCAGCGTAGGGCACATACATCTCCAGACAACCCAAAAAGTCCTTGCCCAAAGGACCATTGTACTCACAGTTTGGTATTCCCTTGTTACAGGCATTTGACAACACACTTGAGGAAACATTTATTTCTCTAACACCATAGCTTTAACATAAACTCTCTTAATCTCTCTTCTCTGGGCAGCTGTGACAATCCTTCAGTCCATCAGGGGGTTGCTCCTTAGAACCACTGAAAACGTGTTTAACGCTAACAGTATAAGGAGACACCTTAGTACTGGCAGAAGAAATTTGTGTTCCTTTTTACAGCTATCTGCTTTATCTAGTGGCATTCCCTTCCTCACCCCACATCAAGCCAAGCAGCCCCCAATATGTAGTGGCACTCCCCCCCCATCCCACCTCGGGCCAAGCAGTCCCCAGTAACTAGTGGCTCTCCCTCTCTCACCCCACTTTGAGCCAAGCAGGCCCCAGTATCTAGTGGCACTCCCTCCCTCAACTCACTAAGCAGTCCCCAGTATCTTAGTGTCAGTCCCTCCCTCACCCCACCTTGAGCCAAACAGTCCCCTGTATCTAGTGTCACTCCCTCACCCCACCTCAAGCCAAGCAGTCCTTGTATCCAGTGGCATTCACTCCCTCAAACCAGCTTGAGCCAAGCAGTCCTCTGCATCTATTGGCCGTCCCTCACCCCACCTCAAGCAGTCCTAAATCTAGTGGCAGTCCCTTCCTCCCTCACCCCACCTTGAGTCAAGCAGTCCCCTGTATCTGGTGACACTCCTGCCCTCACCCCACCTCGAGCCCAGTAGTCCCCAGTGTCTAGTGGCACCCCGTCTCTCACTCTACCTCAAGCCAAACAGTCTCCTTTATCTAGTGATACTCCCTCTCTCTCTACTGTGCCAAGCAGTCCCTCTTGTTCAGCGGCATTAGTCCCTGTTGCCCAGTGATACTCCCTCCCTGACCAGTATTCAGCAAAACCTGTATAAGCAGTTGTCTGTGGGTATGTGTAGGTGTTGAAGAGTGAGTGGCTGCCACTGCACCGTCAGTTTCTCTCATTGCTAGCACAGCGCTATGGGATACAGTGTGTCTGAAATGTGGTATATTAATGTCAGCTTCAATTCTTATGAACACAAAGGAGGGTGCTGGGGCAAAAGAAGAGCAATGGATGATTGGCCGTGGGAGGCAGTAACCCAAATTGTGGTGCAGTACTGAAGTTTTTATGGAGGCCTCTAGTGCTTTAAAATACAGCCCTAAATAAAGCACTGCTGATTGTAGTGGTAACAGTAGGCCTCTGATACACAAGAGCAGGTAGAAAGGATGAGAAGGTACTTGGCAAGGTTGGAGGAATGGTCAGACATATGGCAACTTAGATTCAATGCAAAGAAGTGCAAAGTAATGCACCTGGGAAACAAAAACCCAGGAGAAGAGTACACAATAGCAGGGGAAGTACTAACAACAACAAAAATGGAAAGGGACTTGGGGGTAGTCATATCAGATGACCTAAAGGTGGGTATGCAATGTGAAAAGTCGGTAAGGAGAGCCAGGGGAATACTGGGATGCATAGGAAGGGGCATCACAAGTAGAAAAAGGGAAGTGGTTATCCCTCTATACAGACAGTTGGTGAGACCCCATCTGGAGTACTGTGTGCAGTTTTGGAGACCTCATCTACACAAGGACATAGACAGGATGGAAGCAGTCCAGAGGAGGGCAACTAAAATGGTGCAGGGTCTGCAGCAGAAACCATATGAAGAGAGACTGAGAGAGCTTAATATGTATACTCTTGATGAAAGGAGGGACAGGGGGACATGATAGAAACTTTCAAGTACCTCAAGGGAATCAACAAAGTCCAGGAGGGTAGCATCTTTCAGAAAAAGAGATGTGTAAGAACAAGGGGGCACAATTTAAAGATAGAGGGGACGGCTCAGGGGTAATGTGAGGAAATTTTTTTTCACGGAGAGAGTGGTAGATACATGGAACCGCCTTCCTGAGGAGGTCGTTGGGTCTAAAACAGTGGGGGAATTCAAACATGCATGGGACAGACATAAGGCAATTATAGTGGGGGGTTGCAGGAAGTAGGCTGTTGGTTAACTAGAATCTGCAGCTTATCCAAACTTAAAGCTTAAACAAACTGAACTTACAAGCTCAAATGGGCAGACTGGGTGGGCCATAGGCCCTTATCTGCCGACACTGTCTATGTATCTATGTATCCAGTAGGTAGGGAAATGGGCAGACTGGGTGGGCCAAGTAGTCCTTATCTGCCGTCAAAGTCTATGTTTCTATGTTCTCAGTCCCTTTTGCACATTTTGAAAGAACTTGAACCCACTGAGGCTCCACTGACACAGGTCTCCACCACTTCTTAGGCAACACTTGCATTTCCCCACACTAGGGTGAGAAAAAATGATGAACAGAGGTCCTTCACCCAGCCAAGGCAGGCTGGCAGGCACCTCTAGCCCTCTGCAGTACAGAGAGCTCCTTCTGCTTCACTCTCCAAACTGGAACATACTAAGATTCTAAACTGCTTCCCTGCAGCTGAGCCAAAAGGGCTTATCCTGTTGTGATAGTTTTAAATGACATCACTCATTCTCTGCCTAGCCTAATTAGGTAAACAATGAGGTAATGTGGTAGAGAGTTTCTAATAACGGTCTGTTGCTGCCCAGAGACCTACCTGGTCTAATACTGATGGGATTCTAGCAATCCCAGGGGACTGGGTGGTTACACACAGTCATGGTTTTGCGCTTGTGCATTGTGCAGTGCACCGCACAAATGCAGTTTGTGCTTTTGCACACCACAAAATTCGCAAATGTAATGATGTCATGATGCACGAACATACGAACGTACGAAATTTGCCAGCAGATAAAGGCCTAGTGGTCTATCAAGTCTGCTCGAATGTGCAGCTAGCACCCCTTATTCTGTAGCTGCACTTCCTCCACCCTTCCCTCCCTTGACCTCCTGGCCCCTTGCCCTGTCCCAGCCCCTTTTGAAGCAGTCCACTGTTCTGCTGGATACCACTTCTGCCAGTAACACATTCCACCCAGCTACCACCCTCTCCATATAAAAGTGTCTCCTCATCTCCCTCCTGAACCTTCCTCCCTCCGGTCTCATATCATGGCCCTGGGTGTCCCTCCCCCCCTTATTTTGAACAGCCCCTTTGTACCTGTCTTGTTTATACCTTTCATGTACTTGAAGGTTTCAATCATATCCCCCATCCCTCCTCTCCACCAGCGAGTACATGTTCAACTCCTTCAGCCTCCTCTCTTATGGTAAGTCCCCTAGCCCCTTGATCATCTTTGTCACCCTGTGCTGCACTCCCTTCAGTAACTTAATGTCCCTCTTCAGATATGGGTGCCAGTACTGCATGCAGTACTCCAGGTGCGGTCTAACTAATTACCTATACAGTGGCAGAATCACCTCCTCCCTTCTCGAGGATATACCTCTTGCAAAGCAACCCAGCATTTTGTTGGCCTTTGCAGCTGCCTTCCTACATTGTGCCGAATTGTTCATTGACCCTGTAATGAGCACCCCCAGATCCTTCTCCTCCTCTGGCTCAGCTAGCTACACTCCCCCCAACTGGTAACTCCTCCTTGAGTTTTTCACCCCAAAATGCAGCACGTTGCACTTTTTGGCATTGAACTCCAGTTGCCAGATGTCTGACCAGGTTTCTAGCTTTGCCAGATCATCCTGCAACCCCTGCCATCCCCTAGGTCATCCACCACCGCTCCCATCTTGGTGTTGTCAGCTCTTTATGCCCAATGATATGTCTGCAGTGAATATCCCAAACAACACTGGTCCCAACACTGAGCCCTGCAGAACACCGTTCATCACTACCCTGGGGGATGATAGCTCCCCACCCATCACCACCCTCTGTTGCCTTCCCTGAAGCCAGTTCCCTACCTATCTCATGAGCTTTGCACCAGCCCCTGTGCCTTCTAACTTACTTCCTAGTCTCTCATACGGCACTGAGTCAAATGCCTTACTGAAGTCCAGGTACAGGACATCCACTGCATCCACTGCTTGGCCTCTGGTAACTGTTTGCACTGCCATTTGATAATGTTCAGAGCAGTCTTCAGTGTTGGGAGATCTTTGTATTGCACTCTGGGCTATGCTTTGCACACCTCCGTTTGCATGCTACATTCAGCAGTGTTTGCCTGTGGGTTAATCCTTTGAATATTGTGTGCAATTAGATGTGGGCTAATGATGACTGCTAGGCAGTGCAAAATTTGCCAGTGGGCAACTCTTTGAATATCTGGCCCCCAGCTGTCCTCCAAAATTTAAAATTATCAGACAGCATACTATTATCATACAACAGCCAAATCTACTGTAAGCAGGTCTATAGAAGAGATTAGGTTTATATGTGTGTGTTTATATATATATATATATATATATATATATATATAAACAATATGTAGGTAAAGACTACACGTGTCAGAAAAACACATTTGGAATTAAAGTACCAAGGTTTACTAACAAACACTGCAACTCCCATAAGTCCCTGCTTCTTCCTGCAATGGCCTTATCAGAGCTGGAGGACAGTAATCCATCCCCCAACCCAATACCTAATGAATATTAATGAGTTCATTTAGCCATAAATGAATATTAAGAGCCTGATTTTAATCTTAAAGCTGCAGAATCCAGAAAGAGGCAGTGGCAGGAAATGCATTCCAGTCCCAGGAAGCAGCTGAAAGTAGGAACGGAGGTGAGCTCTGGTGAGCGAACTTCATATGTGGGGATAAGAACATTTTCATTCTCGGGCTGCCTCTGAGACACAGCAAGTTTACAAAATGATTTTTTGCATTTTAACAAGGAGGTACTAATGAGCATGAAGCTGGAGGTAAGTTTAGAGCAGAAATGAAGATGGGGGCCCTGGTGTTTTGAAAGCAGATGAAAGAACCCCAAATAAAGTGCAGTTTACCTCTTCTTATAAAATACAGACATTTGTAGGGTTTAAATTACATTTATAAATGGCAAAAGGGGTCTGCTTTCTTGTTTGTGGCAAACTTTTTTCCTTTTCATTTTTACCAGTTGTGTACGTGCACTATTGGTTTGCCATGTGTCCATGTAAGCACCTTATTGTTATGTCTGTGTGTGTAAATCTGTTGTACCTGTAACGGGGCTACTGTTATGTCTGTGTGGCACCCTTGTATCAGTAGGTACCGTTGTGTGTGTGTGTGTGTGTGTGTGTGTGTGTGTAAGCACCGCTTTGTTGTGACTGTCTGGGCACCCTATAGTTGTGTTTTATACATGAACAGCTTAGTTGTATCTGTGTGGAGCTTTGTTGTGACTGTGTGGTCACCTTGTTTGCACCACCTTGGTTGTAGCTGTGTGGACACTGTTAGTCTGTCTGCGTGGGTACCTTTGCTATGTCTTTGTGGGGACATTTCCAGTGTCTGTGTGAGACTCTGTGTCTCTTTTATCATCTCTGTTGTGTCTGTGGGCATCTTTATTGCATCTGTGTGTAGGCCTTTGTTGTGTCTGTTTGGGCACCATTGTTGTTTCTTTGTAGGTTTCATTTTTGTGTCTTGTGCACCTCTGTTGTATCTGTGTAGGCACCTTTGTTGTGTTTGTTTGGGTGCATTTACTGTATCGGGGGTCCTATGTTTTGTATGTGTGGGTACCTTTGTTGTATCTGTGTGGGGGGGGCAGCTGTATCTGTGTGGGCACCAGTGTTGTCTGTATGTGCCCCTTTGCTGTCTGATTGGGGGAGTGTGTGTGTGTGTGTGTGTGTGTGTTGTGAAACCTCTGTTGTTTCTGTATATGGGTATTTGTTTAGCTGTATGGGCATCATTTTTGTGACTTTGTGAGCAGTGTTGGTGTGCCTTTGTGGGGACAATTTTTTGTCTTTGTGGGCCACATTGTGTCAGTGTGGGAGCATTTGTTGCGTCTGTGTGGAGACCTTTGTTGCAACAGTGTGTAGGTGATTTGTCATGTTTGTGTTGGCACAGTTGTGTCTGTGAGGGCACTGCTTTTGTGTCTGAGGGCACCTTTGCTGTGTCTGTGTGGGTGCTGCTGTTGTGTCTGTGGGCACCTTTGCTGTGTGGTGCTGCTGTTATGTCTGGGGGCACCTTTGCTGTATCTGGGGTCACCTTTGCTGTGTGGGCGCTGCTGCTGTATCTGGGGTCACCTTTGCTGTGTCTGTGTGGGCGCTGCTGTTGTGTTTAGGTGACACCTTTGCTGTGTCTGTGTGGGTACTGCTGTTGTGTCTGGGGGCACCTTTGCTGTGTCTGTGTGGGTGCTGCTGTTGTGTCTGGGGGCACCTTTGCTGTGTCTGTGTGGGCGCTGCTGTTGTGTCTGGGGGCACCTTTGCTGTGTCTGTGTGGGCGCTGCTGTTGTGTCTGGGGGCACCTTTGCTGTGTCTGTGTGGGCGCTGCTGTTGTGTCTGGGGGCACCTTTGCTGTGTCTGTGTGGGCACTGCTGTTGTGTCTGGGGCACCTTTGCTGTGTCTGTGTGGGCGCTGCTGTTTGTGTCTGGGGCACCTTTGCTGTGTGTCTGTGTGGCTGCTGTTGTGTCTGGGGGCACCTTTGCTGTGTCTGTGTGGGCGCTGCTGTTGTGTCTGGGGGCACCTTTGCTGTGTCTGTGTGGGCGCTGCTGTTGTGTCTGGGGGCACCTTTGCTGTGTCTGTGTGGGCGCTGCTGTTGTGTCTGGGGGCACCTTTGCTGTGTCTGTGTGGGCGCTGCTGTTGTGTCTGTGGGCACCTTTGCTGTGTCTGTGTGGGCGCTGCTGTTGTGTCTGGGGGCACCTTTGCTGTGTCTGTGTGGGCACTGCTGTTGTGTCTGGGGGCACCTTTGCTGTGTCTGTGTGGGCGCTGCTGTTGTGTCTGGGGGCACCTTTGCTGTGTCTGTGTGGGTGCTGCTGTTGTGTCTGAGGCACCTGTGCTGTGTCTGTGTGGGTGCTGCTGTTGTGTCTGGGGCACCTGTGCTGTGTTTATCTGGGTGCTGCTGTTGTGTCTGTGTGGGTGCTGCTGTTGTGTCTGAGGGCACCTTTGCTGTGTCTGTGGGCACTGCTTTTGTGTCTGTGTGGGTGCTGCTGTTGTGTCTGGGGGCACCTTTGCTGTGTTTATGTGGGCACTGCTGGTGTGTCTGGGGGCACCTTTACTGTGTCTGTGTGGGTGTTGCTGGTGTGTCTGGGGGCACCTTTGCTGTGTCTGGGGGCACCTGTGTAGTGTCTGTGTGGGTGCTGCTGTTGTGTCTGGGGGCACCTGTGCTGTGTTTATCTGGGTGCTGCTGTTGTGTCTGTGTGAGCACTGCTGTTGTGTCTGGGTTCACTTTTGCTGTGTCTGTAGGCACCTTTACTGTGTTTATGTGGGTACTGCTGTTGTGTCTGGGGGCACCTTTGCTGTGTCTGTGTGGGTGCTGCTGTTGTGTCTGGAGGCACCTTTGGTGTGTTTGGGCACTGCTGTTGCGCCTGGGGGCACTTTTGGTGTGTCTGTGTGGGTGCTGCTGTTGTGTTTGGGGGCACTTTTGCTGTGTCTATGTGGGTACTGCTGTTGTGTCTGGGGACACCTTTGCTGTGTCTGTGTGGGTGCTGCTGTTGTGTCTGGGGGCACCTGTGCTGTGTCTGTGTGAGCACTGCTGTTGTGTCTGGGTGCACTTTTGCTGTGTCTGTGGGCACCTTTACTGTGTTTATGTGGGCACTGCTGTTGTGTCTGGGGGTACCTTTGGTGTGTCTGTGTGGGTGCTGCTGGTGTGTCTGGGGGCACCTGTGCTATGTCTGTGTGAGCACTACTGTTGAGTCTGGGGGCACCTTTGCTGTGTCTGTGGGCACTGCTTTTGAGTCTGGGCACAGATGTTGTGTTTGGGGTGGTACCTTTGCTGTGTCTGTGTGGGTGCTGCTGTTGTGTCTGGGGGCACCTTTGCTGTGTCTGTGTGGGTGCTGCTGTTGTGTCTGGGGGCACCTTTGCTGTGTCCGCGGGCACCTTTACTGTGTTTGTGTGGGCACTGCTGTTGTGCCTGGGGGCACCTTTGCTGTGTCTGTGTGGGCGCTGCTGTTGTGTCTGGGGGCACCTTTGCTGTGTCTGTGTAGGTGCTGCTGTTGTGTCTGGGGGCACCTTTGCTGTGTCTGTGTAGGTGCTGCTGTTGTGTTTGGGGCACCTGTGCTGTGTCTGTGTGAGCACTGCTGTTGAGTCTGGGGGCACTGTTGTTGTGTCTGTGGGCACCTTTGCTGTGTCTGCATGGGCACTGCTGTTGTGTCTGTGGGCACCTTTGCTGTGTCTGCATGGGCGCTGCTATTGTGTCTGGGCTCACCTTTGCTATGTCTGTGGGCACCTTTGCTGTGTCTGCATGGGCGCTGCTATTGTGTCTGTGGGCACCTTTACTGTGTCTGCATGGGTGCTGCTGTTGTTTCTGGGGGCACCTTTGCTATGTCTGTGTGGGCACTGCTGTTGTGTCTGAGGGCACCTTTGATGTGTCTGGGGGCACCTTTGCTGTATCTACATGGGTGCTGCTGTTGTTTCTGGGGGCACCTTTGCTATGTCTGTATGGGCACTGTTGTGTCTGTGGGCACCTTTGTTTCTCTGTTAGTGCTGCTGTTTTGTTTGTGGGCATCTTTGTTGTATGGGGTGCTTTGTTGCATCTGTGTGGAAGCGTTTGTTATGTCTGTGTGGGTGCCATTCTTGTGTTTGTACCTTTGGGTGTGTGTGAGCATTTGTGTGTACTTGGGTGCCTTTGTTGTGTATATGTAAGCACCTTGATTGTGTCTGGGGGGGGCACTTGTATTTTCATGTTACGTCTGCATGGTCACCTTCATTGTGTGTGTTACTGTTGTATCTGTGTGGGGATTCCATAGTTGTGTCTGTTGGGACCTTTGACGTTTCTTCATGGATGCCATTGTTGTGTTTGTGTGGGGTCTTAGTTGTGTCTGGGTGGGCACTTTTGCTGTGTTTGTGCAGAGAACCTTTGTTCTGTCAGTGGGGGGTCTTTGTTGCATCAGTGTGTGTGTGTGTGTGTGTGTGTGTGTGTGTGTGTTGGGGGGACGTTTGTTTTTTCTGTATTACCACATTTGTTATATCTGTTGGGTCATTGTTTTTGTGTGTGTGTGTGTATATGTGTTTGTTGTTTTTTTTGTCTGCTTTAGTGCTTTGTTGTGTCTGTTTGTTGGGACATTGTCTTTGTACATACGAACATCCGAAGAAGCCAGCAGATGAAAGCCATTTGGTCTATCAAGTCTGCTTGTATTGCAGGGTCCACAGCTTGAGCTAATGTCCCTGCCCTCCCTCCCCGCTCCTCCCATCCTCCCTACCCATGATCCTTACATCCCCCTATGCCTATCCCAGCCTCTCTTAAAGCTGCCCACTGTCTTCAATGAGATGACCTCTTCTGGTAGAGCATTCCTAGTGTCCACCACCCTCTCTGTGAAGAAGTGCTTCCTGACCTCCCTCCTATACCTCCTTCCCTCCAGCTTAAGACTGTGCTGCCTCGTGTTATGGTTGCCACTCAGCTTAAAGAGACTCTCCTTATCAACCTTATTTATCCCTTTCAAGTACCTGAAGATTACAATCATATCCCCTCTCTCTCTTCTGTCTTCCACGGATTACATGTTTAGTGCCCTCAATCTCTCTTCGAATGCCTTGCCCTGCTGACGGGCTACAAAGATGATAGCCATCCTCTGGACCTTCTCCAGCAGGTTAATGACCTTTCTGAGGTGTAGGCACCAGTACTGAACTCCATACCCTAGATGCGGCCTTACTAGTGACCTATACAAGGGCAGTATAACCTCCTCTCTCCTACTACTGATCCCCCTAAATATGCATCCCAGCATCTTGTTTGCCTTTGCTGCTGCTTTCTTGCACTGCATGGAGTGCTTCAGGTCATTAGTGATCATCACTTCCAGGGCCTTCTCCTCCTCTGCAGATACTTGGACTCCACCCAGGTAGTACTCTGTCCTGGGAGTCTTGGCTCCAATATGGGTAACTTTGCATTTCTTGGCATTGAAGCCAAGCTGCCAGATCCTGGACCACCTCCCCAGCTTTTCCAGATCTTCCTGTAGGTCTTGTATCCCTTCAGCTGTGTCCACTCTCCCACAGAGTCTGGTGTCATCTGCAAGTAGGCATATTTTGCCTTTAATGCCATTCCCCAATGTCAATGATGAAGACATTGATCAACACCAGCCCCAGCACAGAACCCTGTGGGACCCCACTGGTTACCTCTCTGGTGCCAGATAACTCTCCCCCCCCGAACCACCCTCTGGGTTCGGTCCCTCAGCCAGTTTTCCACCCATCTGGCCATCTTTTCCTCAAATCCAAGATCCACCAACTTCCTGATCAACCTTTTGTGGGGCACAGAGTGAAAGGCCTTGCTAAAATCAAGATAGAGGATGTCTACCGCTTGGCCCCTGTCTACTGTCTGTGTGACACAGCCAAAGAAGTCAAGTCAGATTTGTTTGACACATTCCCCCCCCCCATGAACCCATGCTGCCTCTCATCCTGGAGACCATGCTCCTCTAGATATTCTACCAACTTTTCCTTTAGTATGGTCTCCATGAGCTTGCCCACAATGGAGGTCATGTAATTCCCTGGATCATCCTTGGGACTGCTTTTGTGGAGAGGCACTACGTGTGCTGTTCTCCAGTCCTGGGTACCACGCCTGACTCTAGTGAACTATTAAATAGGTCTACCAGTGGCCCTGCCAGCTCCTCAGCCAGTTCCTTTAATACCCTTGGATGTTCTCTGTCCAGGCCTGGTGATTTGTCCACCTTCAATGCCAGCAGACCCTCCCTCCACTCTATCCTCCTCTATCATTACATTTGTGTTCCCCTTCCCCCATTCCTCTTTTCCCTCCTGAAGGCACTGGTCCATCCTTCTCCCTGGTGAAAACAGAAGTATTCATTTAGTATCTCTGCTTTTCCTCCATTATCCTCCACCCACTCTACCCCTTTCTTAAGCTTAACAATCCCTTCCTTCTTGTCCCTTTTTTCCACCTTTTTTTATTTATTTATTATTTATTTTTTATTTCTTTATTAGATTGTAGGTGTCTTTGTTGTGCATGTATTGGCGCCTTTGATGTATATGTATGTCCTCTTATACAGGACTATCAGGAACTCCTTGTACTAAGGTTGTGCGGGCTGTGAAATCACACTATTTCAAAGCCAACCTTCAGAACAACCTTAACACCCCCTCAGAGTTCTAGAAGGTAATTCACTCCCTTTTTGACCCTCCTCCACATTCCAGCCCTCCGGTTCTTCTTGTAAATGGTTCACCAGTGTCCAACCCCTCCTCTGTGCTGCTCATTTCAATGAGTTGTTTACCACTTATGCTCTCCCATTCACCCTCTGGCCTCCACCACTTCTCCTTACATTCCCTCTCCTCTCCCTTCCACTGGTTTCCTCTTTCCCCTGTTACTACCCAGAAAACACCTACTGCCCTTTACTCCCTCAACCTGCACAAAATGCTGTCCTGATGGTATGGATCCCAAACTACTCCAGATCTCTGCACCTGCCATAGCACATCCACTGACTCACCTACTCAACCTCTCCTCCTTCAGTGCTGTCCCTCAGTCCTGGAAGTTGGCCAAAGTTCTTCCACTCCACAAAGTGGGAGATCCTTCCTCCCCAGGTAATGTCTGGCCAGTCTCTTTCCTCCCTTCCCTTGCTAAACTGCAAGAGAAGCTAGCCTACACTCGACTCTTTGATTTTCTATCCTCCACCGAGTTTCTGTCTGTGTTTCAGTCTGGTTTTCGGAAGCATCACTCCACCATCTCCTCCCTCCCTGCTGCGTGTAACTGATTCTTCTCAGGAATGGATGAGGGGCACATCACAGATGCCATTTTCATTGATCTGATCATGGCCTTTGACTCGGTGTCCCAGCCTCTTCCCCTGGATAAGCTGAGCTGTGTTGGCCTCTTAGCTCCTGCTGAAGACTGGTTCCGTTCTTACCTCTCTGACCACCTGCAGTCAGTACAGGTTGGTAGTGCCCTGTCACCTCCACTTCCCATCCAAGCAGGGGTGCCACAGGGCTCCATCCTGGGGCCCATCCTGTTCTCCATCTTTCTTAATGACCTCCCTACAGCTTGTGCCAACTCGCATATCCACATGTTTGCAGATGACAGTCATTTACATGTCCAGTACCTCCACTACGGCAATGAAAGATCTGCTCCAGCAGGACTTCCACATTGTCCTGTGCTGGTTTCAATCTAATGTACTCTGAGTCAGCACAGAAAAAAAAACTGTCCAAAAACTGTCTGTGACCTTTGGCACTAGCCAAAAATTGGCCAGACTTCCTACTCTGCCTATCTTCTCCACCTTGGATGCCTCCCCGAAGTGGTTCCTTCATTCAAATACCTTGGTGTGTGGCTGGACAGCAAACTTCACTTCTCTGCCCACTCTGATGCCAGCCATGCCAAACTCTGCCCTAAACTTGGTGCCTTTTACCACAGTGAAGACTGTCCGTCTCTGCACCGCTGTGGTCAGCTTGTCACCAAAATGCGGCTCCTGGTCTTTCACTGTGCAGACGTGGCCTATGGCACCGCTCCCTCCACCTTCTTGGTCAGACTGGACACCCTCTGCAACACCTTCTGTTATTTTACTTCCAGCTCCCCCCTCTTGTACCCACCATTGCTCACTCTACCCACCTTATCCTTTCATTCTCTACGTTCACATCACCAGAACTGCTGTGTCTCATTCATATCCAAATGCTGGTTTGGGTCCCTTCCCTCTTACTCCTCCTCACTCCGCAGTTCCCTCTGCCTTCTGCATCCCCTGCCCCAAGGATCCTTGCACTTTTGCAGTTCCTCATCCCCTCTCCTCTGCTGGGAAATCAGCATTTTCCTATCGTCTCCCATTGCTCTGGAACCTACTCTCATCCTCCCTGTTTCACTGCCACCCATTTCCCACAGGTAACAGCTGAAACCCCTTCCCTTCCCTGCCCCGCTCCTGTTTTCCCTCAACCTGACTGCCCCCTTTACGTTTGCCTCTTACCCCGGTGTAGGTGTGGCTGAATTGTCCTATTTTTTTTTTTGGTTTTTGCTGCTTGCTGTTTTACTTATGCCTGTTTTTAAGCAGGTACTCTGTTCCACGTTACTTTAACTGTAAGCTATGGCTGTGCTATGTAACTGTACTTAACTGTGCACTGTGTCCCTGCTCAGTATTTACCTCCCTGATCCCTTACCCCGGGGGCACACCTGGAGACGGGCCTTGGCAGCTCAGTGTGTCTTTCCTGGTCATCGTTTTTCAAATAAATATGTGTCGGTGCATTTTTGTGTCTGTGTGCTTATCTTTGTGGTGTCTGTAGGAACATATTTGTTGTGTCTATGTGGGAGCCTTTGTTATGCCTGCATTGGTGCTATAGTGCCTCCATGGGGTCTGCATTGTGTCTGTGTGGGTGCCATTGGTGTGTCCGTTGCTTCTGTTGCATGTACTGTATGTATAAGTCATTGATTTGTCTGTGTCAATTAATCCTTTCTCTTGCCTGTGTAGTGTTTTGTCTGTCTCCTTGTTTGATGATGTGTTTATTTTTAACGTTTATTTATTTATTGAATTTTTGGAATTACAACCTCTGAGTCAACAACTCCTTTACAAAGGTCCATATCAGAGGCGCAACAATATACAGAAGATACAAATATACAGATATAAACATAAGAATATAATACAAGGATTGCATAAAAAAGGAAAAGGTACAAGAATGCAAAACATTCATGATACAGGAATCCAAAAACAGAAGTGCAAAATGCAAGGTGCAGTGGCAGCCATGAGCACTGTTCGGTAGATATGATGTAGGGGAGGGCGCAACACTACGGGAGAGATCACCAAGGGAATATTATGGATGGGGTAAGCACTGGCGCAGTCCAAGAAGACCTTGTCGTAATTGGTGGGGAGCGAACAAAGCGAGTGAAGGGGATGAAATGAGAAGTAGTCGGAGGCGACCTTGTCAACATTCATTACCTCAACGAGAAAGGAGAGAAAGTGTAAAGAGCAAGAGGCTAAGTTAGCTGACCTAGTCATTTATATCTAGAGTATTTTTTGGTTTGGAGTTGCAAATATTGCACAGATTGCATCAGCATTATTTTCAATCATGCCTACCTTAAACTTTTTATTTTTTTTTTATAAATTCCTGGCTGAAATTGAAAACAGTTTGTATTTAATGTAATGAGAAAAGTATACTTTATGAGGTCGCCCATTGTTTGGCAGTCCCTCAGGATGTGAGAAAATATTTCATTCCCAGCTACTGGATCTCACACCTGGTTGTCCAACAAGGAAAATGTCTGGCCCATTTATTTTCCTGAGCATAATTAAAATTAGTTACATTTAGGTGAAGTACTTTGTTACTGTACGTGGTGAACGTAAGGTTTTGGCAGGGGAGTTGCTCCTTATTTTGGTTTATATCAAACCCCCCCCGATGGACTCCAAACCCCCGATATAACAAAATTCTTTTCACACAGTATAAAATATACAGTATACAAACTCTGTTATACTGTTTATTTCAACTGTATATAAAATCTCTGTAAAATGCTGTAAAGTTATTTGTATACTGTATGTATATTGTTATTGTATGAACCCATATGTTCAGTCCTGTAGTTCTGTAACAGTGTTGTCGAGTTGTCCTCTCTGTGACGAGATACCTTTGTAAACGAGCCTCTGGCTCAAAGGTCTCAAATCTGAACTATAACAAATAAAATAAAGTAAGTCTCGGATGTATTTTCACTTGAAGTGTAGCTTCCATGTTTTTCTAAAGGTAAGAAATTGTCCATTCCGTTTCCTCTGTAACTGGAGTGCCATTGAGCTCTGTGGCTGCAGAAAATTGTGCTGGTGGCCACATGTGGCCACAGTTACCTCATATGAGGAACATTGCCTTAAAAGGACTTACCAGTGCAAGTCCCTGTCTGCAGGTTACCTTAATACATCACTAGCCCTTACGTGGGGCTCCCTCCCAAGACCCTTTAATTGGCCGTTGTCATGGGCAGAATCCTTCAAGATTGCGACCTGCTGGTGGCCTTGGTCCAGTTTATTTCTGGCCTGGTGACTGTTGTTGTGGCATCCCCCAAAGTTCTTTTCTCTCCCCTTTGCTCTTTGCAATTTCTACTGTAGTATTCTTGAGAAGAGGAACAGAGTAACACAAACTCGGGAAACTTTGACTAGGATGCCATCTTTATTCAGATTGAAATCAAAGACACCATATAGGGACATAGTACCACATCTGCTACTTACATGAGACCCTTTGGAGTGACCCTTAGACAGTACCATGTTGGGTATCACAATTACAATGATGATACACAGTTATATCTCTACTTTGCCTTGGATCACAGTTGGGGCAGTTGCTCTGTACATACAAACTGAGATAAGTCTTGAGGAAGTTACATTGATGGCCTCCAACTGACTCTTCCTAAATCCTGGAAAGACTGAGCTGTTACTGGTTGGACAAGAAAAAGCAGATCTCTCCCCTCAATGGCTGTCTCAGACTCTTTTTGTGGAGTAAGATTCAGCAGGAGGTGGACAGGGTTGCTCACATCCTGGGAGTGTTCTTGACGAACAGCTGGCCTTTTAGTATCAAGTGTTTCCAGTCATCAGGAGTTACTTTTTCCGACCAAGCTGCCCCCTACCTAGATTCTGCACATCTTAGGATGCTGGCGCAGGCACTCAGCTCATCACGACTCGACTACTGTATTCATTCCTCTCCACTCTCCATTATGAGGGACATGCCTCATTTTACCTCTTATAAGTACTCTTTCCCTCATCCATGCAGCATTAAAAATGTGCTGCCCACATTGGGGAGATGCTGTAAATTCAGATTTTAATGCAGAAATTCTTAACATTCTTCAATGCTCAGAACAATTAAACTTTGAGCAAATAAACATACTGGCTTGCAGCTTCTTGTTTAATGATGTGTCCGTCATTTTGAGAGCCAGTGTCCTGAACTGTCCCCTCATTTTGAGTGCGTATGTCCCTCATTTCCGTCACAAAGAGTTGAGAGGTATGCCTGTATTACTCTCTGCCAGGGCCTATCCTGTGGTCAGATTTAATGCCTGCAGGTGGTCCAGAACACATTGGCCTGCCTTCTGTTTTCCATTCAGAAATCTGAGCATGTCACCACAGTGCTGCGAGATCTGGGCTGGCTGCCAGTAAGACAAAGAATTGACAACAGAGTTTCAGTTTTGGCATTTAAGGCCCTAAATGAACTGGGTCTCCCCTATCTCTGTGAGCCTGTGACCCCACACACTGCTCCAGTGGTCTGCTGTGTTCCGGAGAGCAGTGGCTTCTGAGTGTCTTGAGAGTAAAATGAACGCCAGCACAGGCTGCTCACAGTTACTAACAGTCCTTGATACGGATTGCCACAGTGCCGCAGTATATCACAGATTGGAAGCAACTCCTTATTCAGAGGTGCATGCAGTGCTACATTTTATTTAATTAAAGTGCACGATACTTCCATGTAAACTGCTGCCCCCTCTTGGCATCACTAAAGAGCAGTTTATAAGAATGAAAAGAAACTGCAACGAGGAAGGGAGATATGAGGAAACAGAAGAAGAGCCAGAGATTAGACCGTGCTTCAGCGCTCACACTGTCCAATCCGTTTGTGGAACCGTTTCCAATTAATCGTGCTGTTTAGTTCAGAGTTCTGCATTATACTGGATCAATGTGGCATAGTGCACTAGCGTGTTAACTGCTTACCAGCATGCAATGCGCCTGGCACAGGGCAGGGACAACACGGATCCACCGAACATGGAATCACATTCGCACTGTGAGTAAAAACGATTTCCTCACTCTAACGTTTTAACGAATCGTGCTATAGCCTAGGTCCGATCAGGGTTTTAGCACGGTTCATTAAAACGTGTCCAAAAGTGAGTTAGATGTGGACGCAAAAGGTGCTGGCACAGATCTGAAATGATTCAACGCCCCAGAACCATTTCAGACCGCCCAGTGTGAATGGGGCATAAATTAAAGGATTGATCTGAAACCTTGTCTCAAATGACACCCCCCTGAGGTCTTTCTTGATATGGATATTAATAAGAGTAAAAACGTTATAATTATTGACTGTCTTTATATGGATATTCTTTGGGATTTTCATTGGTGTACTAATCGAATGTTATACCTGTTTATTATAGATGTTCGCTCTGAATTTGGCCTTAAAGTGGATCCTCGTGGGAAACCATGTTAAAATAAGTGGAGGACACTGAGAGATATGAATAACAGAAGTGGTAGTGATAACATTAACTTTAGCCGGCCTGTCAGCACAGCGGTAGCACTACCGCTCATGACGCTGGTGACTCGGGTTTGGGAACGAGCCTGGGGAGCTGGAGGCCCGGCCGAGGGGAGAAGGCTCAGCGTCCATGGACTGCTCGCCTTCTCCAGGGAGGGAGGGGGGACAAGGTTCAGTGCTTGACTGACCCCAGGCAGAGGCCTGGGGTACAGTAAGTGCTTGGCCATTCCAGGAGGGTTGGGCATGCCAGATGTCGGCAGAGCTCTGCCTTGACGTCAGGGCACATGGCACGCCCAGGAAACAGGGAAAACCCCTCCTTCGTCCCAGGTAGACAGAGCGCCAGCACAGACCTCAATGGTCCCCTGCCTGTCCCATGTGGCAGCCCCGGCGAAGTGCCATTAGTTTGGGGTGCTTGGGACCCCACCTCATCCCTGCCTGGGGGGAAATCCAAGGCTACATGGGGGGTCCGCCGCAGGGCTTCAGGTACGGAAGGAACCGAGGCAGATTCCAGGCGCTCCCGAAGAAGCGGAGTGCAGGAGGCAGGGGAAGGCGGAAGATAGCAAGTATAAAAAAAAAAAATTGACTTTAAAAGTGTAAATATGGAGAACATAAAAGTTGTATATAGTTGTGTATTTTAAGATGAAAATAATGACTGAGAAATAAAGACATGTATAAGTGAGGTTACATAAATGCAACTATAGGATTTACTAAAATTAACCACCTTGTGCAAATTTGAAAGGTAGAATGATTTTAACAAAGAAGAATATCTTTTTTTTTTTTAATGTTTTAATAGAGGTTTTTTTTGCACTGTCACTTTGAACACTGTGTATTTAATTTGTATTTTTATGTGGATATGTCATCATATGATTAAGCGCCAGTGGGCGTGAAATGCGTTAGGAGGTTTTGTACTGATGAGAGGGGGCAGCAGTTTACATGGAAGTATTGTGCACTTTAATTAAATAAAATGAAGCACTGCTTGCACCTTTGAATGAGGACTTGCTTCCAATCTGTGATGTACTGATGCACTGTGGCAATCTGTATCAAGGACTGTTAGTAACTGTGAGTAGCCTGTGCCGGCGTTCATTTTACTCTCAAATCTACCTGATTGCGAGCTGAGCACAGCACCCAGGTGCAGGCCCAAACCTTTCTCTCTAGGCTTCTGAGTGTTTCCCTGCTCACGCTTGAAGTCAGTAGGGGACAGGGCATTTGCAGTGGCTGTCCTAGTCCTCTGAAATTCCCTCCTATCCTGCATCAGGGGATGGAGTGATCCAAGGCGCTTCAAAGCAAAGTTGATGGGGTGGTTTTCAGCGCTGCCATACACGAAGCAGTGTAAACCATCTTGCCCAGTTTATTTGCTGTGCCTCTGTTAAAGTTACAGGTATTTGTTCCTTATTTTTATTTGTTCCTTGACTGTGAAGCATGCTGGGTTTATAAAGATGTGTGCTAAATAAAAACTACTACAAGTACCTCCCAGCCTGGGGAGCATGTGGCGTTCGGTGTGTTCCACCATCACAGAGACCCCTACTGTGGGTTGGAGAGCTTGCTTCTCCATATGGGGCGTGCAGTGTGTGTGCAGTGCTGACATGGCCCGTGCCTTAAGAGAGGTGAAAGGGTTAATGGGTGAAAATGTGCAGAAGACTCACATGCCCATCTGGATTGTGATGCACACTGAGTTTATAAAGAAGCGCGGTAAATAAAAACTAGTACTAATACTGCTTGTGCCTAACTTCCTTCGGTGTGTCAATATTCCACAATAACACACACCTCTCATGCCTTCTGGTGTAGTTACAATCCAGAGGGGCTCTATAAAGGTTAACAAATAACTTATGATTATCCGGGTGGTGCGAGGGTGAAATGTGAGAAGGGGATGGAGCTGCAAGAAGAGTATTTGCAGCTTATGCAGAGAACAGATGGCACAGAGAAGGTCTCTGTCTGGAGGGGACTGGAATAACGCATTCTGTAGTACTCTGTTTTCACGTGGCTGAGCTGCTTCATTTAGTCAAGCCTTAACTGACTGGGCAACCCCATGGCCCAGTGCACTGCTGTACAGGTGACCCAGATCATGCCGAGACACTAAGAAGCAAGAGTTGGGTGGTCGGAGGGGTGAGATAGGTCCCTAACTGCACCTTCCAGCCTGGGGTGGGTCTGAGGTCTGGTTCTGCCATCTTAGCTGCCCCAGTGGTGGGATGGGGAGCTTGCTTCTCTACATGGGCGTGCAGTGTGTGCTGAAGGGCAATGGAGACATGGCCCATGCCATGTGGGAAGGTTAAGGGGTAGGGGCAAAAATGGGAAGAAACACCACATGAACATTATGATGATGGTCCATGGTACTCAGAGGCCCTGTACCACGGTGATGGCAACAGGACCTTGACAATAAAAAATTTGTTTATGCGGTGTTTCTAGATCTCAGCAAGGCCTTCAATACCGTCGACCATTGCCTACTTCTCTCCACCCTAAAATCCATAGGCATGGACTCAACCTCATTGTATTGGTTCCAGGACTACCTCTCCGACAGACGGCAACAAATCAAGGCCGAAGGTGAGCTCTCTCCACTCAAACCAATAAAAAGAGGAGTCCCACAGGGATCCATACTGGGCCCTCTACTGTTCGCCATCTACATTAACAACTTGGATTTGGGAATCAAGGAAGCTAGTATACACCTGTTTGCTGATGATATGGTGCTCTATCTAAGCCGTGATTCACCTGGAGCCGAGTGCTCAGAATTACAAAAGGAATTCAATACACTGCAGAACCAGCTTCTCCATAAAAAACTACTACTAAATGCAAAAAAAAAACCAAGGCCATGATCTTTTCACCGCATAGCACTGGGGCCTATACTGCTGCCGCTGGTACATTCCTCCCATAACTACCTTTACTAGAAAGCTTGAATTTGTACCTAAATTCAAATATCTGGGCATATGGCTTGATAACAAACTCTCCTTTTCAGCAACACAGAAGTCCTGATGAAAACTTAGGCAGAGGCTTGGCCTCTTTTTCAGAATTAAACACCTCCTGACCACAGACGCTAAAAGGCAGCTTGTTCAATCTACATTCCTCTCATTAATCGACTACGCTGAGATTATCTATAGCCAATGCTCCATCTCACACCTAGCAAAACTGGATGTCCTGTACCATAGTCTTAAGATTCATAACCGATCTCCCGTCCTCCACACATCATTGCTCCCTTTATTCAGCAGTAGGGTGGCCTTCCCTGCAATACAGATGGTGTAGAAATGCAGCCCTCTGGACACTTCGAGCCCTCACCAACAAGCTCCCAGATTACATTATTGCCTGTCTCCCCTTAAATCCAATGAGTAACTATGATCTACGAAGCCATTCACTAATTACTTTGAAAATCCCCAGGATCAGTAACCATTTTGGTAGGGCTGCCATAAGCCACGCGCTGCCCACACTCTGGAATAAGATACAGAGATCGTTGAGACTTAGTTCTCCTGTCAGTATTGCCCTTTTTAGGACTATTTATGACAAAGCATTCACCGAAAACTGTAAGTGTTTCCACAGTCACTAGCAGTCCTGCAGATGGTTCCCCCTCTGGTTCTACCACACTCAGCCATGAACCTAGTTCTATCTTTCCCCATTTAACTAGTCACTAACCAGCTGCAATTCTGGCCCTCGGCACCTTGGCACCTCTTTTTCTACTCTCCTGCCGCCTCTGAAGCAGGAGATAAAGTCTTCACTGGGGGTCGATCTGTAAACTGGGACCCTCACCCAAGCACATAAACAGTTACTGAGGGCTGAAATGAAAATAATTGTACCCTTCCATGTAGGCAATAACACACATGATACCTAAACTCTATGTATATGAAGGTTGTAAATACTGCATTAATGTTATGTAACACATGTAGGACCTCTGTGAACAATTGGAATGTATATATTGCATTTAACATGTTGCTGTACGATTGTTTGTTTTGTATCCTGATTCTCATGTTGTATTCTGCACCTTATTATATGTATGTATATTTGTCCTTGACCACAGCAGGTCCACCTTGTAAATGAGCTTGCTCAATGGTGATCACCTGGAGAAATAAAGATTTGATTTGATTTGATTTGATTTGATTTGATCGCCACAGAATTAGTCACCGGGAATAACAGCTGACAGGGCTGGGAGGTTGCCAGACATTGTTCGTTAGAGGTCCAGACCAATAGTCACAGGGGTTAAAAAAAAAAAAAAAAAAAAATTGTAAATAATGGGTCGAGGCTAACAAGCTAAATTGTTTTTCTAACAGGCTAAAGGCCTCCAACTACAGGATGCATATCGTTTTGCAAAAGGCTGAAGTGTGCCAGATCCATGAGGCAATGGTATTGGGATGAAGTGGACTAGGAAAGCAGTCTCTGAAGCACTGGCAGCTGTGGAGATGGGTAAGTAGCTGTGGGGATGGGTAAGTACGCGCAGATTTGCATACAGTGACACCTGCTGGTGGGAGGTATTCTGCCACATTGGAAAACCATTAAGAGCTTGTGAGATCAGAGGAACCTCCAGCACAACCAAAGACCTGACCTCTGATGGGCAACTGATATACTCTTATAAACCGTAGGGTAGGGGCCGAAATTGGCACTGGCCCACTAGCCAAATGCTGGTAAATGTTGTATTGGGCTAATAAGATTTTCCTTAAATTAGCCATGCGGGCTTGTACTGGAGAAGATAACACTTCCATAAGTACACCAGCTGGGCCAGTGGAAAAGTCTGTGGAGCTACTGGATTTTCCAAGTCACTAGCCCTGCTGGCTAGTGGCTGCAGAACTTAATTTTGACCCCTTCTAGGGAAGACACAAGTGCCACAGTCAGAGAGTTTCTTTTTACACTCATATCATGAGTGCCCTTAAAAGCAGCAGTTCATTAAAAAATATTTTAAAAGCAACACTTCATTTAAAAAAAGTTTTGTATATAGGGGATATGCGACGGTTTGACTCAGAATATGCCATTTATCTTCATAAGTGATGGGGCAGGACCATAACCATAAGTGGGGATGCAATAAGTGAGTTTTGAAGGTTCTGTCATCTCACAAATGTAGATACATGGCATATTCTAAGTCAGGCCACAGTGTGTCTGATGTATAGCACACATTTTCAAATATAAACCTTTTTTTAAGCTGCTAGAAATGAATTTTGCATAGCTGAATGCCCTCCCGATTTCATTTCCATGTCAGTTATGTATTTTGATAGACTTTGACCATTTTTTGATTACTAAATAACCTAGGGTGCCCCTTGGTCTACATGGAGTTCCACTCTCGTCACCAGCTACTGCTCTTTCCTTTCATATTTCTAACATTCCATGACGTTGGTTACACCAGTCCTTGCTATTCATCTGAATGACCTGGAATGGTGGTATTAATGTTTGTGCTTTTATGAAAAGGCAGAACAACAACAGCTGCTGGGGAGAGAGAAATTCAGAATACTTACAAAGGCAAAAATAGATAATTAATTTAACAAAAAAGTTAAAAACGTCAGGATGTTGGATAGATACTAAAAGGAAAACAGGAGGGCATCTAGAGGAGTGAAGAAGAAAAAAAGTGGTATCCTGCCACCTTTAAAGAGCTAGTGTACTACCTGGAAATTATAGTAACTTTCAGAAGTAGTTAGCTATCCCCTCTTTGTAATTTTTATTTACATTTTAATTTTATTTGTTGTCAAGTATACAAGGTACATTAGAAGACTTACTTGGGTCCAAGTATGGATAACAGTGACATTTCGTAGTAAGTGTCATTCAGTTTGTTGTCCTGAGTTACAGCATAGAGGGACCATGCTAAATGCTACCGTCTGTAGCCGGGATACTCGTAGTGTCCAGAATTAGCCTTTTGGGCGAAGACCATGGGCTAAAGTTTGACACACTATAGAAAGTGTTACATAGCACATTATCTTCTAATCTGAATTCATGTTGTGTAAAGCACTTAAACTCTGCCTTACAGTCAGAGCAGAAGAAGTGAAAATGCTTTGCCATAACTTTGTAACAATAATACAGCACCTCAACTGGTATAACGAGTCTGAGAAACTGATAAGCTATAAAACTGTTGCTTTACAATTTGTTCAAATCTTGTAAAATATAACAGTTACACTTATATCAGTATTAGTCTAGTAGTCTATTGCTTATTTTGACATTGGCTTTGTGCCCAAGAAAGCCTGTTAGGCATGCATATGGCTCTGTGCTCCATGCCTCGAGGTGACGGCCATCTTTTCCCCCAGTCGGCTATCAAGTGGCCCCATGTGGAGCTTGGTCAATTTAAAACATTTTAGTACATTTTTAGAAAATGGGTTCTAGGCATCTGTATCAATGGTACCATAAAGAAAAAGTAATTTTATGAACTTTAATATCACAAATTAAGCTCAGTTAACCCATAAAACAGAATGTATCTGCTTGTTGCAAGAAAACAGGATATGTATTTAATTAATCAGTCCTCTCCCTCGAGAGCAACTTCAGTTTCTTGTCACATAAAGCCCAGCAGAGCTACAAAGCCTCAAGTGGCTTACATTCTTGCATGTTAATGTATGTAGCCTATTAAAAAAATTACTTCTTTTCAGGCCTGGTATGTCATACTGCTCCAGATGTTCTGGTGATTACAGAGTCCTGGCTCTTACTGGCGACCAGTAACAATGAAGTTAACATCCCCTCCTACTCTTTGTTCAGAGCCGACAGGCAAACCAGAGGTGGTGGAGTAGCTATTTACATCAAGGATAAATTCCCTGCCTCCATAATTGACTCAACCTCTGTCCCAAAATAATTCGAAAGCTTGTCATTAAAGATTGAAATTGCCACCGGTGTCTCATTATGTATAATAGGATGCTACAGACCCCCATCAACTGGACTACAGTTGTTAAAACATCTCGAAAACATCCTGGGTTTGGCATCTTCAGAGTGTATCATACTAGGGGGACATCAACTTAGACTGGCTCTCCAGTGCATCCACCCCACTTAAAATGTTCTGTGATTCCCTTGGGTTGTCACAGCTAATAAACAAATCTACTCATCCTAACAAGCTCACCCTAATAGCAGTACTCTCTTGGATATTATTTTAGTTAACAAACCCCATTTATTCTCTTCATGTTGGTGTCTTTTTCTCTGATATTAGTGAACATTGCTTCATCGCGTGTGTGTAAGATCCACTCTTAAATCCATAACTGTACCAAAATTCTCCTTTAAAAGGTGCATACGCAACTTTGATCTCCATGGGTATATATCAGACCTAAGAGACTCCATGCGATGGCAGGACGTCTATCTAGCCAAGTCCCTGACTACGGCTTATGATATTTTCTCAGAAGTTGTGCTAGGGGCTTTCAACAAGTATGCCCCCATAGTAAAAGTTTGTGCCAGAAACAAATCCTGTCGGTGGTTTACAGAAGACCTGAAAGATGCTTTGCAGAGTAGGGATGTACTCTGGAGAACTGCTAGGAAAACTAATTTAATAAATGACTGGAATTCTTTCCGGAGGGTGAGAAACCTCTGCACCAAAATGGTCAGAGAAGCCAAAGCTAATTTCTACCGCTCTCAGCTGGAGAGCTCCTCAAGAAATGCCTCCAAATTCTGGAATACTATCAAAGACATTGAAGGTCACACCACTGTAAATTCCCTACCTACTAAATTATTGATCGACAATACTGTCATCTCCGACAGACCGTCTATCCTTGATGCTCTCAATAATCATTTTGCCACTGCAGGGCTAGCCTTTGACTCCTCTCCCGAATATCCTCCACCAACAACTTAGATTGGATACACAAGAAAAACCCATCCCCAGTCCATCCTTCTCTCTGCAGCCTACCTCCCTGAAAGAAGTCAAAGATCTTCTCCTTCAGCTGGACAATAGGAAAAGTGCTGGGGCCGACCTCATTGACCCGTACTTCTTAAAGGTCAGCTACCGTGTCCTCGCAGTCCCAATTACTCATCTCTTTAACTTAACCTTGTCCCAGGGTGACCTACCGCCCATTTGGAAAAATGCACTTGTGGTCCCTTTGTTTAAGTCGGGAGATCCTAGTGACCTCAATAACTACAGGCCAATCTCCCTACTTCCAATCCTGTCAAAGATGCTGGAGAAAATAGTGAACTCCCAGCTTCGGAAGTACCTGGAATCAGAAAAATTGCTCAGCCCGTTACAATCCGGTTTTAGAGCACAGCACAGTACAATCTCTGCTCTAGCCAAGGTGACAAACGACTGGCAGCTTGAATGAGACAAAAAAAAAAAACTTTGTCTGCACAGTTTTCTTGGACCTAAGCAAGGCGTTTGATACCATTGATCACAGACTGCTTCTGTCGTCCCTCCAGAACATTGGTTTGGATTCCTTATCCCTTAAATGGTCCTCCAACTACCTCTCAGGACGACTTCAACAAGTAAAGGCAGAAGGGGAAGGTTCTCCACCAAAACCCCTATTGAAGGGTGTACCGTAAGGTTCCATTCTTGGTCCCTTGCTCTTCACCATTTATATTAACAACGTAGATGCCCCCATCAAAAAAGCACAAATACACCTATTCGAGGATGATACGGTACTCTATGCTAGTAGCCCCACACCTGAAGCAGCCTGTAAAGCCCTTCAAAATGAACTTAATCTGCTGCAACATCAGCTTATAAACCAGAAACTGCTCTTAAATGCAAAAAAAAACAAAGCAATGTCCCTCTCGCCCCTTCAAAATGCAATAAATCCTGCAATTGCTGGGACACTCCCACAGATCACTACCATTCTAGGTGAGCAGTTGGACTTTGTACCAAAGTTCAAGTACCTGGGGGTCTGGTTAGACCACAGACTTACTTTCACAGATCACTTAGAAGAACTGGCAAAGAAACTTAGACAAAGACTTGGTCTGTTCTTTAGGATTAATAATCTCCTCACAAGAGATGCTAAACTGAAACTGGTTCAAACTACGTTTCTTTCCCTATTGGATTACGTAGACTTTCTATATAGTCAGGGACCTGCAGGTACCCTAGCCAAACTCGATATACTTTATCACAGAGCCATAAGATTTATCACAGGTCTTCCATACTCAACCCACCACTGTGTATTGTACACGGCAGTGGGATGGTCATCCCTTGCTTACAGACAGCAAAAAAATGCTGCGGTTTGGACATACAAAGCTGTCTCAAATAAACTGCCCCAGTGTATCTCTGTCTGTTTACCTTTGTGCACTCTGGGGAAGTATGCCCTGAGAAGCTCTGATATCTACCTTTATGTTTACAAAGCAAAATCTTGCATTGGCAGAGCAGCCATCAGCTTTGTGCTCCCTCAACTGTGGAACAAGCTGCAAAAACTTTGAATTAACTCACCCCATCAGCCTAGCAGCTTTTAAATCTCTATATCTACATCATAATAAGGAGTCCTGTGCCTGTCTACCCTAAATAGTGACTCCTGTAAGTCCAAGCACACTCTAATTACTCCTGTTAAAAGACTGATCACATCTATAATCGACTCTTCCCTCTCCCCTTTTGCTACCCCCATATCTGTCCCTTCCACACTCCTTTGACCCTGGTTCCAGCTCTAAATTCTCCATACCGTATCACTATATGTCTTTTTATATTAGGTTTTATTTGTGTTCGGTGCACCTGATATGTATATTTCTTTACTTTTATGAAAAATTGTGTCCTACCCAAAACTAACTGTATCTTCAGTTCCAGACATATACTACTGTCAATGCTACCTGCTGATACTTTGTATATACTGTATTATTGTATCTCACTTTATTTGTATTATTACTATTTTCTTGTGTGTTGCATCCCATGTATATTGTCCCTTGTTAACAAACCCAGATCCACCTCAAAAATGAGCTTGCTCAACGGTGATTGCCTGGTTAAATAAAGACTTTGATTGATTGATTTGTTTAATTAAGTTGAGCCTTTTGCCTGCTTCTACAGGATCAGTGTATGTGAACATTTTACCAGCATAACTGATACAGAGCCACGTGTGAAACGGCACCACAAGATACTCCTAATGTCTGTAGGCTTGGTCTCACGGCATCATAGCATTTTCATCTTTGCCTTGTGGCAAAGCTCAGCTGTGGAAAATAGGGGATCTGTGAGCCCCCCAGTATGGTAATCTTTACCTTTCATTTTGCTGCACTTAGGATTTGGTCTCCGATGTGCGAACCTGTGGTGACGATCAGTTTTGCTCTGCGCTGTTCTGCATTTGAGTTCCTCCTCCTCGGGGTAATACACTTTTAAAATTCCTCTTCCTATTGAAGTCCCAAGGTGTGATCAATTAGAGTAGGTACAAACTGTAGAAGGTCCCCCTCTTCGGATTCTTCGGGCTTCGGGGACTCCCCTCAGTCACTTCCCAGATGCGCAGTATTCTGTAGGTGCTTCAGACTTTCTCAATTATAAATCCAGATAAGGCGGCAGCTGATTTTTGAGCCAATTCAGAGGCAGAGTTGGCTTCTGCTGAAACTGCGTTCAGTTTATTGTCCAAGAAATTGAATTTAGAATTCAGCAAGTTGACCTTCCTGTCGAGATCCCTGATAGCTTTCAGCAGGGCCACGTTCATTGGCTCCTCACCCCCTGCAGCCTCCTGGCTCGTGTCTCCTTCCTGAGTACTCTGTTGCAGCTTGTTCGATTTTTCCATGCCTTCCTGGGGAGAGTTTGGTTATAGTTCTACCACTGTCAAATCTGCTAGTACCTAGTATCAGTGTATTCCTCTCCATGTCCTCTGTTGATTTGTGTCAATTACAAAGTCTTTGGAAAAATTTGATTGTGCTTTTTATCATAAAATAAAATGCCCTGCAGGAGCTCTTGTCAAAAGCATCTAGCTTCGTTGACTGTTGGCCACGCCCTGATTAGCTCTCACTTCTTGTATCTGAAGTTAGTTTTTCTTTTCTGTCAAGTAGAAGATTTCCTACCTGATTGTACTAGTGTGGTGTGCAGAATAGCACTGTACCTGAGGTCGACATTAGTCTGTTCTTTCCCTTCCCTGTACACCATCAGTTTTGTGACCTCACTAGTACCCAAGAAGAGCCATCTCCTGCTGTTCGATTGGTAACTTGTGACACATGTGTTACCTGTCAGGCAGTAGGACTTATGATGCAGCAGTGAGCGAGGTCACATACTGATGTAATGGGAGAAAGAGAACTAGATATGTCTGCATCAAGGTAAAGCACTGCTTTTCATATCGCACCCAGTACTATTCAGTACAAAACCACATAATGAGCACATAGAAATGCTTGTTTCAAGTGCATCTCAAGGGCTGCCAGCTCACAGATGTGCATGAACGTAGGTCAAGGGCCTTGAGCACTCCACCAAGAATCGCTGAAAAATGGTGACGATATTCTGGAAGGTCAAGTATGTAATTTTCATTTTTCAGTTTAGTAGGCCTTTTTTGGAAAAAGCTATCTTAATAAATAAAAGTAAGTAAGTAAAATCCAGCTCCCTCTAAAATCCCAAAACTGAGTCTGCCTCTTTTTTTTTTTTTATAACCCCACCCATCTGACTGTTCCACTGCCTGGCAGTTCTGTTGGTAAAAAAGGTGTTTCCTCTGGTCTAGCATAAAGCCTCCAGATGACAGCATCATCTTCTCCCATACTTCACGGTCTTCCCAAAATCCTTCCTATCAACCTTACTACATGCTTGCATCATTTTGTAGACAATAATGTCCCCACTTAGCCTTCCATGCTCCACAGAAAATTAGTTCAGATCTGTTAACCTGTCAAGCCTTCTTCCTCTTTTCTGTACTTATCCTTGTTGCCTTTCTTGGGATCCTTTCTAGTCCTTGCACATCTCTGAGGTATGATGACCAAAACAATGCATAGAACTCAAGCTGTGATCTCACTTCTCACGTATGCTCTGTACTAGGGATGCTCAGAACTGACGAATCCTGATCCGATTTTTGGATTTATGAATTTTCTGACTCTTAATCCGATTCAAAATGCTAAAAGGACCTCAAGCGTGGAAACTGATTTGGGTTTGAAATAATAAATTCCGATGTAAAAGTAGGTTTTAGGACTCAGGTTAAGAATGAGATTTTTTGGACTGCAATTGCAAAAATTCTAAATCAGATCGGATTCTGACAAATCCAGTTCCGTTCAGCGGATTCCAAGTAACCCTACTCTGTACAATGGAAGAACTACTTCTCTAGATCTGCTTATAAAGCTCCTCCTGCTATTCCCCCACACTGCATTTTCTGTCCTACAGACCATTTTACATTACAATCACCCCCACGTTTTTCTTGGTTTCCTCCACTCCCAGCACCTGACTGCTAAAAGTGTCCCGCCTTTAGTTATTATTGAAACTGAAGTGCATTGTCTCATATTTACCATTTCATCTGCCACTTTTTCGCTCACTGATCCAATCTGTGTATCTGAAAGGGATGACTGGGTCTGCTAATCTCCTGAGTTCTTCTATAGCTCAAGTGGTTAAGAGCATGGCATGGAATGCCAGGGGCCTGGGTTCAAATCCCAGGAGAGGGTTTTTCTTTCACCTTTCCTTCATGATCCAATTTATACAAATCCTTCATAAGTTTATTTACTTCCCATCTGTCACATCTGTTGGCGCAATCTTCATATCATCAGCCAATTTTGATATCCAGCTCCCCAGTACTCTAGAGTCTCCAGTATGCAAACTAAATGAGGTTGGGCCCAAGATCAATCCATGAGGCACCTCACCTTCCACCCCAGTCAAACCAGAAGATTCCCCATCAACACACAGCCTCTGCTCCTTTTTTCCTAACCATTGCTCCATATGCCCCCTCACCTGAAATGCCACTCCCAGGTTTTCTAATTTCTTCATTAGTTTTGCATCTGACAGTTTTCTCAGAAGCCTTGCTGAAATCCTGGTACATGACATCCATCGGCTTACCTTTGTGTAGCTCTGCTGACGCTTTTTCAAAAAAGGTTCGCCGATTAGTGTGGCAGGGCCTGCCTTCCATTCACCCATGCTAACCATCAGTGGAGTAGATGCCACAGAAAGTGTGAGCGAGAAAAAGGAAAGAGAAAGAAAGAAAGGGAAAAAGGATGGATGGATGCTGACAGGAGGGGTTCCAGTCATCCACAATACAATTTTAGAAAATGGGTAAGGCAATTTCTCTACCTCTGATTGGCTAAGACCCCTGGTAAGGAGTACATTTATGTGCCAGCAGAGACCAGGAAATAACTAGTTCTGATGCCACTCTGCCCTTTCAGCAGAAATATCAATGTGCCCACTGAATTTCAAGTTCTGTCAAGTTCCCATATTTGTGTAATAGTGTCACAGCGTGTGGGAATAAACTTCAAACGAGGCAAATTTACAGATTTAAAATACACCGTGATGTGATATTTATTTTTCAAAAGTTCCAAAAATAATAAATGAAAACAAACAAATTGCAAAGAAAATCACTACTTAACATCAGTAGTTTCTCACGTAATACAGTCCTGAATCTTAGCGCTCCTATGACCCTTCTCATCTGCATTCAACAGCTTGTCTGCGCAAACAGTAGAACCTCTCTCCTCCTCTGTCAGGACTGTGCCCCACTGAACTGCACTCCTGCAGACTGGACTGAACTGAACTCAGTGAAGATTTTTTTTATCTTTTGGTGGGGGTCACCTGACTGAGATCTTCTATTTACATGTCTGGACATGTTTTAAAACCAAAGGGGGGGGTTTGTTTCAGGGGACTTCCTGGTTCAGTTAAAGGTACAGTGTATATCTCCACAGATATTGACTCTATATCTCTGATCCACAGTGACTAAGCACTTATACAGTAACAGGTTTATTAATGTGAATTTATGAAAATACCTTAAGAATTTCTTAACTGTACTAATCATGAAATTATTATTATTTTGTATGGCTTCTGAATCCATTTTATTTAAAAAGGCTTTATTAACTGTATTTATTCCTATTTAAAATAGCCTTGATGCTTTTTGTATACAGAATGCACTTATGCACTTTACACAACATCTCTCCGGGTGTTTGGCATCATTCCAGGGACTGAATGGATGGAAATGGAAAAGACTGAAAAGAGAGCACTAGAAAGAAGTTTAGTGGGGACAATAAAGAGCTACGCTAGGTGGTCAATCTAGGGTAGAGGAGAAAAAGAAGAAAATCAAAGAGAAAAGCGTTAACCATTGCGCAGCAGAAGTTTTGGTAGCTAGGAAATAAGGAGATAGAAAAGTGGTCCATCAGTCACAGCCGAGGGTGTAGCCTAACTTAACCACACACCTCCCTCCTTGAAAAAAACAGTTCTCAGAACTATACTGGTTTTTTTCAGTCATAAATAGTCTACCAAAGCAGTAGAATGGGGGTTGGTTGAAACTTTCTCTCACTCACTATGAGAGCTTCACCTCAGGGTCCCTTAATTCAGCTATTTTTAGCACTGTCCACCATACCAAGTTACTGCAATATGACAATACTTTCACATTACCCTGGAGCTGTCATACAGTTCAGCACAGTACCCATCTATGCTCTCGGAGGACTTCAGTCTATAGTGACTGTCTACCCCCTAACTATTTCACTCTGGTTACTACAGCTCTGACATTTCACATGTAATATCGGGCACCCATCACTTGGCATCATTTCAGCCTTGTGCACCCAGTATCATACCTTCATCAGTACATTAAAAAAGAGGAAGTAATACACAGCAGTTTTATGTTGACTTCTAGCTTCCTCCATACCCATCACTTGGCATCGTTTCAGCCCTGTGCACCCACTATCATACCTTCATCAGTACATTAAAAAAGAGGAAGTAACACACAGCAGTTTTATGCTGACATCTAGCTTCCTCCATCTAGCTATCAGGGTGGCCGTACAGGCCTATATCACAACTTTCTCTGGGGCGAGTTGTACCCAACTCTAACCCCATTCTAACATGTTGTTTCTACTCAGGGACCCAATCATAGGTTCCACCCCATACCTTGATCCTCCATGACTCTAGGTTCCTCATTTTATATCATACAGTATAGACATTTCTTTTATGTTATACATTTCTTATAATCATTTCATACATCCATTTCCCTTTCATATTTTCTCTGGTACACAAGGCACCTTCTCATGCTGAACATCAACCAGCCAGTTCTTAACTCCCAAAACCTTTGGGGTTTCCTTTCAACCCTTACACTGTTCTGGTACCCTGAACTGACTGTACTCAGCACCAGCGTTAAAAGCTATATTCATTTTAAACTTCACATGTTTCATACATTTCATCCCATATCACAGGGGGTTCAAAACATCCAGTCACCATGGTGTCTTCCCTGTTGCTTGTAGTCTTCACCCCAGTATGCATATGTTCTGAAACAGTCTTAGCCTGTATCTCATTGTCCTCCAAGTAGTAGCAACCCACAAAAATGGGTAGCAACGGGATCTCAAAAGTGGCTGGCAACAAAGGTTCCATTAGGGGGTCCTCCTCCTCTAGAACCCATGGATCTTGATCCTCTGCCTCAGCCACAAAATCCTCCAGTCGGGAATCCTCCATCAGCACCTGGCAGCGGTGCTGCACCTCTGTACAGTGCTGGTCTGCTTCCACATTCCATAAAACTCTAATCCAGGCAATAGCTCCTTTCCAGTTCTTCTCACCTGGGCTCTGGTTTGCACACTGGTAAGCCCCTTCTCCTTCTTCAACAGATCCTTGGCATCCACGAGATCCTGGAGGTATGCCATCCTGCTCTTTGCCCCTGTGTCTGGATACCAGGGCTGTTATCTGGGTACTGGTCTCCCCCTTGTCTCTCTGGACAACCAGTACTATCCCACTGTTAACACCAAGTTTCACATTGTGTGGCAATAAACTTCAGATGAGGCAAATTTACAGGTTTAAAACACATTGTGGTGTGATAATTATTTTTCCAAAGTTCAAAAAATAATACATGAAAACAAAACAATTGCAAAGAAAATCACTACTTAACATCAGTAGTTTCTCACACAATACAGTCCTAGATCTTAGTGCTCCTATGACCCTTCTCATCTGCATTCAACAGCTTGTCTGCACAAACAGTAGAACCTCTCCTCCTCTCTCAGGGCTGTGCCCCACTGGACTGCACTCTACTGGACTGAACTGAAGTGAACTCAGTGAAGATGTTTTATATCTTTCTATTTACATGTCTGGACATGTTGTTTTAAAACCAAAGGGGGATTTTGTTTCAGGGGACTTCCTGGCTCAGTTAAAGGTACAGTGTATATCTCCACAGATATTGACTCCATATCTCTGATCCACAGTGACTAAGCACTTATACAGTAACAGGTTTATTAAAGTTTAGGGAGGGAGGGGATGATGGAGGGAACACTTGCTGGGGGTTTGTTCTATAAGGTGTGGGAGTGGGTTGGAGGTGGGAAGTGGGGTTGGGGCCATTCTCCAGAATTTGGCTGATGTGTGGTATCTAGTCTTGGGTTCTTCTCATAGATTATATGTCTCCCTACAACACCTGTTGCATCCTTTCCTGTTTTATGTCGCATAATTTCAGGTATTGCTCGTGGAATATTAAAGGAGCCCAATCACAGTCAAAACACGCAAAAATTGTATTGCATCTTCGCAAGCTGCAGGTCGATGTGGCTTTTTTGCAAGAAACCCACCTTCCCCCAGCTCAGGTAATGTCACTATGAAGTTCCTGGGTCAGTCAGGTGTTTGGTTCTGGACTGGACTCTTGTAAATGAGGCGTGGCCATCCTGTTGTCCAGATCTGTCTCCTTCAGGAAGTTGGTGACCCTCAGGGCAGATACATTTTTGTGAGATCACTACTGGGACATCTGGAGGTGATTCTGGGATCGGTTTATAGACCCAATATGGAGGACCTTTCTTTCTTCTCCCAGATCGACCCCATCCTGTCCCAGTGGGCCTCTCTTCCCATAATACTTGTGGGTGACTGGAATGAGGTATTAGACAATAGCTTGGGATAGGAGCTCAAGAGGCTGTCAACCCTTTATGCAGCATCAAATTGCATTGAGAGACCTCATGGACTCACTAGGGCTGATAGACCCTTGGAAAATTCTATATCTGGAATTGAGGGAATACTCCTATTCCATTCCACACAACTCCTTCTCCCGTATTGACCTCTTTCTGTTGAGCGCTGAAGCATTGTCCAGTGTCCTTTTGAGCCAATATCATGCTAAGGTACTGTCTGACCATCACCCAGTACTGTTACAAGTTAACCTTGCCCCATCCCTGGTATGGGATAAGACATGGCGTTTTTAACAACCAACTACTAAAGCTCCCAGAATTACTTGAGAGGCTACGGCATTCCATTTATGAGGATTCTTTTACCTTTAATTTGCCCATGATGCCTAAATTTGATATCCTTTGGTGCTCCTTTAAATGCACCCTCTGGGTTGAAATCATTAGACTGGCAACCAGAAGGAAAAGGGAACTCTCTCAAATCTCATCTTCCCTTCTTTCACAAATCCGATTAGCAGAGTGGGAGCTCTCGGATGCCTCTTCAACAGCAGATAGGGAATGCCTCGATACCCTTCGAGCAAAACATAATGCCCTCCTTGGAGAGAAAGCCGAACACCTACTCCAGAAAACTAAAGTCCATTATTTTGACCAAGGAGAGAAAGCCAGAAAGCTCCTCGCTTTGCGCCTGCATACCCAGCAAGCAGACAGGATTGTTCCATCCGTCCATTCGGAATCTGGCTGTCTGTTCACCTCCCTCACAGAGATTGTTTCGCAGTTCTAGACCTTTTACTGTTCTCTCTATGCGGCCCCCCCCGACCCCTCTGACTCTTCTGCCTTTGATACCTTCCTTCAGGACTTGAACCTGCCTAAGCTAGATCAAGCTCAGATCACCATACTGAAGACTCCTTTGACACTAGCAGAAGTGACTGCAGCAATAGATTCACTAACCACAGATAAATCTCCTCGCCCAGATGGCTTCTCTACTAACTTCTACCAGAAGTTTAAGGACTTACTGGCCCCATACCTTCTGGACTTATTTCAATATATGTTCTCATGTGGCCCTTCAGACTTATCTCTTACAGCTGCTACCATTGTGGTCCTGCCCAAACCAGGCAGGGACGCTTCACTAGTGTCTAACTATAGACCTATATCTTTAATTAACGTGGACCTTAAAATTCTGGCAAAAATATTAACTACTAGGATAAACTCTGTATGGGAATGTCTCCTTAGCAGGGAGCAGGTGGGTTTTCTCTCGGGCAGATTATCGGCAGACCATACCCGGAAACTCCTGCACCTTATCTCCGCATCCAGGAATTCCACCATACCATCTGTTCTGGCATCCCTGGATGTGAAGAAAGCCTTTGACAGGGTATCCTGGGATTATTTATTTCACCTGCTCCCCAAATATGGCTTCCCATTTGAATTTATCAGATGGGTCAAGGTTCGCTATACTAGTCCCACTGCGTGTATCTTCTGTAACGGGATTCTCTCCAACCCCTTCCCCTTGCAACAAGGAACTCACCAAGGGTGTCCCCTATCCCCTTTGTTGTTTAATTTATACCTTGAACCCATCATTAGGAAAATCAATCTTTCTCCTCGAGTTCAGGGTATACCCTTAGGTCTATCACAATACAAGCTGTCTGTTTATGCAGATGATATTCTTTTTCATATTTCATCTCCTTCGACTTCTCCACCGGAGGGCCTGGATATTATAACCCAATTTGGTGCTATCCCTAACTACAAACATAATCTTTCTAAAACCGAACTTATGCCATTGAAACTGCAACTTACCGTGCTAGTGTAGCTCACCTGCATCTTCTTTGGGTTAAAGATAAATTAAAGTATTTGGGGCTGTACCTTAGTACTGACCTGTCTAAGCTTAAAAGATATAACCCGGATCAAGTGCTTGCCCAAATCCAAAATGACGTTAATCGCTGGTCCCTGCTACCCCTGTCCCCATGGGGTCATGTGAGTATTCTCAAAACGAACTTGCTCCTGCGAATCCTGTACCCCATCATCATGCTCGGCTTGGCCCTGCCTAAAACGTGGTTTCCACAGGTCAACAGAATCTTTTCCCATTTTCTCTGGCAGGGGAAACCTCCTAGGAGAGCCCTGGTAAAGTTATTGAGGACCAAGGAGGCTGGAGGACTGAAAGACCCCAATGTTTATCTTTACTACTTGGCTATACACTGTTCCCGAATTTCCTTCTAGTTCCGTCTGACCCCTGGGGACCTTGAATCTGCTTATGTTCCTCAATGGCTGGACATTGAACACTCATTGTGCAGACACCTTGGTTTAAATGCTTGTGCTTTGCTATATGTTCCCTCTAAGAAGATCCCTGATCCCTTGAAGGCCACCCCAGTGGGTTATTCTCTTTATGCCCACAGCAAGTTATGTCACCTGCTAGCTTTAGACCCCTTTCATGATGTTACTCAGTCTATCCTTGAAAATCAGAACCTGAGGATTGCTGGGAAGAGTCTGACAAGGGTAGTCTGACCTTCTTTAGAGTCCTTGTCAGTCGATCAACTACTGTCTGTCAACAACCTAATCACTTTTCAGGAGGCCCAACAACAATTCAACTGGCCTACAGGTACGTACTTCAAGTTTTTGCAACTCAGGCACATGTCACTTCAACATTTTGGTACTGGAGTCTGGTCGAGAGAGTATGGAAAGGCATTGCTTCCTCTATTATCGACTTTCCCTACCTCTCATGCCGTAGCATTCTTTCATACACGGCTGCGGGATCTCCTTGCTGAAAGAGAACATGCATTTTTCTACTCCTGGGACCAGGTTCTCTTCCCCCCCCCCCCAAGGAAGTCCCCGTGACTGGTCCCACATCTGGAGGGAAGTATACAAACAGATGGGATAGGTACCATTTTATGCAGTTTCAGATACTACATAGCAGGTTTTACACCCCAGTTAAACTCCATAGACAGGGACCCTGGTTTTCCATTTTTACCGGTAACACCGGTAACAATCACGGAATCCTGCTTGGTTTGTGGATTTTGAATTCTTGTACTGGTGCCTCACGGAAATTGCATGTCACTGCACAGAATCTCTAAGATTTCAGCATCTTTTAAAAAAAAAAAAAATATTTTCTCTTTTTATGTCCCCTTCTCACAGCATCAGTCTCTGCTTTTTAGAGATCCCTAGGCTGGGAATCCCCTAGCTTCACCCAGGTAACGCTCAGGAGCTCCTGTGGGCCTTCTCCTATCCTGCCTGGGTTGTACCCCACCCAGGTGGGAAGGGAAGGGACCCCAGGTCACCCCTCCACATTCCCTTAGTGTGTGTCGGGAAGCCCAGTGGCTCCCTCATGGAGCTTGGTTATGAAGTCTGGGGCACCTGGGTCCCTTCTGCCAGTGGCTGATGTGGGGTGGTTGTTCCTGGTTTTCTTGTCTCTGTCCCGGAGGGCACCGACACTACCAGCACTAGAGGAGATCCAAGGAGGTAGGTCATATAGAGGCATGCCACTGCTCCAGATCCTGGCTAGCCCTCCACTCCAGATCACTGCAGCACCACTGCATCACCACCCATGGTCACACAGGTGGTAGTAAAGCAGCAGACCTGCAGCCCACCCTCACTGGAGGAGGAGAGCAGTCCTCCGGTGCTCAGTCCTATTCCCCTGGTCAGACCTCCAGCAACCCAAGTTCACTTCTGACCCTGGGTCACTGGCATTGCAAGCAGTAGTTCTACTGCAGCACCAGCAGGCCGACCCAGATTTCAGCAGCTTAAAATGAATGCTGCTGTGCTTAGCATTCTTTCTGCTTTGCTGCTTATAGAGACAGTAAGGAAATCACCCGCACTGCTTCGTTGTAATCAGCCATTCAGTTTAACCACCCATGCTTCCCACCTGCATCTCCATCACCTGAGGACTTCTTTCCTTCCTGAAACCACAGTTTTCATGTAGTATGTGCCTAAGAGTCTTTTACTATTTATATTACACTGGATGATACAAAAAAAATACAAGTATCAGCACACATGGGCAGGGCCACTGGAAAATTGCAGGAAAAGTAACCTGAAATTGCAGAGATTTTTCGAAAAACTTGCTGGGAAATTGTGGGAGTTCTACTATAGATCCTGAGTGCTTTACAATAAATCATTTACTGTTTTCTACAGCATATATTAGTCAGCATAAACTACTAAATGAATACACTGACACTGGAATATGTTTTAAATATGAAGAAAGACTTCTGTTTCTAACATGAATCCTAAACGAATAAGATGTGTTATCTCTTCCAAAATGTAATTCTATTTAGTGAGCCACAGAAAAACAATATTAAATAAATCCAAATGTTATCCGTTTCTGGATATAGAATAATGAAGCCTGATCAAAAGCTATTTACAGTGCTGTCAACTATTCACTGACTTTGGTGTAAGAAAAAATAAGCAGATGGAGTGGCGAATAGTTCAGTTTTAGTAAAATGTTGTAAAGTGTTTCATGTTCATAATTTGTACTGTAGGACCGTACTGTGCACTATTATTAAAAGCATATATTAAAACATTGTATATGGGTGTTATTAGGACTGGCAGTATAGCCTAATGGTTAGACTGAACTGGGTACATCCAGAAGACTTGGGTTTGGTTCCCACAACCTCCACTTGCATACTGTGCGACTCAAGCAAGTCACTGAACCCCCCAGTGCATATAGGTCACGCCTGAAAACAGGCAGTTCTGCCTAGTGGGCCTTACCTGGTTTACAAAGAATACAAAAAATACCAATGTATGTTTACTACATCATAGAATAGTAGTCAGGTACCATGTAATTTACCTGAGTTTTACTTGGGCTGCAATGATTTTGTATAGGTAAAGATACATTTTCAGATACATTTTCTGTGTTGTATGCTTGTTTTAGATTTTAGTCAGGTTTTATTGTATTCTTTGCATATAAGCATCTAAGTTGTAGATTGCTACATGCAGGATCACTGTTACCAACTAGCTTATTCAAGTTTATAATCAGCAGGGCCATCCAAAATCCTCAGTTGTTTGAATGAAAACTAGTTTGAATGAAAGTATGTTCACAAGGAAAAAACTGTCTTACTACTTACGAAAAGACTGCACAGTCAGCATCCCATTTAGGTGAATTGGATCATTTGCACCTTTTCTCCCACCTGCTGTTTCAGTCTCTGTGACAACAAAAAGTTTTTTGATAGACTGCTTCAACAAAAAGCAAACATTAAGTATTTAAATGTACTTACGTTTGGCCAGTGGATTTGAAAGCACATTCAGTGACATACAGAAGGTAAGACCACAGGGGCTGTATGATGCTGGTGGGCAGAGTAGTGCTCAATTCACATTTGAGCTCAGACATGAAAACTGGGAGACACCCTTTTCATGGACACCAAGTAAAAAAAAAGCATCCACATGTCTGGGAGATGCATGAATCCATTTGAAGGTCCTCCACTGGTCACTTGTGGCTTTTTTAGGTGAAGACACTTTATTTCAAAGAAGCAAATTCAGTCAGTTTTTGTTTGCTCCTCCTACCCCCTGGTTATCCACTCCTTCAGGCCTGCCAAGGCTCGCTACCATCACTGCTGAGTCCCGCCCACCATTCACTGTCCCTTACTGCTGTGCTACCAGGTAACCCAAAGTAATCCTTCATTGAGGGGCCCTACCCTGTGGGAGGCTACCAGGAGGAGAACTGCCCCAAAAGCTTCCTGTATCCTTCGGTTGGCCAGTGGGTGTTTTCCCATTTTCTTGGGAGCGTGACAGGCTACATGATGTTGAGGCACAAGCTGACGTCTGTCACGTACCCTCCCGCAGTGAGGGCCGATGTGTTGTCATGTCTCTGGCCTCCACCAGGGTTCAGCAAATGCTGAGCTGTGAACCCATCCTCCCTCCCAGGAGAAGGTGAGTGGTTGTTGGACACTCAAGCCTTCACCCACCAGCTGGCCCTCCAACACCCAAGCCTGTTCCCTAATCCTGGTCAGTGTTGTCACAGGCAGAAATACAATTCAGGCAGTTAAATTATAGATCAGAAAAAACAAAGGTAGTCCACCTTAGCGATGATGGTTCAGATTAATTCACATCTGAGTTCTAATAAGCAAAGAGACCAAGTCATTTGTAACTTGTGCATGTGGGGTGTGGGTGTTGAAGAAAGGAGATCATAGTGCTGTCACTACTGCCATGACCCCTGAGGGATGTAGACTGGATTGTTGCTACTGCCATCACACTGAAGGGGTGGGGCTGTAGTGCTTCTGCCATCACCACTGGTGGATGGGGAATGTAGTACTGCTGCCATCACATCTAAGGATGGGGGCAGCAGTGCTGCTGCTTCTGTCACACCTGAGGAGAGAGGTCATAGTTCTGTTGCTGCTGCTATCACACCAGAGGGATGGAGGCCATAGTGCTACTTCCATCACACCTTAGGATAGGGCTGTAGTGCTGCTGCCATCACATCTTATACCTAAAATAACTTTAAATTGGTACAAGGATAGAAGGATGTGCAATAGTGGAGGTCAAAATTGCTAAAATGCATATTAGCAGAGTTAAAAATTGTTAAATAAAGTACACAGAACCAAATACCGGTATAAACGGATTTTGGCTTAGCAGACACCGGTGACAATACCATTTTTTTACAATGTTCAAAATGGAATATGCCCTTTCTCAATCCCGGTAAACCAGTGTCCCTGTCCATAGAATGGGTAGACTTGCCTCAGATGTATGCACATGATGCCAGAAAGAACAGGGGTCACTGTTTCATATTATTTGGACCTGTGAAAAGGTCAGACCTTTTTGGGATGATGTTAAACATCGGCTAGACTCCTTACTAGGGCTTGATCAGGCTTTCACTCCTGAAATTTGTATCCTGGGGGACTTTGCTAAGGTTTTAATTGGTAATCAGAAGACACATATTGCGTTAATAGCAGCCTGCTCCAAGAAGGTTATTCTCCAGCACTGGTGCGACCAGGCTATCCCTACGTATGTGGAATGGTACCGAGAGATTCTTTTTGTGCTGCAGGCTGAGTGTATTATCACAAGTATGTCACACTCCCACAAGAAATATAATCTGGTCTGGGAATCACTTTTTACCCTGCTGACTCTGGATACTGGGTGATGGTTGACTGCTTATTATTCACAACCTACCACTCACTAATTATAAATTATTACTTACGGGTCCTACATTTCATTCCATACTCCTGAGAAGGGTTAGTCCTTATTAAGCTCACAACAACATATAAGCAATAAGACACGACGGGTGTGGATTACGGTGATAACTGCACTTAGGGCTAGTTAGCACGAGGCCATAGGCCGAGTGCCGCTCGCCTCAGGAGTGCGGTTATCACACCGTAATGCACACCCGAGTGTCTTATTGCACTTATAAAATGGCCCTTATGTTCAGAAGCAGTTATTTTTTTTGGAAGCACATTTTTAAATAAGTAAAACTGTAAAGGAGTATGTGGTTTTAACATAAAATAGTCCTTCCGCCAACTTGGACTACATTTATTTTACTGCTTTGGTTTAGGTCTTTCGACCTAATTCAGATTCCATAATTTTAGTTTTGTAGTTTCCCTGCACCCCCCACTACCCCACCTTCCAACAGAACACTTGTAAGCCCTGTGCCTCTTAACAACTGTGATCGAGTGTCTCCTAATTTTTTTTAAACTCAGTAGATGACATCTGTGTAGAGTGAGACCGGGCAGGACCTATTACAGAGGGCAGGAAAATGAATAGGAGATCAAAAGTTTTATGGGGAAAAACATACAGTACCAAGCTTAACACAGCTCATCTCCAGACATTTCTATGGATTGTCTTGTTTAGCAACCACCAACTATTTGCTTGCTTCTCTTTCCCTCGATTTATCAGCTGCTTGCTTGACACCCCCCCCCCACACACATGCGCTCCTTCACTGAAGTTCGGCTGTATAGATGAGCACATTTACTTAGTTGTTTCAAAAGTTTCATGGGGAAAACATATCGAACTTAACACAGCTCCTTTCCAGAAGTTGCTAACTATTGTGTTGTTTAGTAGCCGCCACTGGCTAGCTCGCTTCTCCGTCCCTCGCTTTATCAGCTGTTCGCTTAGAACTCTCCCCACACGCTTGCTCTTTCACTGATGTTAGGGGTAAGTCACAGTACTTCAAAAAAAAATTGCTTTTTTTTTTGGAAAAATGATTCATGGGCAATTTGTCAAGAGCATCGCAAGAGAGTGAGAGAGTAAGAGATTTATAACGGTTTAGGGTGACATCGCGAGAAAAGTGAAAGCAAGAGCACCATGACAGGCTATCACTATGGTCCTGTCTCCTGTTGGAAGCACTGTTTTTTGTTTTGTTTAAACAGTTATTCAGTTAACTTAGGGAAGATGTAGTGACTGCCAGTGAGCAGTGATTTAGCAGTGAGAGAGGGAGAAACTGAGAGGGAGAGAGCGCTACTGAAGCAGGTTTGCCATGTCCGTGGAGTGAACTGAGATGACAGGACAGCAATTTGGTGTTTATGTGTTCCTTTCTACTGTTGGAGCATTTGTATCAGGTCAAGTGCTATTTATGTCTTTTTTAACTAGTTTTTTTTTTTTAAACTAGATTGGTTATTTACATTGTTAATAGAGAATGTGTGTGTATGTATGAACTTCACTCGGTTTTTACCGAGAGTAAAAAAAATGGCAGCTTCAAAATACTACTACATTCTAAATAGAATGCATAAAAAATGAATCAGTGAGCCATTGGATTCTGTGCTGTGGCTGTTTTACTGGGACTAGTTATTTATAGTGCGACATTGTCCCATGTTGCACTATAAATAACCAATCAGATTTCTCCATTGTTCTATGCCATTTTATAAAGTGGAGCAACACACACTTCTCTTTATATTCCATTACTAGGATGCTTCTTCTCTGTAGCACTATAGATGCCACCACCTGGACTCTTTTTTTATTAATGTTCCAAACTTTCGGAGGGGGGGATATTTAGTAGGGTGGATGTGGGGGGGGGTTGGAATCATTATAATTATAGCTTGGTTGAGAAGTATACATGTTTTTGAACAGTTTCTTTATAAAATCGTTACCTATTCAAATACTATTAGCACACCTATTGTCTTGATGGTTAATGATAAGGCACGTGTTTATGGTCTCATGTATCTTCGATGTACTTGATGCTTGCTTCCAACCAAGTTCAGTAAAGCTTTTTGAATTTGAAAAAAAAAAAGGTTTATTAATGTGAATTTATGAAAATACCTTAAGGATTTCTTATAACTGTACTAATCATGAAATTATTATTGTTTTATATGGCTTCTGAATCCTTTTTATTTAAAAAGTTTTTTTTAACACTGTATTTATTTCTATTTAAAATAGTCTTCATGCTTTTTGTACACAAAATGCACTTATGCGCTTTGCACAACACCCCTCCGGGTGTTTGGCATCATTCCAGGGACTGGATGGATGGAAATGGAAAGAGAATGAAAAGAGAGGACTAGTAGGAAGTTTAGCAGGGACAGTAAAGAGCTACGCTAGGTGGCCAACCTAGGGTGGGGAAGGAAGAAGGGTTTACTATAGCACTTCAACAGCGCTAGCACCAACGTCCCCCACGGTGATGGCTACCGTGCTGACTGTCGGCATTGTAGCTTCGGGGATGTTGGTGCTTTATCAGGGGCTGTGCCACCGAATCCTCCGGTTCTAGAATTCTAACCCTAGGCCTGAGTTGGACCCGGGGCGACACTGGGAAATGCACCGCCAATGTTTTCTGTGCACCAGCACAGCGACTCACCACTGACAGGCAATTTCTGTCACTGTGCTGGTGTTTGTTGTGATGGTGTCAACCTTGTGTCGGTACTCCGGGAAGAAGAAAAGCAAAAAAAAAAAGCGTTAACTGTTACACAACAGAAGTTTTGGTAGCTAGGAAATAAGGAGATAGAAAAGTGGTCCATCAGTCACAGCCGAGGGTGTAGCCTAACTCCGCCACAACTCGCTTAGCGAGATTTAAGCACAGAGCCCCCTACTCGCCTCTTGGCATTCAAAAACAAAGTAACAGCCTGGCACACTTTGAAAATGTCTTATTCTGGGCTGTAATTCTATTTTTGTTGCTATAGAAACCACTCCTTAACCATTTTCTGATCCTGACCACTCTAGGGTTCTGACTGTCCTCTGCCATAAGTTCCCCCCGCCCACTCGCAACTTTCAAATAGTAAGCACCGATGAAATGTAAAAGTAAAAGAAATAAAAGTCACTTTAAGACATCATTAAAGTGCTAAATTTGTGGATCCCTCACTCTGCTAAGCACTTGGCTTCTTCCCGAGAGTACCGGCTGTCTGCCCACCTTCTCTGCTCCCACAAGCCACCAGTACCTCTCCATTTGCAGGAGCAGAAATCACAAAAGTACCAGTGGTCTCATAGGCGTGGTGCTTCACACTGACCATCACGAGTCGAGTGCAGCAATAGAAAAAAAATACAAAGTGCAAGGGAAATGGGTGAGAGTGTAAAACAGTCGCAGAACACATTCCACAGTAAAAGAATGCCGCAGCACAAAACACTACAGTGTCCCCTACTGCCAGTGCCAGCAGTAGAGGGACTACTTTACAACAAACACTTTATAATAAAATAATAATAATAATAAAATGTATTTAATTAAGCGCCTTTCAAGATTCCAAGGTGCTGTACAGTATTAATTCAGATAAAACATATACAAATACATGTAATATAAAATCACAATAAAACTGGAAATGCCTTTCCCCATAAAAAAGTCTTTAGTGCCTGCTTGAAACTCCCCAACGTCCTGCACTCCCTGCTGATGGGGCAGAGAATTCCAGAGGGTAGGTGCCGTAAATCCAAAGGCACGCACGCCAGCTTTAATATAGGGTAACTATTTATTTTATTTATTTCAGACACAGATTAATACCTTTGAGCCGAGATGGCTCTTTTACAAAGGTTCCATGTCAAATAGGCACAAAGCGCAACAGTACAATACAGGTAGAATAGACCATGGTTACAAGACTACAGAAATGCAAGTAGATAAAATTCTTACTACAAGAAAAACTTTTATAAACAGTGATAAGCTTTACCACACAGTCTTTTTGCTAAGTGCAGGTTATTGAGGAGGTAGCAGCCAGAGAGGGCTTTGTCGAGGAAGGGAGGCAGGGGAGGTGTAGGGAAAGATAGTAGGAAGTATCTAATATACATATATTTTTTTTAATTTCTATTTTTCTTTTTCTGAAATGCAGCCCCAAACCCATTTTCCAAGTGCAATAATACCTTCCAGGATGGGCGGTATTGGGCTATACTAGACCTTCCAGGGACTATAAGGCCCTTCACCTGTGGCATCGGGCCTCATTACACCACTGGGGAGGTCTGGTATAGCCCAGTACTCCCCAGCCCATCGGGTATTCTTGCATTCACAGTCATCCACAAAACTCAATTACAGAACCTTCCAAAACTGTTTGAATTTGGTGCCATTCTTTGCTGTATTAATAAGGGCATCTGCATAAAAACTAGATCAGACATGACAGATAGAGACAACATGTTCAATAATCAGTACTGTTTCTTGATTGTCCCCCATCTCCTCAAAACTAGCTTGTTCATTTCCTTGGTTTGGCTAGCAAAGATGATACAGTTAAAAGTTCCGCGCTTGTTGTTCAGACTGTATCCATGCACCATGGTGGCTCTCCATATACTGTGATGGGTGTAACATGCCATAGCTGTCATAAAGTCTCACTGTCCTCCTTCATATTCAAAGGCTGCCAACCCGTCAGTGTACTTATACCTAGTTCCTGTTCCTTCAGTTTCCAGAAACCTTTGAAGGTGTACTTGCAGTCACGTTTTCAAAAGAGAGGAGGGAGAAATAATAACTGAACAGGAACAAGGAACTTCACCGGGACGTAATGGAGGAGGAGAATTATGAAACCGTGGCTTCTTTAGGTAAGAGCAGCAACTGGTACTTAACAGTCCTCCTCCTCATATCGAGCTTCATATTGCATTCTCAAACTTTTTTTTTTTTTTCGTTTTCTTATGGGAGGGTCTGTCTGTACTTCAGCAAGGCCAGTGGGGTTTCCAGTGGCCTGGGTAGTTAAAGTTCTCCATTGGTTTTCTTACTGGCAGTCTCATGAACCAGGTCTCTTTTGATGTTACTATTGCCTGACACTGCTTTTTTTTTGGGGGGGGTTGGGGGGGGGGGGGTTTACAGTTTACTCAGAATAGCCCAGCCATGTATCGCCTAGGGATTAGAGTAATGAGCTGAGAATGGGCTTGGTACATCCAGCAAACCTGGGTTTGATTGTCACAACCTCCACTTGCATACTGTGTGTCTCTGAGCAAGTCACTTAACCTCCCCAGTGACCCCCGGTCATCCCTGAAAACAGGCACTTATGCCTAGTGGGCCTTATTCGGTTACCAAAGAGGGAACATCACATTTCCAGTGGGTTCCTGCTTACGCACATTTTCAAAGCTGGGTGAACTTGCGCAACAGTGTATGTCTCTTCTGTTCATTACTTTCATCAGTAGGTGGCGCTACTTTGCCTAGGATGCTTTTTCTCATATACAACATGACTGGAGAAAGCATTGTAGCGCAGTGGTCCAAGCACAGATCTGAATCCTGGATATCCCAGTTCAAATCCCACCAGAAGTCACTCACTCCCTGTGTGACCTTGAGCAACTCTCTTGACCTCTCTCTGCTTCTGTCCCAGCTTGAACAACTAGACTGCCACTGAAAATGAGATGTTGCATCTAAGATGGTGATGCTGCTTAAAGGAGCACTAATTTAGTTGGCAAAACATTTAATCATATCTTTTTTTTTAGCAAAAATTTCTGATATCATTGGCTTCATTAGCGGTGTATTTTTAATTTTCTCAGATATTTTTAAAACCACTTTTATAGCTAATTTTGTAATTAATTAGTCAAGTAATTAAAGATGGCTGCCACTTGCAGTTTTTAGAGATCTCTCCTGTTGAGGTTCCCTTTTGACTGTTCATACTAGATTGATACTGTGGCTGTATTAGGATGGTGTTCCCACATTATTTCTGATGGCGTATCAGCACAGCACCGTGCCAAGATATGTAATCTTTTCATGGGAGGCATGCAATTTCAATGGGAGCATTTAACAACTTTAATATTCTGTATCCTACTTTAGGAATTATGATAAATTAAAAGAAGAGTAGGTATATTGATGTTTTTGCCAGAACCACATCACCAACGGGCTGCAACCACCTGCTCGGGTAAACTGTTTCATTTACACCTCCCCCACCCGCTCCATGAAAAAGAACTCCCCTGCATTCCATTTGTATACTCCCTCCACCCCTCACCAACTTCCATCCAGGCCCCCTGCTCACGGTGCTTTCACATGACTAGATAATCTCAGCCTTCAGTGTTTATTCCCCTCAAGAACTTTTAAGTCTCTGTGTTGCCCCCCCCAAACCAGCCTCCAGATAGTACAACTTGGGACACTCCAGCCTCTCCTTGTACATCTGTACATGTACAGAAGGACACGAGGGGATATGTGCATGACCTACAAAGCACTTCAGAACATACAAATGGCATCTAGTTACAGACTGTCAATTAAGCAAGGAAAACATCCCAGCAGAGGTCATCCTCTACAATTAACACTGCAAAAATGGAATACATTAAAGAGAAGACATTGGTTCAGCCTTGGGTTCCCCCTTTATGGAATAACTTACCAGCGGAGGTAGTGGGTAGTAGTACCATAACACAGTTTAAAACTAGGTTTGATAGTAGTATATTCAACAAATATGAAATTATATGAAATAGCATAGTCCATTATGGATTGCAGCCTCCATCAATATTACCAAACCCAGGAATAGGACTGACTACTATGTTTAGATGCTTTCTCAAGCTAATAATGTCTTTCTGCTGTTATGTTGTAAATATCGTCATCTAAATATTGAAAATAATGTCTGAAAATATATACAACCAAATACTGTAAATAATGTCTGTGACAAATGTCTATAACACATGCTTAATGTAATTGTTGTTATACCCTGTCTGTATTACCGTCTGTCTTACATGTGACGAGGTACCTTTGTAAATGAGCCTCTGGCTCAAAGGTTGTAAACCCGATATATCAAATAAATAAATAAAAATAGCAGGCAAGCAGAATATGGATGAAAGTCTAAATAAATGCTTGAAAATCTATGTAATCTTCCCATGCTGCCCCGTAACATTTTTCTAATCCCCCTGGGCCCTCTCAAAGTGGTCCCTGTCTTTCTTTAGGTGGAGACTCCAGAACTGCTCCTCTCGGTACTCCAGGTGTGGCGTCGATAACGACCAGTACAAGCGTAATATCACCTCTTTCCTTCTGCTAGTGAACACCCTACCTATACACTTCGGCATCCTCCTTGCCTTCTCTGTGTCTATATGTGTCCATATGTTTTTTTACATATTGATAACAGGAAACTGTATAAGTTAAAAGTAGGTAAACAAAAATGTATCAATATGTTTATCATATGGATAAAAGGAAACCATCAGTTCAATGGGGGAAAAAGTATATCAGAAGATACTAGTTATGTTTTCCAAAGAAGTATCACATACTCTTTTGAATTACTTCTTCTTGTGTTCCTCCTCCTTTCTGTAATTCATCCCTCCCCCAGGTCACACTTGAAATGACCCTCGGTTCACTGTGCTTCTCCCAGTCACCAAATGGTAAATGAATGAATAAACAGGAATGGAAAGAAACATGATTCTATATAGTGCCTTCCTTACAAACTGTATCTCAAAGCACTTTACAATCCAGGTGAGGGTAGGGAGAGAAAGGTGTTGCCATGAGGCACACAGGGAAATTCAGACAGCACAGAGATAGACTAGAGATAGAGAACAGAGAGTTTAAGCTCTGGGTAATTACATGACTTGCTCAGGGTTGGAGTAACTGGCAGTCGTGGAATTCAAACCCAGGTCTCCAGATTCAGAGCCCTGTACTCAAACCCCCTAGGTCAGACTGCCCCACACAGGATTTACTGTATCTCAAGTAGTCAGAGGGGAATCCCCAGCCACGCTGCAGGAGTCTTGGTCAAAAAGGGAAATGGGAACTCCTGTAACAATAGAAATAGATCTGAATGGAATTGTTGTTCTTTCAGTGGAATTCTGAGGATTTTTAATTCTGCATCTGAGGGAATTTCTGTTGAATGTTCCTATTCCTCAATAAAACAAGCCCTGCTTGGTTCAGCAGGTATTCCTGGATCATTTGCAGGAATAAAATAATGTGAAGTGCATTCATTTTATTTTTGTGGGAAAACCATTCCACAGATCACATTGTGTTTACACAGTCAGCTACAGTATTTTTATTTATTTATTTATTTATGTCTTTGATAACTGGGTAGGTGCACTGGTCCAGGGGACCATTTTCAGGCACGACCCAGGCCAAGAGGCACAAGAAACGCAATGCACGATATACACAATGGTAATACAACACAATAAAGATACACGTGGAGGGCAACAATATGGGTATAATAATTGTACTATAATACAGCAAGATAAGTTATGTACCCAGGAGATACAGGACATATATACAACATGTATACAAATAATAAATACAAGGCAGCCTGGTAAAGTACAGAATTAGCATGGTTAAACCCAGCTTACCCACCCCCAGCCCCTCCAGCTAATGTGCCTAGACTAGCTACTAGCAGTGAAGAAGGGAGGAAAAAGAGTAACTTAGGGTAGTCAGGAAGGTAGCGGGGATTGCCTGTGCGGGCAGTTACAGCAGTGTTTGGTAAGCAACCAGGATTTGAGGTTTTGTTTGAAGGCCATATGGGTATTGGAGGATATAAGGGGTGCAGGGAGCCCATTCCAGAAGGTGGGGGCAGCTACCGATAGGCTGTTCCCTCCCATTTTGGTCTTCAAGTGCAGTACCTCAAGAGGGGGGAACAGTGGAGGAGTGGAGGCACCTGGGCATGATACAGAACTTGCAGAGGTTGGAGAGAGGGGAAATAGCACTGCGCCTTATGATGGTGTCTTCAGCCTAGGGTAAATTCAAAGTGGCCTTGTAGTGAGAGCCAGCTGAGGAAGCGATAGAGGTCACAGTGATGTGTGGAGAAAGGGGCGGACAGTGCAAAGCGACAAGCGCTATTGTAGGCCAATGCAAGTCTAGTTCAGAGGGTGGCAGAGACTTGAGAGTATATGGGGAAACAATAGTCCAGTATGGGGAGATGATTACCCCTGACTATAGCTAGGCGAGCCTCGTTGGGCAGGTATGGTTTTATGTGGTAAGCAGCCCCAAGTTTTTGGTTAATCTTGCGTATTACAGTGTTGGCATAGTCTGTGAAGGAAATAGTGGGGTTGAGAGTAACCCCCAGATATTTAAAGGAGGAGACATTTTATTGGGGGGGGGACTGTTTGGCAAGAAGATAAGGGGTGAATTATTGGTGGTGGATTTTGTTAGGCGTGGTCTAGATGCAAATAGCATGGCCTTGGTTATTTTGGCATTGACAGTTAGTCGGTTGGAGGAGAACCAGCTATGGGCAGCACTATCATTCTGAGTAAGGACGGAGGATATCTGAGGAGAGGATTTGTCACTGTGGAAGATGACTAGGTCATTGGTGTAAAGGAGAGTGTTGCAGTTGAGGCAGTCAGAGGGGAGGGTATTGACAAAGATAGAAAAAGAGCAGGGGGCCCAGTATGGACCCTTGGGGAACACCAGTGGATACGGACATGGCAGGTGAAGTGACAGAGCCGATACAGACTGATTGGGAGCAGTTGGAGAGGTAGCACTGAAACCATTTGGTGGCTTCCATGGAGCATCCAAGAGATTGCAGTTTAGAGAGGAGGAGGGCATGGTTTACCAGATCGAAGGCTTTCAACAGGTTGACAAAGACTGCACCTGTCAAACAGCTGTGATCCATGTTAGAGAGGATGTGGTTGGTGAACAGAGCCGTTAGCAGTACAGTGAGGTTTACAGAAGCTGTGTTGCTGGGCACAAAGTAGGTTATGTTGATTGAAGTATTCGGATAGCTGGCAGTAGATAACTTTTCCAAGGAGTTTATTAAGGTGGGGTAGAATGGATATTGGCCTATAGTTATTGGATGATTGGGGGTCCCCCGCTTTGAAGATAGGTACCACCTTAGCAGACTTCCAGGCGAGAGGCATGGAGGAGGTAGACAGGGCAAGGTCGAATATAAAAGTAAGTGGTATAGAGATTACAGGGGTGACTAGTTTTAGAAAAAATGGGGAAAGGTAATTGGCACTAGGGCTGCCTTGGTTGGGTAGAACCCAGAGTAGCTTAAAGGTGTCCCTGTGGGAGATTGACTTAAACTGGAAAATGGAAAGGGGGTGGAAGAAGAGAAAGAGGAGGAGTGTCGATGTTAGGGCCGGGGCAGGGCGGTCGAGTGGAGGGGGAGGAAGGGGAGAGGGAAGGGCAAGTGGGGGGTGGGGAAGACGGGGAGGGGTACTGGGCCTGGGGTGAAGGAGGGTAACAGGAGGGAGTTTGCTGAGAAGGGCCAATAGGTCTGTGAATTGGGAGTTGAGTACTATGGCCACATCAGAAGGGTTGGTGAGTAGTCCAGAGCAGGATTTTAGGTGAATATTGGGACTGCTGGTGCGGGGATGCAGGAGGGAGCCTATTGCATCCCAGACTTTCCTAGGGTTGCTGAGGTTGTCCCCCTGCAACTTGGGATCAGGTCATGTGTTTACAATGGTTGAGCAGATGGCGGTATTCATTCCACAGGGTAGGAGAGGGGGTCAGTTTGTTGACAGCCCACTTAAAGTCCCTCTCCTTCATGAGGGTAAGGAGTCCGGGGGTTATCCAGCACATGTATCCACCTCTGACTCTCCTGGTGGTGAGTTGGAAGTGTCGGTCCTGTACACCAAGGAGAGCACTAGTGAAGCAGTCAACCATGTCATTAATGTTGGTGCGAGCGTAGTGGCCTGACCAGTTGCTGGCATTAACATCCCCATGGAGTAGGGACATGTCATGACAGGTAAGGTTCCAAAAAGTTAGGTACTTGGGCCGGGGGACGTGGGAGGCTTTAGAGGATGAGATGGTGTAGGTGGGGGAGTGATCACTCAAGGAATTGGCAAGGGTGCCTGCCTGGGTGATTCTATCCTCTCTGTTGGTGATCACCCAGTCAATGAGGGAGTGGGAGGAGGTGCAAGTGTTGCATTGGGTGGGAAGGGTGATAATTTAAGCCAGGTTGTGCAAATTTAGCATGTTTTCATAATCGGTTTCATGGGTGTCTTGCCAGTTGAGGTTGAGGTCTCTGAGAATGATGGTATCCCTAGAAGGGGATAGATACCTGTATCCAGAAAGCAGACTTTGGCGTCCAGCTACACCCCCTTGTGGGGGGTTGTAACAGCTACTCAAGTAAAGTTTCTTTGTAGATCCCAGTGTTAATTACGTAATAATCCAGTCACTAGGTGAGCCGTCATTGGAGTTTAGGAGGGGGAAGCGTGGAGAGGTTCTTTGATGTACATGGCAGCACCACCTCCCTGTTGTTTTTACCTGGCCTATCCTGGCGCAGGAGGGTGGAACTGGGAGTCGGAGTGCCGTGGCTTCAGCCGGGACTCAGTGAGGCAGATGATGTGAGGGTTATAGAGAGAGGCTCAGGCCTCAAGGTCTGTGAATTTGTCAGGGAGACTGCACACACTCATGTGTGCAATATTCAGTCCAGGTGGGTGGGTCCAGGTGGCACTGGTTGAATTGATTGGTGCGTTAGTGGGGCCTGGGTTGGGTTCAGTGTCCCCACCCAGGAGGAGTAGCGAGAGCAGGAGTAGTTGTCTATAGTGCCGTCCAGGGAAGATCTGGGGTATGGCGAGGGAGAACAGTTGGAGGCCAAGGAGGCAGCAATTCAAATTGGAAAGAAAGGCCAGAGTGAGTAGACCGGGCGATTTACTTTCCCACCTGATCATAGTGGGGAAGGAGAAACATGGATGCAGGGCTTCGGTGAAGTGCAGAAGATCACCTTGATCATGGGATAGTGCTTGGGCACAACAGTCAGTTATTAGCAGTATGCCTAGGAGTGTGGCAGCTACTAGAGGAAGAAGGAGTTTCATGTTGAGAGCAGAGTGCAGCACTGGGGTGCTGGGGGAAGGTGGTCGTAAGTTTCCGAGCTAAGTTAGCACAGCTGGATGAGAGGAAGGGACTGTGGGAGGAGGGTTAAGACAGGGAGGTGAGGGGGTGCCAGAAACATGGAGTGTACAGCAGCTGAGAGCAAGAAAGGGTAGGCAGCATTAGAGCAAGTTAGATGAGCAGTTGTCCGTGCTTAAGGGAGTGTGGATGTAGGGCACTTCAAGTGGTAGACGAGTATATATATTTTGTGGGGGGGGGGGTTACGGGTTTTCTCCTGGCCCATTCCCACACGTCTTTGACGCATACATGTGTAGGCACGCACGCACATGCCTTGTGGGATGCCCCTTCCTTCCAGTCACGCCATTGACTGCTTGTGCCGGCCATCAGACCTCCATCCAGTGGCGGCAGGACTACGGGTGGGCGACCCCCTCCCCATCCTGGGAGAGGAGAGCCACCACTCGATCCTGCTTCCACCCCACCCCCCTGCTGGCACCCCAGTGACCCAAGGTCGTTCCTGAACCCAGGTTGCCAGCACAGCGTGAGGTAAGGCATCCAGTGCCCCAACCCTCAGCACCACTGGGCCAGTCTGGTAGATGAGTATAAGTGGCAAAAGACACACTGGATACTTAGATATTCACAACTCTATGGATCATGTGACTACTGTGGGCTATAAAGCAGATTAGTCAAGTAAGGTGGCAGGGGAGTTAGTGGGGGGGCTGGCGCAGAGCACTGATGGGGAGCTATACAGCAAGCAAGCACTTGGTTGAAAATTGTTTGCAGCAAGCTGCAGAGTCCTTGTATAGGCATGGGGCTCAGGGAGAGGCAGCCGAGGGCAGGAGCCAATCATGGTTGAGGAGTTGTAAGGCACCAGAAATTCAAAGCAGTTACCGTACCTTTTACTCTGCGTTGAGGAGAGCCATGCTGGGAGGCTGTGTTGTGAGCAGCGGCAGATCCAAGGGGTACCGCACCACAGCTGGAAGCAGTCGGCGAGCTGGCAGAGGGGACTGCCTGGTCAGGGGCCTCCAGGCTATAGAGGGGGAAGAGGAAAGAACAAGGGTTAGAGTCAAGCGATTAATCGGTGGGCAGAGAGGACACAACAAAAGACAAAGGAGGAAGACGAGGCAGAGACAGGGCTACAGCAGGGTGCTGGGAGAGGGGGCTGGGGGGAGCACCTATCAGGGGGTGGGAGCCAAGACAGGGTAGGCAGACACAGCGTGAGAGAGAGAGCGGGGGGGCACGGGTCAGCGCCATGAAACTGAGCAGTGAGGGAAGCTGGTGAAGAGCAGAGAAAAGAGCAGTATGCAGCTATGTAACACAATGTCATCTTCTGTAGAGCATCCTCGCACAAAGTAGTACAATTTGTGCTTTTTTACAGGAAACCCTACAGGAAAACAGAAAACGGAGAAAATAAAAATTTTGCAGTTTGTAAACTTCAGTATGTTACAGAAATCTGCGGAAATGTTAAAGAGCTAGTGACACGTTCATGAGAACTTTAACAAAACATAATATTTAGACACAGTCTAGACTGTATTTCCCATTAGTTCTGTTTTCCTCATCCCCATTATTTATTACTTAGGTTATTTGCATGAAAGCAGGATCTTTACTTCTGAAGAGTTTATCTATTCCTGCTGCTTTCTCGCCACCTGAAGTCATAGAGCACTGCTTGTGACCTCACAGTTACTCCCATGGCAACAGACTGATGTCACAACAGAGGACTGTGATTTTAAGTAGGGAGTAAGCTACAGAGGCAGATGAACTCAAAATGAACTTCAAGGGATAAAGATCATATATTCATACACATTTCCTTAGTAATTGTGGGGGCGGAGAACTATATAAAATATAAATGAAATGCAAGCAGAATTGTACCTAATTATTATGTTTTTCAAATTTTTCTTTGAGGTGTCAGTAGCTCTTTAAATTCCTCTGCAGAATTCAGAATAAAAGGAAATCTGCACTCCTGAGCTCTAGTAAGAAGCCATGTTGCATTCATTTAAGGTCTTAAACAAGTAAAACCTCTTTGGGATATGAATTCATTTGACTTTGCTTTTCTTAGCCTATTCCAAGTAACATTTCTATTTTTGTACTTCATCAAAAGCTGGGTTCCAGATTCCGAAGAAACACCTGCCAGTTTTTGAGAGAGATAAAAACCTTCCCTTCTGTGACTTCAAGAGAGAAGAGATCGATCAGCAGAACCTTCAAAACAGCCCCACCAGTAAGTGGATGGTCCGATAAAGGGCCTCATGTTTACATCACATCACATTACATAAATAAATAAATAAATAAAACAGCTGGCCCAGTGGCACAGAGGGCTATGGTGCTGGTTCCTTACCTGCCTTACCTGCTGCCGAGCCAGCGACCCAGGTTCGGAAACGGACTTGGGTCGCTGGGGGTCAGTCAGGGGAGAGAGGATTGAGCGTCCCAGGGATTGCTCCCCTCTCTCAGGGATGGGGAGGCAAGCTGTCTCTGCCTTTGACTGCCACCGGGTGGAGGCCCCGTGGTAGTGCAGGTGCAAGTGACTTCGTGGGGAGGGGCTGCAATACCACAGTGTGTGCATGCCTCTATACACATGTGTTGACGCCGTGGTGGCGGGGGGGGGCTAGGGAGAAAATGGGAAAAGGAACCTACAAGCTACATGATGCCCTGCATATCAATCTTGACCTGCACCACCACTTGGACACCTGGGGGCCTCTCGATATGTACAATGTGAGGTGGGGGATGGCTCTCTCTCCTCCAGCCCCTCCATGGGAGCAAGCGGGGGGGGGGGACAGCTCCTGGTAGATCCTGAGAGGTGGCTGGTAACTGGGGGGAAGTGGGGATGGGACCAGCGAGCCACCCAAGGGGTAAAAGACTGTATTAAAAAAGAAAGAAAGAAAAAGACCAGCCTATCGGCTCAGCGGTAGGGCTTCTGCTTGTGACCCCGGCGACTCAGGTTTAGCAATGAGCTCAGGTTGGTGGGGGCCGGTCGGGGGGTTGAGCTTCCCATTGACTGCTCTCCTCCCTGGAGGTGGTGGGCATACAGCATCTCACTCGACTGGCAGAGACCATGTGGTAGTGCAAACGAGTGCTCACTGCTTGGATGGGCCGCCATCCGCCATCGGACGACATGCAGACGTGCAGGCACATCACTGTATGATGGTGCCCTGGGGAGAAAGAAGAGAGTAAAAACAACCCCGATGTGAACTGCCCCCCCCCCCACGCAGGCCAACGCATGACTGACATGGCAGGCCAGCCACCACCACATGTGGTCCTGGGTACGTGGTGGATAACTGGTAAGTCAATGAGAAGGCTAGTGACAGGCCTGGCGGGTACCACGGGACCAGGGGGCAGAGGTGCAGAAACACAGGGAAAATAAAACCTGACCTGACTCATAGAGAGGTAACTAAATACACAAACCCCTGAGGGGCAGCCACGTAAAATCAGTGTGCGACTTGGAGGTAGTCAGCAACTGTAGAGAGTAGCATTCCAGATAATCAGTAGAAGTAAAGACAAATGTAGGCTTACTAGAGACACAAGGGACATTTGGATTGGGCGGCTTTCTCAGCCCTGTCCTCACTGACTGTGGCCATTCCACAACTCCTCCGGCGGACCGGAGAGATTGGGTGGGCAAGCAGTGAGAAGGGCGGGGCTTCATATAGCCCATCCTCCCGATTTTTCTCCCAATTTTCTCCCCGGGGCTCAGCAGTACATGCAATGAGCGCGCAAGCATGCTCCACCTCCGAGGAGGCGCTTCAGCACTCTGTACGCTGGCCCTTCTCCTTAGCAACGAGACTTGCACATGCCACCACTTGGCTTCTGCCAGGTGACAGCCAAACGGCAAGTTGCGGGATCCCCCTCCCTGAGGGATGAGCGCAATCCTACAGATGCTTCATCTTCCCTTTCACGGCCAGGCCCCCCGAGCGACTCGAGTCTGTTCACCAAACCCCGGTCACCAGAGTGGCAGCAGGGAGGCACAGATGCCTCAACCCTACATGCCACCAGGCCGCCTAACTTTGCCCTTTCTTAGCATTAAATTGGACTTGCCCAATCCTGGATCTCGTGTCTGACTTGTTCAGGTCCATTGTCATGCCCTTTATTCCATCCTCAGTATCCACTCTGCCACATATCTTAGTGTTCACTTAGCTTGCTTGGTCTGAAAGGCCAAAAGAAGGCCTGCGGTCCATCATGACCGTCCCCCACACTTGTAGGCAATTTACCAGGAATTTGGCTTTGACTGTATGAATTTGTCCAAACCTCTTTTGAACACATCGAAGCTATTTAGATTTACCAGCTTTTGGGGCAGTTTGTTCCATTCTTAAATAGTCCTTATAGTGAAGAAATTATTTCTCTTTGAGGTCTTTGCCCATGGTACTAGCATTTGCTTATTGTGTGATCTTAAATTAGTACTTCTATTAGTATATTCTGTTCCACATTCAGTCGTTAATTTTGGATTTTGCTGCAGTTTGTATAAAAAGAGCAGGTCTGCCCTCTCGTCTCCTAGTTTCTAAGGACATGAGTCCTGTCTCTCTTAATCTAGCTGGGTAATCCAGGTTTGATAGTCGGGAAACCATTTTTGTTGCCCGCCTGTAAACTTTTTCCAGTAATTCGATATTTTCCTTTAAATAGGGGCTCCAGAAGGGTGATCCAGAGTCCATATATGGTCTGCAAAGAGACTGCTCTTTCCCCGGATTCCATCCCATATGGTGCAAATAAGTACCAATCCTAGTCGGCCCATTGGGGCAGCAGTGGGGCTACTGCTTGCAAGCTGGCAACCCAGGTTCGGGAATACGCCTGGGTCGTTGGGGACCGGCCAGGTGGGAGGAGGATTGAGTTTTCTGGGGATGTTCTCCTCCTCCCAAGGGAAGGGAGGGTGCCGCATCCTGCTGCAGTACTGCCATCTGTAGATGTATGAATTGCAGAGCGCTCGGGGCATGGGGAGGGAGGGATGCACTGTGTATTGCATGGGCGTGCTGATGCATGTTCATGATGGGGACTATGTCCCAGCATCAGTGTCCATATGGGGCACAGGGGCAAATGGCACAGTAATAACAAGGGGAAGCCAATAAATAATAAGAAACATACCTCCTCCGCCCACACCTCCATGAAATGTCTGCTTTATTCAGACTGGATAAGGCAGGTAAATATGCCAAGTTAGAGCGATGTGTGTGCGTGCGTGTGTGTGTGCGCGCAGAAAGTATGAATAAAAAAATTAAAAAGGCACAGATCCTAGGACCCATCCTTGTGGTACCACATTTGTTGCCTTTCTGATTCCTAAGTACTGCTTGTTCACGACCCCCACTCTGAGTCCGACCCCCGCCATAGCCAATGTCCTATCCACCATGACAGTTTGTCTCCCACCCCCAAGTCACCCAGATTATTTTTTTTTTTTTTTTTTTTTGAGCCTTCTTAGGAGTATGGAAACAAAGACGTTGCTGAAGTCTGGAATACGTCTTCTGCCTGGCCACTGCCTTCGTAATCCAAAACTGAAAAAAGTCAGAATAATCTGGCATGATCTGCATGCCACAAACCATGTTTGCACAGTGCTGCCAGCTTGTGACGCAGCAGTGCAGGTTCTGAAATAAGCCTAGATTGTCGGAGGGCTGTTGAGGGGCATAATAAGTGTTCCAGAAGATGCCGTCCTCTAGAGAGAATGGGAGGGGGGACAATGGGGGAGCGACATTGCTGCAACACTGCCACTTGGGTGGCGGTGGGTGGCACTGCACGCATGAGCAATTTTGAGAGGGAGAACATCCGTGGGCTCCAGTGACATCTCACATCTGCTTGCAGGTGTACTCAAGGGGCCCATGCCCCCTCCCTCAATGTCCTAAGGAGCATAAAAAAAATGCCAGGCTCCGTCCATGATGATGTTGGTACTCCTAGGCCATGAGCTCCCTGCTTAACAAGACCATCAGATTCAGTAAGTGAAGTAGAGGATCAGGTGCCTCAATTTCATTACCATGGTGGGGGGAGGTGGGCGAGTCAGGTGGTGACAGGTCTGGGAGGTACTGTAGCTGAGTGCTGATGGGAATGGTTCAGTGGGAATAAATAAATTCTAGAAAAATGGCTTCTGGTAAGAGGTAGCATGCAAGCCAGCCAGCACAGTGGTAGCGCTGCTACTCACGACACTGACAACCCGGGTTCAAGAATGAGCTTGGAGCATCAGAGGGTCAGCTGGGGGGGGGGAGGCAGGATGAGCATCCAATGGACAGCTCTCCTTCTCCAGGGTGGTGGGAAGTGGCACCCGGTGACTTTCTGACTCCTAGCAGAGGCTAGGAGACTAGTGGCCAGGGATCACTAGATTAGGGAGGGATGTGGCGGCAGACTCCAGCACGCCATGTGTGGGGGCACTCATGGCTGCACCACTGGCATCCCTGCACTGTTGCATCTCCACGGGGGAACCTTGAGAAATACCCTCTGGAGCACAGCAGTATGAAGCCCAGGGGGATCTGCACATTGCTCATCCAAATGATGCCGGCATAACTCTCAGCCAGGGCTTCAGGTGTGTGTCTCTCCCCTCAGGTAGCCCCACCGCAGGGGATACATTGCATGCCTTCCGAACTGGGCAGCTTGGGGGGATGCCGGATGGGGATCTATGTGGCAACCAAATGGGCTGATAAGAGGTACTTCCCCGCATGCATGACACAGCAAAAATAGTTAACAAAAAAAGAGGTAATATGCTGGTACTGTACTGTGATGGTTATGAAGAAAACAAAAGGTTAGAACGAAGCACAGTGACTGAGGAAGCTGTTCTGACATGCAGTGCTTTTCAGCGTATATCGTCTCTTTCTTAGGTATTTAATTTTCTGTCAGGCAGATTCCCCACCCCCAATTTGTTTTTCTCAAAGCCGCAGGCATTATTTCTGTGTTTGGGCCAGCCAGTGGTATGGTGGCAGTACTTGGGATACAGTAGCTCAGTGTGTGGTGGAAGGAGGACCTACCCTTGAGCCGAGAGGACCTAGAGACAGGATAGCAAAGTGGTTAGAGCACAGAACCGTAAACCTGTAGAGGGTTTGAATCCCACAATTTGCATATTGTGCAACCCTGAGCAAGTCACTTAGCCTCCCTGTACTCCCCAGGTAGTACCTGGGAATGGGTTCTGGCTCTGTGTGCCTTTCCCAGCCCAAAATTCTAAAATAAAATACAAAATAATCTTTTCAGCAAGGGAGGAGGAGGAGGAGGAACAAAGAAAAATACTGTCACTTTCACTCTGAATGGGTTTTCACTGAGGCCAATCCTGTGCAACTGCTGCCACTTTAACAAAAAGAATAAACAAACAATTAATGGGGAATTTGTCCACTTAATTTGAAACTGGACTGTATTTTAAAAAAAAAAAAAAAAAAAAAAAAAGGCACATCTCACTGCTCACTTCTCACTGGCGGCGGGAAGGGTAGGGGTGCTAAAAGCACAAAAAAGAAAGTAAAAAAAAAAAAAGCTCTTTAAAACAGCAGTGCCCTCTACTGGCAAATGTACAGTAGTGGGACTACTTTACAAGTAAATGATTTAATTCATTTTTACGTGTTTCTTTTTCTTTTTAAATATTTTATTCAGCTTTCAACAAATACCCATTTTCTCATTGTTCAAATTTCTTTTCCTGCTGGCAGGCGCCGAGGAACTCTTGATCATCAAGGTAGAGAAGGACGAGGAGCTCCCTCTGTGTGACATCAATGGAGAAGAGGCCACTCAACAGAAGCTACTTGAAGACAGCCATCTCTTTGGTAAGCAGTTGACCAGACTGAAAATAGCTTCCTTTTTTGCTCTCTGTACGGCTATTTTTTTTTCCGGGTTTTGATCCACTGCCACTATCCACCCAGTCCTCCAGCTGTATTTCTTTGGTGCCCACCCAGCCCCGTCAGTGCCACCTTGCTTGACCATATCCCAATGAGGTCATCGTTGCGCAGGCCCCGAGAGTACTGGCAACCATTAATATGGCAGTGGTGTTTTTTTTGTTTGGTTTTTTTAGCCTTTTTTTTCTCAAGCATCCCTCCCAGAGAGTGTTTTGCGTGCATCTGTGTCAAGAGCCAACAACAGCTTCTTCTGTATGTGCTTCGGGTGTAAGGTTTTATTTTACTACTTGTATTACTGTGATGTGTGAGATAAGTTGTAAGAAACTGAGACGTACAGTATTATTATTATTAGTAGTGCAGGTTACAACACTCCTACTACCCTGCATTATCCCACTACTTATCACGCATTCGGCGTGTTCATCGGGAGCTGCGGGAGTGAGTAGCAAAACTAATTACGTCGTGCACAATATAAGGCTACTATGTTGTGATACACTGTGTCCTGTTCATTGTGGTGAGGTTGTGTGTTTGTGTGGATTTGAGTTAGATTATCACGATGTCTCAGCCTAGTACTCTATCCTGTATATCTGGTGGTGTTATTTGTGTATCATGCCAGATGTACAGCACTACTGTGAGAGCAGAAGTTACCAATGAGTATACTTCTTTAAGTGTGAGGAAAGTGGATTCCTGAAGCAAGCTGTTGCAATGTTCCACGACAGGCTATCAGAACTTGAGGCAAGTTAAAGTCAAATGCAGGCTAGATTTATGGCACTAAGGCAAACCTGTACCTGCGTTCCAGTAGATCCCCTCAGTTCTAGTACTACACCCTCACCCAAATCTGATTCTATAGGATCTAGCGATGGCCATATAGATTTAGTATCTAAAACATGTATTGGCAGCACTAGAAAGCGCCCCAGGGAAAATGAGAGTACAGATTATTCTGATGATCATTGGTATGAGGTTCAAAGCAAACGGGTTTATAAAAAAAGGGCGCAAGGCCACTGAATTCTCCCTGAGTACAAGTAACAGATTTAATTTATTAAAGGAATTTGAGGACCCCAGTGAGGTTGTTACCTCACCAGCAGACCTATCCTCAAATGTGTCGGCCTCTGTCCATCTTAGCAATGTTTCTAACTCACTGACTAGTCATGAAGACCCTCCAACTGTATGCCCCCCCAAGCATCCCGTTAGTACCTCTTGAAGTACCACTGCTTGGCCCAGTTCCTGATGCTGTACATTACTCCGTTCCTATGGAAACCTCCCATTCCCATGAGGATGTTCATTGGCAAGTGTTTGTGATAGGAGACTCAATTGTGAAAAATCTGGACACGGCTATTTGCGACCCTGATAAGGCCAACCACACGTGCACCAGTTTTCGGGGTGCTAGGATTGCACATATTTCAAGCATGATACATAATATTTTGGCCAATGGAAGTATTAACCCACTAGCAGTTCTCCGTATAGGTACTAATGATTTCTGGCACTCTAGCTTATTAGAGATTAAGAAAGATCTTGTTGCCCTCTCTAACATTTTGGTGGCTATTGGGTGTGAGATTGTTTTCTCCAAAATCCTTCCCGTCCCAAAAGCCTCTAATAAATTCAATAAAGTAATACACCAATTTAATAACTGGCTCTGGGTGAGATGCTTGAAGCAAAATCAAGTCTGCCTCACCCATTGGGAAGAGTTCATAGGGAGATTTGACCTGTACTGTAGAGACAGACTACATTTAAGCCACAAGGGAAACCAACTGTTGAGTGAACATATATTGAATCATATAAATAAACATTTAAACTGCTTGATTTGGAGGAGAGATTAGTTCCTCCCCCCAATAGGTTCTTGCATAAACATACTCAGTTTAACAATTTAAAATGTTTGTATTTCAATGCCAGGAGCCTTTATAACAAATTAGATGAGTTAAGAGTCATCTTAACAACAAACAAAGTTGATATTGTGTTTTTTTTTTGTGTGTTTTTTTTGGTCGTCCCAGCTCCAGGGATCAACGCAGTCATGGTCCCCGTCGCCCCTCGCCCTCATATCGGCTGCTCTCCCTAGCCCTCTGGCTTGCCCCCCAGGGCGGGGCCACGGCACTGGCCAAGGTGCCGTGGACACAGTTCGGGTTGATGGGAGCCAGCCTGAGAGCTATCAAAGAGTGGCAAGGCGGCTTCATAGAGGAGCGGAGCCAAGGTGGATTTTGATGATGCTCCTCTGGGCAGGAGAACACATGCGCTCCCATGTGCATTCTCCTCGAGCGTCTGCACTCGTCTTCCATGCTAATGCTCGTCACCTTGCCTCAGTCTCCGCCAGAGGGCACTCGGGAGTGCCGCTGCAGTGCCCCCCCTCCCGGGAAGGGAGAGCAGTCCATCAGGCGCTCTATCCTTCCCACGCCCTACTCAACCCAGCTGACCCATGCCCGTTCGAACATGGGTCGCTGGTGTGGTCCGAGGTATGGCGGCCCAGCGCCTCAACCCTTGGTGCCACCGGGCCGGCTCAAAGTCGGTATTGTTTTTATAACTGAAACATGGGGTGATGAGAAACTAAGTTGGAACTTCTCTCTGCGTGGATATATGTTATATAACTACAACGGGCAAAATAAAAAAGGAGGCGGTGTTGCCATTTTCCTAAGGAATTCTTTACAGGCAGTTGAAATTGCTAACAAGGTCAAATCTCCTGCCAGTCCTACTGAATCAATATGGATAAAATTAATGTTAAACAAAAATCAGCATATCATTTTGGGTGTCTGTTATCGGCCCCCCAAGCGCTCCCACTGAATATTTCGATATCATTATTAAGGAAATCGAATCAGCTTGCTCTCTAGAGGACATCATCTTAGCTGGAGATTTCAACTTGGGTGATATCGATTGGGTCAAATGTATGGCAACTTCCAGTTCTGGAAGGAAACTAGTGGATATGTGTCAGCAGTGTAACCTTAACGCAAGGTGTAAAACAACCTACCAGGGGTAATAATCTCCTCAATCTTGTACTTTACAGTAGATCCTTGATGTTAAAAAAATTGTGTAGTTTCATCAACAATTGGTAATAGTGATCACTGCTCCATAACGTTTGTCATAGCAGTAGCCTCCTTGGTAACCAATAGCTCCTTGGTTTACATGTATGAGAAAGCTGATATTCCAGCCATCAAAACTGGTTTGGATAGTGTAAATTGGCTATCCATGTATAACACCGTAGGTGTTGGAGAGTTTTTCAATACTTTATTAAGTACACTCACTAACCTTAGAAACATCCATGTTCCAACTAAGCTAAAAGTCTCATCTAGGCAGCCTAAACCAAAATGGATGACTAAGGCAATAACTAAACTTATTAAAAGAAAAAATAAGTGTTACTCAACCTATTTAAAATTCAAAACTCACATAAACTGGTGTTCATATTTGCATATGCAAAAAAAATGTAAAAATAGTATTAGAAAGGAAAAAAAGAATTGGGAGCTTAGACTAGCCTCAAAGGTATGCAAGGACAATAGCAAGTCATTTTTTTGCCTGTATCAGTTCCCTTAAGAAATCTCCTTGTCAGGTAGGCCCACTTCAGGTAAATGATTCCCTCATTTCAAATCCCCTTGACGTGGCCAACTTATTTAATACCAACTTCTGTAATATATTTCAAAATAATCAGAGAACTAATGTAAATATAGATTCCGTGGGTAATTTTATTACTATTTCTGAATCAGATGTCCATGCTAAATTACTCGAGCTTAAAGGGAAAATTTGTGTGTCCACTGATGACTTACCTGGTCACCCTTTGTTTTTATTAGCCAATAGTGTATCTCTGCCCCTTACATTACTATATGAACACTGTATGAACTATAATTATGTTCCTGAGCGTTGGAAAACTGTGCACATAATTCCACTTCACAAAAAAAGTATCATTGGGAAATAATAGACCAATTAGCCTACCGTCCCCCATGTGTAAGGTCCTGGAAAGTTTGATCAAGGATATGATTAGCTCCACCCTTGCCAAAACTGACAATGAGTATCATGGTTTCAAAAAGGGCAGAAGTTGTCTGCCTAACTTATGTTTTTATGAAGATGTCAGTATACATCTAGATAATCGACTTCCCTATGATATTATTTACATTGATTTTAGTAAGGCCTTTGATCTCCTCCCTCACTGGGCGTTGCTACACAAACTTTATTCATTTGACATCAGTCCAGTTCTTGTTAAATGGATTGCTAATTGGTTAAGTAAAGAAACACAGAGCGTTCTAATTAATGGTCAGCTGTCAGGTATAAGGATTGTTTCAAACGGGGGTCCCTCAGGGTTCTGTATTGTGCCCCTGTCTCTTCCAGCTTTTTATAGCCAACATAACAACTACTTGTTATTCAAACACAAATATGTGGATGATATTAAAATCGGTGGACCATGTTTAGTTTAGTTTAGTTTTTTTTTGTTGACCGAGTAAGTGCACTAGACAAATCCTGCCTATTTTCAGGCACGACCCGGGGGAGGGGGGATACAGATAAATGCCAACTGACCTTGAACCTGATTAAGCTGTTGGTGGTATTTTTAGTAAATGAGGGAAATTTGGCCAGGACACCGGGGAAATTCCCCTACTCTTTTCGATAAGTGCCATGGAATCTTTAACATCCACCTGAACTACCACCAATCCAGACAGATGGGACCTCGGTTTAACGTCTCATCCGAAAGACGGGTGCTAATTCAGATCAAATATCATCCATTCGGAACGATCTAGATGAAATATCCAAATGGATTATTACCTGGGGAATGAAATTGAATCATACTAAGTGCAAAATTATGCACCTTGGACCAAACAATCCCTCTCATGCTTATATTTTAGATAATAGAGTGTTAATCAGTACTGACACAGAGAGGGATTTGGGGGTCCTGGTATCCGATGACTTTCTCCCCAAATCTCAGATAAAATGAGATTATTCTTAAGGCCAACCAGATAATCTGGTCTATAAAAAGGAATATTAAATCACGAGATAACAGAGTGTTGATGCCACTCTACAGGGCATATGTTCGCCCTCACTTAGATTTTTCATCACAATTATGGTATCCCTTTAAGAAACAGGACATTTTGCAACTAGAAAAGGTACAGAGAGGATTCACAAAAATAGTGAGAGACTTAAAATATGTTCCATAAGAAAGCAGGCTTAGTTCACTAAATTTGATTTCTGTTTCTACTAGACGATTAAGAGGGGATCTTCTTCTAATGTTTGACATCATCAACGATCTCTACTTATTAACTATGTTAGGACTCAAGTTTAAGGAAGATATGTATAATCTCAGAGGCCACTCGCTTCAATTACAACATAGAAGATACAATCTTATGCCACGTAAATTCTTTTACACATTACGTGTTAAGCAGCCCTGGAATGCGTTACCTGTGGAGGTGGTTATTAGCAGCACCAAGTCTATATTCAAGTCTTGATTGGACAAACTCATCATTTCTGGCACCTCTGTTTGTTATTATTAGTACCCAGGAGCAATTATGGGCCTCATGGCTTTCTAGCTCCTGACAAACCTTAGTACGAACCTTAGTATCATGATGTATATAAAATAACTTACACATCAGAGTAATGCGCAGACAGCCATTGTGGTCTCTAGCCACCTCTCATTCTTTTTAACCATGGACATTAATATGAAAACCGAATAACTGACCCCTAGGCTTCATCTGCTGTGGCTGCTTGCCAGTGTCATAATCCTGTGCTCATGACATTACAGTCTATTTCTGTGTAAAATGCTTGGGTTGTCATGCACAGAGGCTTATGATGGCGAGTGCCTGTAAGCAGCCTGAGCAGATGAAGTCTAGGGGGCAGAGATCCAGTTTTCATGTTAATGTGCTTGGTTATAAAGAACATTCTCTTTGTCTGAGCCAAAATGGCTGCTAATGCATCCATTCAGTAAATGACGTAGAATTAATTTGTGGCTTGTATTGTAATTTACTTGGTGAATTATTATGACGTACTGTATAGTGAGGGTTTGTTCTGCATGGATTTCCATGCCAGCTGTAACCTTGTTGTACCACAGATCAAAGGTCATGGAACAGGGTTGTACCCTTCTGTGGTACAACAAGGTTCCAACTGATCAGAAATCCTCAAGGCAGCTGGTGCTTTTTTTTTTTCACAACGCTGCTGCGTGCACAGCAGTCAGTTCAGGCTTTGAACTGAAACCGCCTGTGTGTCACGGGAGTGCTGTGAAAATATTTTAGTCTTTTTCTTTTTTTTTTGTAAATAAAAACCAAAAAAACCAAAAACACTATATACTATTAAAAAATACTGGTTGGGCAACCACATGTCCAACCAGCTTGAGTTGCCACCTCAGGCTTCAGATTACATTGGATCTCTCGAGCTTCACTGTCAAGGTCTGATGTAATTGGAACCCGTGTGGCAGCACGGGATGGTAGTACATGGGGGCTTAAGCAGTATTTTTTTATACAGTAATGCTGCCCTTGCATCACAAAAACAGAACAGAGTAAATAAACATTATACAGCAAGCTAATGCAGAAGCAGCTATTGTTGACTTTTGACAGTGATGCACACAGCGTGTATGCACAGACTTATAGGCACACTGTTGTGTCACACAAGATATTACCACCCTAGTCATATAAACATATATATATATATATATATATATATATATATATATATATATATGTATGTATGTATGTGTATATATATATATATATAGAGAGAGAGAGAGAGAGAGAGAGAGGTAGAGAGTAGAGATATCTATATATTAGATAGATAGATATACATACAGTAGAACCCCAAAGTTACAAACACCAGAGATCCGAACGCTCCATCCTCACCCACCCACTCCATCAACTGCAACCAATTATATTACCTCTCACATGTGCCTCCCTTCCCTCCCGTTCTTTGCTCTTTTCTGTTGTTGGCTTGCTTCTTCTGCTGTCTGTCTCCAGGCTGCTTCTTCTTGGTGGCTTGTTCTGTCTCCCTGCTCCCTTCCTCCGCAGTCCGTCCCTCTCTGTTCCTGGGTCCTTCCCCCTGTCTTGTTCCTTTTTGGGCTCACCATGCTCAACTCCCTTCTGGCCATGCTCTCACCCCTCACTAGCCCACATGACATCTGACCACCTTACTGCTGCAGCCCTAACCCTATCTCTTTGTTCGGGGAGCGCCTGTGCAAACCATCCCTCACTGCACCGATCCTTCTTCTCCCATACTTGCCTCGATAGTTTCTCCACCTTGTCATCAAACCTGTGTGTGTGTGTGTGTGTGTGTGTGTGTGTGTGTGTGTTACGTGGTCCTAGTGGGTGTTTTGCATGATTAGTAATACCCAGTTCAGAGATATGAATTTTTTCATAGTTATGAACAACTGATTTCCCATGCTGTTCGTAACTGTGGGGGTTCTACTGTATATATACACACACTCCACTACACACACACATGCACATTCCACAGATGACCGCACCCCCCCACAAGTCAGACACATACACACCCCACTGCACAGACAGATACATTCCCCTCTGTACAAATGCTTCCATGTCCCTGCTGCATGCACATAGATACCCGCACGCCCCTTTTCACATAAAGATGTACCCACACACCATCACACACACAGATGTTTTAATATCTCACATACACACACAGATGCGCACACACACACCAATCACTGAAAATTAGTGTCATGGGCTCATTAAACATAGAAACATAGAATTTGACAGCAGATGAGGACCGCTTGGCCCAACCAGGCTGCCCATTTTCCTACCTAACAGACAAGCTGCAGATCCTAGTTAACCAATGGCTTACTTCCTCCTACCCCCCACTAGGACTGCCTCATGTCTGTCCCATGCATTCTTGAAATCCCCCACTGTTCTTGACTCCATGACCTCCTCAGGGAGGCTGTTCCATGCATCCACAACCCACTCTGTGAAAAAAAACTTCCTCACATTACCTCTGAGCCGTCCCCCCTCTATCTTCAAATTGTGCCCCCTTGTTCTTGCACATCTCTTTTTCTAAAAGATGCTACCCTCTTGGACTTTAATTCCCTTGAGGTACTTGAAAGTTTCTATCATGTCCTCTCTCTCCCTTGGACATGGACAACCCCTGCCATGCCCCGGAATGCAAACACAGAGTCCTATATAGTCTTCTGATCCTCTGGTTTGTCCCACTTACACTCAAAATACACTCAATATGTCCCTTGACAATCCTTGTCTCTCAAAGAATCTAACTGTAAGTAGGGAGTTCACGGAAAGCAACATTTGTGTATATGGTAACCACTGAGTGATGCTGACAGAGACCTCTCTCTCTCTCTTGGAATAGTAACCGCCAGCTATTGCTGTCATAGTGGCAGTCAGTATGTTACTGTTCACAGACAGAGGTTTGCCTAAGTGAGATCCACCGATTCTCTGAAGGACCGGGCTCTTCAGGAGACCATATGTTAAGCATATTTATAAGTCTAATTAGAAATTCATGAGCTTAGGGAGGCTCCTGGTCGGTCACTGGATTGGTCATTAACGTCTTATAAATGACCGCTTCCGCTGCCAACTGATGCATTGTGGCATGCACAGTCACACAGCTAAAACATAAATGTAAGTAACAAACAAACAAAAAAGACAAAAATGAAAGTTGTTGCTGTGATTAGACATATAATTGCAATTACAAACTCGAAGCCGGTCATTTCTTTGGATTAAGAACTCGCTGGAGGGAGGTGGCCCTTGGTAGCTCCTCATGTCGCGTATCCCCATAACCAGTCCTTCATCCCTAGCAAACGACCGACTTCTTGGTCATGATTGCTTAATTTGTGTGTAAGAGGGGATGAACCAGAAGACTGGGAAACTATACAGAAGTCTGTGTTTGTGTTGGGGCGGGGAGCTGCTTGAGCTCTGGATACTACGCATATATAAGAGGAACCGACATCTTTTAGGGGTTGCGTGTTTCAAGTGCAATTTTGAATTTGTCCAGCAGGTGCAATGTAAGAGAATACTGCACTGAGATCAGAATATTGCACGGGAGGCAGCAGCAGTCAACCGTTGTTGTTTGGTGAGGGGGGATGTTGATGAGGTTTGGTGGACCATGGCTGTGCCAGTCTTTTAGGGACTGGAAATGGCTCATCAGTCATTTTTCTGTCCAGTCTGTCACCAAATTGGGATATGGAACTCATACTGAATACCCTAGTAAACTAAAAAATGTTTCAAAAAGAACTTGGATATATATTCATGGGGCAAACTGAAAATGTTAACAGCCACTGAGAAGTGTGTGTGTGTTGGGGGGGGGGTAGTCTAGATGGGTCTCAAGACCAAGTACTGCGTTTATAGACATTACTGTTAAAAGTGAGTTATATTTTAAAGATGTGGTATTGTACTTTTGAAAGCACTATAATAAAATGAAAAATAATGCTGTACCTTTGTAAACTGATGCGGGCGACATCATCCCTGGTAGTCTGGTGGAACCCCCTTCTACACCCGCTCCCCACTCTAATAATGAAGTTGTGTCTGGTGCACAGTGGACCCTTCCCCTCCGTCATGCCAGCAGGTAACAACCTCCCCTACCCCAGCGGTTGCCGGCACTTATTTACTTTTTCTTTAACCTGTTGTATCTAAGGAAGTTTTTCCTTTTTTTTTCCCATAAAACCTTCCTTGACCCCTTCTACTATTCCCAGCTCTGTCTCAGCTTTAGCTTTTCTTACCATTCTATTGACCTCCTTTAATTCTCCCCGATAAATTTCCTAGTTGGCCTCACATTGCTTCCCCATGTACTTTTGGAACAGTACATTTTTTGCCTTCACTGCCTCCTTCTCTGCTTTGGAGAACTAGATCAGCTTTTTATATTTGTCCTTCCTAACATGCCTTGTACAGGATTTAGTAACCTGTGTTACGCACCCCCTTCATAATATCCCAGTAGGTTTCCACCCCTTCCACTCTCACTACCTACACTAGCTTTGCATTCAGAGGTTCCCTCATCCTTCTGAAATCCACCCATCCGAAATCCATGACCACAGTGCTTGAACTGGAGTGGTGAGCCCCTTTTGTTACGTTGAGCCACACCAAACTGACCCCAGTATCTCAAATTTCAGTGTTGGAGAAATCCATATCAAGAAAGCCCTGCCCCCCCCCCCATAGGTTCCTTAACCCACTGTAGATGAAAACAGTCTTGTCGCACATCTACTAGTGCACAGCTCCTTGCACTCCTGGCTGCTGGGGTTTTCCAGTCAACGTCATGCATATCTGGCCACCTACACCTCACCTTTGAGGAATACCTTCCTGATCTCTTCTCCGAATTGCCTGATTTTCCTTTCTTCTGAGCAGTCTTTCCTCTCTGAGGTTTGTATTAACCACAGAGCCTACAATTGCAAATGAAGTAATTTTTGGACAGCTACCTGAAGCTCATTTTGTTTATCAGACGCAGATTTTCAGACCTCGAAAGAGCTCCTGTTACCGAGGAATGAGAGGTGCAAAGATGAGAATGGTATTGGTGATCTGCAGATGGGACAGAGTGATCAAGAAAACCTTCTGGAAAGCAACTCCCCTGTCAGTAAGTAGATAGCTAGACACATAGCTTTACCTTTCTTTGTACAGCAATGCAATGCATGAATCGGACCCAGAAACTATGTTATGTTCAATACAAAGGAGAATGCAGATCAAGAAGATTCTCCCCATGCCCTCCCCCTGGCCGTTACAGCCCTTTGTCTGTAAATTTAACTTTGCTAATTCTACCGGCACCAAGCCTGCTGTCTGGACCCCGCCTGATTGATTGGCCTCATTTGTTTTTACTGTGCCCTTCCTCTCTTGTTGGGCTATCTAATCCCTCTATCCATTCTCTCTCTCCCACAGGCACACTTCTCCACAGCCCTCTGGGCTTGCACCGCAACCCGCGGCCTGGAATTAAAGCTTGGAGCGCCTTCACGGTGTGAGAACTGCTGCCACCCGCCCGCCAGGACTATCCACCAGGTACAGTCATGGCTCTCCTAGGCTTTGAGAGCCAACTCAAACTCTGGCGCCACCGATGGACTCTCCCTCATTGGATGCTTTGCACCCAGGAGTTCCCCGGTGGGCTAGGCTGCCCTGCATCTCCAATTTTTAAGCTGGGTTCGGACTCGTAGTGCTGTGAACCTTTCACTCGGGCAAATTTTCGCGCCCCCCCCCAACCTTAATTAAATACACTTTGGCCCCGCCCACCCACCAACACATACAGAGAGTATTGTGTTCAATACACCTCCCTCTTAAAGGGCAGTAACCACTGAACCTAGTACCATCTACTAAGGTTTGTGCCTCTCCCTACTGTTGTATTCTGCCCACTTCCCCACTAGCTTAGCTCAACCAGCAAAGGCCTACATACAGACACGCACTCTATCTACCTAGAACACAGACTCATATTCACTGGACATTGATCCTAATTCTCGTCTGCTGGCTGAAGTCTTACCCTGACTGGGGTTACAAAACCTCCCCTAATACACAACCCCTGAATAATTTGAGGGGTACCTCCTCTGACCAGCTCCTGGCAACTGCCTTTAAGGTCCCCCCCGAACCAGTACTTGCCACTAGTACCTAGTCCTGTATCTATAGCTGCCTTACTGCATGGGCAGAACTCTGCAGCTTCCAACAAACATTTCAGGAACCGCAAGCAAAATCAAGCCTGCTTATCTTGGCTGCTCTCACCACGATCCCTCAGAAAACTGATCCTCCTATTGCTAATACTGTCTGGCAAAGTGCACCTGAACCCAGGCCCTAGACGTCCCCCAGCAGGAGACAACACCAGGCTGGGCCATCTAAGGATAGTATCCCTGAATACTGGAAGCCTCATGCCTAAGCTCCTGCAATTCTAGGCATGGGTGGAATCGATCAAACCTGATGTTATTGCCCTCACTGAGACATGGCTGTCTCCCAGGATCCCCGCTACTGCGATAGCCCTTGATGGTTTCACCATAGTCAGGCAGGATAGGCTGTCCAAGAGGGGTGGTGGCTGCCTGGTCTACATCAAATCTGATACAAGGGGTCAAGTCCTACCGGCCAGTCTGTGTAGCAAGGATGTGCAAATTCTCAGTACTAAACTCTCTATTGGTCAACTAAACAAGGTCCTCATACTCTCAACAGTATATCTACCCGCTGGTAAACAGGCGCCAAAACTGAGAACAGCTTGTAGTCGGAGACTCCAATGTCAATTGGCAATCTCAAGATGCAGCAGCAGCTAGAGACAAAATATCTAGCCTCTACCTCATGCAGTTGGTCACACAAGCCACAAGGCTAAATTATAGGCCTGGCTCAAGTACACTTATTGATTGGCTCCTATCACCTGCCCCGACCATATCACAGAGGTCTCGGTTCTACCTGACTCCCTAAGTGACCACTCCCCAGTTATGTGCACCTGGTCCAATAAGTTCACAAAGCATTCACCTCAGAACACCAAAACTCGCACGCTAAGACCCAGTCTGCTGGAATATTTCCAACAGCACATAAGGTTAATTGATTGGTCACCTCTCGAAACCGCCAGAGACAGTAACCAAGCCCTAGACTACTTCTGCTCTGTCTTTACAAACGCCTGTGATATTTTCACCCCCTACAGCTCATAAAAAGTAAGAGGGATCAGTAACCTTGGGCTCTCTGGAACCCTAATCGACCTTGTGCGACTCCGGGACAACCTCTGGCATAGGGCCAAAGCATCAGGGAATATGGTCGACCTCACTGCCTACAAAGCAGCCAGAAATAAATGCACAGCACTTATCAGGCAGGCCAAGGCCTCCTACTACAAAGACCTTCTAAACAGGAGTTGGGGAAACAGAAAAGAATTCTGGAACTCAGTGAAATCCCTTACAGGCAGGACCAAGAAGGCACACCCTGATCTTTTAGTTACCCCATCAGGGACACTCCAGGATCTAAGTGACATTGCAAATGCATTTAATACTGCTTTCACGGACCTAAGTGCTGTGCTCCCCAGGGAATACCTCCCCTCCTCCCAGTCTGGACAGCCCCCTAACTTGAGCCCGCCTCCTACTACACCCAACGGCCCACCACCTTTCTACTTCAGACATCTCTCCAAGGCTGAGACCAAATGGCACGTCAAGTGGGTACTGGGCAAGACCGGGATGGGGAGTGATACATCAAGCGGGTACTGGGCAAGACCAGGATGGGGAGTGATGCCGTCGACATGACGCTAGTAGCCCTAACACTAAATGAGCTAGCTGACCACTTACAAAAATCTTTAACACATCCCTACAAACGGGCATATTCCCAGACAAGTGGAAGGCAGCGCACCTCACGCCGGTCCACAAAGGTGGAGACCGAGCTTACCTCTCTAACTATCGCCCCATCTCCATTTTACCCCCTCTCTTCAAAGCCCTGGAATGTATAGTATCTGACCAACTTACTGAGTAGTTAGAGAAATACAGCATGCTAAGTACACAGCAGCATGGTTTCCATAAACATCACTCCACCCAAACAGCCATGATAGACTACTCTACACATATCTATGAGGCTGTGGATAATGGAAGTGTAGTAGGATCTATAGTCATTGACCTCACCAAGGCATTCGACACCATTAACCACCAACTCCTACTACAGTGTCGCCTCTCCATAGGCCTTTCATCTAGCACTGTTACCTGGTTCAAAAGCTACCTCTCACATAGAACACAATGTGTGAAGATCCCTAACATTCTCTCTGAGCCTAGGGAGGTCAGCCTTGGAATCCCCCAAGGCTCCATACTGGGTCCACTCTTACTTAGTCTATTCATAAATTGACTATCTGTTGCCTGCCCAGCAACAATGGTGCTTTATGCTGATGATACGGTCATTTCTGCATCTGGTAGGGACATCGCCACTATAACCACTGGCCTACAGGCCAGTTTTAAATGGCTAAAATCTTGGTTCTCCCATCATAAACTGTTACTCAACTACAAAAAAAACAAGTGTATGCTCTTCACAGTGCCACATAACAGGAAAAAGCATGGGCCCCTACACATAACAAGTCAAAAAGGTGAGCTGCTAGAGCAGGTCAGCACCTTCAGATATCTTGGAGTATACCTTGATGACACACACTCCTTCACAACACACATTGAACACATCGTCAAAACAGTTAATACCAAACTGGGCGTTCTCTACTGACATAGACACTCTATGCCCCTAGAGGCTCTTAAACTGGTTACATGTAGCTCTGTGCTATCTACCATTGACTATGGCTTAGTAATCTATGGTGATGGCTCTGACACCACCCTGTAGAGGATCATAACCCTCCTCAACAAGGCCTGCCGCCTAGTCCTGGGTGCTGACTATAAGACGCATACATGCACCTTGTATTCAGTCATAAATAAATAAAAGACAGCTACTGCTTGCAATGCCGGCAGCCTGGGTAATCGTAGAACCAGAGGGAGGAGGCTCGAGCATCCCAGAGGATGCTGTCTCCTCCTCCAGGGTGTGGGGATGCCTGGTCCCAATGCTATCCTATCACTTGGGTGATCACCGGAAAGGGATGTCCAACTGCATCATGCATTGCACCCTTGGGTGCATGAGCTTGTGATGCCACGAAGTCCACATCCTACACAATGGGGAAGGAAAAACCTGGGCAGCACAGCATGATGGACCTGAAACCCTGCAGACCCCTCACCAGTGGCTGGGCGCTTTCTTGGGTGACACCGACTGTGTTCCATCAGCCGGTTTGAGGGGATCTACCGACCACCGCCATGGGGGACAAGGCAATGTAGGTAAGCCCTTGAGGATCCAGATGGCATGGCTGAGACTAGAGCCACAAGCCTGCACCAGAGAGAACCAGCATTAACTTAAAATAATATTATTGTGTTGTGAATAAAATACATAATAGGATGCAGTAAAATAACATCTCCACGTGAGTGGTGAGACCTTCATAACTAACTTGTGGTTTCGCCAGTCGTCACTTATGGGTCTTGCAGCTCATTAGTGCAGATGTAAGCAATAAGCCAAGACAGGGTGTGCATTGAGGCATAAGGTCAAAGGCCATGTGACCTTATGTCCCTGGGAAGTGCATTCGGATTTTTTAATGTCCCACCCTGCAGTGGCTTTTTGTGCTTATAAAATGACCCGCTGCACTTTTGTATTACATGTCACATGAAACACTTTAAATCATTTTTTAGATAAATTATTAGTTTGAAAATATGTTTAACAAAATATAAACATGAAATAGTCCCTGATTTTGCAGGTAATGAGACTTTTTTTGCCTTAGTAATGAGATCTGACTTCCGACTGTGTGATGCTATGCATTTAATGCATGGTCAGGTGACATCTCTTGGCCAATAAAGTTTCTAGCTTTTACTTGCCATTTTATAAAAATGTGTTCTTCCACTGACACCCATTATGTAGTCCCTGTTTATATGATGCAGTTGAGAGTCGGACCTTGCAGGTGAATTAATTTTATAGCCACTAAAGCACTCTAAATGAAGCTAAATCATGTGTCTTCATTTTAGCCATTGATCACTGTTGTAGACAGGTCACAAAGAAACCCTTGACCAATGGGAGAGCAGCTTTAACAATACCTGATGACATCACAGTGGTCCCTGCTGCACTCAAAACAGAGCAAAGAAATCAAACATAAAGAAATAGTCATAAAAAGAACTACTTTAAAAGCTTTACACTTTACAATACATATTATTATTTGGAGACACAATGATCAGACTCGGAATACTGCCACTTATCGTCACTTGTTAGGTGTATGACTTGCATAACCACTTCATGGCTCTGCCACCCATGGGTTATGGTTCTACTTCTTCACTTATGACGATAAAGGCAGATTCAGAGTCAGGCCATTGCGTATGTCATATATATTAAAATATCTCTAGCTTATTTTTAAGTGGCATTTGGAAAGCACTAATATTCTTTTTCATTTTCTCCCCCTCCTGTTCCGGATGTGTCGTCGGCAAAGAAAATGGCGGAGGCAGGAAGGAACATAGCCTGGTTGCCCCAGGACATCGCCAAGCTCCTTGCAGCCCTGAAGCGGGTGGAGCCCCATGTGGCCAGGGTGATGAGCATCAACACCCGCCCCTCCCCTGAAGCTGTGGCAAAGGGTGTCTCAGATCCTGTCGGCCGATGGCGTGGCAAGATCAGCCGAGCAGTGCAGGACCAAGTTCAAGTCCTTAAAAAGTGGCTTCTACATTGCACTGCGCCGCAAGCAGCAGACAGGCCGGGAAACCCTCCCAAGACCCCCTTTCTATCGGGAGATGAGGCAGCTCTGGAAGGAGGCTGGGCGACCATCGATAATTCCAGGATCTCGACACAGACAACGTAAGTTTTTATGTTGCCTATGGATACACACATTTTATATTTTATATAGTGAATTTGTTTTGTGGTTGTAAAAGGGGCTGAACTGATAGCACTGGAGACTGTCTTCTTTGTCCACATGACTGGTGTGGCACAGACAGCTGCAGTGCAAAGTTTCCCACACACACGGCCTCTCTCCATATAATGGCCCCCCCTTCCCAAAAAAACATATGGGCTCCACTTCTTTACATTTCCTTTTTTTTGTGGGGATTTAATATTTAAGATTTTTTTCTGTGTGAATTTTTAGTGCTCGTAAAAGGCATTGGATTGACAGCACTGGAACCTGAAGTCCTCTGCTTATCCACATGACTGGTACAGCTCGGGTGATCACAGCACAAGTTTCCCCTTCCTGTCCCACCAAAGTACCTCAGCCCTGACATGGAGGGACCAGAGAGAGTAGTTCAGACTCTGTGCCTATTCTTTTCTTGGCCTCTTGTGTGAGACTGACAACAAGGGTGCCAGTTGTGTTGGTGGTTTTGTGATGTGGACACCTGCCCACTGAGAACTGGACGGAGACCACCACAGCTCATTTCACATAGGCCAGTGAACAGCCCTTGGGTAATAATAGCTTCTGGCCACTACCGACCTGTGCTGGATTTGAACCTGTGACCGAGAGGTAAAAGGCTCCATAACCCATTACCAATCCACTGAGCCATCTAGTTCCCCCTGGTTCTGTACATTTCCAGTCAATTAGTATTCAGCACCACAGACAGTACCTCATATCACAAGTGTTTTCATTTATCACTATGTACATAAGAATCCTTTTCTTAAAGTTTTTTTCCTTTTCATAAATTTTAAAGATTTTATAGAGAATGTTTGTGCCCCTGAAAGTTTCCAGACTGAGACACCAAAAAAATCAATGAACCTTAGCACAAAAGCACTGACTCAAGGGTTGCCCTGGGAGGGTGCTGGCAATAAAGGCAGGTTTCAGAGAACTGCAAAATTACATGTACCCTAATAATGCAAAGCAGCATGGGAAATATTTGGTGATTTGCATGTACTTCCCAGGATGCTTTGCATTATTAGGGTATGTGTCGTTTTGTACTTGTCTGAAACCTGGAGAGCAGATCCCTCTATTTATGTACATGATGGCTGTACTTGGGTCATCATGGGGTAAGCTTCTCAGTGCTTGCTGCCCAACCAATGTGCTGCAATCCCATCCTGGTGTGACCAGCTCCAGTGGATGACAGGGTAGATCAGACTTCCTGCCCACCAGGGCTTGTTCTCGTCTGTGGGACTGCTGGCAATGGCGACAGTAGAAATAGTCCCAGTTGAGATGGTGGTTCTGTGTTGAGGGCACATGTCCAACAGAAGCTCTCACCTGATACTGCAAACAGGGGTGCATATAATGCATTCTGTATGTCCTTGTTTTATATAATGTTTCTATATGATGCATGGTATGATCTTCAGTGGCCTTTGCTGTTGTAGTAATGCGAATACTGCAGCTGAGTTCAATACCACCAAATCTCACTTCACATGGGCCTCCAAGCCATCACATGACGGTGGCTTTTGGTAGGTACTGGTGATAGTATGAACCTGTATACATTGCATACCTGTTGTTCTTTCCATAGGTTTTATTGTATTTATGTATGTGCAGTATATGGAGCTTATGGAAAGCGCTTTATAAATTATCTGTCTGACTTGCTATCTACAGACAATATATATCTGTCTGTCTAACGACAACATATGTCTATTTATAGACAATATCTGTCTCTATAGACAATGTACATCTGTCTGTCTATCTGTTGACAGTGTCTATATGTCTTTCAGTCTGTCTATTTTTTATCTGTATGTCTTATCTATCTATTAAATGCTGTCTGTCTGTCCGTCTGTTTATCCCTCTATCCATCTATACAGCATTTTAACCTAACCCCAGTTTTAATAATTCCCTGACCTCCCTCTTCCCATACTGCCTTTTACAGATCCAACACCAGTCAAGAGGAATAGGATGACCAGGACTTCATACATGGGTCGGTAGATTTTCAGTCTTAGAAGTATCATGCCCGATTATTGCTTTTCATAATTCTTCTGTATCTTGTTCCTGCAGGGACCCTGATACCGCATCCCTCTGGGATCCTTTCCCCTCCTCCCCCCCCTTGGGACTTTGTCCCCCAACTTGAGAGGGCTGAAGCACAGTACGATGGCAGTGAGATGGAAACCAATTCCTGCTGGTGCACCAGCCATCTGGGGGCATTGATTATTGATGTGATCTGCCCCCCCCCCCCCAGTAAATGTATTACCTCCTTAGAGTGATTTCCCAATTTCCAGCAAAAATCTTACAGCTGGCAGCAGAAGTACTCAAATCTTAATACTGTACATTTAAGTGTGTGTTGACAGGGCCTGGCCCAGTGGCACCAACTGGCAGAGCACTGCTCCGCTACGCAATAGACCTAGGATTGATTTTCCATCCTGACTCCCTCCCCAAGGCTGGTGGAGTCTGGAACATGATGTGGAAGCACAGTGTCCTGAGCATGCGCCAAGTACCACCTACAGGTAGGAAAGAGAGACTGTATTGAAGATGTGGGTGAACATTCAGCTCCCCACCTATGGGTCGGTGCCATGGGCACTCACTGGCTTCATGCTGGGGAGGTGGGAGAGCCTAGCCAAAAAAAATCCTTAGAGTGAAGCGGCATAATAGTCAACATATCCATGCCCTGATCTTTGCTACTAGCCAGTTCCCTCCACTGTGGGTGTTTTCCCACTGTGTTCACAGGAGCGGTGGGGGATGTTGCCTGGCAGTGGCCAGGCCTCACCATGAGGGATTAGCCATGGGATCAAGGGGGTATGGAGGTAAGCACCAGAGTCATGGAGGGATGGCTTTATCCCAGCTAGAGGGATGGGAACCCTGCACCAAGGGGAGGGGTAACATGCAACAGCAGAAAAAGAAATGCTTTAACGTACACCGTTATGAATAAGCGCTTTGCCCAATGGTTTTATCATTAAATAAATGAAATAAAAATGAAAATCTCATAACATTCCAAACAAGTCTGTATTTCAGAACTTTGCATTCCTTATAACTAGAGCCATCTCCATGGAAACAGTCTATTTGCCCCTTAGCTGTCATGTGTTACAGTTGCTGGTCTTGCCCTGAAGTCATAATCCTCTGCGTCTAACAGTAAAATCATTTCCATGGCAACAAAGCACTCCAAACTGATGAAATGTGAGAGGACAAGAGTCTGTTTTGATGAATATGTCTTCAGTGTTAAAATAGTGGATGGTCCTGCAGTTAGAATTGTGGTGGGTGTAGTTCAACTGAAACCAGCTGTCAGTCATTTCCTGAGAACTGTGAGAAGAGATGTGTTGAACCTGTTGGCCATTTTTGTTACGGATTTTTTCTCCCTCTTTATGACTGCCTCGCAGCTGCCCCCAGCCCTACCCCACCAGCAGCCTCTGTGCCCAACGTATATTTGCTTGCCTGCCTGGCATTTCCCACAGCTTGACTCCTTTCACGGGGGAGGCGTAAGGGCCCTCCCATCTGGTGCCACATCCAGTGTGGATCAGGTAGTAGACCCAGGAACACCGAGGCCATCACTCCAACAGTCATCAGATGTTTTCCTCGCTTTTTCTAATGACCTTCACCTTGCTGTCCACATCAAGCAGTGACTGCGCAGGGACCACGTGGTGGCGGCAGAGACTCATCCATCCAGAGCCCTCCATGGCCCTGCTGTGGGGGACATTGGTGGAGCAGAATGGAGGCTTCTCTGTCCCCAAATCTAAAAACAGCTGCCATCGGCAGCACCCCTAGGTTAGGAACACCAGACAAGGGAGACCCGGGCTTCCTTCCTAACCTGGTTGGCCCACATGGTACCACCGGGCCCATCAGTGCAGCCACTAATAATTTATTCCTGTAAGAGTTTTTTTTTTTTTTTTAAATACTGGTTCAGCTCTGTAGATCACATCTGCCAGCTTTCTGATTTTATTTGTGAAGAGCATAAAAACATTTTTTCAGTGGGGCAGATTACAGCAGCACTCATGAGGAATATACTGTTAGAGTGCTAAACCAGCAAAAAAGTGGCAAGGAAATCCTGTGCAGCATGGAAAAAGCAGACGTGCAATGCCATGAGAAGATCGAAAGCTGCCACATTGGAGACTGTATAGAGTAGTGGTTAAGAGCACTGAGCTACAGATCTGGGGAACTGGGTTTGAATCCTACAGCCACCATTTGCTTCCTGTGTGACCATGAGCTAATCACTTAACTTCCTTGTACACCCATGATGCACCTGGTAATAAGTTGCGGCTTAGTGTGTCTTTCCTGGCCAAAAATTGTAAAACAATTGTTTAGAGATACTCCGGTACTTATAGCATCCATTTTGTTACTATGTAAATGTCTGAACAAAAAACAAAATAGTGTGAAAATAAAATGTACATTTTTTTTACAAACATTGTTAGCTGGGTCATGTTTGATGGCATTAAAGTGGTCACCATTTTTTACGGTAATTTACTCCTCTGTTTTTATTTATTTATTTTTCCCATTGAAATTTTTCTACCCAGCCACGTCTGTCAGTCAGGGTTGTACCCTGCTTAGGCCTGTGTCTTCTGGTCCCTTGTGGCTACCCCCGTGGCTCTGAGCTCCTTGACAGGGGCTCCAAGGTAATGGCTGTCCCCGGCCAAGGCTTTGTCCACCATGTGGATCATGATCCGGTACCAGTAGGACCCAGGAGCTAGGAGCCCAAGCTGTCACTCAGACAGTCATGAGATTTTGTTGTCCTTCCCACCTCCCTGTTGTGAGTGCAGCCTCCTGTCAGGTGCACACAACATGTCCCCTGTAGCGGGAGCAAGCTCTCTGGCCCAGCCACAGGGGTCCCTGCGGCACCGGAGTAGGCCATCAACCCCCTGCCCCTGCTGAGGCAGGCTGCCATGTGGCAGCTACCTCGGTCTGGCCTGCCCTCCTGGCATGACTTCTTGGGTTTACTCCCAAACCCGCGCTGGCGCTGGGCCTTCGGGACTGCCCAGTCGTTTCCCTGTTGTTAAAATTCTGAATAACTGTTTGCTGCTCGTATTATAACTGTGCTGTTTATTTACTTCCTTCTTGTTCTGCTGCTGAACATTTTGCAGTGATGTCTCTGCACGTTTGAATGCTCACCACATTGCAATGAGTACTTATCTGTAACGCCTGCATGAAAAAGCGTCCATCTTTATTTTCTGACTTCACAGTGCACTTGCTATGACACAACTGACTGTAATGTCACAAATGCAGCAACTGTGAGGTCAGCTAGGGACAGTCGAGGAGTTTTAAAGCCAGCCATGTGATAGGCGCGTGATGTGAACAACTTAAAAACATGATAATGGGACAGAGCAAAATTTCTTTAAAAGAAAAAAAAATACTAAAGTTACATGGGCCCAGTGGCGCAGAGGGCTGAGGCCATATGCGCCTTACCTCTCGTCACACTGCCGACTGAATTTGAGAATGAGCTTGGGTTGGCCAAGGGGGGGAGAGGATCGAATGTCTGACGGACTGCTCTCATCTCCTCTCCTGGGGTGGGGAGGGATGCAGTCTCGCTCCGTGGCTGCCACCTGGAGGAGGCCAGGTGGCAGTACCAGAGTATGAGTGGTGCGGAAGCGAGGGGCCACGGTTATGTAGTGTGTGTGTGTGTGTGCACCTTCATGCACACACGCTTACGTTCCACCATGTTGAGGGGATGGGGAAAAACAGTGGAAAATGGTGATTGCAGGCTATATGAAGGCTTGCCTGCCTGCCCTCGCCCTGCGCTGTCACTGACTTGCCGACCCACCAAATCTGGATGCAGGGATTTCTGAGTAGGGGGAGGACAGCCCTCTCCTTCCTGGCCCCATCACACGGGGGGGGAGGCAATATGTAGGGGATATGGGGTCTGGTGGACTGGAGAGTCAGTTGCCAGGCGGGGGAGGAAGGGACAGGGCTAGGCAGTCGCCTACGATATGCCCGGGAGGAAAAAATAAGTATAGAAAAAAAATACTAAAGTTAAATGCAGCTGCAGTAAATACGATAGGCAGGCTATTCAGAAGGGTCTGTCCGAGCTCTGTCTGTCACCATTTTTAACGGCAAATCTAATTGAACTGTTTGGCCAGTCATTAGATTGTTTTACAGCACCTGAATTTTGTAACAGAGAAGGATGCAAATCGCACCTGTCATCTTTTTTGCTGCAGATCATGGCTTTTTGTCACAAATAGACACATCTCTTGAAAACGGCAGCTAATATTTCTGTTAATTGCTTTTGAAACTGCAGTATGTTCTTTTCATTCTTCACTATAAAATGTACAAATATTGCTGATATTTACCTTTTGTTTTTTTATTATTTTGCGCTGATCATTCCTTCTAACTCTCTCTTTGTTTCTTTTCTGTGGTGCAGTTCCACGACAGATGACTCCACTGGTCTTGCAAGGTAATGGCAGAAACTGGCACACCCAATGCAGTATTTTAACAGTTTACAGAGCCCTGATTGAAATGGAAGCGTAGCTTGTAGACTTGTACGTTTGTTGCCAAATCTTTCACTGTTGGAGATGGCGTTGGGCACTAGTAAAGCTAGTGCCTGCAGCTTTGGGCCACAAGCCACTGTAAGTGGAACTCATTAGTTGTTGTGTTTTTTTTTTTTTTTTATCCCATTGGGGTACACACCTACTGTCTTCACTGATCTTCTGCCATCACACTGCCCCATCATCTTCCTGATGGCATTCGACCGTGCCCTTCCAATACCATGGTGGGTTCTCCTTCCACACGGTTCCAAGGATCCAGCTTGTGGGATGGGGTTGAGTGACATGATGTAGCAGGCCACTGGATCTTAGATTGACTAACAGGCATTTCCCTACCAGAGTTTGAACCCTATGAATACCCACTCTCCTATCTCTAGATAATTGACTTCTGCCAGTGCTGAGTCTATTCCTGGGAGGTCAGGCCATGTGGTCACCCTTGTTGTCCAGTGATGCTCCAAAGCCAGTCAGAGGGGGCATTGAAGCAGTGAAGTGGATGCAACCCTCCTGCCAGTTGTAGCCTTCAAAGCACTCTCTGCCACTCTTCCAGCCTGGAGTAGGAACAGCGCTTGAAACACAAATCCAGGTCTCCTGTATGGTGGCACAACAATTTTTAAAGATATTTTTATAACATATATTTCACTAACTGTATACCACTGTCACACCTGCTGGCCCTCACTAAGCTGGGCAGAGGCCTCTGATGGGACAGTAGACTGTTAGGAGGGCATAACTCACTCAGGACCAGTTGGGGGGAATGGGGCCATCTCCCTTTAGCCTATCATTAATCCAAAGAAATGACCGGTTTTACGGTTATTATTGTGATTATAACTCTAATCACAATATCAACTTTTGTTTTAGCCAGTGATATTTAGGTTTTAACGGTATGGCGCGAGTCCCACGTGCCACGCAATATCAGTCTGCAGCTGGATCGGTCATTTCCAAGACATTAATGATCAATCCAGTAGCCAATCTGGAGCCTTACTAGGCTCATAAATAATTAATTAGACTTATAATATGCAGTCACGGCAGTTTTGTTTTTCTGTGTGGCGCCTAGTGGTTCAGAAAAGAGCTGCGTGAGATTTTCCAAATTCTGCTTCACCCAGAATTCCTCAGAATTTTGGCATTTCCATGAAATTCCTGGGAATTCTGCCAGAAGCAGAAGTCTAGAACTCTGAAAGCGGATGTTTTAAAAAAGTGCAGATTAGTCATCCGCAGTTTGCATCAACCGTGTAGTAGAATTCCACAGTTAACATAAATTGCGGATTAATTTTCCACAAACCACAGATTATGTAATTGGCAAAATATTATTATTCCACAGTTTACATTGAAATGCTTTTCAGAATTCAGTGGAATTAAAAAAGAAATTCTGAAAAGACATTCCGGAAGCGGGATAGCAAATTTTGCATGAATTCTGCCAGCAGAATTCTGCATTTTGCACAGCTCCAGTGCAAAATATAGCAGAACTCCTCAATCACAAGTATCTAGGGCTCTACAGCAGTGCAAAAGTGTCAGGGAGATCAGCTACAGTGAGGAGAGGGCACGGAAACGTACAGCAGCAGGGCAACGATATTGGGAGAAAAAATGTTGTCCGCACCAGAAGATTCCAGGCATCTTCCAATTTTACTCGGTGGTAAAACGTTTTAATTATACCAATATTTGAGTACTTAATACATCTTTTAAGTGCCTTTTTCCTCAAGGAAAAAAGACAGGTGCCACATTTGGCTTAGAAATAGCACTGTAGACTGGGTAAATATTAGGATGGAGAAAACAAATGAAAAATGTGGTGCACAGCATAGGAGGTACCTAGAAAAGTAGAACTGACAGGTTTGGTTATATTTCTATAATCTGTAGTTGAAACCAGCTTGTTGTAAAAACATTTTTCTATTTCACCGCTGCTTTTTTCTTTTGCATGATCTGTTTTTACCTCCTCTGATGCACACAGTCGTCCTCTCCTTCAGGCGGCCAGTCCTGCCTTAACCTCCTCACCGATCCAGCATCCTGCTGCTCCAAAGCCCCTTTGTCCTGGATGTATCTTTTCACCGGGGGAGAGGCCCCCGTTACCTGCACTCCTTTACTTCTTTGCAGGGTGTGGAAATGCAGCCTGGAGGCATTGCAGCTGGGAAGCGTGGGGAGGTGCGGCCACTGCCATCCAGATGGCATGCGTGCCATTTTCACGCTTTTCTTGTTCTCCTTGCTGTGCCACCTTTGTAGTGCCTGTGGTCTCCACCAGGGGCCATTACAGAGCGAGGCTACCCACCCGACCCACCCCAGGAGAGGAGAGCAGTCCTCCAGACACTCAATCCTCTCCTTCCCCTGCCAGCCCCCGGCGCCCTGAATCCATTTCTGAACCCGGGTCACTGGTGTGGCTCGTGGTAGGGTGTCCAGTGCCTCAGCTGTCTGTGCCACTGGGCTGCACCGCTACTTTAATGTAGTGAGGAGATCAAAATGCTCTCAAGTTGTTTAAAGGCAAACACTGCCTACCTTCAGGCATTCTTCTTCCTGTACATATGCCCCCGTTGAGTAGTCCTGTACAAAAAAATGTTTTTAACTACATTTCAGCATTGTTGTTTATGTTTTATGCAATGTTCGAAAACTTCCATTTACTAAGACTGCCGGCAGCCATCCTAGGGGAACTACTCACTCCCTTGCCAGGGATATGCTAATGTGCCCCTGCCGACTCAGTGCATTGGCCAGTGGGGCACATTAGCATATCCCGGGCAAGGGAGGGAGCAGCTCCCATGAGTTGGCTACTGAAAGCCTCAGTAAATAGAAGTTTTCGAGCTTTGTTTTAAACCTAAAGGTCAATACCTAAATGTAGTTTAGAAAAATTATTTTTTTTATACAGACCCACTAATCGCGTGCAAATGCACTGGGAAGAGAGTGCTGGAAGATAATCGGTGTTTACTTTAAAGCCGCTGCCGTACTGTTTCACATCCTTCATTTTATTGTTACGTAAATATCTGAAATAAAAAAAAATTCCTGGTGTGAAAAAAATAAAAGATTAACCTGTAATTACTGTAAAATAATGTTGCATAATTTTAGAATACTGTGCACAGAATTATGTGGGCCCCTGTGCACTGGGAACTGGAATGAGAAGCGGCACAATGTAATTAACTCCGGCCACCAAACGACCATCAGGTGATAATGGCTCTCGGTCACTATTGACCTAAGCCACGTTCAAACCAGTGACCTACGGGTGGAAGGCTTCATGACCCTCTGCCAATCTGTTAAGTCATCCAGATCCGCCTCTTTTTGTTATTTTTCACTCTGACTGCTATTTCTAACTTAATTTTTTTGATTGCTATTAGCTGCAAGGCAGATGTCTCCATTGGTCCTGCAAGGTAAAATATAAATACATACACATATATATATATATATATTTTAAAACAAATTTCATGCCTTTGTTTAATTATATTTTAAAGAAAATATATCTTTTTTTGTGTGTGTGTTTATGCAGAGCAGAGACGTGATGAAGCCACTACATTTCCTAGTAAGATGAGCATCACATTTTTTATACTGAACAAGAATGATTGAAGTCGGGTCTGCAGTGTGACAGTGGGGGATTTGTTAGAAACTGGACCACTAGACCCAGGCCAGACCAGATTGGTGAAATTCGGATAGGGTAAAAAATGGTCATACCATTTGGCCAGAGTGGGCAGACCAGCAATATTCACGCAATTTGAGCCTGGTACAGCTCATTATTCCAGACTGGACAGTCAGGATTTTACCTATCTGGTCTGGTCCTGCAGTCTGGTTTTTCACCCTGTCCTGAGCAGGCTTGAATACTGGACTGCTGGAACTGGACCTCACCACATCCGTAAAAGCCAGACATCTAGAGTGGGTGAACCAGCAGTATTCATGCAATTTGCACCCAGTACTGCATATCCGGCTGGATCAGCCAGTCCAGATTTTATCGATCTGGATTGGTCCCGATGGTAGAGTTTTCACTCACATCCTAACTGTGGTGCTGTGTACCACCGCCGTTGCCAGATTGGCCCAGGTTCAGGTCAGGGATTGCGTCTCCCTGGCCTGTGTCAGTACTGGCTAAGCTGTTTCTGGAAGGGAGGGTCTGGGCTGCCCAGCGATGAAGCACTTCAAGCTGACTAACCTCAAAGCAACATTGATGTTGGTTGCCAAGTAACTGCTAACGGGCTCTCCTGGTTGGAGGAAGGGTAGAGTGCCACTGATCAAAGGAGAAAATGGGGGGAGGGGATGTGGGAGGGCATAAATGTTAAAAGGGCACTCCAAGAGTGTGACCAAATAATTAATGAATGTCACAGCTGTTAATCATGCCCGTAATTTTAATTTCTGTTACCAAAGCAATTACAGAGCATTGTATTTTGTTTGCATGATGTTTATTTGTCTGTATCCTTACTATTTAGATTTTGTCTTTAATTTTGGGTGTGTGTTAATAAAAACAAATAATACACTATTTGCAAGATAAGAGTGGTTTCACATGCATTCTTAGAATGAAAGAACAGCAAGGAGCACCTCTCATCACCCTTCCCCGGGAGGTGGAAGATACTCCTTCACAGGTCCTTTTCAAATAGTATTTAAAGCAATTCACCAATCAAAGGGCATGCACCTGAAATGCAGGTGCCTTACCGCCACTGGAGTCCGGAATTCTGAAGATTTCCTAATATAATTCATGTAGAAAATAACTGCATCACTCGTAAAATTGTTGAAACAGGGTCCCACGGACTTTTCTGTTGTAAGTGCAGCCCTTGCTCTGCCCCTACCCTCACTAACATTATGACAAGGTGCCAGTGAGAGCGCGCGGGCGCACTCAATTATAATCAATGGGTGGCATATTTTCTATCAGTTTTATATGTTATCACGGCCACTCTGTAATGAAACATGTGCACCGGTCGACTAACAAGCCCCGCTGGGGGGGGGGGCGGTGGAAGGGGGCTGGTCAGGAAGGGGAGGAAAAAGATAAAGTAAAAAAATATATAATGTGGATTGTGGCTGCCAATCAGTGGCAGTGCTGTAGTACAAACAGTCAGCATGGCAGTGATCAGCTGATCTGGCACTGCTTATGAGGTACTCCTTTTTTCCCCAATTCTGCTTAGGCTCGCAGGCCAAGCATGGATGTACCCCATTTCTACCCAGTGGGCCTACACCCCTTCCCCCCCCAGCATTCTTACTTGCTGCCCAGACCAGGAGGTCCTTGACTTACCCCACACAGTGGGGCTCCCCAGGGGGACAGACTGAGATCAACCTTGTCCTGGTCGAGGCTTACGAACAAGTAATTTGGCTAGAGTGTGACGTCATGAGCCCAGGACTCCATGCTACACTGGTCAGATGGATTTTTCAGTTGTGTGTTTTCCCCCAGTGGTTTGGGCATGCAGTGGTATCAGAGGCATGTCATGCATGCTCCCGCACGTGAGCGTGCCAAAGCCTGCTGAGCTACCAATCCCAGCTAATGCTGAGACGTGAGTGGCACTGACACCTGGCCACTGCCAAGAGTCGGGCTATTGCCAACCACCTCTACCCACGCACACACACACACACACACACACACACACACACACACACCAGAAGAAGAGAGCAGCCCACCGGGTGCTCATCCTTCTCCCACTGGCTGATGCTCGGGGCTTGTTCTCAAACCCAGGTCGTCAATGCCGCAAGTGGTAGTACTAACACTTGCACTAGTGGGCTGGCCCCAGTGAGGTACTCTTTATGATATACCTATTTTTTGTACACAAACTGTACAATTTAACACACTGGATCTATTATGTTGATAATAGACTTAGTAATTAGTTATTTCATTCACATTTTAGTATTTATTATATCAAAATACATGTAGTCTAATTGTTGTTATTGCTACTATTTTAATTTTACTTTTCCTGTAGCATTATTCTTCATTTATTCAAATTAATGTTTATCTTTTTGTTATGTTTATATTTTGTAACTCTGTAAAGCATTGTATGATAACCTGATATGAGGAATGCTATCTAAAATCTACCATTTCGCATTGTGCTCTCCAACAGGAGTTACGCCACCAAGACCAGTGCCAGAAGGTAAAAAAAAAATTCATTAGACAATAAATACTCGGGTAGAAATGTATTCTGCACATTTGTTTTTATGAGAGACGAATGCTTGTAGCCATAGCGGTCCTCAGTAAACTAGGCTAACTGGATAGTATGAAATCTGTTATTGAACCAACATAGAAAAGACCCTTGCAGCCTCTAAAGCTTGTGTGCCAACACATCTAGTTGCAATACGTGTGTTAGTCCAATAAAAGTATCCAATGAGATTTTTTGATAGAATGAAAGAGATGGAGTGGGTGGGTGGATGGATTGAGTAGATGGAGTGGGTGGGTGGATGGATTGAGTAGATGGAGTGGGTGGGTGGATGGATTGAGTAGATGGAGTGGGTGGGTGGATGGATTGAGTAGATGGAGTGGGTGGGTGGATGGATTGAGTAGATGGAGTGGGTGGGTGGATGGATGGATGAATGGAGCAGATGGAGTGGGTGGATGGATGGATTTTTTTTTTTAATTCATTTTTATTGACAACAAGCGGGTGCACATTCATGGTACAATGAAATTCATACAGATACAAGGATACTTTCCAATCAATAGCATTTGCTCCCTCTTCAGTTATCTTCCTCTTGAATATCCCAGGATACCCAGATTACTCATTACAAGCCATTTGTCCAGCATCTCACTACTACAGATTGTGGGCCCACACTCCCTCCTCTCCTTCAGCTCTCAACCCTCCAGTAATGTTTCTCTTCTTCCTTTTATTAATTGAACACCATGCTTCAGCTGGCAGCTACCCCAGAGCTCGGATTTTCATATTTATCAAGCCAGGTGAACCATCTCATCCATCTGAATAAATACCGGGTCTGCAGATTGATTTTAAAGGTTAATTCCTCAAAGCTGAGATCTCTTGCACGATTTGAACCCAAGCTCTGACCGTAGGCGGTTCCGGGCTCAGCCAGGCCCGAGTAATAGTTTTGTGTGCTGCGGCCAGAACTATAGCCCAAAGGTATATTGAATCAGGGCCTTTAATTCCACAAGGCAAGACACCCAGAATCGCCTCCAGCCACCCAAGGGGGCTTTCAAGCATGAAGATGGTATGCAGTATCTTGATTACCTCAGACCAAAAGTACATGCACAGAAAATATGCAGATGGTGAGCATTATCCTCCCCACAAAGTCTCCAGCATATCTGGGAACGTGTTGGTTCTCTCCTATGGAGAAGTGCTGGGGTAAGAAAAAATCTCACCTTTATTTTCCAGCTAAACTCCTGCCAGAGTGGTGATCTAGTTGTTTTAGTAGCAGTATGAAACACTCTGTCCCAATCCACCTCTCTGCCTTCTTCACCTCTTTTAACCATTTTTTTTAATTTTTTCTAAGGATCCTTCCTCAGGGTCCCCATTGCTTTATATAAATTGATATATGGCTCTTTCTGAGTCTGGCCAGCCATCAGGCCCTTCACGCAGTCCAGAAAAGATAACACGGTCTGGGTTCGGATCCATGTTCAGGCATGTTTCAATATGAGCTCTAACTTGTAAATATCTGAAATAATCAGATCGTCGAGTCCATATTTATCCCTGAGAGTCTCGAATCCCAGGACCACGTTTCCCTGCATGAATTGTCCAAAGCTGATCAGACCCTGCCTACCCCATGCCTTAAAAGTGTGGTCCAGGCGTGCTGGCATAAAGTTTGGGGTCCATGGGATCCTGCACAGAGGCCAGAGGGACTTTCTGATTCCATATTTCTGCCAGATCCTTCTAACAGCGGTCAGGGTATTTTTAACAGCCATCTGTAGAGAAGGGGGATCTATTATAGATCCCGGGGGGAGCATGACCCTAGCTTCCAGCGGGGGCCCGCGCCCATCTTCCTCTCCCTGTTCCATCAGCTTCCAATTAGACACATAAGTTGGGTCTGACCACTGTAGGGCCCTTTTCAATTGTGTATGTAACCCCTAGATGGCGCTATCCCAGGGGCTACTACCCCTGCCTGATTTGCCACTAACAGGTTGAGGGGCCTGGATCCAATGGCTGGTGCCTCCACCCAGAGGTCAGGGTTTGCAATAGTTAAACTTACTTGGTCACAGCCCTCTGGGACACTGCAACCCCCCTTTCTTCCCACTAGTGGCCCACACAATATATCAGAATTACCCTCACAGTATACACTTACCCCCAGGGCTGGTTCAGGCACTGGGACCTCCTGTAAAATAAGATACAGTGCAACAATCACAGTACAATACTTTAACATAGACAAATACCTCAGGCAGTATAACTTTGCTGAAACAAGCAGCTCGGATTTACTTAGGGGGAATATAACAAGGACGGGGTAAATCAGGTTAATTAGCTTATCACTTTACTCATCTACCTATGGCTTTGTGCACAGGCCTATCCCTACCAGTTACTGTCCCTGGGTACCCAAGCCCTAGTGGCTAGTCCAAACCGTGGCAGCTGGTAGGGGCCCTTTCCCACAGAGAAAAGAAAAATGAGTTTAAACAGTCAGCAGTACAGTGATTCCATTTGGATTAAATGTGGCAATTCAACAGGGAGCGACCCTGAATTAGTACTCACGACCTCCAAACAAGATAGGGTCCTTCAATGTCAGCAGGGCTACTCTTGAGCTCCACGAGACTCCTCACACATTTATATGGCAAACAGGCGGGCTGCTTCTCTATCCCGATCGCAATTACTGCACAATACCCGGGAGAACACACAGCAGATTCAGTTCCTGACAGACCAAGTGCAATTTCTCCAGTCTTCTACAGGGTGAGCCTGGTTTCTACTCTTCAGATATCCTTTGATTCTCTTCACAGGGCTGATTCAGTCCTAACAAGCAGTTACACAAGCTGCAGACCGGAACTCTGGGCCTTACACACGTTCCGACTAAAACTGCACACTGAAAAGCACAGGGCTCCTTCCTTCTTCACTGCCAGAGCTCAACTGAAACTCCAACAGACAAAACCGGGCACTTCCTTTGAGTTCCTCCCAGTTCTTGACTGGATTGGCTGTCACTCACAATAGACTGCTCCTGTTGGTCCAAAAAGGCGACGAAGTCTAAACTACATCTCCCAGAGTCACTGCCCATACAATCCTCTTGTGGCTGGCTCAGATTATGAGTCCAAGTTCTGATTCGTCCAAGGCACCATTTTAGAGCTAGCTTACCCCACACTGATTGGTCCAGTTCAGCAGTTCAAAACCAGAATGGGGAACTAGGCAGACACAGTTCTGACTGCAAAGAAAGCAGGTTAGACAAACTGTAATTTCATTATTACTCTAAATGATTTCTGGCAAACAGTTACATCTTTCAGATAGGTTCCCTTTGCACTCTAGTGACTGCAAAATGGAGTGAATTGCCAGCAGCTCGAGTGGTACTCAAACAGAGAAGCACACAGTCCCCCATACAAACTAATTATGTCTGCAAGCAGACAGCTCTTAAAGAGACAGTACCAGAGGCTCTAAAAACACTCACTGATAAATGGCTTAAACGCCAAACACCATTCAGGCTTGGAGCATTCAAGCAAGCTCCTGGAAGTCTTTTGGGAACCCCCATTTGCAGGGGGGTTACATGTAGCTAAGTAGTAGTCTTCTAGGTCAGGGAGTGAGCGTCCTCCCCTTCCCCTGTGTGTCTGCATGATGTGCAGGTTAATTCTTGCTTTTTTACCACCCCAAATATATCCTGAAATCTTCCTATGCCATTTCTGGAATTGCATTTTATTTATTGGGATCGGCAGACTCTGAAATAAATGTAAGAACCTAGGAAGAATATTCATGGAGATTGATTGTACCCTAGCATGCATGGGAAGATTTATTAATGTCCATTTCTCGAGGTCTTTTGCTATCTGGTTTAAAAGGTGGCTATAATTCGCCTTAAACAGTTGTGACATGTGTTTGGTTATGTAAGTACCTAAATATTTCATCTTACTTGCTGTCCAGTCTATTGGGAGCATTTTCTTAACCTTGTTTGTAGGTGCATAGTAAAAAGTAAGGGCCTCTGTCTTGGTTCCGTTTAACGTGTATCCCGCATGTCTACCAAACTCCTCCAGCAGTGACCACACTTGGGGTATCGATTCCTCTGGGTTCGATAGTCAGCATCACGTCATCCGCGTACAATGAGATTTTTCGGTCCAACCCCCCTACCTTAATTCCCTGGGTCAGCTCTGATCAGTGCCACTGCTAATGGTTCTATGGAGAGGCTAACAAGAGGAGAGGGGGCAACCTCGTCTAGTGCTCCGCCCAAGTCGGAAGCGGAAGAGACCCTCCGCTTACCCTTACATAGCTTGGGGCCCAGTGTACAGTACCTTCAGGCTGTCAATAAAGGGCTGTGGAAAAGCCATAGTCTCTAAAGTTAAAAAAAGGAAACTCCAGGAGACCTTATCAAAGGCCTTTTCGGCATCTAAGCTCAATAAGCAGGATGGAATACGGTGGCGGTGTATGACATCTATCACATTTAAGGCCACTCGAACACTGTCAGGAGCCTGTCGTCCCCTTACAAAACCCGTCTGATCCAAATCAACTAGTTCTGGCAATAGGGAATTCAACCTAGTTGCTATAATAGCTGTGAAAATTTTATAATCTGAGTTGAGTAGGGAAATGGGTCTATACGACTCGCACTAGTGAGATCTTTGTTTTCCTTTGGTATTAAGGATATGGGCATATTGCCACGAAGGTGGTGCGGTTCCATCTCGCCAAATCCCAGAGTAAATGTCTGACATAAGGGGAACCACCTCTTTCCCAAAAGTCTTATAAAATTCGGCGCTAAAGCCGTCCGGCCCTGGGCATTTACCTGTCTTAAGAGACTTAATGGTTCTGAAAATTTCAGCCTGTGTTATTGGTTGTATCAGAGTTTGGCCTTTCATTGGTGAGAGAGTGGGCATGGTGAGAGAGCTCAAGAACCTCATCTTCCCCTCCCTTGTTGATTCATTCTGGGGTGTATATAGTTTAGTGTAGTAAGAGACAACGGCCTCTTCTATCTGGGCCTGTCTGTTAACTAGATGGCCTGTAGTAGGTGCTATTATCTTTGTAACTGTGGCTTTAGCTCTATATTGTCTTAGACGAAAGGCCAGTAAGTGAGAGCCCCTCGCTCCCCCTTCATAATATTTCTGCTTTAGATAGAAAAGGGACTTCTCCGTCTCCGCTTGTTGCATGCGGATCAATTCTTTCCTAATTTGTTTCAGGGTTAGATCCCTAGACTGTTCCCACTTAGCCTTCTGGGCATCCTCAAGGGTTTTAAGTTGTATGGTAAGCTCCCCAAGCCTCTGTGCAGCCAACCTTTTTTTAGCGGAAGCATAAGCAATTATTTTCCCACTCACCGTGGCCTTTAAAGTATCCCAGAGAATTTGTGATGTGACCTCTCCTACATTGTTCTCTTGTATTGTGGTAGCAATGTGTTGCTTAAGATCTTCTACCAGGGTTTGGTCTCGTAGAAGGGAGCAGTTTAACCTCCATTGCATATTTCTACGTGGAAGGGATAAGTCCACCTCCAGAAAAAGGGGGTTGTGGTCTGATAAGGGTGAGCTCCCCACCCACATTGAGGGAAGTTGCATGAGATCTTTAGAGTAGGTGAAGAAGGTATCCAGCCTAGAAAATATTTTGAAATGAGGGGAGTAGCACGTGTACTCTTTAGCCACTGGGTACCTCTCCCTCCAAACATCTACCAGAGCCACCTGATCAAAAATCTTTTTAACTGCTCTTGCTTTCCTATAATCTGGGTTTGGTATTTTAGATGTAGCATCTAGGGCTCTATTAAACACAGGTTCAATCCCCCATAATCAGAATTCCCCTCGTCTTCTCTGCCACCAGCTGAGCGAGTGGCAGTAAAAAGACACAGAGGATCCTGGAGGGGCATAAACATTCATTAAAGTGATTAACGTGTCCTGAACCCGTCCCACCACTAGGACAAACCGTGCCCCTGGATCTTCCACTACCTCCTCCACCTCAAGAGGGAAGGAGGATGCTACCAGAATAGCGACCCCCCTCTTCCTGCCCGCTGCCAGTGAGGAGTGAAAAACCTGCGGGTACCTTTTGGATTTCAGTTTTAGGGCCTCGGAAGGCGTGAGATGCGTCTCCTGTAGAAACCAAACGTCACACCCTTGTTTTGTCAAATATTTCAGTATTTGTTTTCTCTTGATCGGATTTTTGCTTCCATTAATGTTGTAAGTTAGGAACTTTGAATTATGACTAGCCATTTCCCTTATCCAAGATCAGTCCCCTTGATCTAATCTTCTGACAGACTTGTATTTGCATCTGTACACCAAGTATCCCTTTGCATTCTAGCGTGCACCCAGATGGAACAATTACACCAACAAAACGTAACTGTAACTTTGCAAATTCAAACTGGCACTTCAAACAGCAAAAACATTTAGACTTCAATACCCCCATCCAAACTCCAGGGGCTAACAAGTGGGGCATGGGTAGTCCCTCGAGCTGAGTACTGAAGGATCTCCCAGCCCATCCAAAAAGAATTGACTTCCATGGTTAAGGGAAATATCCCAGCTTATGGCCGCCAAATACATGAGCGGAGACTGAGAGGCTCAGTCTAGGATGAAGCCTCGTCTAGCCCTAGGAAAATCCCTATCTGGGCTAAACCCTCTGGCGTCTGAGAAAGAGTCCTCTGTATCAGGGGCTCTGTGATTGCTCAGCCCTCCCCACAGCCCTATGATCTTTTAATTTGTGAACATCGCACAAATTATCAATTTTAGTTCCTTTGCTCATTATTCAGCCTTAGAAGCTTTTATCCTTCCCCTCCTCCTCCCTGTAGAAAATAGGGTGAGAGAAAGAGCAGGAGAGAGGAACAAAAAAAAAAAGGGGGGGGACCCCACCTTCTCTGTTGGAGAGGGTACGTCCTTCAACCATCCACACAGTTAAACGAATGAGACCTCCCTGACCCCCCCTCCTCGCGACAGTGCCCCTTATGAGCATCATTTGACAAGGTAGCGCTGTCATGTTGTGGCACTCGGAGCGCGTTTCTAGTGGAGTCAAAAGCCCCATCCGCTTGAGCAAGACATATTCGCTTCTTCAGATCAGCTTGAGGCAACCTCTCCAACCCATACCCCCCTCCCCCCCCACATCAGGCCCAACAACCAAAACCCAAACACAGAAAGATCAGGTATACAGAGAGAGATAGAGGGGGAGAGGAAAGGAAGGAAGGGAGGGGAAAGGAAGGCACGAAAGGGGAAAGAGTCTTTCTTCTCTGTTGAATGATTTAACCATCAGTCCCAAGCACATGCCATTCAGCAATCGCATTAAACATCTGACATACGGTCAGGCAGTGAGAGTGTCAGCACAAGCTTCAGTATCTAGTCCCTTCATGTTTCAAGAATATTTTGTTGATCAGGATCCTCTTCGGTATCTTGCAAATGTGCTGCCTTCTTGTTCACCAACGAGGGGTCCCTGTATCTTTGCAGGAGAGTTGCGATGTCCGCTCTTAGGTTCAATTCAGGGAGCCTCCTCGTTGTCCCCAGCTGTGTAGCGCCTTTTTGGGCTGCTGATGCAATTAAGTCCTGCTCCAATTTTTCTTCGCCTAGTGGCAGAACTGAGATGCGCATCTCAGTAAGGTACTGTGCGGCTGCCAGGAGGTCTGCAAACACCCTAACGCCTTCCCCAGTTTCGATTTTCAGCCTGGCTGGATGTAAGAGTTGCGCTTTTAACCCCTTCTGTTTTAATTGCTTCAGTATCGGCCATAAAGTGCGTCTAGCCTCTTGTACCATTGTGGTGTGATCATTATCTAAAGTAACTCTCTGCCCTTTATATTGAATGGTACCTTTTTGCTAACGCAGCAGCAGGAGCTCCTCCTTGACGCGATAAGAGGTCAATCGGACAATCAGAGACCTGGGCCTGGCTTCTGGGTTACGGGCTTAGGACCCAGCGATCTATGAGCGATCCATTGTCAAATCAAAATCTTCTGGAGAGACAGAAGTTCTCTGAGTATTTGCTGTAAAAAGGCTATAGTGTCTCTGCAGGCCGCCTCTGCTCCTTCTGGAATCCCATATATTCGGATGTTATTTCGACGGCTTCTGCCTTCTAAGTCATCTAGTCGCCTGGTAAGTTCTCTATTTCTTGCCATAAGGTACAGTATCAGACGGTCCTGTCTATCCATCTGCTCAGCTGTTTGTGTTAGGCAGAGCTCCATCTGGTCTGTTCTATGTTCTACACAATTGATGTCCGATCTAAGCTCCGTGAGGTCTCGGTCAATTTTTTGGACTGTTTGAGCCATTTGCAGTATTGTAGAAGCCAGGTCCGCTTTGCGAGTTGCTTCACAAGAGTTCTCTGCCTGTAGGCCTTCTGAGGAGTCCATATTCTCCAATGTCTCCTGCTGCTCTAGTTGGAGCATTTCTTTCAATTTTTGAACAGGTGTGCTCTGTAACTTTCCCCCTTTAGCTCTCGTTGCTTTGGCTGGTGAAGACATTTTTAAAAAAGAGCGATGTGGTCCAATGTTATAGCTGTGGGGACGGAGCCGAGAGTCTAGAGCGCCATTCGTTCTCTGACGTCACCAGAAGTCCGGTGGATGGATGGATTGAGTGGATGGAGTGGGTGGATGGATGGATTGAGTGGATGGAGTGAGTGGATTGAGTGGGTAGATGGATGGATTGAGTGAATGGAGTGGGTGGATGGATGGACTGAGTGAATGGATGGATGGAGTGTATGGAGTGGATGGATGGATGAATTGAGTGGGTGGATGGATGTATTCAGTGGATGGAGTGGATGGATGGGTGGAGTGTATGGAGTGGATGGATGGACTGAGTGGATGGATGGATGGATGGATCGAGTGGGTGGATGGATGGATGGATGGATGGATTGAGTGGCTGGATGGATGGAGTGGGTGGATGGATGGATGGATGGATTGAGTGGATGAATGGATGGATTGAGTGGATGGATGGATTGAGTGGGTGGATGGATGGATTCAGTGGGTGGATGGATGGAGTGGGTGGATGGATGGATGGATGAAGTGGATGGAGTGGGTGGATGGATGGATGGATGGATTGAGTGGATGGATGGTTGAGTGGATGAATGGATGGATTGAGTGGGTGGATGGATGGATGGATTGAGTGGATGGAGTGGGTGGATGGATGGATTGAGTGGGTGGATGGATTCAGTGGGTGGATGGATGGATGGATTCAGTGTATAGAGTGGATGGAGTGGTTGGATGGATGGATTGAGTGGATGGATGGATGGATGGATGGATGGGTGGATGGATGGATTGAGTGGATGGATGGATGGAGTGGGTGGATGGATGGATGGATTGAGTGGATGGATGGATGGATGGATGGATGAAGTGGATGAAATGGGTGGATGGATGGATTGAGTGGATGGAGTAGGTGGATGGATGGATTGAGTGGATGAATGGATGGAGTGAGTGGATGGATGGATGGATTGAGTGGATGGAGTTGGTGGATGGATGGATTGAGTGGGTGGATGGATGGATTGAGTGGGTGGATGGATGGATTGAGTGGGTGGATGGATGGATTCAGTGGGTGGATGGATGGATTGAGTGGATGGAGTGGGTGGATGGATGGATTGAGTGGATGGATGGATGGATGGATTGATTGGGTGAATGGATGGATTGAGTGGATGGATGGATGGGTAAAGTAGATGGATTAATCTTGGCTGCATGGGGTGGATGACTGACTGACTGGCTAGAAGGATGAATGTATGGATGGATGGCAGACATCTTGCCTGCACTGCAGTAACAGCTATTATTCCAAAATGACTAAATTGATTTCTTTCATGTCTGAGTGAATGTTTATCTTCATGTAGAGAGGTACTGGTTTTATTTTTGTGTACCTTAGAGCAAACGTGAGCTGTTAGTATCCATTAGTTTTAGGGTTTCATTATCACCCTAGCTCCAGAATATTTCTGGGCATTTCATAATGGTTTGTATCATTAATTATTATATATTGTACTGTATCATTCAGTTTGGACACTTCCTACCTCAGGATGACTGCCACCTGGTGCTTGAGGTGCAGGGATTATTGGACCCCTCTGATACTGAAGATACTCATGCTGCCAGATGCCAGAGCCTTCAGTACCCAGGACTGTGATCAATGTCATACCGGCCAAAGAGGTTGGTGGGCTGTGACTGATCACCTCACGGCCTGTCAGAAGACTGTCATACTCAGGCCACTCCATGTGAGAGGAGTGGAATCTGGGATGTAATTGACCAGATCAGTTGCGAAGATGAAGTTCCTCCTGCCCTTAGGCTTTTTTAGACTGCAGCTGAAATAGTCTCCCTTGGAACTGCGCCCCCCCCGGGACCCTGTGGTAGTGGTGATGCTTGTGGGGTGGGGGTGAGCCACAGAAAGACTTACTGACAGGACTGGGGCAGTTGGAGTAGCACAGGAGTGTCAGCCCAGGGTAATGGCTAGTTTCCTTGGAAGGCAGAGGCTCGGGACTGAAGGAGATCCTGATCCAAAGTGGAAGTATTTTAAAAAAATAAATAAATAAATAGGAAGTTATCCTGCCCAGAGGCACCAGCAGAGCAGTGCTTTTTGGTTCTGAAGACCCGGGTTCACTTCCAAGTCTGAGTGCCCTAGGATGATGGTATCTGATGGCACTGCAGATGTGGTGCTTTCAGGCTCCAGGGGATGGGGGTTCCCTCCCACATGGCATGATCTTCTCCTGTGGGTACTTGGGGACATTGAAGATGACCTCACAATATCTGCCCCCCGTCAGGCTTGCTGTGGATAGGCCCTAAAGAGCTGGGTGGTAACAGGACCTAAACGAGAATAAAGTCTACTTCCAGATGGTGCATAAAGCATGCCTTCTGCACCTTACCCTAGTCTACAAGTGGTGGTACTTTGTGCACATCACTGCCCAAGTGCCCTTCTCTTCCTGGCTTACTGCTGCCAGGATGCATAGTTTTGGTCTCCCTGAGGATCCCCATTTCCCCTATTTCTGGGCCCACCATAAGGGGATTTTTCCATGTGGGATTTCAGACCAGCAGAGGGGTCATCTGAAGAGACCTTTGAGTCCAGTGGCTCAGTTGAAATGATAAGTTGAAACAGAGAAGCCAGCACAGGAGATGTGCATAGATGCATAGTTGTTGATGGCAGAAAAAAAAAAACTCTTGGCTCATCTAATCTGCCCAGGGAGAAGAAAACAAGTTGAGAAGAGTCACAATTGGAAAATACATAACACAAAAAATATATAAATTTAAAAAAGTGCTATTTACTCAAGATAGCTTAGCCAAGTACCATATATACACTGAAATCTGGCTTCTTTGTTTTTACATACTCTTTGTTCCCCATTAGTCCCGTCCCATATCTTGATGATAGGATTGCCACAGTTACTACTCCCTTCTGCTGCCCTGAGGTCATAGCCAGCCCACTTCCTGGTTGGTTGGCTTGGGGTGCGTGAAAGCTGGGTGTCCCACCCCTCTCTCCATGGGAGCTGAGCCCCTCAGCTCTGAATAATGACCCCCAATCTCCAGAGTGCCAATGTGACACACTACTCCCATGACACTGGGTCAGCCATTATCCACTTTCCATCCAGGTATACACCTGGGAGGACCCCATATTGAGTATTGCAGATGCGTGATTTCAGCTAATCGGTGCGCAGAGCCACTGTACCTCTTGTCTTGGCTACAGCGTGTTCTCATGCAAAAGTGTTAGGAGGGAGTGCTCCACTTCGGTGCCAGGGAAGGACAGCACAATAAAATAAAATAAAAATACTCTAAACTTATTATAAATCACTCAAGCTAAACTTGAGTGATTTATAATAAGATAATGAGGCGGACCTCTGAGGGATGTTTCTTATGGTAAGAGATTTCTCTTGAGAGGCTTAGACAGACAGACCACTCAGCTTTGCTTAACCATCCTCTCCGTCTCTTATACCATAATAGACGCCCCTTGGAAGCGCTCTGGTTTGTTAATATGTTGAGCTTTGTGTCTCTTGTGGTTATAAGAACACATTCTTACGTTCATTGGGTGAAAGAACTGTGAAACTGAGCTGGTCTGGCACACAGAGGACTCAAGAATGCCCTCTTACACAGAGACACAGAACTGCACATATAAACATGTTACAATAACTGGTGACCCCCTATACTGACTGGATATCCAGCCTTGATAAAATGCCATCATAACCCTCTGAATTCCATAATAACTTGATAGAGGGTTATTGTGACATTTTCCTCCTCGTTCTCTCACTTCACTGAAGCACAAAAGAAAGCACACTGTATTTGTACAAGTACAGAGGTCCTGAGGGGCAAGCTTCGTCGTACAAATACAGGTTACATTTTTTCTCTCTGTTGAAACTTTGCACCAGTTATTATAAAAAATAATGCCTGTGCAAGGTTTGTTTTATGAGGATTTTTCACACACCTTGGGTGTGTGAAAAATCCTCATAAAACAAACTTTGCACAGACATTATTCTCTCATGTTGAGGATTTTGGTTTTTAATAAAAAATGCCACTGGAATTTAAAATAAAACTGTCTGACTTTATAGAATACTGAACTCCTGTGTAATGAAATGGACTATGCAGTATGCAAAGGAGGCAGCATAGCATAGCGGTAAAGAGCACTGAGCTGCAAACCTGGAGACAAGGGTTTAAATCCCATCAGCTCCCACTTGCATACTGTGTGACCATGAGCAAGTCACTTAACTTCCTTATGCTCCCAGCACGCACCTGGAAACAAGCTTCCACTTAGTGTGCCTTTCCTGGTTAAACAATTTCCCTTTTTCCTTTCCCTTTCTATGCAAACTGAACTGAGAACTGCAGAATTTTAGAACTCCTTGCATCACACAACCTCTTGTGGGGGAAAAAAAAAAGAATACTTTAAATGTTTAGAAATAAACATTTTAGGAGCGTGGATATGTTGTTCATCCACACTTGTTGGCATGTCCCCTTCCACTTTAAATCTTGCCAGAAGTCTTCAAGCTGGCTCCTCCCACCCACCCGGGTGGTATATACCTCGGCTCCACCCCATGACGCCAGATCTTCCTTTCCGCTGGAAGATACAGGTTCCCTCGTGCTCTCAGCATATTGTAGGCCCTGGATTCTAATCATCGTTTTTTTAACAAAACTTAAACTCGTTCGAGTTAGCGATTGTGCTTTCACCGCATCCGCCATGGAGGAAAAATCTTCCCCTGGATTTCGCCGGTGCCCCTGCCGCCAGAAGATGTCACGCACCGACCCCCATCTAACATGCATTTACTGCTTAGGTGTCGGACATGACACCTCATCATGTGGTTTTTGCCTGGCTTTCCATCCCAATGTCCTGGATGACCGCAAGGTGCATTTGAAGCTGGGGAGACTGAAGAAAAGGAACCCGCCGGTGAAATCGAAGGAGGCAAGGTGGGCGGTTTCCCCGGCCGCGGGATCTACCAAACAGCTGGAACAAATGAAAGCATTTGAGGAGGAAGCAGCTCGAGCTTCAGCCAGTTGAAGCTTCTTTGTTCCTCTGAACCGTGGCTTCACCTTTATGGTCTCCTTCAAGGAGTTGTGCTAGTCTCGTTCCACCCGGGGTGAGGCGCCCTCGGGCTTGCACTCCTCTCGCTCTCGGAAGAGAGAGAAAGACCCCGTGTCTTCGTCTCGGCAAAGATATTCCTGGGACTGAGAGAGGTCCAAGTCCCAGGAACATGTGGTCTTAACTTTGGTCGAGATTGCATCCTCAGCCACCGGCTTCATGGATCTTCCGTCTGGCCAAGGGACAGAGGAAGTGGCCGACGAGATCGAAATTATCCTCGGCCATGGCCGATGACTCATTGGAAAGGACTCTGGTCCTTGTCTTCCCTGATGAGGAAACCCAGCCTGCTGGTGTCCCCATCAAGGACCCGGTTCTGGACCCTCGGTTTTCACTGACCCCGGTGTCTCCTGATCGACCAAGTCGGCCTCCCCGATCTCAGTCGAGGTCCAGAACCCCCTCGGTTGAACGACCGAGAAAGAGCAATAAGCGCTCTAAGAAGAGGTGCCGGCACAGGTCCTCCTCCTCCTCAGACGAGGAGAGGCTCTGATGGAAGCTCCATCGGCACTATGAAGACCTCATGTGGCAGCAGCTAATACTGACTGGGCAGAAGCCGGCTCCGCCGCCAACCCCGACCATAACTTGGCTCCCGCCTCTTAGGCCAACGCCGACCCCTCCGAAACCGAAGCCGCCGGTTCCTCCACCCGTGGGGCCGGCCCATCTCCCAGTTCGGCCTATTCCGGTCTCTTCACCGATTCTGGTGGAACCACCGCCTAAACAGCCTGAGGGAGGGGCGCCCTTGAAAGAGGACCGACAAGACACCAGGCTTCCCCGATGTCTGTCGATTAGTCACCCCAGACCGCCCTCGGCACATCGAGGGTGACTTAGGCGGTAGACCGCTCTACTATGACTCCTTGGACTCTGATGTCACCGGCTTACATTCACATCCCGGGGATGATGAGTCGATGGTTGGCATAGGGTTGGAGGAAGGCCCTTCCTCCTTCCAGGGCATTCTCCACCTCATCTCCGACTCCACCAGAATACCCCTGGAGCCCATCCAGAAAAAGGTGGAGTACCCTCTTACTGATATTCTCAAAAGAGGGGATACCCCAATGGAGGCCTTTCCAGTGGCCGAGGCCATCATTGGCTCGGCTCATGAACTTTGGCAGCGTCCTGCCTCCTGCCCAGCACCATCTGCCCGCATGGCCCACAAGTACATGGTGCCCATGGGGTCCCTTGCAGGGTTCACTGAATACCCTTCGTCTGAGTGCCTGGTGACTGCCTCGGTGTTCAGGCGTACGGGCAGTTCGGCCGACACTGACCGACCCCTGGACAAGGAGTCCAAAAATATGGACCACTCGGCCTGCAAGGTCTACGCTGCCTCTTCTCTGGGCCTTCATCAGGTCAGCTCAGCTGTTATTATGGCACACTTCTCCCATGCCCTCCTGGGGTCATTGGACGAGGTCTTCCCTCATCTCCCACTGGACATGCAAACTACAGTCAAGCAGGTCCATGACCAAGGTCATGCTGTTGCAAAACAGCAGCTCCAGACAGCCTTGGAAATGGGAGATTCTTGTGCCTGCTCATTGGCAGCTGCAGTGGCCTCTCGCCGCAGGGCTTGGTTGAGGCTTTCCTCTTTCCCAGCAGATATTCTGCATAAGCTTGCTGATGTGCCCTTCTGGGGACTGACCTGTTTGGTCCAGGAGTGGCCGGTCACCTTCAGCATATAGAGCAGTCCAGGGCCACCTTAGATGCTACTTCTGCCAAGGGTTCTTCGGGCAAGAGCCAGCAGAAGAGAAAGAAGAAGCCATTTTGGCATTCTTCCCTTGTGGTCAGGCAGCCCTCCTATCAAGGAGGTCAGCAACAACAGCAGGAGTAGGCTCAAGCTTGGTGCCCGCGGCCCAAGCAGGGTCCTCAACAGCTCCATAAAGGAGGCCGAGACGCAGGTCCTGGAGCCTCCTCCTCCTCCTCTACCAAGCCTGCTCAGTGATGGGTTGGGGGTTGCCACCCCTACACCCGTCACACCAGCTCTGGGTCTTCCCGTGGGGGGGGGTTGACTCTGCCACTTCCTTTCCACCTGGTCCACTATCACTTCAGACGGGTGGTTCCTAGAAGTGGTCGGTCAGGGACTGCCTCTGGAATTTGAGCAGTACCCTCCCAGTCGAGCCCGCATCCCTTGGAAGGAAAGGATCTCTGCATGCACCCAGTCAGCTCTTCGAGACAACGTGGCTCAGCTCCTCTGCAAGGAGGCAGTAGCTCCAGTGCTGGATCCTCTGACAGACCCAGGCTTTGTTTCCAGTACTTCCTGGTGCCCAAGCACATGGGGGGTTGGTGCCCTATCCTAGATCTCCACGACCTGAATCAGTATCTCAGGTCCCTCACCTTTCGGATAGTCACTCTGAACCAGATCATACCATCTCTGGAGCGGAACATGTGGTTTTTCTTCACTGGATCTACAGGACGTGTTCTTTCATGTCCCAATCTGTCCATCCCATCAGCAGTTCCTCCACTTCAGGGTTGAAGGGACCCTGTACAAGTTCCAAGCCATGCCGTTCGGCCTGTCATTGGCCCCTTGGAGCTTCACCAAATGCATTGCAGTGGTGGCGGCCCACCTTCAGCGTTGAGGAGTCGGAATCTACCCTTATTTCAATGACTGGCTCTTGGCAGGCTCCTCCTTTCAGGAGGTGGAGAGGTCCATGGACCTGGCCCTCCAAACCTGCTCCCAACTCAGCCTCCTGATCAACGAGGCCAAGTCAGAACTCGTGCCCTCTCAGGTGATGGGCTTCACTGGGGCAGAGCTCAACTCTTGTCAAGCCAGAGCTTGGCTCCCAGTGGACAGGGCAGAGGTTCTTTCCTCCTTTGCCCAATCATTTCTGGTTGGGCACTTGCGCCCTGCCCGGGATTTTCTGTGCCTTCTGGGTTACATGGCAGCATGCACCTCAGTGGTCCATTGGGCCCAGTGGCACATACACCCCCTCCAATGGGAGCTAGCCACCCAGTGGACTCAGTGAGATGGTCGCTTTGACCAGCTGATCACTGTAACCCAGAAGATGTGGGACGCTCTCCAATGGTGGACTGCCCCAGACCGGTTGCAGGAAGGGATCCCATTTGTCCGTCCCAAGCTGACGGTTGTCCTTATGACCGATGCCTCTCTCATGGGCTGGGGAGCCCACATGGGGGACAACAGGGCCCATGGGTTCTGGACCCTGAGGAGTCCTGATGCCACATCAACCTGTTGGAGCTCAGAGCAGTCAGACTGGCGTTGTCAGCTTTCGCTCCTGAGCTCCGGGGTCAAGTGGTTCAAGTCCAGATGGAAAATACCACAACCATGTACTACCTCAACAAACAGGGCGGCACACACTCCCATCTGCTGTGCAAGGAGGCGCTCTGCATCTGGACCCTCGTAAGCCAGTGGGAGGTGGAGCTCCTAGCCATCCATGTGGCAGGAGCCTCGAACCAGCTGGCGGATGCTCTCAGCCACATAGGCCAGACATCCCATGAGCGGTCTCTCCATCCAGAGGTAGCTTACAGCCTGTTCTCCCATTGGGGCAAACCGATTGTGGACCTGTTTGCCTCCAGGGAGAACACCAAGCTGAGGCTGTTTCATGCCCACCCCCCTCAGCAGGGCTTGCTGCAGGGGGGTGCCTTCTTGAGGCCGTGGACCCCAGGCCTCCTCTACACCTTCCCTCCATTTCCCTTGATCCACAAGGTGTTACTCAAGGTGAGGAGGGACAAGGCGAAGGTGATCCTGGTAGCCCTTGATTGGCCATGCCAGTTCTAGTACCCAGATCTCCTCAGCCTCAGCTGCAGGGCCCCCGGAGCGGCTTTGTACATGCCCAGACCTGATATCTCTGAACCAGGGGAAGGTATTCCATCTGGACCTTCAATCCCTGCCTCACAGCCTGGTACCTGAGCGGCTAGAGTTCCAGGCTCTGGGTCTTCCAAGGATGTCTACACACTGGTAGGAGGCATCTCGAAGGAATCGACCAGAAATGTTATGCTTCAAATGGAGAAGGTTTTCCATTTGGTGCCAGGGTAAGAGTCTGGACCCTTATCCTGCTCTGTGGCTAACATTTTAGACTTCTGCTGGTCTTTCTCAAAGGGGTCTGTGATCATCGACCCTTAGGGTGCACCTGGCAGCCATTTCTGCTTACTGGGCACGGGCCGGTCAGCTGACATTGGTGCAGGAGACAGTGGTCGGGCGCTTCTTCGAAGGCTTGGATCACATATCCCCTCTGGTGCGTGAACCTCCACCTCCATAGGATCTGTTGCTGGTTTTGGCAAAGCTCATGGGCAAGCCACTTGAACCCATGCACAAATGTGAGCTTTCACACTTGTCATGGAAGACTGCCTTCCTGGTGGCTAGCATGTCTCCCAGAAGGACGGGGAGCTCCAGGTGCTTTCCGTGGATTCCCCTTATCTGGTCTTTCACAGGGACAAAGTTGTCTTGCGCCCCCACCCGAAATTCCTTCCAAAGGTGGTGTCAGAGTTTCACCTTAACCAGGTGTTGACTCTTCTGGTTTACTACCCTAATTACACCTCGGAAGCCGAGTACAGGCTCCATACCTTGGACCTGAGATGTGGTCTCTCCTACTACAAGGTGAGGACACGGAATTTCATGGAGAGGTTCGCCAGCTGTTTGTCACCTATGCTGAAGCCACTTCTGGCAGATCTGTAGCTAAATGGATCATAGCAAGAAGGATTACATCATGCATAGGTCTGTGCTATGAGTTGGCGGGCAAGGAGCCTCCCAGAGGGATAAGAGCTCATTCTACCCGCCATACTGCTTCATCTGTGACTGCTTCCAGGGGCATCCCTATCTAGGAAATCTGTCGGGCTGCTACCTGGAAATCAGCAAACACCTTAATTACCCACTACCCCATCGACCTTAAGTCACGCCGGGATGCTGGTTTTGGGGCCTCGGGTTCTCCAATCTTTATTTCCTAAGTAGGGGGTGTGCGCCTTGCCTCCCTCCTCCCGGAGAACTGCTTGGAGTCTGCCAAGAAGTGTGGATGAACAACATATCCACGCTCCTAGAAGAACAGGTTACTCACCTGTAACAGTAGTTCAAGGAATGGTATATGTTGTTCATCCACACACACCCACCCACCCAACCTCCCCGGCTTCGGGCGCACAACCTTGCTTCCAGCAGGCTAAGATCTGGTGTCATGGGGTGGAGCCAAGGGATATACCACCCGGGTGGGTGGGAGGAGCCAGCTTGAAGACTTCTGGCAAGATTTAAAGTGTAAGGGGACTTGCCAAGAAGTGATGAACAACATATACCACTCCTAGAACTACTGTTACAGGTCAGTAACCTGTTCATCTTGGTTAGCCAAGAATGATGTCATGATTTATAATAACTTACAGTATATAGTGCACAGTTGTGATCCCCATGTCTGAGGAAGGATAGTGACAGGACTGAAAAGGTGCAGATTAGAGCAACCAAGGTAGCCGAGAGCTTGGAAAACATGCGCCATGGGGACCAACTGGCAGAACTGGAACTGTTCTCCATGGAAAAGAGGAAACCCTGGGGTGACGTGTTTACAGTTTTCAGATATCTGCAAGGGACAGCTCCATTGCAGCAAATGCAACTTTTCCAGATGTGCAAGGAGGGGATTGCAAAGGGAGCCCTCAAAGGCTTTAAAAGGAAGAGGATTGCAAGGAAATATCAGAATTACTTCACAGAATGAGTGGTGAACATTTTTAAAAGGCTTCCAGAACAAGGGATGCCAATCGACACCATTTCTGCTTTCAGTGCAGTGAAATGCAGCAAAAAATTGTGTCCCACCCTTTTTTCACTATAAAAGATTCCAGGCATCTTCCAGTGTTATTGGGTGGTGAAAGTTTTTAGTTCCACTAAAATTTGAGTGTTTTCCTTTTTTTGGCTCCCTCATCTTGGCTGGCCCCATTTGTGCCGATCCTCCAAGCCCCGTCACTGTGGCTTCCCCTAGGTCTTACCTGCCAGTCCCTGTAGTCTCCCATGGTTATGCCTTCTGTGGCAGGCGGCAGGGAGTCACTCAACACACCAGTTCCAGGATGCAGCCTCGGGCGACGCCTCAGTTGCCAGGTGCAGGGCCTGTGGAGGTTGGTGATCATCTAGCTCAGCTGAGTTTTTCCTGTTTTCTCCCTCAGGAGACATGGCATGCAATGATGTCCAGGCACATATACCGACATCTGCCACATCTCCCTCCCCTCTTGTAGTTTGAGCTGCAGTACCTCTGGCCACCATCAGGGGTTAGCGGAACACCAAGCTGTTGCCCACCCTCCACCCCAGAGGAGGAGAGCCGTCTTTCGGATGCTCAATCCTCCTGCCCTGGTCGGCCCTCCGACACCTTGGGCTCATTCTTGAACCTGAGCCGCTAGTGTCGCGAGCAGTAGCACAACTGCTGTGTCAGCTGGCCAGCTAAATTTGAGTATATTTTTTTTAATGTTTTAACTTATTTTTTCTTTGAAACAAAGATGGTCACCACATTCGGCATACAAATTGCAGTAGACCTGGCGAGGGTTATGAAAAGTAAAAAAGATAGAAAGCTCATGGTCGCAGGATGGGAGGTACCTGGAAGCGTGGATTTGACAGGTGTGCTAATATTTTATTAACTGTAGCTGAGACTGATATTTGAAAAATATTGTTCATTGCACTGCTGCTTTAAACTACATAAGCACTTTGAGGAAAAAGGGGGTGGCAGGGTATTCCCACTGAGCTGTTGCTGGTGGTGGTGGTGGTGGTGGTGGTGGTGGTGGGGGGGGGGACTCAATGGGCCAACTGTCTTTCTTTTAATTCCTATGTTCATAAGTAGCAATTGCATGCAGGGAGGTCTTTAGACTTTTACCAGAGTCGCACGGAAGGGGCAGTGGCTATTCTGGAATTTGAACGGTCTCTTTTATTGTTTCAATTTATTCACATGTATTTGAATAATTTACCATTATCTAACAATACATTGTGTCTCCCCCTGAAGTACAAGAGGAACAGCGAGCTCCTTCACCTCCTCCCTCCACACGGATAAATCCACCACCCATCGTCCCTGCTCCTGGTATGTCTGTAATTCATCTTTTTCTTCTGCCAATAATTGCAGTTTTGCTTCCAATAGTTCCATATGAAGTCCGAACCATCCTTTGCCTAATGTCATATGAAATGTCCGCCCCGGTGAAAATGAATTAAAGCAAATGTATTTTTTCCCCCCTGAAACTGTGCTCCTTCCTGCCATTAGCCTAGCATGTCACATCACTGTCAGACTATAGCACCGTGCCTATGTTTGAAAATGTTATCACAGTATAATAATCTGCAGCTGGAGTTTGTTTTATTCAGCATCGTTCATATGCTTAAAGAACGTAGCGTTCATTACATTATGGCAAGACACCACTCAGTATCATGTAATATTGCAATACTACATCATATGCAAATAGAAATTGTGTGCGTTTAAAACTAAGGTTCAAGTACAAAACAGCCTAAAAGTCTATTTTCTGCACGTATTTATTTTTTAACATCAGTGGTGCACATTGATTTCTATCTCTGTCTTTTATTTAACAAACTTTTTTATTTTAATTCAGTTTTTCATTTGGTCTGTAGGGTGAAATAAAATTCATCTCTTTTTCACAGATGAGTGATGCAATTCAGGTTCATATCTTATAGCAGCTGGATACTAAAATGCCAGTACAAACTCTCCAGCAGAAGAGATCCAATAAATTAATTCCAAGATATGACTGAGTGTTGTTACGCATGGAAATCTTTGCATTCACAAAAGTTGTTTACCACAGCGCAGAGATCACAAAAATTGTTACAGCACTGTAGCGATGTTGCCACTGTGGTACAGCAACTTCTATTTATTTATTTATTTTGTTTTGTTAACCATGTAAGTGCGCTAGACAATACAACGCCTATTTTCAGGCATGGCCCAGGAGAATACCAAAGCAAGACAATTACAGGATTGTAAAAGACAGCAAATACAGTGCAAATGTAGTAATCATACAAAGATGTAGAAGAGGGTTAAAGAAAATGCATCAAAACTTCAGCAGTACAGATGATAGCGGTAGGAGAAGGGATTCCCCTATGCTAATGGGGAATACATACAGAAAACTAGGTGAAAGTCACAGACCTCCTGGCCGCTGCTCCTGAAATGCACACACAGGCTGCCTGACAGCACTTTTGCAACACGGAGTTGTCATTGCTGAGAGACCTGAGCACTGAAAGTCAAGATCTACACATCGCTGGGTGAGCACTGGGGGGAAAAATGTAGCTTCATACTGCAGATTGCAATGTTCTTCATAAAAGCACAATGAATGCAGTATCTGTGATCAGCCTTATTACATTTTTTATTAGCCACATTGAACATTCATTAGCCATTGGCTACTCTTGGCCGTCCTTAGTGCTTACCCAGCATCAAAACCTTGTCCAGTTGTAATTGCTCCTTACTGTGTCGCTTCCGTAACTCAGAACATGTTTTGATGGTTGTGTATATTGTACTTGGTCTCCTCAAAATGCCTGTAATGGTGTAAACATTGTTTCGTGTTTTTTGTCTGCCGCTGTCTCTCTGGGATCTCCATGGAAACATGAGGCTGTACTTCATAGGGCAGTACTGGCTGGAACAATTTTTAAATAAACAAATCAAAATAAATAAATATTTGCTTTGGTTTTGCCCACTTTGTAAAATATGTGTTCATTTCTTATTCTAGCACAAGAGGAACATGTGGCACCTCTTCCTCCTCCTCCTCCTCTTCCTCACCATCATTGCCATACTTGTCCATGTAGCCAGGCCACCCAAGGAAAATCCCGAAGTGTGGGAGTGCAGACGCTTGCCCCTCCTCTTTCACATGCTTCTGGTAAGTACTCAAGTGAGAGAGACAATATTTATAATCTGATACTTCTGTACGCAGTGGCAGCAGCAGTTGTCTTCTCCTACGGCAAGTGCAGCGACACCACTAGGGCAGCTGTCGAAACCCAAGGAATGTGGTATATCCTTTTTTGCCCCATATAGTTTTTTTTTTCCCCTCAGAGCTAGGCAGGCAGGCTTTCAGCCCTGTTCTCATCCCTCCAGACTGACGTCTGCCTACCCTGATCCTCTGGGCAAAGTTCCCCATGGATGTTGTTACGTAGCCCATGTGCCTTCCTTCCTGGGAGTGCAGTGCCTCCACTCCATGATGCATTACTCTCCCATCCCTTATTTAACCAGTCCTTGTTTGAGATTTCAGATTTTGAAAGCAGACCCTCACCTCCCAGGTGGTGGTGCCGTACGCTGCGTCCCATATTACCTGACCAGCTGAGGCAACATCATTTTAAAAACAAAAAAAAGAGTTTCTTGGGTTTTCATTTGCGTCACCAGTGACTCTGGTGGTCACTGCAGTAAAGTCATTGCCAACAAGCATCTGGGTTACCGCATCATCATCTGTCTGCCAAAAACAGCAGTTCAAGGATCAGTCAATGGAAATTCTTACCCACACAGACCCCTTCCTCTGAGCCACCAGGGGTTCATGCACAGGCAGAAGGTTCCCTATTCTTCCCTGGGAAAAGACACACTTATGGCAGACCTTCATCCTGCCCCTGCTGCCCAGTAGGCTGCATCCTGGTTTGTCTGCATGTGGCAATACATAGTGCTAGCACTTAGTCATCAACTGGCCCTGGCACTCTCTTTTTACTAGGTCCTATATGTGCTTGTAGGAGAGTATACTTCTCCCCCTCCCTGTAGTTGTGGGGGTTCCCAAAACCTCTGTCCTTGGCCCCATTCTTTTCTCTATAGTCCTTAACAACCTGCACTGTTTGTACCACTTGACATTTGCATATGAATGCGGATGACACAGTTCTGTATGCCAGTGGGCCAGGTATTGCCTACCTTGAATCTAACATTCAGCCTCACTTGGACACCATTCGGTGGTGGTTTTGCCAGATGACTCGACCTTTGGTTCTGGATCTAAGCTGACCACCCTATCCTCTCACCACCTGCTCATGACCTGTGATGGTTCTGTCCCAGACCACATCATATCTTTTAAGTATCTTTTTGTCTGGTTTGACCAGTCCCTGGACTTCTCTAGCCACATAGGCACTATGTTGTCTAAGGTCCTCCCTATACTTGGAGCCCTTTACAGAATAAAAACTTATCTAATTGTTACAGCTAGGAGAGTGAGAGCATTCAAAATGTGGTCCACCCTGTCTTTGACTACAGTGACATTGTCTATGGGGCAGCCTTCAACACCAAGTTAAAATCAATCAGTGGGTCAGTGCTCAGTGGTGCAGATGAGACAGTACTGCTGCAGAGGGAGGCTACCCCTGGTAACTTCAATACAGGCCAAAAACAGTGCACATGTAAGGAAAAGTGAATAATTAGTCAATGTCCAAATATGATTAATTTAAAGAGTTTCTTGAGTATATAACTCAATGCAGGTGGATAGATACAGCACATACCACCATGTAGGTGCCCCAGCACTTCGCTTGCTAGAGCTTTATCAGGCGAAGTGCCTTGGCACTTGCATGGTGGTATGTACTGTATCTATCTGCCTACATTGAGTTATATAATAAGTAAAATCTGTGAATGAATAATTTTTGGGCAAGCCACACACTGGTGCAGTGGCAGCGCTACTGTTCGCGACACCAATGACCCGGGTTTGGAAGATAACTTGGGGCATTGGAGGGCCAGCTTTGGGGGGAGGCTCAAGCATCCACAGGACTGGTCTCCTTCTTAGGGAGGGTGAGTTATGGAGCCCAGCCAGCATGGGACCATATTAAGGGGGGGTGGAGATGATGGCAGATGTCTGCACAGCAGGTGTGGGACCACACACGCCCCACCCTGATGTCATTGCATGTTCACATCTTGGGGTGGGGGGGCCTCACAAAAGAAAAAAACCCTGTGCTAGGGCACTTGATGGCACTGTTCTGGGCTTGCTCTGGGAGATGCCAGGGACTGAATTATCATCTCAGTCCTCTTCTCCTTGGGTCCGGAAGGAGGAAAGCCCCACCTTGGGGGGCAATGCACAGTCTCCTGGTTCCCCAGCAGGCCTCTACAGACAGCACAAGAAAAGAGGCGAAACTGAACAGAGCACCAGTCAGCCGATATGGTGTGTATCCCTACAGCCTACACAGGTGGATAGAGACTTAAAAAAAGATCATTTTGGGACGTCTTTCTATTTTTCACTTTTCCTCACATGTGCACTGCTTTTGGTCTGTGTCCAACACCATGTTAGACAGACTTGACTTCCTTGATCGTGTTTTGTGCCTCTTAGCCCACAACACTCACCCTCGCACACATCACTGTGACATCAACTCCTCCCTAGGCTGGCCTTCCCTCGAGGGTCTTTGTCATTTGCATTCTGCCTTACTGATCCTGGGTACTCATCTAACACCCTCCAAGAATATCTGTCGTCATGCCAACCCCACCCTCTGCCTATCCCCTCAGATACCATTATCCCTGCTTCTCCCTTAGCCACAGATGTCTCCTGTCAGTTGGACAGACGACATTCTCATAGACACTCTCTACCTTCTGGAACTCCATCCACTTCTCCAGTTCTCCATCTCACAGTGGTCACTGAAGAGTCACTTTGAGGAGTGCATCACACTTCCTGTGTCTGCTCCCCTATTGCTTCATAGTCTGTTTGCCCAAACACCAGTCTGGCATCTCCCTACTCTCACCCTCTGCCCTCTTGCTTGGCATTTGAATGCCACCGACCATTCCTGTCCCCCACACCTTTTTGTGTTTGCTGACCCACATCCCAGCCAGCATGTCATTACCTTATTAGGTGCATCTGTGAATCGATCTGCTTCCTGCTGTTTCTGCACACCTTTAGCTGTGGCAGCATATTTTCCACATTATATCATTTACTACATTTTTTTTATTTGTTGCATTGGTCACACTTTGTCAGTTTCAATGTAACTGAGGGGGTAGGTAATCATTTGTAATGGGAAATTGCATTGTAGGTGCATTATTTGTTGCATGTAACTATATCACAGTTACAATTCAGTTATCTTGTAATTACACAGTAACTACAATGTAGTTAAGGGAAAATAGTGTTACCACTGTATTTGTCATTGCATCTTATTTATTCCACTGTTCTCCATCCCCCCAGGATGAACCTGAAAACAAGATGCACTGTAACTGCATTGCAAATGCAACATATTTGAATGCAACAAACCTGTAACGATAGGGTAATTACCCTGTTGCATGTAATTAATGATTGGTTACATTGAAACCAACAAAGTGTAACCCAAGCTGTTGCTGCTACTTGGACTTTTCCTGGCCAGTGGTTTTAAAGAAATAAAAATGGACATGCACATCATCAGATTCTTGGGAATTTATAAAAAAAAATCATTTTGCATTTAAGAATGGTCTCACTGGGAGAAATCAAAACTTTTTTTCTCTTAAAATGTACAATTGCAGGCTGGCTCAGTAGCTCAAAGGTAATGCTATCACTCAGCACACACTGGCAACTCAGGTTTGGGAGCAAACTTTTGTTGTCGGCAGCTGGTATGGGGATGGAAGACTGAGTACCCCATGGACTGCTCTCCTCCCTTGGGATGGGGAGGGACTTGCCTTCCGCAATGTGACTTGACACCTAGCAGAGGCTGGGTGTTTTAGCAGTCAGAAGACTTCAGCAATGGAGAGAAATGCCTCCTGATGTGACTGCATCTTTGCTTGCCAGATGCCCTATGGCTGGGGGAGAACAACAGAGGGGTAGATACCCTCGACTGCAGCAGGATGTGGGATGGTTCCTCACAAGCCCAGCACTAGCTGTGGACTAAGTAAAAAAAAAATTAAATTTACATAGTGCATAATCTAGTGTACAAGTCTGCAAAGTGAAATTTGTACAATTGCACGAATTTTACTAAATGAATTGCCACACTACCCACACATTGTGCACCTTGCAGCGAATTTTACTGCACAAATTGCTGTAGTTCATGTCAAAACTGCACCACAAAGTGCAAATTGTGTCAATTCACTAGTGATATTTGCTGCAAGTGCAGTGAATTGTGTAGTGTGCAATTTGCAAATATTACTAGTAGCACAGTGTCCAAATTTGCCGAAGTTCATGGATAAAATTTAAATTCGCAAGGCACCTACCTGGCAGCACCACACAGACATCCCGGAGACTGGATACTGCTCTGGAGGGGCTTGACCCGCCCCTCCGGCCCCACCATGAGGGGTAAGTCATGGGGGAATGACAAGGGTAAGTCCTGAGGATGGTGGTAACCATCTAGAAAAAAGGGCTAGCTGAGGGAGATGGGAATATAAATAACAGACTAAAAAAAGTACAGTTTTCAACTTTTGTAGTACTGTTTATGTTTGAGATATAGGGAATTATAAATGGGGTTTGGAGAGTCGTGTACTGAGACTAACTCAAATTGATCACATGACTGTGGTATACTGCACGCAGTACCCACAGCTCAAAACTCCTATTACAGTGTATAGCAAACCCGTGTTCAGCATGGATTTCCATCCTTGCTGAAATGTTATTGTACCACAGTTCAAAGGTCATGGTGACTGTACCCTTCTCTGGTACAGCAACATATCAGCTGATTGAAATCTGCAGCCACCTGTGCCGAGAACCACTGTGTACTCTCTGTTTTATTTGTAAAACTAAACTGCCTAACTGCCGGGGGCGAGTGAGCATGAAAGTGAAAGTGGGGCTATCCTGAGACACACACCCAGTGGCTCGGCAGTTTTGCTTTAAGAAAAAAAAAAAGATACACAGAAAAAGCTATATGCTATAAAAAGAATTATGGTTGGGCAACCACATACCCAACTAGCCTGTGCTGCCACCTTGGGCTTCTGATTACATTGGACCTCTCGAGCTTCGCTCTCGAGGTCTGATGTAATCAGAACTCCTCTGTGTTACCACAAGGTGGTTGTGCATGGCTGCTCAACCAGTATTCTCCAATTCTTCTCTATTTTTACTTTTTTTGTCAATGCAAACCTATTTTTATTATTCTATAAATCACTTACATGATTTCAGCCAATCAGCGCACAGAGCCACTGTACCTCTTACCCTCCATACGGTGGTTTCTTGTGCAAGAGCATTAGAAGTGGAGTGCACCATGTCAGAGTAGGGAAACTACTGCTGCAGAAATGTATAAGATTTAAAACAAATTGCTTAACAACTTTTTATAAAATGGCAAGAAGAAATCTAGAAATTTCATTGGATGAGACATTTATTTAGTTTTTTTGACCGAATAAGTGCACTAGATAAATTCTGCCCATTTTCAGGCACGACCCGGTGGAGGGGGATACAGATGACTGCCAACTGACCTTGCAACAGATTAAGCTGTTGGTGGTACTTTTAGTGAATGGGTGGAAATTTTGGCCAGGGCACTGGGGAAATTACCCTACTCTGTGTGAGGGGGTGCTACGACTGGTGCTGCGATGGCCAGTCTCCCGTTGCTGGAGAAGAGGACGAATGTTTGCAGGGCCGAGGAGCTGGTCTCGTCCCCGGTCCCTTTGCCTACAGAGATCGAACCTATAGAAACAGGAAACACGGAAGTCACCTTACCTACAGAATCTGTCCTTGCTGGCTGTGCTGACGAGTCAATGGATGAGCGGCCTGCCCTGGGAAAGACTGTAAGTGGATTTTCGGTAGAGGATCTCCGTGAGCAACTAATAACAGAGGAATTGAAATTCACCGAAAGACGGAACCGATTACAAGCCAAATTACGGAAACAGGAACTGTTGACAGTGAAGGACTGGGAGATCTGGGTACAATTTGGAATCGACACGGAACAGCACCGGACTTCTGAATCATGGCCTGTATGCCCTGTAACTACAGCTGCCAGTAAACAAGATTTGGATCCTAGCTCTCCGAATCAACAGGTAAACCCTTCTCTTGTTGAAATGTCAGATGGAAGCGAGCTTTCTTGTACGCAGACAGAGACTGGTAATATGGCAAATCTTTTGAATGTTGAAAACAGTGTTTTGTCTGAAGATGTTACAGGGGTGCTGTCTATTCCCTCGCGACCAATGTCTTTTTCGATTGGGGTGTCTTCAGGGGCACCAGGCCACAATTATACTCACTCTGAAATGGCTAAGAATAAGAAAGGGAAAAAGGGATGTGGGGTACATGCCAAAACAATGGATGTTGTTCTGGTGGCTAGGTCTGATGGATCAGACTCTGATTGGGTTAATAAAGCAACACAGGGAGCTGGATGGGTGCATAGCTCTGACAATAAAGGATGGGATGCTAATCTCCTGGTTGTGACAGACACTAATCCTCCTTCAACAGAGATGTTGGAAGATATGTTAAGTGTAAACCTGACTGAATCAGGTAATATAGCACCAGGGGAGGCTGCAGGGACTTCTGGTGTGGATACAGAATTACCGAATGTGCACTCTGATATTATGCCTGATATAAAACTACTGGAAGGAGATTCCAGCACTCAGGCCTCTGAATTAGAAGATCTCCCTTCCCTTCCATCACCGAGTCTACCTCAAAAAACGTGCCTTCAGCACCTCAGCTTAATTCTAGGATCCATCCAAATGTACGGCATTTCAATTTTGCCCAACATTTATTTCCAGAGAATCCGAGAAGTTTATCTGAGCCTGCCACTAGACTAAATGCTGTCCGTCTAAGATTTAGGGCAGACATGAATGATATCCCCGACAGAATTTTTGTAGGCCCTGCTCTTCTGAAGAATAGTATGAAGTACTATGCACATAAGGTTTATGCCTTAATTCATATGCCGGGAGACACAATTTTTGATATAAGTTTTAAACACCCTGCTGGATTAGACAGATTCTGGAAACAATATCAGATCCTAAAATCTACTCCCTTATGGAAACCCTTTTAGCTATACCCCTGACAAAACCCAGTTTTAAGATAATAACTGTTCTTTTTCGTAATGAAGGGGTCAACCTTGCGATACCACTTACTGGCTCAAACAGCGTTGTACAATAAAGGGTTATCCTGAATCCATTCTTGATGAGGAGCATCTGTGGACTGGTGGATAGAAATGTAAGATTGTGCTACAACAAGAAAATGGAGTTCACAAACATTTGCCTAACTGTTTCTTCCGGAGTAGAGGCAGAAGAGTACTGTTTTATCAAGGCCAGCCTATTGCATGCTATAAATGTGGGAATGTGGGGCACATTGCAATGCCTGTGAAAAACAGCGTTGTGGGTTATGTGGAGAGTTGGGGAATGTTGGAGCCCATTGTCAACAACCCCTGAAATGCAATTTATGCGATGAAACTGGCCATACATTTTGAAACCGTGTATAGGCCTCACATAACAGTATAGATCAAACTCTCAGAGTTGAACAGGATGTGTATGTGGCCAACGCTCAGAAAGAAAAAGCAAGATTACAGGAAATCATGATTCCTACTATCCCTCCGATGCTCCTAGCTAGAGAAGAAGCTAGAATTAAGGCACATACTGAGGGTCGTGATGAACAACATGCTGCTCAAGACAAGCTTAGTGAGGCTTCTCTTCTTGATCATCCGGAAACAGTAGCGACACCTGCACCTGCTGTGCACCAAAACCCCATACTCACTACACATCATTTGGAACAACCAACAGTAAAGGGTCCAAATGAAGGAAACACAACTAGGAATACTTCAGTGGATGAGCCAGATGATGTTAATGCCAGTACAAGTCAGATGCGACCTCCTACTCCACAGACCCTCCTTATGTGAGAGTCACGAGATCTAAGACTCATACGAAGCACTTGTTGGGGTCGGGAAACACTACTTGTATGACCACTGCTTCTGTACAGAATTCTTATGCTGTCCTGCTGGATCTGGATAATGAGGAAGATGACAAAGACTCAGATGTCTCTTCAGTAGCATCTTCTCAATCTGAAGTTGCATGTGATGTGAAGGTTAAAGAGGGTGTAAAACCGGAAAAACGGAAGAAGCATAAGTGACACTTTCTGTTTAATTCTCTCTCCCTTTTATTATTACATAATGGATCAGTTGATATTTACTACATCTAATGTGAATAGCATTAAATCGCAAGAAAAACGACAGATCACATTTAGTAGTTTACGGGAGGGAGGTGGCAATGTTTATTTTCTACAAGATACCAGATTACATAATCTTTCTGAAATAACACAAGCCCAAAAGGTGTGGAGATGGGGTCCATCCTAATGGTCAATAGGGGACCTTATGTGCTCAGGGGTTGGAATTCTATTTCAACATATTGCTGTCAAAATCTCTAAAGTACTGGATGTGTATCCTGCGCACACATTGTTAATTGATGTTCGGATCAATGCTGTTATGCATAGATGTATCAATATTTATACGCCACAATCCAAGGCTCTCAGGGCTGAACTATTTAGACTAATAGAACCTTTTTTGCACACATCGAAATTGATTTTGTGAGGTGGGGATTTTAATTGTGGGCTTAGTTCTAAAGACTGGGGACGCAAAACTGAAAAACTTTATTGTGATACTAATGTTTTGTTGTCTATTCTTCATAAACATTCTTTAAAGGATGTTTATGACATACTGGAAATGGACTCATGTCATACATTTTATAAGGGTCATCGTAGTACAAGGATAGACTTTTGGTTTACGACTGAGAGAGTAACACGTCGGAATGTTAGAGTTATCCCTTTGGAGACTTCAGATCATCTTGCCTTACAGCTGACTAGGATCCTCTCACAAGATTACTGTAGGTAGAGGTTATTGGAAGATGAATTCTTCCAAACTTCAAGATGAATTATACAGAATTAAAATACAGGATTTATTTACTCTATGTTTGAGTCTTGATTTTCTTTATGATAGTCCGATCGATTGGTGGGAAGATACCAAAAGGGACATTAAAGAATTAATGATTGTGTTAACTAGCAGGGAAGCACGGCATACATATATTTCGTATTTGAGTTTAAGGGCGAAATATTTAAAGCTTCGGACACAACCTATTGGGACAACTACAGAACAAATTGCTACCCTATCTCAAATAAAAGAAAATATGATAGCCTACACAAAAAAAGAATTATCAAACAGGTTTGCAACAGAAGTTTTTAACTAAGGGCCAAAACGAGTTGGTAAATCCCTATAATCACAGTATTGCTGGTAAAACACATACACTATTTACAACATTACTGGCTAATAATGGGGAAATAGTGGATGAACAAAGTACAATTCAACATGAAATACAGCACTATGTTCATAACTCTTTTTCAAAGCTCCATGATCAACAAAAGGAGTCATTTGAGTTATGGGACACGGATGTTCCTGTTATACCCGATATTGACAAAGAATCTTTGCTACGACCTATAACTAGTGAAGAAATCAGGATGGCAATACATGGATTGTCAACTGGTACTGCCCCAGGATTGGATGACATACCAACTGAATTCGATAAAATCTTTATTGATGATTTGACACCGATATTACAAAAGTTATATGAATCTATACAAAGAGAGAATAGACTCAGTCATAGTATGACTGAGGGTCTTATGATCTTTTTGTATAAAAAAGGGGACGCACGAAATATCCATAATTGGAGGCCATTGACTTTGCTTAATTCTGATTATAAGATCTTGACCAAAATCGACAGTTCGACTGACTAAGATAGCACAACATGTAATTCTTCCAATGCAAACTTGTGCAATTCCTGGCCGAACAATTTATCAAAATTTGCAACATATTAGAGAGCTCATGGAACAAGGCCTGACTTCTAATACTAATGGATATTTATTATCCATTGATCAAGAAAAAGCTTTTGACGCTATTGATCATAGATATCTATGGACGGTACTACAGGCATATGGTATACCATCACAAATGGTAGACTTTATTCGACTTCTTTATGATTCTGCCATTGATCAATGGACACCTGGGAATTCCTGTTTATGTTAACAAAGGAGTCAGACAGGGTTGTCCTTTAAGCCCTCTTTTATATATTTTCTGTCTGGATCCGATATTACGATTAATTGAGTCCTCTTGAGATATAGCTCTGATGGTCAGTATTTCTGGCATGAGATATAAAAAGGTAGTGGCTTATGCAGACAATTGTGTTCTAACAGTAGCATCAATGGAGGATGGGAAAAGAGCTTTGCAACTTATTGATGACAAGCATTTCTATACTGGAATAAGGTTGAATTTGAACAAAAGCACAATATTGCCTGTAGGGGAAAGTACCTTTGGAATTTGCTTTTCCAGTTCCCATGGCAACAGCATCAATAAGGATTCTGGGACTATGGTTTGGTACTTCTGACACTGGACAATTGAATTTGGAAATAGCTTATGATTTGGCTTGTCAGAAAGTTCAGACTTGGAAGTCTTGGAAAATGATACGTAAGAAAAGAGTTTTTCTTTTAAAAACATACATTACACCTCTCTTTCTCCATGTGTCTCATATTTATCCATTACCTTGTGGAATGTATACGTAAATACAAAGTTTGTTCTTTTCCTTATTGTGGGGCAGCAAACTCAACCCAGTGAAGAGGGCACATACTTATCACCCATGGAAAGACGGGTGTCTGGATATGTTGCAACCACTTGTATTTTTCTTTTCTAATTTTTTTTACACAAATGTGCGACCATTGATTTTGGGTCCGAGTTTGTGGGGACAGAATTAATGCAGGAATGGAGTGCAGGTTTTCTAACAGCTTGGGAAGGGGAAAATAGCATCTGTTGGATAAATTATTACCTTCATACGTACAGATTGCTTTGAAATATATCAGAACTTGGAAAATTTAGTTACTTTGGTTTCTAAGTCAGTCAAGAAAAAGTTTTATTTTACTTTGGGTGAAAAATGCTATTTTGAAACTCCAGTTTTTTGTCCTCGATGAAGGGGTTGGTTGCAGTCAACTCTTGGAATGCATTAATGAAACTAGAATTCCTAGAAAGATGCAAGATATAGTATGGTTGTGTGGGCATGGAAGACTGAATGTAAAAGGAAACCAAAAACATAAATGTATGGAAGAAAGAAACTGTTTAGAAAAGGGACGTAGGGTAAGGTAGAAACTATGCAGCACATGTGTTTTGACTGTGCTAGGATACAAGGCTTCTGGTCTGCTTTGGCATCCTTATGGGGTGCACCACCATTTGCCAATATTTATTTATTTGCTTTTGTTAACCAGGTAAGCACACTAGACATCCAAGTGCCTATTTTCAGGTGCGACCCAGGAGAGTTACATAGTAACAGTGAGACATAATACAGAGTCGAGGTAACATACAGGAGCCACATGCTCTGACAAGTTGTTTGAACAACTTATGGTACAGACAGGCTCAAGGCTGGACTAAGAGCAATCAATTAACAGATAGGCATGACAGCATTGGGAGATAGAATAACAACACAGAACAACTAGAAATTATCATCAAAGAACATCTCAAACGGGAGCAACAACAAAATTGATTAGGAACACACATGTATGCGCTAACCTGACCAGATTGCCTATAGTGAGAGAAGAAGTGAAAGACTCATTGCGGGACCTTAACAGACATTGTTATGAACAATATCGCCACTCCACCAGGGGGCGACAAGTGAATATAACTTTTGAAGTATTGGTGCAAGGACAGTTAACGGAACATTGGAAAATATAGAATAAACATACTGTTTATGTGATATTGGCATGTATAAAATGGGTTCTTTGGCAAGCTCGATGCCAGCGGGTATTACAAAATGAAGAAGTTATTTTACAGGATATTCTATTTAAATTACAAACAGAAATAGAGAAGGTGTATACATATGAGAAAACAACTATGGGTAATATTATCTGTGAACATTTTTGGGATGGTGTTACTTGGGTTGGATGATATTGCATTTTACAATAAGATTTTTTTTTCGTATCTTATTTTTGTATCTTACCTTGAAATGTACTGTATGGTTTTCATACCTTTGGTTTTTCTGTTTCTTGTGTTGACTGATTATGTGCTTTTTGAATGTTCACTGTATTTTTTTTTCATTTAAGACTGTATGTTAATTTGTTTGTTTTTGAATTTTGCAATAAAAATTTCCCCTACTCTTCTTGAGCAGTGCCATGGGATCTATAATATCCACTTGAACTACCACCAGAACAGAACAGAACAGGCAGAAAGGACCTCGGTTTAAAGTCTCATCCAAAAGACGACGCCTCAGGAGTGCAGCACCCCCCCCCATGCTGCATTACAGTGTCAGTATTGGGATTTAACCCAAGTGCCTGTTATGGGGATAGAACCCATAGCTTTCTGATCTCCCGGCCTCAGAGGTGGGTGTGCTACCTGCTGAGCCACTGACACTGCACTGACATGTCACTTGGCCATGTATTAAATCTCTATAAATGGACGGTCAGGTACCAAATCTCATTTTCCTCCCCCAAAAAATTACTTAGAGCCATTTTATAAGTGTAATAAGCCCCATCCAACGTGTGCATTATAGGATTTTAATGCACTTCCCAGGGGCGTAGGGACACTCAGCCTTCAGCCTTGTTCCTTACTACACCCCTGGGGCATGCATTAAAATTCTATAATGCACACCCTGTCATGGCTTATTACTTACATAAAATTACTCTAGCTAACGCAAGTGATTTATAATAAGTTAAGAGGACCCCTGAGGGATGAGTCTTATAGTGTAACAGACTCCTCTCATGGTGTTTGGGCTGACAAAACTGCTCAGCTTTGCTTTGCCCTCACCTAGCCCAAACTTCATGCTCGGAGTCTATTCTATTGTAAGAGAAACTCCTTGGAGACCCTATTAACTTCGAGCAGTAATGCACTTCAGGGATGTGGTATATCATGGAAAGTTTTCATGTCTCACATAGCTTTGTAGGCACTTTCATTTGCCTCATGCCTCACAGTGCACCCAAGACATAAATATGTCCCATGACCAGTGGCAGGTGAAATAAGAAAAATCCATTATGCAAACATTTTCTGAAATTCACAATTTTGAATAATTTTGCAGAACTTCTAAAACTAGAAGACTGTGTTTAAAATTGGTAATTTTGGTCAAAACTGCACCTTTAAAAAACTCAATTTTTTTAAATATGCATGATTTGGGGAAAAAAATTGTATTTTTCTAAATTTGCACGTTTTGATAAGCTCCCATTTTGAAAATTGTGCAATTTTGGGAACGGCATTATGTTGTGTTTTTTATAAAAAAAGCGTTGGTGAAATTATGCCAGATTTTGGCACAGTTTCACAAAAGTTGCGTGTATGCGAAATCAGCAAATTCACACAAATTTCCATGTGTAGTAAAAATTTCAACCAGCACTACTACTGATATATCACATGTTGTCTTATATTATTATTTAATTATATAACTGCATTTCAGTTTTACTAATCTTTTGAGTTTTCACTAAACTTTGATTTGGAAAAAGTAAAATGAGGGAAGTACGGTGTACCATGAAATCTGGGCCCCTAGCAAAAGCATGTTGCTGTCTCAGATCTCCTGTAAGCTCTGTGCTAATCTTGTTACAGATTTTCTAGTTTGTGCACTTTAGTAATATTGCTCACTGCAAATTTTCTTCTCCCTAAAGTTTTTTTTTTGTTTAGTTATAGCTGATGCAACAGTCCAAGAGCGAGAGTTACCATACACTGGAATTGTCCGGGCACTGGAACACCTCAATGAGAGTTACGCTAGGTATCACGATGAACTCATGCAGGTCCTTACGCAGCAGGCCGCGGAGCGGGCAGCACAGCAGCAGGAGCAGACGAGCCTCCTTCGACACCTCATCATGATCCAGAGCACAGCACTGACAACACTCTGGGCCAACACCTGCCCCGAGCGCCCAATCCCTCCTGCTATCTTAAACCTCTTCCTCTCATCCAACCAGTTCCCCCAAAACACACACCCTCCACCGGCAAGACCTGCACCTTAACAGAAAATATCCTCCTTGGAAAAATCATGGCATTACTCTTCATCCCATCTTCATCATTCCCTCGCTGAAAATCTAAAAAGAAGACCTTGACCTGTCCACCAGTCCTTTTAAAAAGGGCCTCTGTCACCAGTAAAACAATGTCATGGGCAGAGGAAAGGGACCTTGGGATCATTATTATTGGCTGGCTACAGTTCTGTTGCCCAATGCCAGGTTACCAGGGGGCAGGCTGCATCGCTTACAGCAAATCCAGGTGCCGTCCTAAATATACTGTTCTACCGAACAAAGGAACATTACCAGCAGAAAGCACACGCAGACCTTCCATGCATCACTGTTTTTTTAATTCGGGCATCTTGCTTTAGAAACCAGGTATCGTTGTAGCATCTGGAGACCAGGAGCAGAAACCCCGGTGCTTCGGCACTAAACACAACTTCTTCATCAGAGGGAGGTGCCCAATGCCAGAGGACTTCAGGGAAAGCAGATACGATGTTGGAGGAGGGGATTTGCTAGCAGAAGGAAGGAGGTGATTCTTCTCCAGTACAGTTCCATCGTCAGGTCCCATCTGGATCACTTTATTTCACTTAGAACATGGTATTTGGACTTAGAATCTGGAAATTGAGCACAGTGAAAAAATGGGGCATATAGGTTACAACGGAAAGAAAGGCAGTTTAAAGCTAAAACAAGGTGAAATACTGATAAAACAATGCGACTAGTGTGGTAAATATTAAATAAATATTGGGTTTCAGTAGAATAACACATTAATCTCCACATATGTGACAAGGCCTTCATAACTAACTCATAGTCATAGCTGGCACTCAGCATTCATTTACTGCTGGGTTACACATGCTCACTGCGGTGTAGCCAGTCATTAAAATCTGTACACCACGACCAGACTTGTTGCCCCTTCTGACACAATAAACACACATTTTGTACACTACTGTACTGTGTGTCTCCCCCATATCCTGGTAAATACAATTGATATACATTGCTCCTTCAGGACACCGATATACTGTTCCTGGGATGCAAAGACAATCTCAGTGGCCAGCCCTTCCAGTTCTGTCTTTCAGGTATGAAATTACAAAAAGGATCAGCTGGTTTTGCGCTACATTTGAATTGCTCAGTGCAAGGCCTTGCTCTTGCCCCTCCCCACAGATAAAACTCACCATGGAGTATGTCTTCCTACGTCCATGAGTACTAGGCACCAACTCTCTCCAGAGCTGTGACATCACAGAACCCCTGGCTCCACCCATTCTGAGTCAGCTGAGAATCCTCAACATTCGTGTCAGCTGAAGGGACAGGCAGCATAGCTAGAAACTCCTCCTGCTTGAAGACTTTCTTCAAAACCTTTGTTGTTTTTTTCCTCACTGTAGTAACTCTCAGCAGCGAATTCTGTTTGCTTTATGGACAGAATTTCTAAATTTAAATTATGCCTGTTGTTTCTGGGCTTCAATGGCTCCCGGATTAACCCCTAATTCCTGTCAAAGATTGGATGTTTTACTACTTTGAATTCTTTCAGAATTCTTCAAAAGGTATAGACTAAGTGTTAAATTTCTTGCTGTTGTGCTCTTTATTTAGCCTGGTGCCTAAGTTTTTTTTAGTTTTCCTTTTCAGAACAGTTCCTTCCCTTCCTCTCTCCTGGAACATGGGAAAGGTTTCCATCCCCACAGCTGTAACCCTTTTGAGCTACCACTTGTGCGCCCCCAAGCCTCAGAAGTCCCGACGCAGCTCTGATTGTGGTAGAAACCATCATGGAAGCCAGTAGTGAGGCCTCAAAAGCTTGCACGTGCTGGCATGCTGGCCACGGTACAGGCATCCCCCTCGACCACCTTGTGACGCTACATTCGCACCGCTTTCTGGAGAACCAAGGATAATTGACAGAGAGGGCAGCTGTCCCTGCCCATGGCTATTGGGATAGCCATAGCTGCAACATTCTGTGGACTGGGGAAGGGATAAGTGACTACCATTAGAAATAGCATCAACATTGCTTCTTGGTTGGCCAGCATAGAAGGGCAACTGCAAATGCTGGGTGCCTGTACCCTCTCTTCTTTTTTTTTTTTTTTCAGTCTTTTGGTAACCAGGTAAGGCCCACTAGGCACAAGTGCCTGTTTTCAGGGGTAACCTGGGAGCACTGGGCGGTTAAGTGACTTGCTCAGAGTCACATAGTATGCAAGTGCAGGCTGTAAGAATCAAACTCGGGTCTGGTCTGCTTGATGTACCAAGCTTGTTCACACCTCGTTCCTCTAACCTCTAGGCTATACTGCCAGCTTCTCAGGAGTTGAGCACTTCATCTCTGTAGTGTGCCCTGCCCCCCTAAAGTTTGGCTCCAGAGTGAGATCTCAGGGTTCATATGCACACTTTCAAATACATTCTTAATCCAACATTTTTTTTGCATCCCTCCGCTCAGCTGGCCCTTGGTGACCCCCACCCCCCACCACCACCTACCATCTCAGGAACTTACCCACCTACTTCTAATGCCCAACAATGGCTTATTCCCCCTTCCCCATGGCAGGGCCATCAGCAGTCTTAAAGTCCATCATGAGTTTAGCTCGGATGAAAGTATGGTGCCCCGTAGGTGGTGTGGGGGCTCTGGAGTGTCACTGTAACATCCTTCTCAGTCCTGGGTGGCATTTTCCTGTGTTATATGTTTTTTGAACCCCAGGGAGCTTTATGGGTGAAGATGGTGAGATTTCGGGAGGTGCCCACCCACCTTCTGTGACTCCAGTTTGCACAGCCATCTGCAGTCAACCAGGTGCCGGTATAGTAGCATAGCTCACAAACCTTCTTCCCCAGAGGAGAGCAGCCAGTGAGACACTCGATCCTTCTCCTACTGACCCTGCAATGATCCAGGCTCGGGGCACAAACTCTGATCACTGCTGTCGCAAACGGTTGATCTACCACTGTGCTGTTGGGCTGACTTTTAATCCAAAATTCTTAAGCTGATCTGGCAGATACTTCCAGAAATGTTGGGCACAACAAAATAGAGAGCTTATCTGCTACCACCCATACTCCAGAATTACCAGCAGTTTGACCATTGAACAGATTAATTAGTAGCTGGGGATGTAGATTTGAGATACTCTGGGGTTCTGAGGGGTAAAATAAGGGACTGTTCTCGAAATGGGAGATAGTTGAGAAGTATGGACAGAGGGGTTTGGAAGGGAGAAATGTTGGGACAGACTTTGTACTGGGGGACAGTTACGAGGTATGGAAGTGTTGTCACCAGGCAGACAAGATGAACCTTTGGTCTATTTCTGCCTTCATTGTTTATGTTTCTGTGGTTCTTGGAGGTAAAATTAAGGATGTCCCTTGTAATGGAGATATTTGTGTATGTCCAGAGCCCCCCCCCCACACACACACACACTCACTCTACAAATGTCTGAAAATCAGAAGGAAATAAAATATGCAACGTAAGAGTTTGGAATGGGTGACTTTTAACCAGCCCTACAGTTGTACCCTTTCAAACAAGATTTCAAGCAAGTTGCAAACGGAAAAAAAATTGTATGCAGATTACCAAGGTCTCATCTGTCTTTCTTACCAAAGCACTGTATATTATAACAAATAACCCATGACTGGAGGTGTAAAATAAGGCACAGATTTTAGTTTGGAGGAGTTTTATTACGTTATCAATCACTGGCTTTGTGCTTGTGTGGTCTAAAATGTAATTATAGCCCCTATCGATTGAAATAGACCCTAGTATTACAATGCCAGTCATTTGTTATATTTATTAAACCTACCGTGTATGTACATACTGTAATATATTACAAATCTGATTTTAATGTATATATATTCACTTAAAAATCATAAACTGTTTGTCAACAAGTTTGGCCATGTAAATGATATATATATAAAATATAAAATGGGTAGGCAAAATACTGTCTGCTGGTTGGCTGAAATACATCACATGACTGTTCGTATATCAGAGCGCGACCACACGCCTGCACTTTCACCCCCCTCCAAAACCATTTTAGCATTAACAAGATAGATAACCCACTATAGGATGTGCAGTCGCGGTCTGATATACACATGCCTTGAATGGTTGAACGCACACCAAGGTGTGTGTATCGGAGAACGACCGCACACCTTACAGAGGGTTATCTATTACATATATGTGTATGTGTGTATATATAGTATCTTGTTCAAGTGACCCAGAGCTGCAGGACAAAATAGTGAGAATACGGTTAAGTAGCTGTTGAAGTAGTAAGGGATAAGATTGTTTTCTTTGAATTGTGGTTTTTCTGTATGGTTTTCCCTGTCTTCGAATGGAGGCTGCCGCATCTGCACCCTTCCTCTAGCTGGGAGGACAAAGAAGCGGCTGCTTTCACAGTTGACCCTAATGGCAGTCTTAAGTTGCCCTACCTAGGGAGTACAGATGATACACGGCCCATGCCTCCCCTCCACAATGTGCATGATTTCCCAGCTGACCCCAGTGCAGAATTCTGGGATTCTAAAGTGAACCTCAGTCTCCCGGGTGGCAGTGTAACACAGTGCACCACTCCTCTAGGCTGGCCCATTAGGTTTAAAGGGACAGTGCATTTTTACCTGAAGGCCTTTTCTATCAATATTATTTGCCCCCTCCTTCTGTCCCCAGCAGCTGACTCCTTCAGGAGTCCCAAGGTACTTTTCCACTGGGTCAGAGTGTTCCCCACCACCCTGCTGTGGAGGGTAAGCCACTGGAGATTGGCTCCCAGTAAGTCCTGGGGGGGGAGCCAGGGTGACAGGGCTGGGGGGGCAGGATGGGGGCTATACCTGGGGGGGAGAAACAAGACTAACTTAAAAAAGAGGAGTCCCAAGGTACACCCCGGATTCTACACCCCGTCCCCTAATGACAGTGGTGCCCCCCAGGTGGGAATGGGATAGGGGAAGTACCCCTGATAGAGGTTGCTTGTCAGATGGTGGATGGCAGCAGGGCAGGGCCTGGATGTACAGGGTCCCATCATATACAACCAGTGAGGCCATTTTCTTCCTTTTTTTTTTTTTTCCTGACCCATCTTGAGATGCCATATTGGCCAGTTGCTCCCCTTCCCTAAGACCTGCCTAGCCTGCAGCTTCCCCTGTAATCCCCAAGGTGGCACTGCTATAGCAGCGCACTCCCTCCCTATCCAGAGAAGGAGAGCATCCTCTGGGATCCTTCTCCCCCCCCCGGCTGACCTAATGACCCAGGCTTATTCTCAGACCTGGGTTGCCAGTGTCACGAGTGGTAGCCCTACGGCTGCACTGAGGGACTGGCCTTACCTGAAGACCTCATTTTCCGGGTTGACAAGCTAGAGCAGTGACAGCACTGAGCACTGTCACCTGGAACACCTTGATGGGTTGCATGTGATCTTGACCCCTCATTTTTAGTGTGAGAAAGTGTGTTAATTAAATAGGAAACTGTATGTCTATGGAAAATAAACAATGTTTTCTTTTTTTTTGGGGATAGAGCTCCTTTTGTCCAGGCTTGCCATAGGCAAGCATTTGCCTTCACAGCCAATGCCAAGGTGGATCCACATTTGCCCGGGGGGAGGGAGGGATCTGAATGCTGTGTGGCCAGTACCTTCCCCCCCATGGTAGTCAAGAGCCTCAACTTTGACACTCACCTCACCCCACTAGCCCCCCCCCCACACACACACAGACTGATCCCATGCCCAGTGCCAGAAGGTGGCAGGGAAAGTAGACACAATGTTGGCGTGCAGAGAAGTGGGGGGGGTTGCAAGCAGAATGAAGGAGGTGATTCTTTCCGTATACAGTTCCATAGTCAGGTCTCATCTAGATCATGTTATTTCATACAGAATGTGTTATTTCCACTTAGAATCTATCTGGAAATTGAACACAGAGAACAATGGGCCAGATAGGTTACATTGGAAAGAAAGTTTTTCCTGCTTGTTTATTTTTCAGTTGCACTTCTTCCATGCCATACTTTTCTAAAATGTCAATGGCTGCCTCTGGTTTGGGCCCTAAAAGGGGGGGGGGATCATTTTGGAACCTCAATACATCAACCACTATGTAGCTGTTGTCACTGTCGACCTCGGACATCGCTGACTGAACGTGTGGTCAGTGAATCAATGGGAACATCAGCCACAGGTGCTGTCTTGGAGGTTCCAAAATGGGCCCATACCACCAGAACCAAATTGGTGCCAATTTGATTTTGGTAGGGACATGGGTTCACGCCGCAGACCTGGATCTCTGCATGTCAGCAGCCAGGGAGAGGAAGTATCTTCGGAGGCAGCATGCCCCATCCTGGGGAGGGAGAAACATGCAGTCCAGTGCTTGCAGCGCCCCCTGCAGCCAGGCCAAAAGTCAAGCACATTACGAATAACATCTCCAGCCACAGGGATGCCATAACTGAAGACACATTGAGCAGGGAGGGGGCAGCTTACACCTGCACACCGATGACTGCACTATCCAATATTTACATTTTGTTCATCTGTTTTTTTTTTTCTTGCTCAACTTGAGGTACAGACTCCAAGTCCACTCTACCCAGTTCCTGCAGACTCTTCTCCCGTCCCCACTATTCACTCAACATCCACCTCCCAGCACATGCACACTGCTGCCCCCTGCTGTAAACAGAGAGCCACTGGTATTGGCTTCATACTTCCCCTAGTCTTGATTTACTAAAAAAAAAAAAAAAAGTGTATTCTTGTCTGTAGGCCCTGCTGTTTATCATATTTTAATACTGTTTTGGCCTGCGACTTGTTTTCGAGGGTGACTTGTATTTGAGGGCAGCTTGTATTCCAAAATCAGATGTTTAGGTGCCACAAATAAAGTATTTCACATCCTGAATCTGATCTAGTCCTGGTATATTGTTACTGGGCTATTTCATAGCAAAATAAGTGTGCCAAACAGTAAACATCATATATTTTAAATGACATACAGTAATGACTGCCCATATTTACAGACACAAAAAATACAGAGAGCCTCCCACCCACAGTGCTTCATCTGACTTTTCAACTATAACTAGAAGCTGCAACTTATATTCAAGGGCAGCTTTTATTAAAAGTATTCACCGTGAGTATGACATGTGGCGTGCATGTAAGGGCAGCTTCTCTTAGATGAAATATGGAAGTCCTATGAGAACAAGATATTCCGTCTCAGGGTTATGAAGCTGCTGTCCATCTCTTAGGCAAAATAAGGGTTACATATGAAACCCAAGTTCTGTGTCTGCCCGCTGGTGTGTCTTCCTTGCTGACAAACAGTTGTGGATCTTCTAATCGAACTAGAGACCTGCCGAGTGGTTTTTTTTTTTTTTAGGGTCTGTATTAGATTTTGTACGAACACTCACTTCGTGAGCTGTACCTAGTCCAATATCGGTGCTGGAGAACCTGAGAAACGCAGTTTCTTTTTATGTATATTTATCCTTATTTGTAACCTTGAGGGCCCATAGTTGGCTTTGTAAGTATGTTATTAAACTGTGACTTTGGAGTTTGAACTACAGTGGTCTGGCATACTGTGTTTCTTGTACAAGCAGATCATTTATTGTTTTGCTCATGCTTTCGAATGAAAGGAGCGCTGTAGCCTGGTCATGTGATCCCACCCCCTCCCATACATCCTTTGAGGAGTAGAAGATAGCCAGCTCAGTGACGTGGAGGGTTGAGGTGCTGGGCACCACACTGGAGAATTGGGCTCAAAGATGGACAGGGGTCATCGGTGGTCGGCCAGGGTGGGAGAGGAATGAGTGTCCGCAGACTGCTGTCCTCTCCTAGGGAGGGGGGACCTGCCACACTGCTCGTACACCGCCACCATTTAGAGGCATCATGGTAGTAGGGGATTGGTAGTATCACAATTTGGGGGCATTGGCTGGTGGCTGGTATGTTGTATGTGCACGTCACCATGTGCATGTACTGTTGTATCACTAAGCTGCCCAGTCAGGGGGAGAAAACAAAAATCAGGAACTGAGCCTTAGGAAACCCCGCTCCAGCCTGCACCATTGCTCTTGGACCCTGATTACACCTGAATAGTGCGCCAGGGGAAGGGGAGTACAGCCCTCCCCATCTTGGCCTCACCACGGGGGAGCAAGCCATGGGAGACTGAGGCAAGTGAGTCCTGGAGGGAGATGGCTACTGGTCAGAAAGGTGAGCTGGGGCCAAGAGCCTTGCCAGCACACGAGGGAAGAAAAAGCTGTATTAAAATAAAAAGAGAGAGAAAAGTAGATGATAATGTAGATATCTATGGAGAGCATGCTACAGGAAATGAGACTACCACTTTTCTTTGTGGTCTGAGGCTGCTGCACGCACCTCCCTGCTCAGTTGCTGTAAATTCTAGCTAGTACCATGGTGGACTGAACTGGGAACTTGCAGCATGCTCTGCTTCTAAAGTATACACCACACAGTAGAGCTAAAGGAAAGCCTTCTTCAGCTGTTGTTACTAATTGAATTTTTGACTTGTGCAGACAGTCCCATAGAGCCCAAAACTATTAAGGAAGGGGAAGGGGTGTAATACAACATACACTCAGAGAACAAGGAACATTTTCACATAGAATATTGTGGAAGATGATGGCGATGTTACACGCCAGTCAGATATTTGGGGGGGCAGTGTAGCCAAGTGCACAGAGCTGTGAACCTCGAGACTCTTATTTTTCTCATTGCATTTCTTATATCCAACTACTGTAATATTTTTATTGTAATTTCAGGATGCTGCATTTTTCTGGGCTAAGACTTACTCCAGTTTGTTTTGTAATCATTGAAAAATTGTAATATATATTGACAAAAACAGTTACGGCTTCAAAAAAAGAGAGCTGATTTGACAGTTTTACATTTGAAAATGTGTGGTATAAACTGGACATACAATGGCCTGACTCAGAATATTCTGTCTTCATTTCTGAGAGGGTAGAACCTTCATAACTCACCTGTGGCTCTGCCACTCATGGATTATGGCTTTACTACCACCACCCCCATACATGGAGATAAATTGCATATTCCGAGTCAGCTATTCAAAGAGCTAGGATGGCCCTCTACCCCTATTTGATGAAAGCTAGAAATCCCCAGGGGTGGGGGGGTTGTTCAATGTAAACTGGGTACACGTGCAAACAGAACTGCAGTGATGACCCATTCACAATGTGTTTCATTTAGAACATTATCATTTTAATCTGCATTAGTTATGTATTGCAATACAAGCCCGCTATCACCTCGCCAACTAGCCCTGTCAGCTTCATTAGTGCTGCTCTGCCTGTGGACCCTTTATGTGCTGGTGTAAAGAAAAACTGTCTGTAAGTTAGAATTTGTTTGATATTTGTATGATCTGAATTTTGATTCATCTACCTGTCATAGTCAGACACCTTTGCATCCTGGATCCCATTTGGCACTTTAGCCCTTTTTTTCTGTCTTAGTGGTAGGATACTACTAAAGCAGATCAAGAGGGTAATTTGTCAGAGAATGTAAACTTAGACTTGTTATTAATTCCTTTACAGAAACTACACATAAGGGGTCCACAGCTACTGGCCAAGATGCACTGATAAAGGATGAGTGAATGAGAACTGACGTTATGAACCTGAAACAAGCAGCAGGATGGCTACGGGTCAAGGAGTCAGATGGGTATGCCCAAAAATTGAGAGGAGGGAATTCGTAATGGCTGATATGGAATGTGAAAATGAGGAAACTGGAATGAATGACTAAAGACAGGAAGGATGGCAATGGGTAGCAAAGGACCCAGCCGGTAGGAAGCAAACTGCAATAGGGCAAGTCGTAGGAGGTCGGACGGAGTCCGCCAGAGCATAATGCTATGGAGGCTGGCAAGCAGCCAGACTGAGTCAGCCGAGGCATGGTAGGATAGGGGAACCCCAAAAGAAATGCACAGGCGGAGCCAAGGAGGCACAGGGAAGGACATGGATCGAGCAGGAGCATAGGGCAGGAGAAATAGAATCGAACGCTGGAATGACTGAATATGAGACAGGATAGGATGAATGAATTGAGGCCGAGAGGGCAGGAACCCCAGGAGGCCATGAGAGGAAGGTTGCAAAACAGCGATGGGAGCAGGAGATCTGGGGCTGGGGGGGAAACAGAGAATCCCAACACCGAATTACAGCAAGCAGCAAACCAAAGAGCTGGAAAGCACAGGGTATAGAGAAGCCCAACTCCAAAAGTTCACAGAAAAGCAAGGCAAAGTCAGGCCAGTGGAGACAAAATGCACAGAAATGCATACCTCTCAACTGAGCAGCAGCAAACTGTGTGACAAGATGTGTGACAAAGGAGCAAACCGAGAGACAAATGATTAGACAATGCATGGCAAGCTCAGAATACAATGGCTAGCAAAGTACAAGCGTTCAGCCAGAGCAGACTACAGTAGAATGAATGTGTGCATTGTAGTCTCATGGGAAAAAGTCAAATCAATCATCTCATGCAGAACAAGGATTTCAGAGAGGCAAATGAGAGAAATGCCACAGAATGGGGGACAGTGGAGAGGCGTAAAGAAAGGCAGCAGCTTGAGAAATACAATAGGAAGGAAATGCCACTCACTACAGCTGCAGCAACCAGACCCCACACTGTCCAACCCAGCCAAATAGTGGTTGTGCAGCAATGAGGCTGGATACCCTGGCAGGAAGGACTGGTCGGTTCAGGGAGCAGCCCAACAGGGAGCCAGGAAGCAGGAGCAGGAGAAGCGAGAGCAACAGAAGCTGGGAGACATGGCTGTGGAGGAAACTGAAAGTGACAGGAGGAATGGAGCAGCAGCTCTGAGGGTTAATAGCAGGCAGCGCCGAAGGGGAACAGAGGGCATAGGACAGCGTAATTTTTTTGAGGTGCAACAGGGCAGGGGAAAGGAAGCAGAGGGAGGGAAGCACAGACAGGGAGAAAGCGAGAACCAGGAACCTGGACAAAGTGGGGTGCGCGTAAATGCCCATGGAGAGAGAAGGAGATGACGGGGGAAGGGGGAAAGCAGCGAGTCTCACCGAGGCACACAGTCCCTGCAGGCAGAGGCATCCGCAGTGAGAGCTAAGGTACAGAAAATTACAGGACTGCAGGCAGGGCAATGAAAGGGCAGGTGGCCGGACGCGACCACGAAACAAACGGGACAAGAAAAGAAATGAAATGAGCAAGGAAAGGCGGCACCTCTGGCCACAAAGAAAAAGAATCCTGGCAAAGCCCAGGATGTAGTGACCTTTTAAGCTTGATGGGGGAGTGACGTGGTTGCTTCACCCATTGAACCTTGGGCTTAAAGCCCTTCCATTATACTAAGTTCTACATAAGCAATACAGATAGATAAGCAGACCGAGAGGACCCTAGTTATACAGTTGAATTATAAACAAGTAAACACAGGTTATACAAGGCAAGTAAGCAGGCCTATTGGGCCCTAGTTGTACTGCAAGAACAATTGTATGAGAAGAGTATCTCAGGGTGAATATAGCCCATCGACAAAACTGGAGAGCAGACAAGTAATGAAACATAACAAACTATCGAGTCACGGAGTAGGACACATAGATGAGGGATCTACAGACCAGATGCATAGATCCGGGCAGTAAGGGTCAGAAACAGTTACGGGTGGCTTGTTCCAGGAGATAGTGTTTGAGGGCAGATTTGAAAGGGCCTAAGGTGGGTAAAAGGGAGATGGATGGTGGGAGATCACTGGAGGCTAGTCTGGATTTGGTGGCCATGATAGAGTTGGGGTGTGTACTGACAGTCACAGCTGAGACACGATCATACTGGGGAAAGGATGAGGGTGTGTTACTACAGGTGAGGGAGGGAATCAAGGCCATGGAAGTACAGGGGCACCCAGAGGAGAAGGAAGGACTGGAGGTGCTGTGAGACAGGCGCTGGGACCACTACCCATACAGAGGTGGTATACAGACCTCCAGTACAGGGAGAGGAGTTGGAAAAGGCACTTGGGAGGGTCATCATCGGGATGGCAAATAAGGGGAAGGTGGTGCTAGTTGGGGACTTCAGTCTGCCAGATGTAGATTGGAGTCTTCCAGCTGCAGCTTTGGCAAGAAGCAGGGCGATCCTTGGCTCCCTAGAATTGGATTTTCTTAGATGGCTAGTCAAGGAATCCACTAGAAACAGGGCAGTGCCGGACATGGTGATTATAAACTAGGGCAGCATTGCGGACGTCACAGTGGGCATTCCCCTAGGTATCAGTGATCCCTGTACAGTGTGGTTTATCATTAAGACAGGAAGCCAGCCCATCGGTGCAGTGGTGGTGCTACCACTCATGATGTTGGCAACCCATGTTCAGAAATGAGGATGGGTCGTCATTGGTTGGCTGGGGGAAGAGAACTGAGTGTCCCAGAGGACACTCCACTTCTGGGGAGTGAGTTTGCCAGCTTCACTGCTCTACTGCTGCCTGGGTGACCACAGCTGGCACTGCTGTCGGAATGGCATGGGGTGGGGGACACAGGCTGGTGTGCTAACCATGGTCACATGTACATCTGTGTTGCCTGCGTTCTGAGGGATGGGGCCATCAAGTTGAAAGACCACAGCAAGGCAGAATAAATACTGGCTTCTGCAGGCCCTGTACCAGTGACATGACTTTTCTCTGGTGTGGGACCTGGTCTGAGCGGCATAAGCCCTAGCCCGCCGACCCCTGCCAAGTGGGAGTGACAAGTGGAGGATGGAGTTGGAAGAGAAGCCCACGAGAAGCAGGGTGATGGGGCTGGGAATCTGGCAGGAAGGAGGGCTGAGCTGGAGAAGGCTATAAAAAATACAAAGAAGATGAAAATAGAGGCAAACCATATGAGGACAATGGTCCTGGAATTTAGGAAGGTGGATTTTAAAGAAATGGGATACTGACTCGGAAACTGCCTCATGGGGGGGGGGATCGGCAGGGTGGGGAAGGAGCACAGTGGGGAAAAATAAGAGAGGTCATAATAAAGGCAACACAACCTGTGCATGAAGGAAATATAGAAGGAAAAAAAGAGACACTTATGGTTCTCCAGAGAAGTGGCCATGGTGGTGAAGGGGGAAAAAGGTGGCATTCAGGAGGTATAAAGAAACACTGAGGGAGGAAGACAGAGAGGTATACTAAGTAAAACCGAAGGAATCAGGAAAAGCAGTAGGGGGAACAAAGGCACAGAGGAAAGGGTAGCTAAAGGGGATAAGACTTTCCTCGGGTACATAAGTGAGAAGAGGAAAGCAAGGGGAGAGATAGTGAGGGTAAGGAGGGCGGCACAGGGAGACTGCACAGAAGTGGATCAAGAAAAAGAAGACATCATGAACAGGTGCTTCTGCTCATTCTTCACAGTGGGGGGGGGGTACAGACCACCAGGGAGCTCACTGGAAACAGATGTGGTTTTGGAGGACTAGAGGAGAGCGGACGTAGGGAGGAAGCTAGTATAGGCCAGTCAGTCTTGCATCAGTGGTGGGGAAATTAATAGAAACACATTTACTTCTTGGAATCAATAAATGGAAACACTGTTAAAGGAAAGGCTGGTAGAGTATCTTAATCCAGTGAACTGCAAGGCCAAAGGCAGCACGGATTCATATGGGTGTGGGGTCATCCCAGACAAATCTGATTGATTTCTTTGACTGGGTGATGACAGAAAATAGATCAGAGGAGGGCAGTAAACATGGCCCATCTGGACATTAGCAAGACCTTCGAGACTGTGCTGCACAGGAGACTGGTAGAGAAATTGAGCAGCCTGGGGTGGGATCCAAAGTGGTGAATTGGGTAAGGAACTAGTTAATGGATAGGCAACAGAGGGTGGTGGTTAACGGCACTCACTCTAATGAGGTGAGAGTGACCAGTGGGGTGCTGCAGGGCTCAGTACTGGGACCCATCCTCTTCAATGTCTGCTTAAGTGACATTGCAGAACTGTAGGGGGAGGTATGCCTTTTTTCAGATGACACCAAACTCTGTAATAAGGTGGATGCTTGGGAGGGGGTGGCGAGCATGAGGGACCCTGGAAAAACTGGAGGAGTGGTCAAGAGCATGAGTAGCTGGGGTTCAATGCCATAACGTGCAAAATTATGCACCTAGGGCATAGGAACCCAAGAGCTGAGTACAGGGTGAGGGGAGGTAGTTGACAGTCACTGGGCAGGAAAGGGACCTTGGGGCTATCATAACCGATGACCTGAAAGTGGCAGGGCAGTGTGACAAAGCAGTGGGTAAGTCCAGGAGGATGAAGGTGGTGTTGCCACTGTATTGCTCACTTGTGAAACCCATCTGGAGTATTGCGCCCAGTCCTGGAGGCCGTACCTCAGAAAGGATGTAGATAGGGTGGAAGCAGTTCAGAGGAGGGCAACTAAAATGGCGCAAAGGTTGCATCAAAGCCCTGTGAAGATAGACTAAGGAATCACAACATGTACACCCTGGAAGAGAGGAGAACAAGAGGAGACATGCTAGAGACCTGCAAGTACCTCATGGGAGTGAACAGGTGCAGGAGGGAAGTCTTTCAAATAAGAGAGCACCAGGACCAGAGAGCATATGATGAAACTGGGGTGGGTGGAGTGTTTAAGAGGGATGTGAGGAAGTACTACTTCACTGAAAGAGTGGTAGATGCCTGGAACAGACTGCCAGTGGAAGTGTTGGAAGTGAAAACAGTAGGTGACTTCAAGCATGCATGGGATAGACATGGGGAATATTATTAAATAGGCAAGGAGGAGGAAAGGTCACCGCAGACCAGTTAAGGACTTCTATGAATCCCTTTATGCCTCTCCTGTACTGCTGTTGCAAGAAGTCATCAATCCATTAATGGCCTTCCTCCATCTTCCTGGAACTTTCCCAGTCCCTGGATGCCCCGGTATCCCTAACAGAAGTGCTGGTGGCAATCAAGGTTCTTAATTGGAATAAGACTCCAGGAACTTCCAGAAAGATGGTGGGGAGATGGAGGGAGGCCAGGAAGGGATTGATGCTTTCCTGTGAGAGCTGGACAGGAGAGGCACAAACAGACTCATAGATGTCCCTCATTAAAGGAGAACAGTCACCACCAAGGGTTCCCACACTCAAGTGTGGGGCTGGTCCCAGTGTGCACTTTGTGTACAACGAGATTTTGGTTTACTTACTGTCTACTGTAGTCTAGTAGATTGTAGCAGACTAATTTTTCTTAGTTATAGGCTGACAGCTTCTGTTGCTACAAATCCCAGAATCTCCTACAGATGACATCAGCGAAGGAGGAAGTATCACTAGCCTGCAATGCATGTTAGAGTTTATATAAGGTCTGATCTTTGGTTGGTTCAGCTGTCCTCCATAGGCTGTGCACAGTCACAGAGGACTGTACTTAGCCCCTGGAGAAAAGCAGTCCTGGAAAACATCTGATAAGAGATTATAGAAACTTTAACATGCACTGCAGGTTATTCAATCTCCCACTGCTGCAGTACCGCTCTGATGTTGTCTACAAGGGATTCTGGGATTTATAGCAAAATATGTCAGCCTACAACTAACCAAAATTAGCTTGATGTAATGTACTATACTATAATAAACCGTAAGTAAACCGAAATGTTTTTGCACATGAAGTGCACATTGGGACCAGCCCTATACTTGGGTGTGGGGGCCCTCTTTGCTGACTTTTCTCCTCTAAGGCACTGACCTCTCCTGCTTAGGTTGAGTCCTGCATCATCAAGGCCTGCTATATGTCTTTCCACTGGCTGCTAATGGAAATAGTAAGCCAGGAGTTTCCTGACCCATTCCCTATCCCTTCCTTGCAGGGACAGCATGACAGAGCATATGAGAACAGACTGCAAGAACTCAATATGTACTCACTTGAGGAGGGAGAGACTGATCGAAACCTTCAAATACCTGAAAGGTGTAACAAGGTGGATATCAGGGCTCTTTTCCAGCTTAGTGAAAACAAGACCACAAGGGGGCACTGTTACAAACTGGGGGGAGGCAAGGTTCAAAAAGGAGACCAGGAGACACTTCTTTACAGACAGTGTGGTGTTAGGGTGGAATGAGCTCCCAACTGAGGTAGCCAATCAGAAGATGGTGGAGGATTCAAGAAGGGGTGGGACAGGGTGAAGGGCAGGGTCAGGTTTGGTGGGGAAGGGAAACAATGTGATCTGTAGATCAGAAGCATCACAATCTATCAGACTAGACAGAACAAGAGGCCTTCTTCTGCTGGCTGTTACATATGTGTGTAAGCTCAGAACTTTAAACACTAGCACTCTGGTTAGTTTTGGCATTAACAAAGCATCTACGGTTGATATGGATTTCAGTTTAAACTCTCAGTGCACAGTATCGTCTTCCTGTGGGGTGAGATAAGACTGATCACTGTCTGTGGTCTCTTCAAATAGCACCTCTGCTTTTTATGCACACCAAGTGGTCACTTGCGTCACTTGTGCCTGATGCTTCTCCCCCACCCCCACCACCCAAAATAAGTACATTGTGAAGGCTTCTCTTCTGTGGGATATCTATAGTGCTTCCTAACAAAAGATTTACTCATGAAACTTCACACTTCCAGTACTTTTGCAAGTTTTGCCTCCTCTGGGACTTCTACAGGTGATCAGGGTGTACAAAACTAGGGATACTTAGAATCGGCCAATTCCAATCCAGATATACTTTTTAGGAATTTTGGAATTTCTGTTTCTGAATCCGATTCTTATCCTAATCTGAAAAGAACCTTGAAATAGGAATTGGATTTGAAACCCTAATTCCTGAATCCTAAATCCTATGTATAAAGATGTTGTAGCTGGAAATGCTGGAATTCAGATTTTTGGATTACAATTCTGAAAATTTTAATTCCAAAAAATAATCAGGTTGGAATCCGATGAATTCCATTCTGTGACTCGGAATCCGAGCAAGCCTATGTAAAACTCTTTCACAGTCAGTATATTTAAAGAGCAGGTATTAACTTCTGTTAAGCATTTCATAAATATACCTTATTCAGTTTATACAGTTTCCTGGAGAGCAACCTTTGTAAAATTTCACTTTTTTGCTGTACGTTTGTCGGAGCGAATGACAGCAGAGTAGCTACATAATGCTGTAGGTTTCAACCTTTTGTTCTGATATTTTTGTTGCCAACTTGTTTATGGATTCTGCATTTGGATTTTATGACTTCACTGGACACATCTTATGCCATCATAAAGCTCACCATAACAGACTGTAATGACACATACACAATTGTGAGGTCAGTTGGACAGTCAGATGCTTTTAGAAACAGAAAGCAAATAAATGCTTGTTCATGGGAGATATATAAAAAACTTACAAAAGACAAAGCTAAAAATCCTGGAAAGTATTAACGTTAAACATAATCACTATTAGCAATGGGTTTTAACACTGTATTTTATCAGCTGATGGCTCTTTAAGCAGCTTCCTCAGAGTGTCATATCGCTGGTGAATTATATATAGAATAAAGTATGGGTCGGGGTGTGTAATGAGATTTTACACACACCCGAGTTGTGGGATGCTACATAAACCCCGAGGGCGAGGCCCGAGGGATTTAAAGATCCTGATGGTGTGCATTAAATTTCATATGCACACCCTCCCATCTTTTATTTTTATAATAACAGGCCAGCAATTTTTCTCCAGCCCAGTTTTTGTGAGACTGTTTGACCCGCCCACACATGGAATGTTGGCCAATGAGGCAGCAGCATTGTTTGATTGGCATGGCTCATGAATGTCATAACAACCAGCTGGTTGTTATGGAAAATATCAACCTGGTCAGTACACTGAGAGAAATTCCTGACCAGTTATTATAAGTGTATTATTCCTTCCACATTCGATACATTTAAATGGCCTCTCTCCAGTGTGACTCCTTTTATGCACAAAGAGATAATGGTGCTGTCTGAAATTTTTCCCACACTTGGAACATCCAAAAGTTCACTCTCCTTCATGGATTTGCTGATGTTTCAAGAGAAGCTCTGGCAGTCTGAAGCTCTTACCAAATTTGATGCACCGACAGGGTTTTTCTCTAGTGTGGATTTTGCCATGCTGTTGGAGATTCCTAGGATATACAAAGCGGTATCCAGTGATGATGGCGACTGCAAATGAGCGACTGTTCTGAGTGACTCATTTGCAGTGCCTGACATGTGAGTTACCCTGTAAGGGTAGTGGCAGACAGGTACAGCAAAGGTAGAGATGAGTGAGGGAGGGTTGTGGTACTGTAGGACAGTGACCAAAAGGGGAGGGATAGGGAAGAGGATTTGTATGGTGCAGTGGGGCATGCTGCTGCTGAACTAGCCGTGTGGTGTGATGGTGAGGGTGGCTAGCTATGGTGTAGCAGGTATAGGGCTAGGGAGGGGTAACATTTTGTGCTTTTGCTGGGATTTTTTTGGGGGGGACTGTCTCCCCCTTCTCGACATGCACCCTCCTGGAGTTGGTAATCTATAATCAGAGGGGAGCTGGGGGCAAAGCCCCCCCCTGCGAAGGGTGTGTGTGTGGGGGGTGCAGCCCCCCACATAACTGTTATTTTTGGCTGTCGGCTGTGGTGTTGCCAAGAAGTGAACATCACCATTTTGCTTTTCAGTGATGTACACTCACTGTGATAGCGATTGTTGTTTTGTGATCGCTATCACGGCATGGAACCATACAAAGCATTTGTCACAGTCTTCACATTTGAAAGGTTTCTTTCCTGTGTGACTCCACTGATGAATGATCAAAGTATATGTAGCCCCTAGGTGGCGCATCCCAAGGGCTACTACCCCTGCCTGCGTGGCTAGTCGCAGGTTAAGGGGCCTGGGTACTGAAACAGGTGTCTCCACCCGGAGGACAGGGTTGTTGGTAGCAAGGCTAATCTGGGTACAGCCCTCCGGGACACTGTAACCCCCCCTTTCCCTTCTAGTGGCCTGGACAATGTACAGTAAACACTTTCACAATAACCCTTGTTCACCACACAAATCCCCACTCTGGCTGCATTTACCACCAGGGCAGGTTCCTCTGGCTCGACCCTGGAGACCCCCCTGTATAACGAGGTTATGCACAGCAAATAACAACAGTACAGTACTTGTGTCACAAACTGGAACCACAGTCAGGTTAAATGCAAAAAGAGTTAGATCTGATTTATTTAGGGGACTTGAACAAGGGAGGAGTGTAATCAGGTTGATTGGCTTAAAGGCTATATCAATCAGGCAATCATGCATGCGCTTCAGAGTCCCTACACAGTCACACACACTGGGTACCCAGGTGGAAGTAAGGTGGCTAGTCTGGAACGTTGCCCGGGGTAGGCCAGCACCGCAGCTGGTTGGAGCCCTGTGATGGAAGAAAGAAACATGCACAACCACACACAATTTGTAATCCGGAGCCAGATGGCTCAGTTCGTGACAAGAAAACAAGTGAATTACATGACAACACTTTTGATTTAGCTGATGTTGCAGGGAGCTACCCTGGTGTTTACTCACAATACCCAATACAGGATACTGGAGGGACAAAAGTGAGACTGTAGGTTGATGAGCTGGAGTGCCAGGAGAAGCAGGGCCCACACGAATCACCAAGGCATCGTTCCTGTTCAAGGCGTTGAGCAGGGGGCTGATCCCCCGGCAGGTCTCTCATTGATGGTTTTCTCTGTGGCGTGAGTAATCTGGCTGGGCCAGTGTGACAAGGCCCAGACTGAGGAACAGTTCAGATGTGAGTCAGAGAAAGCTGGATGCAGCCTCCAGCAAGCAAGACACAGTTAAACACACAGTGGGGAACCAAATTTGTGACCCACTAGCAGCACACAGCACATTTATAGTAAAGTAATCACCACCATACCAGGCGGATGACAGTTTGGCCGCAGTCACAGAGTCTCTGCACAAAACCGGGTGTTCAATGGTAAGTGAAGGTCCTGACAGGCCAATCGCATTGAGCAAATCTTCGGTTTTCTTCAGGTTTCAAGCCTGGTCACCAATTCAGTGCCTTAAGTCTCTCTCACAACTTTGGATACAGTCCGATTCTTTAAAGAGCTCTCACACAAGGAGCAGCAGCAGGCAGGCCAAAACTCAGCCCTTCCACGGTTCTCCAGTGCAAACTACGAAGAAGCTACTGCTCAAATATCTTGAGCTGTTCACTCTCTCGATTCCCAACTCAGACTGACTCTTCTCTTCGCCGTGCCCATTAATCGGGGCACAACGAAATGGCTTGGAGACGTGGTCCGAAATAAAGCTTCTCTAATCTCTCCATGCAGGAGAGCTGAAGGCAGGCAGGCCAGACTCAGCCTTCCCACCAAGTCCCCACGCTACCCTGTGAAGCAGCAGCTCCACGAGCTGCTCGCTCCTCCAGCTCCAACTCACTTCTGCCTCACTGCTGCAGGCAGCTTGGGAATTTCCCTCTGATCCAAAAGGTTCAATTGGTTGATCCATCTGTCTGTCAAAGCAAGGGCTCCCCTCGAGGTCTGTTTTGGTGCCAAAATGTAAAAACCACAATTCCTACAGACATTTGCTCCCACAAGACCCCTGAAGACAGGCTCCATTTTACAGTCCCCAAAGGTACTGATTGGTCTGACTGGCAGTCCAAAACCAAAATGGGTGGTGTAATACAGAAAGTCCATGCTGCAAAGAAGACAGGTTAGACAAACTACAATATTATTGCCATTAAAGCAGATAAACAGTAAACAGTTACAGATTCCAATAAAACTCCCTCTATGCAATTAGCGATGGTAGAACGAAGTGATAACACTGAAGCCCAGCCGGGACTCGAGCCTAGACACACTCAGATGCTACCCAGAATAATTATACACTGCAAAATAGGCAGTTTTTAAAGAGACTGGCACAGAGGCGATTAGGCACTCTCATGCAATTTATTTTTAAACAGCTAAAACACAGGACACCAGCCTGGCAGAGGGCATTTAGATACACCCAAGGAATGTTTTTAGGAACCCCCATTTGTAGGGGGTTACATATATTTCCCCAAGAATCACTTCCCACATTTAATGCATTTAAAAGGCTTCTCTCCTGTGTGAATTTGCTTATGCACTGAGAGATGCTCACACTGTCTAAAACTCTTCCCACAATCAGTACATTTAAAAGGTCTCTCTCCTTTGTGAATCTGCTGATGAGCTAAGAGAAGTGCTAACAGTCTAAAACTCTTTCCACAATGAGAACATTTAAATGGTTTCTCTTCTTGGTGACTCTCCAGGTGTTTATTAAGAGCTGATTTATTTGTGAAGCTCTTCCCACACTCAATGCATTCAAAGGGTTTCTCCACTGTGCGAGTCCACTGGTGTACTGAGACATTAAAAAGCTGATTGGATCCCTTCCAACAGATGGAACATGAGAAAGGCTTCTCTCTCAGGTTAGTGTCTCCAAATGTTTAGGGATTTCTGATACCGAGACAAGAATGGACCCCATTCTTAAGCCGGGACATATTCAAAACTCAAGAAATTAGTACTGTATTAGTCTTTGATGTTTGCTGAGAGCACTCTTCTCAGCACATGCAACGTCCCAACAATGGCTTCCTTTTACAAACATATGAACATATGAAATTTGCCTGCAGATAAAGAAGTATCAGTCTATCAAGTCTGCTTACATGTGCAGCTAGCACCCGTTATTCTGCAGCTGCTCCTCTCTTCCACCCTTCCCCTTGTCCTGTCCCATCCCCTTTTGAAGCAGTCCACTGTTCTATTGGATACTACTTCTGCAGGTAAATCATTCCACCCAGCTACCACCCTCTCTGTAAAAAAAGTGTCTCCTCATCTCCCTCCTGAACCTTTTGAAGTTCATAAGGTGTCACAAGTATTGGTAGCATATTTAAATGTGCCTGAAAGTTCTTTTTGATTAGTCCCGTTGCTTCAAGCACTAGTGGAACAATTTATATGTCCTTATTCCACATCAGTTTGGTTTCTGACTGCGTATCTTGGTATTTCATGATTTTGTGTCTCTCTGTACGCAGGACACTGTAGTCATTAGGGGTGGTTATTTCAATCAGCAATGCTACCCTTGTTCTCTTTTCTTGTATTACAATATCAGGTTTTCTCGCTTCCACTTTCTTGGCTGTTGGTATTGGGTGATCCCATGTGATCATTACTTCTTCATTCTCTGTGATTCTTTGTGGTTCATGTTTCCAGTGTTTCTCTGCTACCTGTATGTTGTAGTGTCTGCACAGTTTTTAGTGGATCAATCTTGCTACATTGTTGCGTCTTTCGATATACAGGCCTTCTGCCATGAGTACTTCTCATCCAGTCAAGAGATTTGCAACTGTTTCTAATTCTGTATTACAGAACCTGCACTTGTCTGTTTCTCCTGTTTTTTCTATGGATTTTGTGAACTATCTTGTGCGTAACCCACTATCTTGGGCTGCCATTATCAGTCTCTCATCTCGTGACCTAAATTCTCCTCTTTTTAACCACTCATGGGTCAGGGCTTGATCGACCTGTGGTTGTTCCAGTAGCTCCCTGTATTTTCCACTATAATTATGGGCTTTCCAGTTGTTTTTTCTTTTCTGTTGGTCTTTGTCCTTATACTCCTTTTTCTGATTCTTTGCACTTTCTGTTGCCGGCTGTTCCTTATCTACTAGTGGATTAACATCCATCTCTGCTACCCTCCTGAAGGCTTCTCCTAATTTGATGAGTGATGTCATTTTAGGCTTATTTTCTACATGGTGCAGGACCTTGACTATATGTGGGTCCAAGGATGTCAGTAGGTATGTCTGTAGCCCCACTATTGTGGACCTGGGTGTATAATCAATCTCAAGGAGGCCCATGCCTCCCTCTGCCCTTGGGATGTATAATCTTGGCATGCACTGGTTTTTGTATATTAACTGGTAAGCATGAAGCAATTTTCTTGTTTTTATATCTAGCTGGTTCAACACTTTCTGTGGCCAGTCTATCACACCAAAGCTATATGATATCACTGCACAGGTGAGCTGGTTTATAGCTTGCACTTTATTTCGTGTTGTCAAAGAAGTTTTCAGTATGAGCTTTAACCTTCTAAAATATTCCTTGCTTATTCTTGCTCTCATTTGTACATGTTACGTTGTTGCTCCTTCCTCTATTCCCAGGTATTTATACACCCCCTCTTGCTCGAGTTCTTTTATGTCACAACCCTCTGCCAGGTTAATGTTTTCTTTATGAGTTAACTTTCCTGCTATAAATGTTGCTTTGGCACATTTGTCTAGGCCAAATGTCATCTGTATATCATCAAACAAGATCTTAATTTGTAGTTGTGCTTTCAGGTGTTTGTCAGATGAATTATAAAGTTTTAGGACATCTACAAAGAGGAGATGAGATGTTAGCTGTTGATTGTTTTTGTTTCTGGGGTTCAAACTGTATCCATAGCCGAGGTTGTTGATTAGGCAACTTAATGGATTAAGGGCAAGGGAAAACAGAAGTGGTGACAAGAAGTCACCTTGAAATATCCCTTGTTGGATGCTTATACTTGAGACGGTGATTTGACCTTTCTCGTAGTTTAATTGCAGGGTGATTTGCCACTTTCTCATAGTGGTTGTGATGAAGTTTATCACTGTGGGATGTATCCTGTAGATCTGTAAACACTCCACGATCCAGGAGTGTGGGATGCTGTCAAATGCTTTCTTGTAGTCAATCCATGCTACACTAAGGTTTCAGCATTTTTTGCAGCTCTCCATTATGGCTTTGTTCAGCAGGAGATGGTCCTTTGTACCAAATGATTTTCTTTTATTGCCTTTTTGTTCAATTGCCATGAGTTTATCGCAACCTAAATGATTGTAGACTTTGTCTGCATTGATTCCAGTGTATATTTTATATGTTGTTGGCAAACAGGTTATTGGGCGATAGTTCTTGGGGAGACTGGCAGGCTCAGATTTAATAAGAAGTGTGGTATTCCTTGTTGTTAGCCAGATGCATATCAACTCGGGATGTGCATATAAATAGTTTTTACAGGTGGCTAAAGCATGGTGTAGCGATGTCAGTACTTTTAGCCAGAAGTTGGGTACTGCGTCTGGACCTGGGGTTTTCCAGTTGGGGACCTTCTTTATCTTTACTTCTGTCTCCTTAGCTGTTACATCAGGCCACTCCATATCCCTGGTAATGCCATTTCCTACGTTGTCTTTTACTTCCTGTATCCACTTTGCATCCCTATTATGTTCAACTGGGTCTTCATAGATGCTTCTCCAGAATTCCTCAATTTCTTTCTTTTCCGGTGGTGATGTTATTTTGGTTGTTTTCTTTCCCAGCCCCCTATAAAATGTCTTCTCTCCCATATGGATCTGCTGGTGTTCAGCAAATGCTGATTTATACTTGAAACATTTCTCATGGTCTGCATCCAGTGTGAATGTACCGATGTTCTGAGAGCATCCCCAGGCATTTATAACTTCCCATATTCCATACAATTAAACCATTTGTGCACTGTATGACACCTCTGTTGTTTAATAAGACCAGACTCATTTTTAAAACTTTTCTCACATTCAGTACATTTACACAGTTTTTCTCCAACATGAATGAGCTGATGTACAGTGAGACTATAGTGACAGGTGAATGTCTTCTTTTATTCCATACATTTAAAAAGCTTCTCTCCTGTGTGAATCTGTGGATGCAGGGAGATATGCTGCTGCCACGTAAAGCTCTTCCCACAGCCGGCACACTTAAATAGCTTCTCCCCTGTGTGACACCACTTGTGTTCAAAAAGGGTTGCTTTACTTGAGAAACTCTTCCCACACTCTGTACATGTAAAATATTCTCTCCTGTGTGAATTTGTTGATGAATGGAGAGATTATACAGCCATATTATGTTCTTCCCACAGCTGGCACATTTGAATGCTTTTGGCTCTTTGTGATTCAGCTGTTCTGTTCCAGCAACAGACTACCCTGTAGCGTTCTGCCCACATTTGTTACTTAGAAGGAGGGTTCTTGCTGTGTGGGCTTGCTGTTGTTTCATAAACATCACTTGATCTTGTAGACTCTTCCCACATGTGGTGCAAGTAAACCTTCTCTCTCCTGCGAGGCTCGTTTGGTATGAAGAAACTTCTGATTGTCCATCCTCACATTCAGCAGGTTTAGCGACTAGAATTAGAAAGAAAAGAAGCCTCAGTATTTGGCTTTCACTAACAAAAAATGTACAATCTGAGAGACAATTTATACCTGAATTAGAAAACTGATGGTTAGTACTAACAGGTTTGTTCTCCAGCGAGCTTCTACATAAGGTCAGCATGAATGGCAATGCTTAATGGTCAATCAATCAATCAATCAAAATCTTTATTTATCCAGGCGGGCACCATTGAGCAAGGCTCATTTGCAAGGTGGACCTGGTCATGAATACATCAAAGTACAGTACAGAAGCAGACATACAAAAAGCAATAATATACAAGGAAGAAAAAGTATATACAGTACAGTACAAGGTTGAAATAAAAAAAAAAAACAGCATTATTTTATAACTGAAGAAGTCAGCAGATGTACAATCAACCATAGGCATACAGGGGTTATAAGCAGAGATCTTTTGAGTTGCTTCCCAGGACAGGCTTGAAGCTTTTCCTCTGACGGCGAGATGCGAGCCCCAGGAGGGCACGGCACATCTGAGTGGAGAGGAAAGGAGATGGATTAAGTAGGGCAGGCAGGAGGTGTGGTTAACTCAAACAAAGAAACAGGGTGGTCACTATTATTTGGAAGGAGGAGGCTAAACTACAAAGTGGGTAATAGAAACAGGGAGGCGTAGTGGGTTAGGGCAGACAGGTGGCAAAGCGAGAGGCAAGGCTTGGGCTTTAAATTTAGAAAGCTAGGCAGTACACTGAAAAGTCTGGTCAATTTAAAACTACAGCTTTACACAGAAATTAATTCTAAAAAGGATTCAGCTGTTCGCTTAGAATAATAGACAGTGCAGTACAGGTCTAATAATCTTAAGACTCTACAGTTTTACACTCAGAATTAATAATAAAAAGGATTAGGCTGCAGTTTTAGGATATTAAGGAGTGCATAAAAAAAATGAAATTCTTGCCTTACGTATCCTAGGTCATGCCATGCTTTCTTCTCTCCATTAGACGTCTGGTTAAAGTGGGGGGGCACACAGGAGAAGAGGTGCTTCAGAACCAGGGGTTCTGGGCAATCATGAGTGGCAGCAGGTGGGCAATCCAGCAGAAAACAGGGCTTTTAGAACCCGAAGGAGTTGGTTATCCATCGGCCCTAGGAAGGAGTAAAAAAAAAAAGACAACCACCAAGACCCTCTTATGGTTGGCTTTGCCAGCAACCCAGGTTTGTGGGCTGACCAGATACACAGTTAATCTGGCCTGTGGCACTGCTCCCCAGCCTGGGAAGTATTGGTGGTGTGTTCTGCCAGCATAGCAACACCAGGTGGTGGGCCAACATGCTTGCACTCCCATCAGGGGTCCTGAACTGTTATGGATCTGAGTGCTGCTGCATGGAGGAGAGATGGTCAAGGGTCACTGGGGAAGAAATTTATTTCACCTTGCGATGCTGGCGACCCAGGTTTGGGAACACACCTGGGTCATCAGAGGGCCAGCCAGAGGAGAAGGATTGAGCGTCCCCAGGACTGCTCTCCTTCTCTGGGGGGAGGGTGTGGGTATCACTGGCACTTGGTGACCCCTGGAGGAGGCTAGGGGTCACCACAACAGCCGATGACAGCAAGGAACCTGGGGCTGGGACAGACACTGGCATCATTGAACATTCCCACTCCCCGCTAATGGGAGGAAAAAAAACTAGCCCACCTACTGCCTCCATGATGACTGCCCCTTGGCAGTGATTGGCTCCCCAGGCTGGCTCACGTCCTATCCTGTTGACCGTGGCACCCTTCAAGGGGAGGTCGGGTGCCACTGCCCCACCCTGGGGGGGTAAGGCAGGGGGTCCCGGGAGGGCAGCCAATATGGGGAAGCTGCAGCAAGAAGGGTCCATGACCGGGCAGATAACTGGCAAGTAAGGAGGGGCGCAAAAAGAATAAATAAAAAAAAAAAGAAAATTTCACCATCTCAATGATGGCTGCTGGTACTCCCTGGCCTCATACCATGTGGACTCCCCCTTACTGAAGTAAGCAATCAGACATGATGAGTGCATTGAACAGTTCTGACCATATGCCCAGGGAGGTAGAGAGGCATAAGGCCACAGGCCAAGAGCCTTCAGCCCCTGGAAGTGCAGTCAAATCTGTTCAGTGCACCCCCTGGAGTGTCTTATTGCACCTTTAAAATTAATTTCATTTTTTTAACTACATTTCTGCATTTACATAAATATGGTTATTTAAAAAAAGGCTGCCATTTGGTGGATTTATGCTAAAATAGTCCTTCCACCTGATACAAAATGTATTTTTTTTTTGGTTTACTGTAGGACTTTTGTCCTTTTACAGAATCCATAATTGTAGTGTTTTTCTCAGTGAGAAGATGATTGAGACATCCCCATCCCCACCCCACCCCCACAGACATACACATAGTGCCATGGTAGCTTATAAACATCAACAAGGTCTTATCTGATTTATTATAACTGATTTATTAATTAATTTATTATCTATTCATATATTTTGTATGCTGCTGTGTAACCCATCCTTTTATTACCAGTAAGGCACCCAGAGCCTCCGGGATTGGGCACCATATAAATAAAATTGTACTTGCTTACTTACTTACACCAGTCATGGGCCTGTGGCTCTAACAGGAGGAATCATACCAAGTTACTAGTCACAGGAACCCCTTCCCCAACCATGTCTACACCTTGCCCATTCTGTGTCCAGAAGGTAGATTCATTTGAGTGTGCGATGACAGACACGTGTCGCTTGTTGTCGCTAATGCTTTTTATTGGCAGGACTCGTCAGATACAATGTTTACAGTTACACACTGGGGTGCTAAATCCAGTAGTATGTGCTACATGCCTGGTAAGAAAATCTCTCCCAGCCCAGGTAATCACGGATGAAAAGAAATTAGTTTCCTATAGCGTGTTTCATACAACCTGCAGGGATGAAGCTGGGCATGAACAAAACTGAATAAGGGTTCATGATGCATTGGCACCTTTCTTCATTCACTAATACACAAGAGATAAACACATGACAAAGTGAGCTGTTATAAGGAATTATAAAAGGGGTAGGGGAAAGCCTGCATCCTGATTGGCTAAAATTTGTTTGTCCGCATTGGATTGTGAGACTACCACCAATGGGTACAAACAAGACCCGGTACCAGCCTACCTCAGTACCAAAAATATTAATGTGCACTCTCAGAACCTTCTGAAAAGCCCCTGCTCATCAGCTAGTCTTGCAGCACCCTCTACTGGTAGCTTGCTAAAACTGCTACGTTTAACATGCTACAGAGGAATTATTTTACCATTTTTTTACATAACTTTCTTCTTTTATTTGTATATTTTTAACAACTTCAACAATTTTCCTTCAATGTGTTTATTAAAATACTTCTTTTATAAGTACAATAAAACACTCCAGGGTGTTGGCTGTGGTGTCACAACTGCACTTCCAGAGGCTAAAGGCACTCCACCTGTGGCCTAGGGCCTTACTGTGCCCCTTGGTGTGCAGTTCTGACACCACAGACAACACCCTGTCATGTGTTATTCTTTACATAATGCATGCCTTAAGTGCTTGTTAGGCACAAGGCATAGGCAAGCCGAACTATGCTGCTGTCCTATTTTACCCCTGCAGTTTGTATAAATGATGCTATGAATTTGTTACTATGTAGTTAAGGTGAGGTGTGTGCAGTTATTAGAAAATAATCAACTATCATGTGACATGTTTTAATCAATGATATCACAGGATTTTCATGGCCCATATTATAATAGAGAGATTTCCTCCTCCTATAAAGGATAGCCACCCCAACAAATCTAGAGATGAGAGTTCCACTCCTGAACATTTCCAGTTTAATCAGTGATGAACTGTATCCCCAAACCACTTTAGAATCTTAAGAGAGGAGAAAATGGTGCTGACTTTCAGGTTGTTGGCAAGATTCAGTGTAGAAAAGATTAAAGAGTGATTACAGAGAGACACACTGCCCCACACGGTGGCGTGATCTGTCCACCATGATCAAAGCTACGCACTTTAGCCACTAGACCAAACTGCTTCCCATTAGGACATTCCCTCCCATTAGATCTTATTTTAACTCTTAGTGTCATCCAGCATGGTGTATCTCCTTAGATATCTTTCTGTAGTCAAAATAATTTCCTTCAAGATGTAATGCAACATTTAATATTAACGGAAACGTCCATGATTCTAAACCCCACATATATTCTAGAGGAGGGCTGACCCCGATTTGCACTCTGAAGGCAAGAAACAAATATTGTATTTTCATGTTTTGTCGTTTCATTATTATTATCTTTCGACTCTTTTGCTGGCAAAGCCTGAGAAAGTGAGAAAGAACTGGTACAGCAGAGGGGGGACACTGGAACATTTGCCAATTGAGTGAAAGGAAGGCTGTATTTTATCAAGAAACCACCACCCTCCAAAGCTTTACCCCCGATTAGGTGTTTCCTGTAGAATAGCAAGTTTTACTGTAATTACTTTATTTAATTTTGTAGAAGCCTGCGATCTGCAAACACGGTAGTGCTGCACTGCTAGCCTCAATATATTTGTATTGGAGCGGAATCTTAACGCCACTTTCATAGCAAATGGTACACTGCTCGTCTATGTTTGCAGATACAGAACTTCCACAAAATTAAATAAAGTAAGTTCCAATTGCAGAAAAACTTGCTATTCTACAGGAAACACCTAATTGGGGGTAATGTTTTGGGGGGGGGGGTTCTCAAGTACAGTTTTCCGTTAAGACATACGATGAATGTTTATTGGTATTACACTTACATAGATACTAATTAAATTAGGGGGACTAATACCAAAATTCAGAAAAAGCGCAATTTATTTTATTTTTTAAAATCATCATGAAACGTTTAAATTTGAAATAAAAAAATACATTAATATACTTTATTGTTTTGGAAAAAGTATATTGATAACGCTGTATTAAAAACACCTATGTCATGATATAAATATACCTATTGCGATAGAGAAAGCGTCCTGTTTCTATATCGATAACATAATTACTACTGTAACATACAGCAATATAATAACAACATTTCTTAAAGGCTGGACTACTAGCTTTCCTTAAAAAAAAATTTTTTTACCTGCAACTGTTCCAAAGTTAGACTTTTCCAAATATAATTTATTTTTAATGTGATAACTCTGGAACCGTTAGTGCTAGAGACTTAATAAAATGAAAGCTTGGATTTAGCTAAGTAGATATATCGATAAGACGGTACAGTGACCACATATCGATATAGAAAAATATAAAATGTAACACTGATACAAAAGACATAAAATGGTTCACAAAATTGTTGAAATCCTGTCATTTTTAACAATATATTATAGTGACATGCAGAGACATTTATCCACACAGTAGAACTGCGCTGCTAGGATCAATACATGTTGAACAAACTCCAAGCTTTCATTTAAAAAAAAAATTCTATGATTACCAGTTCAGATATTACAGCTATTAAAATATGATTTCAAGTATTATAAAATATCATAAAAGATTGTTTTTGGAAATAGTCGGAAGATACTGGTAGTTGTTCTGGCTAAGTAAAAATACATTCTTTTCCAGTTTATACTGTAAGCCACCAGTCTGGACTGCATCCCAGAATATTTCACAGCTGAAGTCTCAGCCAGGATCAGCTGCAGGAGATTCCATGTGCTCTAGCACACATCACAGCTATTAAATGCATAGCTAGTCCAGTGGTGTGGTTGAGGCACTGACTAGACCGCCTGTTACACTGGGTTTGGAAATGGACCAGTATTGCGTGGGCCCCAGCTGGGAGTGGGATGATTGAGCATCTTAGGGTGGCTCTCCTCCCTTGGGGTGGGGTGGGGGCTTCTGCATCACACCAGTTGACCACCATCTAGTGGAGGCCAGAGGACAGCGATTAGTGGAACAGTAGGGTGGGCCAGGGAGTTGGCAGACACAGTACGCATGTGTACTAACACGTGCGTGCGCTCATATCCCTGCATGCATGATGCCCTGGGGGAACTAAAAAGAAAACTACATGAGGGAAATGCCCCAGCTTGCTTTGCATCCCCTGCAGGCACCACATGACCCTATAGGGCCGACCACCCACCAATCAGGCTAAAGTGTTGGTTAACCACTAAGCCCTCAAGATGGGTTGGCAATGAGATCGGGGGATGCTGCTGAGACTGGGGACATCAGCAGCAAAAATATGTATGGAAAAAAAGATCCATTTTGCTGGTTACCAATCTCGAAGCCCTTCCAAGACTAATTACAGGTCCTGTATACTTAAGTCTCAGGAGAATAATGGGAAAAAGGAAGCCATAAATAGTTCTAATGTATGCTAGGGCATACTGAATCTCCCCTAGCTGATACCGGCTGTGACATCACCTGCAGGAAATTCTGGGTTGCCATGTGGACTGGTGGCTCACAGCGTTGGGGGGGGGTAATGGAAGGATCAACCAAATAAATATAAAAAACAATTAATTTCAGTAAAAAATCTTTTCATACCCTCAAAAAGTAAATTGGAGCCAGCCTCACACCTAGGTGGGGGCTGTGATAGGGTTAAATAAGGTCCTGTCTCATTTGTTATGCAGAAAGAGTTAAACGTAAGGACCTGTTCTATCTTCTCCTTTTCTGTCTCTTGTCTGTCTAGTTGCACAACTAAATGTTCTCGTGAGACCTGGGAGCTGATCACTCAGGCAGTCTCTTGAGTCTCCGCCTCTCATTATCTTTCTGCCTTTCCTTGCTGTTTCTGTCTTTTCTTCCCCCTTGCATATCCACAGTTATAAAAATATATATGAATCTTTGTGTGAAACTGGGATCCCATTGTTTGAAACTGTATGTAGTTATACTGTTGAAATGATTGCAGAAAGCTATTTGAAATTCAGGGGGTTAACCTGAGATGCAGTCTGAGCTCCTCTCAGGCTTGTTTGCAAATTCTTTTGCAGAGCTGTCAGCAGGAGGCCAGCTTAGGACCCTGTTCTATTTGCAAGCCTGCTCTGCAAAGAAACTGACGAGAGCATTTTATGAGAAATAGGCTATCTTTTAACGAGTTCCCAGGCAAAGACTTGTTATAAAAACAGCAGCAATGCTTTTGCTATAGAGAGCGAGAGACAGAGATTGAAACTTGGAATTAGGAATGTTCTCAGACAATAGTCTTTGTTTTCTCTGTTTGTACTGCTTTTGTAAATTGTTAAACAGAACAATTTATATTTTTTTACTGTTATTGATAATAATAAAACATTACTTACAAATTTTACAGCTGCTCCTGGTTTTCCTTTGCTTCCTGACCTGTGCCTTGATGACAGGGGCTTAGAATCATGGAAGTTCCTCTTCTGAGTAGTCATCTGTTACTTTTTGTATCTGAAGTAAATTTTATTTGCACTTTGAAAATATGTGTGATATGTGGAACAGCACTTCCCATGGAGGCTGACACATCTTGTTCCTTTGTTTTATTCTCATTTTGCCCCCATTTCTCTTTGCCAACTGCTGGTCTTCTTTCCACTTGCTCAAGCTTTTCTACCTGCTATCAGAGTCTTCCAATATTCCGACCTCTGCTCGAAGTCCTGTCTGGACACCCCGACTGTAACCCATAGCTTGTCCCCTACAGGTGTGACTTCTGGGTTCCACAAACCAAGAGGAGGATACTTCACTTGACAGTTGAGGCTCGGCAGGAGGAGCCAGTGAGGCATGGCATAAGTTGGAAGGATTCCACTGTGCGAGTGAGTCCTGCCCTACCTCTGGAACTCCTCTATAGGCCCCACTCTGGGCATGCGATGCCTCAGTTTCATTTGCCAGATAAGCAGGTATGTGCTGATGTGAGGCCACTCCAGAGGGACCATGTGTTCCTTCCGTATGATATTTCTCCCCCGGGGGACAAAGGGGCAGTCATGCGGCAGAAGGACATGCCCTCCATCCCTGAGGCAGGAGGCATTCAGACAGACACCAGAACCCCACCTTACCAGTTGGTACCAGACATCCCAGACTCAGGGCATGAACCCAAGTCCTCATGAGGGCAAGTGGTGGCTCTACCACTGTGCTACCCTGCTGACCTGACATATCTTTTTCTAGTCCCCTTCATATCTCATCAGCATTGTGACCACATTAACTGTGACATTACAACTGCCCAAGAAGTGGCACTTACCTTGTGCTATCACAATAAGTAAGCAACAGGACACAATGGGGTATGCAATAGGCAGTTCTAATACATGGCTAGGGGGGTGGCATTGTGAGGCACAAGGCCACAGGTCGAGTTCATCCAGCCCCCTCGCAGTACGTTAGAACTGTCTAACGTACACCCTAGAGTGGCTTATTGCACTTATAAACTAGGAATGTGTATTCTACATGGTGGTTTCTAGTTTTAGCCATGCATTAGACACTTCTAGTGCACAGCTAATGACCAATCAGAATAGCCAAAATCCCACCCCATTTTATAAAGGAAGTTACGGTGCTGATGAGGTATAAAGGGGAGCTAGAACAAGACAGGTCTGCCTGTAGGGAAAGTACTGCTCTTCATATTCCACCTAATAATATCAGATAGAAACCTTCTCACTAGCAAAAGGAAAAAGCAAAATATTTTGGAAGTAAAAAGTAACAACTGAAAATCCAAACCTGAAGTAAAAAAAGAAAAAAGGAAAAAAATGAGGGAACAGGGTAGGAAATTTCAATATTTCCCAACATTTGAGCCACAAAAAGGAAACAGGTGCTAAGGATTACATAGCATGCATACTGCCAACAATAGTGCAGAAAACAGCAAAAAGCAATTGCATATGACAGGTGTAGATAAGGTGAAACGTTTCCAGCAGCATCTTCATGTTTATTAGGTGGGAAACAGTGGACACACACAGACACACACAGAGTGGCATGCGTGCACACACACACACACACACACACACACACACACACACATACACACAGCTGTGCTCCCCACAGGCAACTCCACCTTTCGCACCTGCGTGTGGTGCTTTTTCAAGGGTTGACATCATTAATCATTATCTGCATTTGCTATGTGAACTCTGGCTGAAGCCATTCATGGGTTGGTGAGCGCCCTGACTATAGTTCATAGTTTCTTTTAAAAAAACATTTTTTTAAACACATTGTGGCCCTTTCTTCTGGTGCTGCTAGTACTAATGATAAACCCACTGCTAGGGCACAGTGCATGGGACACTGTTGTGGAAAATAAGAGTATCTAAAGTGCTATTCAAGTAAACTGTCTAATTAACTAATAAAAGTTTATGCAGCTTGTAGAGAATTATTTTGTGAGAAATTTAATCTCTGTAGCTTCTCTAACTTAATTCTGTATTTGCCAAATCTTCTCACCAGCTCTGCACTAACTCCCCCCCCACCCCCAAAGCACTACAAATGCCCATAAAAGTTTCACAGTGTCTATTATAAGCAATGTTTCTGTCCATTATAACCAGACAAGAAAAACGCACTGCATTTGATATATTTGATTTGGGAAATCAGGTTTTGTCCACTGTAAGTGACAGTCTGTTGTAACAGTGTCCATTATAAGTGGAGTGCAGCATACTTCCTACATGTATGACTCTTCCCACATGCACCAAAGTTGCTCACTGTGCAGCACTGAAACACTAGCTAGCTGTATCAATGTCTTCCCAAAAAAGATGCAGTTTTAAGGTTTCTCTAATATATGTAATCTCTGGTGCACAGTGAGCTTTGATGGCGTTGCAAAACTTTTCCCACACTCCGAACATATAAAACCTGTTTCTCCTCTATGAATCCACTGATGCTCTGAGAGATGGTGCTGCACTCTAAAATTCTTTCCACAGTCAGTGCATTTAAAAGGTTTCTCTCCTGTGTGAATCCGTTGGTGGATTAAGAGATTGTGCTGCTGAGTAAAACTCTTCCCACAATCAGAACATTTATAAGGCTTTGCTCCTGTGTGAATTCGTTCATGTTTTGTAAGATCAGATTTACTTCGGAAGCACTTCTCACAGTCAGTACATTGAAAAGGTCTCTCCCCTGTGTGAACCCGCTGGTGTTTTATAAGATCAGCGTTAGCTATGAAACTCTTCTCACAATCAGTACATTTAAAAGGCTTCTTTCCCAAGTGTATCTGCCTGTGTTTACTAAGATATGCTTTAGTTATGAATCCCTTCCCACATTCTGTACATTTAAAGGGCGTTGCTCCTGTGTGAATTCGTTGGTGTACTTTGAGACTGCGTTTACGACTAAAATTCTTTCCACAATCTGTGCACTGAAAAGGTTTCTCTCCAGTGTGAATTCGCTGGTGTCCTGTAAGGGATGATTGATCAGTGAAGCCCTTCCCACAGTCAGAACACTTATATGGTTTCACACCTGTGTGAATCCATTGGTGTCTATTAAGACCTAGTTCAGTTGAAAAACTGTTTGTGCAGCACATACATTTAAATGGTTTCTCAGGTGAATGAGTCCGCTGGTGTCTTATAAGAGTTGCCTGATCAGTGAAACTCCTTCCACAGTCTGAACATTTATAAGGTTTCTCTCCTGTGTGAATCCGCTGGTGGACTGTGAAGTTCTGCTGTAACCTAAAGGTCTTTTCACAGTAAGAACATTTGTACGGGTGCTCATCTGTATGAATTCGCTGATGGGTTGAAAGATGGTACTGTCGACTAAAAGTCTTCCCACAGTCTGTACATTTGAAGGGTTTCTCTCCTGTATGAATCCGATGGTGGACTGAGAGATTGTGCTGTCGATTAAAACACCTCCCACACTCTGTACACTTGAAAGGTTTTTCTCCTGTGTGGAGCCGCTGATGGGCTGAGAGGTTGTGACGTCGGCTAAAAGTCTTCGCACAGATTGAACACTTATAAGGAGTCTTTCCTAGGGGAATGTACGCATGGGCCAATAAGTTATGCTGCTGTGGAAAATTTGCACCATACTGTGTGTTATTCAACAGGTTTTCTCCCATGAGGGTCTGCTGGTGTGTAGTATGTTCTAGTTGGTGATCCCTCTCATATTCAGCAGGTTCTGAGTCTGGATACAGAAAACAGATGCTTCATTATTTGGCTTAGATTATTATCTAGATGGGGAACTGAGATGCGTCTCTTATTGTATTATAGATCACAGGAGCATCATATTCTGCTCCCGGCCAATCACAGTGCTTCTGTCAGTTGTGGGTGAGGTACTCTTAATTCAGTAAAAGTGCCTCACCTGCTGAGCCACTGTAACGGGCTTCTCACTGACTGCTCACACTGTCAACATTAAGAAGAAAAGAAGTAAAAAAAAAAGTTACCTGATTTCTAATAATTATATGGGTCCCTTAGTGTGCCTGTTATGGATCTAAGAGTATTTGTCCCTTGCATCCTTAGGACAACAGAAGTGCTCACCTTTGGTTCTCTGTCCTCTCCTCTTAAGAACATGCAAGGCAACACTCTTTTGTCAATAAGAGGCCCTCCAACTGGACCCATAAACTTATATAAGCATGTCAACTCATACAAGTTTTGGTGTGAGAGCGATGAAACAAAGCTGAGTGGTTCTGGCTGCCAGAACTTGCGCAAGATGAGAATTATTCCCTAATGGAGACATCTCAGTGCCCCTGTTAAGCTTATCATTATTTATGGATAAACTAGAAAACATTGTGTGTTTTTTCTTTATACAATAGAAATCTCATCTGATGTTTCATGCATGAGTGCGTTTCTATAATTAATTAAATTCCATCTACTGTATATGTATCTATGTGTGCAAAATATAAAAATAACTATTTGATAACAGTGTTACATTTAAAGCATATTTTATCAATATCTGTTGTGTGCAGAACAGTCACTCATTTAGTTTGTTCTTTGTGTCAAAAGTTAAAGGAATTTCCATGTTTGCTCCCTGAGAGGCATACAGATCTAGACTGATTTTTCTCCCCCAACCACCAAATAATTTTCTGATATCACTAAACCATTTATTTTTTTAAATCTTAATGGCCTAATTGCAGAGCAGCTGACCAGCTGTGGCATGAAAGTACTCCATCTTCTCTGACACCTCGAGTCTTTACAGAAAACCTGTGAGCCACAGGAGTAGGGGAAGAGCCTGTTTTGGCTGGTGTTAGTCCCAGTGGCCTCAGCTGGGATATCCTAACCCCAACACCTGATACCCCTTCCCCATCCCGAGGGATCCACCTTGTGGAGAGAGGGCTCATGGAGGTAGCTGAAAAGGCAGTAGTAGCTGTAATGTTATTGCACTGAGGGCTCTGTTCCTGCCCCTTCCCTTGGAGTGACATCACCAGTACTGTCCTGCAGGTCATGAGACAGCCACCAGGATGACATCTGGACTGAGGAAAAAAATTGCAAGCTGATTTTTTGAACAGTTGGGCTCAATGGGGGGACCCCACCATAAAGTAAGTGATATCTTACGTATGTTACTTATATCACTTATCTGAGGAGTCCCCCAAATTAGGGTCCCTGTTAGTTAACTCATTGAGTCCTGCTAGCCATTTTGGGTCAGGTTCTGTAATGGATGCGTCTGACACCATATGGCGTCTACTGGACCCAATGAGTTTTTAAGCAGTGGCCATGATTTGTTCTGAATGGCCATCTAAGCTACAAAAATTAACTTTAAAAAATGGCTCCATTCATGTCTATGGAGTGCTCCCCAGTGCTCTCTATATAGTGACTTCACAAAACGTGCTAATGCGGGAGCAGATCACTGTAGCAGAAGGTACCAAGAAGGGGAAAGGGATTAGTGTTGCTCGACTCCATGGTGCCAAAATATGAACCCTTCCATTCCTAAATAGGGGCAACTTTAAAAAGAAATATTGGCAGCATATGACTTTGGAGAAGGTAAGGGTTCATCACGCTTCTTGGGGGAGCACCTGGATAGTTGCTCTTTAAGCAACAAGACAAGACAGGGTGTGGGTTATTGTGGGATTTACCTATGCCTCATGTGGTGTGTCATGGGGGTAGTCAAGTTGCTTAACTACACAAGAAATGGTATATCTCCCCAATTACCCTTGTCCTGGAGTGCATTATTATAATTATACAATGGACCCATATGTAAAAAAAAACAAAAAATTAGAAATGTGTTCATTCAAAAAAAAAAAAATTTCCCACCTCAGCCTTGGGTTACTGCAGGATTTACCCATGGGGAAAAACCTTATCTGACCAATCAGGTTACAGGATTTTTGATGTCCATTGTATAAGCACCTATAACTTTATGCTTTGATCTGCACGTTAGGGAGACTGTTAAACAATGTAATAAACTCATGGGATACTGTATATATTTAGAAGTATCAAGAGTAGGGACTCCCCTCTAATTATCCCACTGTATTCAACATTGGTTAGGCCAAAATTGGAATACTGTTCACCCTTTAGTGCCCCGCAGTGTGTAGAGTGCGCTACATTAGTGGAGAACGTGCAGTGGAGGATAACCAAAAGGATAAAAAACATGAAGGAAAAAAACTATGGTGGGAGACCGAGGCTGTTAGAATTATATTCACTACAGTATGGGAGAATACGTGGAGATCTTTGATTGACATTCAGTGCAATGAAAAGTGGAGAACTATGTGAGATCCTAGCATGGGTTAAACATCAAAATAATAACACTACTACATCACATAGATTTGCATTAACTGATGTAGTCAATAAAACAAATAAAAGGCAAAAATGGTTTAGTCAGAGAGTTATTAGTCTTTGGAATTCACTACCTGAAGCTGTGGTTAATAGTGAAAGTATGCATATGTTTAAGACGATGCTAGATACGCATATGGGCCCAGAGAGGTGAAGATTGTTCCACTGAAAAGTGGCGAGCTATACATACGTCTTTGGCCGCCAATGCTCATATGATACCTATGAACCCATGAACCTATAATGGCCCAATGGGAAGGGGCAGTGCTACGTAATGAATTAGGAACGCTGAAATGCTCCCCATTCCCTTTAGCATATGTGGGACAGGCAGGGCCCTCACCCATCATACCCACAAACTCACTAATTTCCATCCCAGTACAGCTTTTTGACTGAGGAAGATTGTAAAAGCATGATTTCCCCAAGACTCATTTTCAATTGTGTGCCTCTCCCCCTTAAAAATTCTAATGGTAGTCCACCTGCGCTGCCGTGTCAGGAGGCAGGCCTGGCCATAGCTGCTGCTGCTCGGTTGTGCGTTACAAAAGGGGAGGAAAGGCATTGGGCACTGGTGTTGTGGCAATCCCTGTGGTGGGACAAGGCAGCTTTCCACCTCTGATTGACATAGCTGCATGCAACTGAGGCCGACAGAGGCTATGTCCACATCTAGGGTGGTGGGAGGAGCCAGGCAGAAAACCCAGGTTAAAATCCCATGGTCATTTATATGACAGGCTCAGGCTCTAAATGACTCCTCTGGGTCCCACTGCCAGCTGGCATCAGATCCTAATCCACATGCTGGACTGCCTTGGGGGGGGGAACAACCCTCCTTCTGGTAACCCTGCCATGGGAGGCCTGACCCAAGGCAGACACCAGGCTGAGTCCGAGGAGGACAAGGACTAACAGACCTAATGGGGGTATATACCTGAAAGACAACTGGTGGCTCAAAGAAAAAGCCCTACTGAAACAAAACAAAAGAAATTCTCATGGCATGATGTCCCATGGGAGGGGAATGTCATAAAACCTACCCTGCAGTGCCTCAAGGGCACGTCTCGTGTCGGGTGAAACTTTACATCTTTCTCTCTCTAGCTGCCTCTTTTCACTCCATGCCTCTTCCTCTTCCTCTTCCTCATCTTCTCTTTCTGTCTTGATTTCATCTACCTGTGAGTGAAAAAACAAACAAAAAAATTCTCGCTTTTCATTTGGAAATGTTTTTAAGGCACGTGCTACTAACATGCGTCACTCTGAGCAGTTTCTTACAGATCTTTATCAAAGTTTTTCATGTTTCTTAATAAAGTCTGGATTATTTCGTTAGATGTTTATGGGATAGCCACATATACAGTAGGTTAGACACCTATTTTACAAGAGATGCAAAATTACACATATCCCCATAATGCAAAGCATTGTAGGAAGTATATGCAAATCACCATGAAGGAGTTTAGACTGGTTCCACTTTAAGCAAGAGTGTATGGTGCCAGTCTAAACTCTTTCATGTTCATTTGCATATACTTCCTGCGAAGCTTTGCATTATGGGGATATGTCTCATTTTACATTTCTTTGAAACCTGGGTTTAGTGCCAATGCCTTTTCCAGGTAACCCGTGCCCTAGTGCTTTTGTGCTGGTTGACTTTTATTTTACAAAAGGCGCCTGGGGGATGGTTAGAGCACCAAATATGGCACACAAAGGCTACAAATGAGAAGGATAAAATATACCTAAAGACAAAAATAACAAGAAGTACAATTAAAACCCAGTACATATTTACATATTAATATAAGTACACTTTTGATAGTGGTGGGTTTAAGTCATGGAATGATCAGCAGCAGTATTCAGTGACGGGCTAGGAAAAATATAGAAACATAGAAGTTGTCAGCAGATGGAGACTGTACGATCCATCAAGTCTGCCCTTGGCTTCCTACCCCTCTACTTAGCTGCCTGCTTGTGTATCCCAGAGTGTCTGTCCCATGCCTGCTTGAATTCCCCCACTGTCTTGGCTCCCACCACCCCCTACGGCAGGCTATTCCATGGTTCCACAACGCGCTTTGTGAAGAAGAATTTCCTCGTATTGCTTCTGAACTTTCCTCCCTTAAGTTGAAGGTTGTGCCCTCTAGTCCTGCTGTAGTCCTTTACCTGAAAGAGGTTCTGCACATGCACCCTATTGTTGCCTTTTAGGGTATCTGAATGTTTCTATCATGTCCCCACAATTCCTGCGTTGTTCTAGAGAGTATAATTTTAGGTCATCCAGTCTTGACTCATACGGTTTCTGATGCAAGCCCTGCACCATCTTTGTTGCTCTTCTCTGTACCGTCTCCAGCCTATCTATGTCCTTCCTGAGGTGTGACCACCAGAATCTTCCTTGTCATTGTAGGATGATGTGAGGGAGGGGATATCATTCTGGAAAGGATGAAGAAGGGATACGCATTCGCAGTGGCAAAGGTTTTGTAGGTGTTGGAATAATGTCCTCTAGAAGAGTCACAGGATGCTGAGGTTCTTCACACTTTTAGGTAAGGTATTCCAAGTGTCCAGGGCAGAAATGGTGAAGGCCTTTGCTCCGATTCAGTTGTGTGCTAAAGGTTTTTGCAGGATATTTCTGAACTGGGGTTGCAATTGATAGTTCTGAATTGTTCTGACAAGGAGGATGTTTAAGTATGGGGGATAAACACCCTGGACACCTTCGTATATAAGGGTGGCCCATCTGTGCTCCCTTCTTTTATCGGGGGAAGGGGGGTCTAAGTTTACCTCAGAGTGCAGTGATTTATTTATTGCAAAAGTTTCAACAGGAAAGACATACTGAGCTAATAACAGCTCATTTCCAGATGCATCCTGGTGGGAGGCAGAAGAGGAATTAAAAAACAAACAGAATAATAAAAATATGTATCAGGTGCAATTGCATGAATGAGAGATGAAGTCCTGGAGGAGAGAGGAGCGAGAACGTTGGGAGGAGGAGGAGCGAATGTTTAGGGAGGAGAGAATTCCAAAGTTTGGGGAAGTGGTAGGAGAAAGCAGCCTAGTCGGTGAGGGATTTCCTTGAAGGAAGTGCGAAGGAACAATAGCTACAGTTGTGAAGGGAGTAAGAGGAAGGCAGAGGGAAGGAGAGAAGAGAGGTTAGGTAAGAGGGAAGGGAGGCAAGCCAGAATTTCGAGATAAAGGAGGAGCCGTGAGTGGGAAGGGAGGGAGAGGGAGGAGTATAAGAAGCACGGGGTGAAACGTCCAAAGCAAAGTGACAGAAATGTTATTTTTAAAAAGGCAGTAGTATATTGTTCTGTTAATCAGCATGTTCTGCTTACCTTGCTGATGTTTGTAATTGAAAAATCAGTAAAGTTGATTTAATTTTTAAAAAAAGGCAGTAGTATTGGCTGTCCTGTAAATTTTATTCCCTAATACTAAGGCTGTGAGTAAGTATTGCCATGGTAGGAGATGCCTTATTTATTTATTAATTTATTAAGAATTCAGATAGCACCTTTGAGCCAATGGCTCTTTTACAAAGGTTCCACATCAAGTGCCAAGGACATGAAGAAAGCAAAAAGGCAAAATATGTAACATACAGTATACAGTATACATAGATAGATACCTAGATACTGCCAGCAGATAAGGGCCTGTGGCCTACCCAGTCTGCCCATTTAAGCTTGTAAGTTCTCTTTATGTTTTTCTAGAAGTATGTTGCCCCTTACCCCTGACTTCCAGAATTCCCTTATGTCTATCCCATGCATTCTTAAATCCCATGATTGTTTCAGCCCCCACCACTTTCTCTGGCAGGGTGTTCTACTTGCCCACCACCCTTTCTGTGAAGAAATTCTTCCTCACATTTCCTCTGAGTTGCCCTCCCTCCAATTTCATCCCATGCGCTCTAGTCCTGGAACATCTTTTTCACTGAAAAATAGTGTATTCCTGCACCCTGTTCCTCCCTGTAAGGTACTTGTTTATCTCTATCATATCCCCTCTCTGCCTCCTCCGTCATCCGATAACTATAGGCCGATTGCCATCCTGTCTGTTATTGGGAAGCTTCTTGAGAAAGTTGTGGCAGGGTAAGTCATGGATTATATCTAGTCTCATGAGCTACTGTCTTCCTCGCAGCATGGCTTTCGTAAAGGGCATAGTACAACCTCTGCCCTAGTCACTGTCACTTCTGGGATAAGGGCTGCTATGGATCAGGGCAAACTCTCTGGGGCCATCTTTATTGATCTCTCGAAGGCCTTCGACCTAGTTGATCATACCTTGCTATGCACTCAGCTTAGGACATTGGGCCTGTCCCTGCCTGCACTCAGTTGGTTCCATAATTATCTTCAGGGTAGGCAGCAACTTACCAAGTATAGTAAGGTGCTCTCGGATGCCACTGCGGTGTCCTCAGGGGTTCCCCAGGGGTCAGTCCTCGGTCCCTGCTCTTCTCCATATTCATCAATGACCTTCCCTCCTCAGCTGCCTCGTGCAAGGCCATCCTGTATGCTGATGACCTTGTTATACTCACTCATGCCAGGGATATTAGGGTCATCAACCATCAATTGAGTGAAGGCTTCATGAGCATCCAATCCTAGATAGTGTCCCACAAGCTGGTCCTTAATCTTAGAAAGACTCAGGCCATTCTGTTTGGATCCCAGGCTAAGCTAAAGGCCTCCCCAGTCCTTCTGTCCATCGTGGGTATTGATGGTGTTCCCATTCTCAACACCGACTCTGTCAAATACCTTGGGGTGCACTTGACCCCCAGCTCGATCTTGGGCGCCACATCCACAATGTGTGTCGAGCTGTTCACTGGAAATTGGGTCTGGCGTACAGGGCAAAGAATAATCTCACCTCGGCTGCTCGCCTGGCATTGGCCGGGGGGGGTGTTTCTTCCATTTCTATGTTATGTGCTCCTTCTGTTTGCACATACTACCAAGGTCCACCTCACTAGGTGGACTGTAGTTTATAATAACATCTGCCATTTTGCTCTTGCAGCCCCTCATCTCAATCACCATTGTGATCTGTATGGCAAGCTTAACTGGCTTTCCCCATCCAGCCACATGAACTTTGTCCTGGGCTGCTTCATGGGCAAGGTCCTGGGCACGGGCACCCCCGATTGGCGGAGCTGCTCGTGCCTGCTCCCCCCACTGCCTACTCCCTAAGGTCAGTGGGCCCTGCCATCCTTAAGGTACCTGTTTCACGTACCCAAATGGGGGACAGGGATTTCGCATCCTGTGCCCCGAGATTATGGAACTCTTTTCCTGACCAGGTCAGGTCCTCCCCCTCCCAGGTGTGTCTACGATCCTCCCTATGGATGCACTTGAAGCTCTCATCAGTATGTGACTGTCACAGACCTCCCTGAGTACCCTGGTCCCTGTGCTGTACTTGAGCGCATCATATCATGTACTTGGCTCCGGCCCTGCTGTTGTTGCTTGCCCGCCTGGGTGCGGCCCTGTGTAAAGTGTGTCAATCCTGTATATATCTGTATATATTTCTAGGAATATTGCTTTAGAAACTTTGTACTGTTTCACATTTGACGATGTCCACTGTTATATTCTCAGCTAATCCTACTATGTGAGCTATGCTTCGCCTGACTTCAGTGTATATGCCATACTTGCTTCAAATTGTACTCTGTATGTTCTTAATCTCCTGTACTCTCCTGGGTCGTACCTGAAAATAGGCATATGTTTTGTCTAGTGTACTTACCTGTTTAACAAAAGCAAAATAAATAAATAATACATTTTTTATTTGTAAAAAGGCACCCTTCCAGAGCTCAGGGCGCCCAAACAATATCACATAATAAAACAATTTAATAACAATAAATAAAATTACAAAACAGACACAGCAGTACTATTTCAAAGCAGCCAACTACTCAAATACCATTAAAAGCTTGAAGAAAAAGGTGTGTTTTCAGGTTAGCTTTAAACCCTTCAATGGTCAGGCTATCTCATATCCGGCAAAGTAGACAATTCCACAGGGTAGGAGCCATAAAGGCAAAAGATGGTGCACCAGATGTTTTCAACTGTACCCTGGGAATCTCTAGCAATCCCTCGCCGGAGGATCGGAGTGCATAGGAGGGGCAGTAAGGGTGCAGAAGGTCTTTCAGGTAATGGGGTCCCTGGCCGTGCAGGGCTTTATAGGTCAACAACATGACCTAGAAGGTTATCCACCACTGTACTGGCAACCAGTGCAGTTCACGCAGCACAGGTGTTATGTGACTGGATCTAGGGGTTCCAGTTAACAACCTGGCCATCGCATTCTGAACCAGCTGCAATCAGCGGATATCTCCCCCAGGAAGCCCTAAATAAAGGCCATTGCAGTAGTCAAGCCAGGTGGTGACAAAGGCGTGGACCAGTGTGGAAAGATCTTCGGCGGGGATCAGGTGTTTCACACTGGCGATATTTCTCAGATGGTAAAAGACATATTTTACTACTGCAGAGACCTGAAATTTCAAGGTCAGGCCTTCATCTAAGATCACACCAAGGTTTCTGACCTGACTTGAAGCACACAGTGGGGTTCCCCCAAGTGTTATTCCACTGAGTTTCCCCCAATGCCCCAGTCAGTCCACGATCTGAGTCGACAACTAACACCTCCGCCCCCTCCCCCCCGAGTTCAACCTCCAGGGAGTACATATTCAAGTCCTTCATCCTGTCCTCACAGGACTTGTGATGCAATCCCTGTACCATCTTTGTTGCCCTCCTCTGAACCTTCTCTACCATGTCTATATCCTTACGTAGGTAAGGTCTCCAGAACTGTATATTGTATTCCAGGTGGGGCCTCACTAGTGTCAAAATGTGTATCAAACAGAGATTGTTCAAATTACATGACTGAAGGGCTCATCCACTTGTATAATTTACAAAGAAGCAGCCATAGGCATTGTTAAGATTAAAAGTGACCGAATAATGCAATGGAACAGTACACACGGCATTGTACAATGTATGCCTGGGAAATGCCACTAGACGAGTCAGAGCAAGAAGAGGTGTTACAGGTACAGAAGGCATCTTTGGATTCTGGGTAAAAGGAGTAGGTAGAGGCAGCTTAAGGCATTGCCAAGGAGGGAAGGGAGGGAGGGAGGGAAGGGTACGAGGAATAGGTGGGAAGAGGAGTAGCAGGGATAGCGAGGAAGAGAGGGGAGAGGGAGGAGGAGAAGGGGAGGTTAGAGGGGGAATAGGGCAGAGGAGGAGGGAGTGATGGTGAGTGGCTAAGCGAGGTAGGGGTGCTGGGAGTAAAACAGAGAGTTAGGCAGTGGTATTAGGGTAGGAAGACAGATGGAGAGGATAGAAACAAAAGGAAGGCTATAGGAATTAGTAAGCAATCAGGCAGGATTTAAATGGGTTTAAGGGGGGTTCCTGGTGTTTGAGTCAAGACAGCTTTTATTGCAGTAGAAGAGATGAAGTTTTTATGCATGCTTCTGACGGACCTAGAAATGTGATTTTTACACATTAGCTTTGAATCCAGCCACAGCCTCAGATATATATGTATAAGCTGTTGCAGAACTTCCAATGGTGTTCCATCCAGTGGGGAAATTTGGAGAGAACTGTTTGCAATTGAGGTTCCACTAAACAGCATAACTTTTGTTAGACAGTTGTTAGTCACCCAGCACTGGGTTACATCAAAGACAGATTGTAGAGAAGTACTGAGATCACTGAAGAATTGGATTTGGTATAGACGACTGTGTCATCAGCATAAAGATCTGTGCTTGTATTCGACGTAACTTCAGGCTGAAGGCAAGTCCTTGATAAAGAGACTGACTAGAGGGCCCAAGAAAGTACCTTGCAAAAACAAAGATTAAGAGGGCAGATACAGTAAGTCCCTCCATTCACTTTGATGACTTGGGATTAGTTGTGAAGGTAATTTTTTTATCCAAAGCAATGGGATTGTTGAGGATGCCATGGTGTGGAACTTGCTGAGAAGATGACTGTGGTTGACAATATCAAAAGTCGCTGTAGGGTCAATGGAGATGGCACCAGTATGGTATCCTTTATCGAAGGCAAATGTCAGATCATTGGTTACTTTCAACAGAGCCGTGGTGTTTGAAAGTTTGGGATGAAAGTCTGACTGTGAGCCCATTAGGAAATGGTGTTCCAGGATGCGGTCCATAAGTTGAAGTTTGCTTACAGTAGGTAGGACTGAGTAAGGTCGGTAATTATCAGGTAATGAAGCGGGTCCACATTTATGAAGTGGGGTTATAGCAACCTTTTGCCATATTTCAGGGGTTTACCAAGAGGAGGGAGAGGCTGTACAGCACTTTAACTGCATATGCTAATTGCATAGTTGCTATAGCCCCAGTGCCTTTAGCGGCATCTAGGCTTTTAAGGAATTTCAGCACCAGGCTATAACTACAATATTTCTTTGAGGAAGAAGGTTAGTAAAGTATTGTCATTTGAGATCAAGTTGTCCTCGTATAGCAAGTGAGTAATGTCTGGGCATGAGCTTTTCCCAGCAGAGGTCTTATCCCTGATCAAAGGTTTTTTGATTTATAACCCAATGCCTGTCAATTCTGCAATCTACATTAGCCTTATGTTGCAAAAACTGAAGAAAGCAGCATGTAAGATGCACGTACCATAAAAGATTTTAAATATTTTTTTTTGTACATTCTTTTTCCCTCCTGATCATTGGTTGCTGAGGAATCTCTCAGGCATAGACCCTCATGATCTTGCCTCCACCGCATGCCTGAACCCTTCTCCCAACCGAGGAATTGGGTGCTCGGTCCCCCCTCTCCCGCCGGACCCATAGGGAGGAGGTGGGAACCACGGAAAGTCAAATCAGGGTCAGGGCCAGCATTGGGCATGTGGGCTTGGCCACCGGAGTCTTGCCTTCGCCTCCCTGGCAGCCGGGGGTTTTTCTTACTGTTGTGCCCTCCCATGGGCGCAGACATGCACTGATATTCAGTGCACGATGGGAGCACTTCTGCACCCATACACATTATGACCACTGATGCCCTCATCCCTTGTACGTGCCTCCACTGCTGTGATACCCCCACTGGTCACCACTGGGAGCCGCTGGAGTTGCAGAGTGCACCATCCTCCCTCCCCAGGAGAGGAGAGCAGTCCTCCAGACACTCGATCCTCTCCTCCCTGTCCAAGCTCCGGCCACCCGAGTCTGCTCCCGAACCCGGGTCGCCGGCATGGAGCAAGGTGTGGCATCCAGTGCCTCAACCCTCAGCGCCAAGGGGCCAGCTTAAATTTTTTTCTTAATTATTTATTTATTTCATTTTTAAAATAAATAGAAATATGCCACATAGTGGATAAAAAGAAAATGGAATACAAAAATGCCAATTCAAGGTGCAGATAGATACGTAGACAAAATGCAGTAAATCAACAGAAAAATATCATACACACATACAGGGGAAACCCCTCGACTGAGACAAACTTTCCCAACGTTACGCCTCAACTGAGGCTTCTACTGGGGACTGATTAGCCTCATGACGGCTTCTCATATCGGTTGTCGGATGCCTTACAAGACCTCGATTCCCTCATTACAAACACAGACCACTAGTCTCTTCCTCTTGATCTTTCTGATGCTGTTCTCCTAAGCGAACTTTATTCTGATCTTATTCACCAGCAGGCTTATCTTGCTTCTCTAAGCCTGTGTGTTTCTATCACTGCTGAAACGTACCTATCATTGCACAAATTATATCAGGAGAACAAATACATTATGCATCATGTGACTCCTAGTACAGAAAAAATATTATGTACATATAGTATTATGTCACTCTAAATATGATTAGGCAGTGTGGTCTAGTGGTTAGAACGCTGGCTTCGGAACAAGGAGACTGCAGGTTCAAACCCTGCTAGATGTGTTTTGGAAGGGGGGAAGGTGTCTTGGAGACGCACCTAGCCTAAGAAGATTGGCCAAAACGGAAATAACGGTAGGTCGCAGGACTCGTTGGAGTCTCTCCTCTGTTACAAGAATACCAAAGGAAATTGTGGATGGATGGAGGGAGTCTCTGAAACTCCTTATAAATTGGAACAAATGTTTATTGTTTTATAAATTATTTAATGTGCCACCAAAATTATCTGGCCAACATTGTGTGGTCCAGAAGCTATACATTTAAGGTGCATACCCACCCATTTGGTGAGGTACAAATCTTTAACATCATCGATAAGGGCTTGCCCAGCCATGTCAGATTCAATGCTCATATTTATCGTTTGAAACCCTCCACTTTTAAGGCATCCGACGACACTCTTACTGCTCTACCCAGGCAAAAGTGGGAGATTTTCATATGATGAATATGAAGATAGAATCTGATGTGGGTGAAAGATTTGAACCTCACCAAATGGATGTGAAAGCACCTTACACGTATAGCTTCTAGACCACCGAGGGCCCCGAGGAAGTGTCCCCCTCAGCCATAAAACATTGGCCAGAGAATTTTGGTGGCACACTGAATAATTTATGAAACAATAAACATTTTTTCAAATTTATAAGAGGTTTCTGAGTCCTCCTCCACCCATCGGCAATTTCCTCAAACCTTGCTAGAGGTCAGTACTCACTGTGTGACCTTAGGCAAGTCACTTAACTTCCCAGTGCTTCAGTTCACCCAGCTGTCGAAAAGTTTAGAGACAGGGCCCCACTGGAAACAAGATGTTGCATCTCAGCTGGACCATCCTTGGTAACCAAACTGTAAAACAAACTAAAAACAAAATTCAAAATTTACTGTAATATAGAAATTGTGATTTGTTCGTTTTTTAGCCCCCCTCCAGTCAGACTTGTCTGCCAAGCACTCCAGCTGCGTTACCCCAACTTCCACTGGGACTTACTGCCAGGTGTCTTCCCCCAGGGCTTGCCCCCCCCAGCATAGTTGGTAGGGTTCCCCAACCCCCGCCATGGTCAGGGATGCAGTTTAGGTTGGTGAGTCCAGCTGGTCGGGTGCAGGGCCTGCAAGCACTGGAACTTTTCCATTTCCAGTCCCCGAGCAGCATGGTAAGCAGTGACATCAGGACACACGCCTCACCCTCCTGCGCAACATGCATTGACATCTGCCACACCCCCCACTGACACTCTGGCCCTGGCTGCCTGTCTGCCAGCTTCCACCAGGGGCCAGAAAAGCACCAGGCTCTACCCACCCTACCACCCAGTGGATGAGAGCAGTTCTTCAGGTGTTGCATCCTCCTCCCTTCGGCCAGCCCTCCGTCAGCCCAAGTTCACCTCCAAACCTGGGTTGTCAGCGTCAGGTGTAGTAGTGCTACCATTGTGCCAGTGGACTGGCCCATAATATAGCAATTTGCTATTTTAACTTACTCCCCTAATAGCTTCAGGCAAATTAGGCATTACACTGAAAGCACCAGGATTTGTTAATCAGTGAAAAAACATTTTTTCCCCCATTTTATTTCATCCCTAAACTGAGATATGTGGCTTTAAAGATTAGAAAAGTTCCTGCTGTCAGTTATCGCTGGCTTGTAAGTTATGGCTTGTTTTCTCATCTTGTCCTGGTTAAAGGGACACTGTCAACATTTTTTGCATGACACTAGTTCTAGCTGAAAACCCGCGTTTTATGATTGCTTATCTACTCTAAAGCTCATTGATGCTGCTGTTTGTTTTATCTGCTTCCTTTCTTAGTGAAACTGAAATGCATGCTAATGGTGTAATTATACCCAACTTTGTGTTGTTCCAAACCCTTAATCTACTTTTACTGCATACTTTCCGAACATTACAAACAGCCCAAACAGTAGAGCAACTCATGATGCAATAGTGTCCTCTCCTCCCACTGCATCATGATTGGCTAGACCAGTGTTGGGCAACCTAAGATGACCAGAGGGCTGCAGATACAGCCCTCAAACCCTCCCAAAGGCCGCAAAACTCCACAAGACTCCCACAAGACCCCTTTACCTCAGTATCAAGCATAAATTATACATTAGAATGCAATAAACTTTATTTAAAGGACTGGAAACAGAATTAAAAGTTATAAACAACATTAAAAGTTATGTTATGGGATGGATGTGGGGGCTGCAGGTTAAACTCTAGGGGCCACATGCGTCCTTCAGGCCACAGGTTTCCCACCACTGAACTAGACTGCTTTCGGGGTGTCCCAAAGACCAGGAAAGATGTAGTAGGAGTTGATCAAGGACTGTAAACACACACGTTCTTGTGTGGCAACACCAGCATGGTGGACAGTCTGTTTTTTCACTTTTAAAAATAAAAAAGGAATCAGAATCAAACTACCAGCTACATCTGCAATCTCAGTGGAATGTGATCAATCATAAAATATGTTTTCCAAACTAGAGACACTTCGAGACCTAAGGGGGCTGACAGTGTCCCTTTAATATCTCTCTGTGCAGGCTGTACAATGTTAACCCTTACAATAAAGAAGTACAAAAAAGTTCCTGCTTTCAGTTATCCCTGGACTGTCAGTTATGGCTTGTTGTCTCATCTTGTCTTGGTCGGTGTGTCATTGTTCAGGCTGTACAATGTGAACCTTAAAGAAGTACTATAAAAAACAGTTCCTGATTTCTTGCAACACCCACCATGACAAAATGTAACACCCTGGCGTGGTAGTGTGCTTGTTTACCATCAGAAACTTGTGGCAGCACCATCCTGATACATCCACAGTATTAATCTAGTTTGTGCAGTCAAACAGTAACCTCAACGGAGGAGAGATTTAAAAATTCCTAGTGGCATTCCCTATTGACTTGAGTCATTCATTACCAAATTAGTAATTAAACTGGCCAGTCCACAGGAGCAGCAGCAGCCTCAGGGCAGCGCCAACCTCTCACAGTGCTGGTTACTTTGGTCTGGGAACAAGCTTGGCTTCCTGGAGTCCCAACGAAGACGACGGTTGGAGTCTCCCACAGAGTACTCACTTCCTTGGGTGGGAATCGAACCCACCTCCACTACAGGAGTGCCACCTGGTGGGAACCACGGGTGGAGCCAGTTAGTGGGGGTGGCAACGAGGGCATGGACGTGCCTGGATGAGCCATGTTCATGCTAGTTATATGCTTTAGGTACAGGGTTGGCACCAGCATCTCGGTGACAGGGGGGCGAGGGGAGGAGAGAGACTCAGTTGAAATAGCACTGCCCAGCAGGATGGCACAGGCACGCAGACAATTCCTAACTCCACAGAGCCAGTCTGCTTAGCATGAAGAGGTCCTCTGCCATAGAATTCATCCTCAGTGGGGGAAGCAGGGGTCCCACTGCTGGGGATAAGCTGCGGGGCAGGTGAGGAGACACCTGGGAATCTCACAGGTGACAGAACTTGGCCATGGCCTAGTAGTTGAAAGGGCCATAGCTGTTAGAAATGAGAGGAAAAGCAATCAATTGAACCTAGCAAATTAAAAACTTTTACAAATAGTTGAGATTACTGAAAATACAGTGATGATGAATCTAGGGATATCCGAAACACATAACTTCCATGAAAACTATGATGATATTTTTTGCCAACTCATCTCAGCAGGTAACACTGGTAGCTAACATTGGGAGCCTCAGCAAAACCACAGTACAGTGTAATGCAACAAAGCTGGGCTAACTGATAAAGAATGCTGGCAGCCAAAAATGATTTGGAAAAGATAAAATACTTTATTTAAAGTATAACGTACCAAACAGTGGTATCTCCCCACCGTTGCTATACCAAATAGTATCATCTCCCCACCACCGCCATACCAAACATTAGCAACTCCTGCCAGTGGTGGTGGGGAGAGGCTACCAGCATTTTATCTTTTCCAACTTGTTTTTGGTTGCCAGCATTCCTTATCTGTTAGCCCAGCTTTGTTGCTTTACACTGAGATTTTCTGCTGCCTAACAAATGCTGCTGCTTTAAATGGCAAGGCAATTGTATACATGCAGTGCCCAAGTCCAAAGGCTCAGGATATTTCATAAAGAAGAAAATATTGTATTATGCAGTATAATCCTAAAACAAAGATTAGTAAATAAATGCATTAAACAAATAATCAAACTGACAGAGGGTATCCTGAGGTAGAAATAATTAAAAAACTCCTTATAAGGAAACCCTGGATATTTATTTTATTTATTTTATTTATTTATTTATTTTTTGTTGACCGGGTAAGTGCACTAGACAAATCCTGCCTATTTTCAGGCACGACCCGGGGGAGGGGATACAGATGAATGGCAACTGACCTTGAACCAGAGTAAGCTGTTGGTGGTATTTTTAGTGAATGAGAGAAATTTGGCCAGGACACCGGGGAAATTCCCCTACTCTTTTCGATAAGTGACATGGGATCTTTAACATCCACCTGAACTACCACCAATCCAGGCAGATGGGACCTCGGTTTAACGTCTCATCTGAAAGACGGATATATACAGTATATGTTCTATGTTATAGCAAAAGCATCACGCCGATCATGTCTCCTGACTCACCTGCAGCCACCTCATGCCCACCAAGTGGCTTCCAGTGAGCGGGCCATGCCAATGAGGGCCACCAACTAATGACAGAGTTGGCAGCCTCATCAATCAACCTGCTACAGACTGAAGCCGCCTGCAAAAAAGACGGTTGCAGGCGAAAGTTGTCCAAAACAGGACAGTCACGGATCCTTTTGCTATAACATAATATTTTACAGCATATATAAAGAAATATTTAAAAATGATATTTTATTGATGAAAGCCCTAAATCGAGCCTTTCTACAGCATGTTGCCTGCTAACCACTGTGTCCCTTAAGACTTTCTGCTTTAAAGACAGAGTTTACAATGTTAGACAGACCCTTCTTTGTGTGGGCAACATATATAAGGGGGAGGATCTTCCATCCCCCTGTTATTGGGCTTTTAAATATTTCAGGTAAGGTAGTGGTCATTTCACTGGAAGTTAAAAAGCCTCCCAACTGACACTGCAATTGATGTGCTGACCTCACAGTCTGTTGTCATGGTGAGCACGGTGTAAACAAAGGCACTATGAGGTCAGTTGGGGACAGACAAATGCTTTTTCATACTTACAGACTTCATGGATAAACTGCCAACATGTGCTTTAAACTCTGGAGAGGGGAAACTGAAAATTAAAAAAATATATTTTCCTTTGTCTACCGTATAGCCGAAACATTGAATGAAAGCACATAAGGAAGTGGACAATGTTCTTGATTTTACAGGTGATAGTTAATCATTTTTATGCTGTTACCCCCCGTTGCCCTTTCCACATCAGTCATCATGACATGAAATTAGATATGTTTTCACCATTTTTGATAAATTACTGCTCTAGTTTGGTAGTGCCCTCAAATATACATTACGATCACCCCTCCTTGACAATTACTGCTCTTTCTGTCCATGCTTCCAAGGCATTCCATGACATCCATCCAACCATTCCATTTTATTTATCTGAATGGTCTGTAATGGTGGAACTGATGTCATAGAATGTTCAGGCATTATAACAAATGAGACGGAGAACAGTAGCCACTGAGCAGAGAGGGATTCGTGAAGGCAATACAAAATTAGATGACTAATTTAACAGAAAAAAAGTTGAAACATATTAGAATGTAGGATAGACACTAAAAGGGCAACAGAAGGTTATCGAAAGGCATAATAACTGTTTCCTATCACCTTTAAGGGTCTTGGCCCTTTTTGGCGAAGTTATACTTTTAAAAATGCAACTAGGAATAAAAGCTTCTTAGGAAACTTGCAGTTCACAAAATTTGACTGGAATCTTAACCAACTTGCACAGAATTACGTGTGCACATGGAGTAAGTAACAAAAAGATATGTGCAGGAAAAAAGTGTCACTTAAAATCTTGTCGGCCATCTTTATCTCAGTCATCCAAAACTATCACAACCCAGCAGTTTCAAAAATAAACAAAAAATAGCAGGAACAATAAAACTGTACTTAGACACATATGTGGAAGGGTGGAAAGCAGTATCATAGACACTATGTAACTAGAGACAAAAATGTGATGGTAACACTCAAAACAAAACATCGGACTGCCTCTTTAAGAAGCCGATAACCACTATAAACCCTTTAAGGCTCTGTATGGGGGTTAGCTGCATTCCTTTATCAAGTACCTTGGGTTGTATGCTGTCTTACCTCCAACATGACACACTTGAGGTCTCTGCCAATGTGATCGTCAATGCCTTCTTGCTTAAACATTCAAAGCAGCAGACATCTGCTGTTCATTGTCACCTCAGTTGAAAGAAGAACAATATTCACAGGGAGAGGGGAAGCAGTTTTCTGCAGCACAGATGTGTGTTCACAGATCAACTCTGTCCCTCCTCCTTTCCTACTCAGCAATGCCCCTCTCTCAGATCTGCTTTGTTGGGGATTTAAATTGGTTCTTGATTATTAAAACAGTTCTCTAAATCAGGCTTTTAATATTCATGAAGTGCACCAGTAGGGGAGGAGAGGTGGGAGGAGGCTTATTCCTAAATGTTGATCCCTTAAAGGAGAACTGCATATAAATCTGCTGATATAGATCCAGAAGCAAATGATTTGATACCTTTTAATGGACCAACATAGATGTAACAACAAGAACAAAGTGCTCCAGCTTTCGGACCAACCAGTCCTTCTTCAGAAGCGCATGGCAGTTGTTTAGAAAATACAATACTTATAACAGCTAGATAATGCAGAGAAAAACAGAAAAAAATCCCCATTGGTTTAAAATACTCATTTAAAAAAAAAAACAGAAGATGATGTCAGAGAAGTTTAACAGTACCATACTGCCTTCAGCCAGAAAGAACCTTGGGTCAGACGTGCTTGGTGGAACACACATACAAAGAATCCTACTGCATATAAATTTAATTGACATAAGATAACACTGCTGAAGCAGATAACTCCTAAATCAAGCTATGAGTGTCACAGTTAGTATAAGGATGTGATTACTGAAAGGCAACCCCCACCCAGATTAAAGACAAACTAAGATTGTTATAGGGCTCATGAAGTTTCAATGTTTGCATTATAGACAAGAATTTACCAGTAAAGTTGTCTTAAAAACATCAGTGCACATTGTGTGATGTGCAAAACCTAGCTGGACCTGTCACCCAGCTGTATTCTCAGGCTAGATATAAGGCCCAAGAAATTTCAGAAACCTCAGGACTATATAAATGATAATTTGAATATAAATTGATAATATTAGTGTCAAACAAAAAACTCTAGTCGAGGAACCTCAAGGAATTAAGACCATGTAGCCTGATTTATACTGATGTCAATATATACTGAGAATGTAATAACTTGATGTACCACAAGTGTCTAAGGAATCTGAAAAAGAGAGAAAAATTTAATTTCTCTCCTCCTCTTCATACAAACAATACAACCTAACCCACCCCACATCACCATAATGTGGTGGGGAGATCATAAGCTTAAAGGATATGTCTCTCTCTCTCTCTCCCCCTTTCTCTCTCTCTCTCCACAGACACACACACACACACACACACACACACTCTCTCTCTCCTAGTGAACCTATATTAACTTCAGTCACTGCAATTGTTCCCCAAAGGAATTCAACTTGTCATGAAATCCTGAGTATCTATAATCTATTATAATCTAATCTATAAAAACTATAAATCTGCTGGTCATTTTCCCCCAGTAGAAACTAACATTAAGTACCGGTTTCAGTTCTGTTATTATTACTGCATCTAACTAGGCATTTTAGTAACCTCATTGGGTGTTTCATGTTTAAGCTTGGTGCTAATAATATCAGAGTATTAGAACATATAGATGCACTGTGATAGCAATATAAGAGCTTAGAAAGGACATAAACTACAATCGTAAGTTTTAAAATTACCATTACCACCAGTGTGTATATTATATATTTATATATACAGTTACTGTGTCTCTTACGTGTTTCTAATGGTAATAAGAGTGTATTCTTGAGTTCTTTGGGTGACGGAACTGCGAAGCAATGCTGTGCACTGCTGGCACACAAAGAACTTGTGAGGAAGCTCTTATATACATTCATGGGTTCATTTGGGGGGCCTGTTATGGATATAAATGTGCCATCTCGCGCGTTCCTAGGACCTGAGGACTGCAAACTGAAGGAGAGCAGTTCCATGATCCTAAGGATGCAAGAGGCAACACTCTTATAGTCATAAGAGGCCCTCCAACTGGACCCATAAACTTATTATAGATTGATAACTTTATTTATTTAAATTTTGATGACTGGGTGGGCCCTCTGAGACAGTCAAGTCCCTTTTTCAGGGGCGACCCGGGGAACCAAATGTTCCAAGCATAAGAAAACAGTACGGATACAGATAATTATGTACAAATATCATTGGACAGTTACATACATTCATGGACTAGACTAGCTATCCCATTCATTGGGAGACAGTACAAATTACAGATGCCAATTGCAACATAGGTGAACTAACAGTAAGGTTGATACGAGCATACAATATAATCGTAGTAGAGTCAATTAGTACATAAGTGCAAAGTACAGACTGTCACAAACCCACTCAGCAGGTCATGCCCTCTGCTCCCACAGTGCCAACCTCCAAGCGCAGTCTTGTGAACAGGAAACAGAAACAGGGTAAACCTCATGTCTGTTTTTTGGCTTCGAATCAACCTTTGGTCTCAAGTCTTGGAGGGATTCAAACTGTGAACCTCTTGTTAGTGTATCCAATGTACAGGCTCAGATAATTCTGCTCTTCGGAGGGGGGCAGATATCTTTTGCCTACGGCCACCTAATCAGGTATACAAAATGAACCTTCAAAACTCAATTAAAGACCTCAGAATAAATTCTTACCTTTTCCCAGTTTGGTAAAACCAGTAAGCTTTGTGCAGTGTCAGCTTTAACCATCTATGCTTCCCTTGTCAAGAAAAAGAAATTCAAAGGCACACCAAGTAGTCTCTAAAGTAGAGGTTTACTTAAAAATAGATACAAAAATGTAAAATGTAAATACAGAACCATATATCACAAAACATACAAATTACTTAAAAAAACAGGTTTAAAAACGCAGACTAAATCTCCTACCACAATACTCTTAGAATTGTCTCTTCTAAGGTATATTCTTCTAACAGCGCCTGATGTTGCTTTTTCAGAGTCCAAACATTTGTGTCTAAATGGAAAACAGAATACTGTTTAAAAACTGGCTTTGACAACCTCTTTGCGCGAGGCCACCTAGCTCCTCCCTGTCAGAATATCAAAAAAATCATACCAACAGGATGTCTTATTCAGAAGGTAAATTAAAATTCTGTGACCTCAGCAAACTCATTTTTTTCAAATGACTTTCTTTGATCTTATGAGCAGCTTCCCCTTTCCAGGACATCAAAGGACTTGTTATGACTCTGCCAGAGCTTACGGAGGTGCAACATGCTTTGTATCACCATGTGAAATTTACTGTGGTTCCTCTGAACGTTATAAATATTTATGATCTATCTTGGCAGCTGGCAAGCTGCAATTAGTCACATAAACAGGAGAACCTACATTTTAAGTCTCTTTTAGCCTGTAATTATCTCCTGGCCTTCCAGGTAACACGTTGTAGCTAAAACCTGGGAGGAGGGGTGTCATTCCACAGGCTGTCAGCATCTCTCATGAGGGACATTCAAAAACACATTTTTATAGTACAAAAAAAATAGCTTAATCAGAACCAGCTGTCCAAGTGTCACACAGACAATTGGCTGTGTACAGACTCATAGCCCTAGACATCGATCATATACACCAGGAGAGCATAGGCAAGCAGGTGGAGAAGTTTACAGAAGATTAGGTACAGTTCCTATTACAGACAGGAGGCTTGTAAAATATTTCCCTATATTGTCTTTCCAAGAGAGTAATGGTCTTGCATGAGAGTAGTGAGTGTGGGAGGTTATTCCACTTTTGTGGTGCTGTGAAGGAGAAAGGTTTCCTTCCAACAGCTAGGTGAGTCTTGGGCAGACCCAGCATCTGGAGGTGTGAGGACCTGAGTGTTCATGGGAAGTGTTTCAGGGTTAGTAGGTTAGATATCCTTGGAGGAGGTGGGAGGTGTATTAGTTTGAAGGTGGTGCAGTATACTAGGAGGTTAAGACTAGCCATGAAAGCTAGCCAACCCAAATTGTTCAGCACACATCACAGTGATAGGCACGAGCTGGGGCCTTAATAGCAAATTGGGCAGTTCTATGAAAGTCATTTGTCAGCCTATTTTGAGTTTGTTCAGCAGTGTAGTCTTAGAGGAGTGAACTATAGAGGCACTGTAGAAGAGGCCTGGGAGAAAGGTGGCAGAGGCAATAGTGCTTCTTGCACTACTTGAGAGGTAGGGAGCAATGCTATATAGAAGGCCTAGTTTCTGATTAGTAGCCTTAGTGACACAGGTTATGTGCTCATCAAAGGACAGATGCTTGTCAAGTGCTACACCCAGGTATTTAAAGGAGGTAACATTTTCAAGTAGAATGTTAGTGGATGTTTTGACAACCGGGGGGGGAGGAGGGGGGCCGTAAGGTTTTGCCACAGCAGGTATGGTGGAACAACATGGATTTAGTCTTTTTTGTGTTCAGAACTACCAGGTTATTTTTAAACCATGTTTCTAGAGTCTGAAAGTCATTTGTCAGGTCAGAGTTAATAGTTGAGGTGTCACAGGAGGCTCTATATAAGATGGCATCATCCGCATATAGCTGAACCAATGCCCCCTCCACAATTCAGAGGCAGGCCATTAATGAATACTGAGAATAGAAGAGACCCTAGGACTGATCCCTGGGGAACCCCATCAGTGATAGGAGATAAGGTTGAGATGGTACCAGCCCATTTTTATCAAGACCAAGGTGGTGAAGCTTACAGATGAGAAGTGAGTGGTTGACTAGGTCGAATGCCTTTGTTAGGTCAACAAAGACTGCACCAGTGGCTTTGCCCTGGTCCATAGCCTGGAATATATCAGTGGTGACCCTCGCGAGAGCAGTTTCTGTCCCATACAATTTCTGAAAGCCATGCTGGTTACTAGTGAGGGCATTGGTCTGTTCAAGGTAGGATGATAGTTGATTATAAAGCATTCTTTCTTGGATTTTAGCAATTGGACTCAAGATAGATATGGTCTATAGTTTTCGATAAGGTTGGTCAGACCACTTTTATGTACTGGGACAACAACTGCGGTTTTCCATTTGTTTGGGATGGTTTGCATGAGGAAGGACCTATTGATTAGGCAGGAGATCGAGTAGGCAAGTGCAGGTGCACCTATTTTAAGAAATTTGGGTGGTAGGGAGTCAAACCCTGGTGAGCTGTCAGGGTTAAGTCCCCTTACCAATTTAAAGACCTCTTTTTGGGATGTAGTTTTTAAGTGGAAGAGTGGGTGTGGAAATTCTGGGTGGCTAGCTGGTGGCACAGGACAATTAACAGGAAGGTCGGTTTTGTAGGCATCAAGGTCCATAAGGAAGTGGTTCAGCCTTGCCGCTATCTCCATGGGTGAGGTTAGTGTGGAGCCTTTTACTGTCATTGATTGGGGAAGATCCTTTCATTACCCTTTAGGAGCACATTGATTTCCTTCCAGAAACATTTGGGGTTGGAGAGGCGTTGTTCCTGTAGTGATAGGAGATGCTCCCTTTTGGCTTTGCCTATCTTAGATTTACAAATATTGTGTAGCTGGTGGTAGGTGTTCCAGTCAGAGTGGAGTCTAGAGATTTTGAAGGCATGCCATGCTTTGTCACGAGAGTGCATGAGGTGCCTCAGTTCCTGTGTGAGCTGGGGGAGGGAGGGAGGTGTTCACAAGTCCCTTCCCAAAAGAAAGGGTCCTACAAGAGCTCGATAAGCTCAGGGTGGACAAGGCAATGGGACCTGATGGCATACGTCCCAGGTTACTAAAGGAGCTAAGGGTGGAACTAGCAGAGCCATTAGCAGAATTGTTTAGTGAGTCTCTGAGCACAGGAGAGGTCCCAGAAGACTGGAGAAGGGCTCATGTGATCCTGCTCCACAAGAGTGGTAGCAGGGAGGATGCAGGGAGCTACAGAACAGTCAGTCTTACCTCAGTAGTGGGCAAGATTATGGAGGCATTCCTTAAGGAAAGGATAGTGCAACATCTGGAATCCATAGCAGCACAGGATCCAAGACAGCATGGGTTTACAAAAGGAAGGTCCTGTCAAACTAATCTCATAGATATCTTTGATTGGGTAACCAGAGTGGTAGACCAAGGGGGAGCAGTTGATGTCACCTACCTTGACTTCAGCAAAGCTTTCAATTCTGTTCCACATCGAAGATTGATTAATAAGCTGGGTAGGCTCGGGGTGGGTCAGAAGTTGGTCAACTGGGTGCCAAACTGATTGACGGGCAGAAAACAGAGAGTGGTGGTAAATGGTATACAGTCAGAAGAGATGCAAGTCACAAGTGGGGTACCTCAGGGATCAGTCCTGGGGCCAGTTCTCTTCAATATCTTCATTAGTGACATTGCAGATGGACTGGAGGGTAAGACTTGTCTGTTTGTAGATGACACCAAGATCTGCAACAGAGTAGATGATCCAGATGGGATGGGCAGAATGAGAAGACAGCTGGATAAACTAGTAAAATGGTCGAAAGAGTGGCAACTGGGATTTAACGCAAAGAAGTGTAAGATCATGCACATAGGGAAGAGAAACCCTGAAGCCACAAATAGGCTGGGAGGGGAGTTGCTGGCAGTCACAAGGGAAGAAAGACACTTGGGCATCATCATCACCGATGACCTGAAATCATCCAAGCAGACCACTAGAGCAGTAGGTAAGGCTAGGGGGATGTTGGGGTGTATTAGTAGGGGTATCACAAGTCGGAAGAGGGAGGTAATAATCCCTCTTTACAAGACACTGGTTAGGCCCCATCTGGAGTACTGCGTGCAGTACTGGAGACCACACCTTCACAAGGACATTAACCAAATTGAGGCAATCCAGGGAAGGGTAACCAAAATGGTGCAGGAACTGCATCAGAAAACATGTGAGGACAGATTAACGGAGCTCAATATGTATACCCTAGAACAAAGGAGGGAGAGAGGTGATATGATCGAAACATTCAAACACCTTAAGGGCATTAACAAGGTGAAAGAGTCTAACATGTTTCACTATAAGAAAAATGGTAGAACAATAGGACACAGCATGAGACTAGAGGGAGGCCGATTAAGGGGTAATGTGAGGAAGTTCTTTTTCACAGAAAGGGTGGTGGATGCATGGAACAGCCTACCTCAGGAAGTGGTGGGTATGAATGCAGAGCAGGACTTCAAACAGGCATGGGATAGGCATAAGGGAGCAATACAGATGAGTATGAATAGATAGGCCATTGACAGAGCAAAGGCCGATGGCATATTCATAAGGTAGAAAAAGAAATGGGCAGACTGGATGGGCCTTGTGGTCCTTACCTGCCATCAACCTCTATGTTTCTATGGAGAGTTGGTGCCTTTTGATCTTCTTAGTTTATGGGGAACATGGTGGTCAAGGATGGAGATGAAGGTATTGACCAGATATTCTAATGCTAGGTTTATGTCAGGAAGGGAGGTTATTGGTGACCAGTCAGCTGCGGCAAGACTTGAGCAGAAGGCTTCAGCAACAAAGTTGGTTAGGTCCTTAGTTTTATGGATTGGGGGGGGGGGGATGCCCAGAATTATTCTTCCAGATGCAAAAAGCCAGAGAATGGTCACTGAGTTCATCAGGGAGAATTCCAGCAGCCTTAATAGAATGTGGATTATTAGTATCCGGTCTAGGAGAGTGTACTTACCTGACTTCATATTCAGTCTTGTGGGATCGTCGAGGAGTTGCTCCAGTTTAGCGTCCAGTAGGGCAGCTTGGTACTGTGTTTTAAGAGGCTCAAACCAATTCAGGTTAGTCACCGCATATTATAATGTCTTTCTTAGGGAGGGAGTCCAGACTAGAGAGGAATTCGGCATAGGAGAATGCTTGATTTGGGGATAGATAGATGCACCCTTCTGTTACATTCTTGGCTTGGCTAAGGGTGACTGTGATAAAGACATACTCTGCTGCCAAGCTGATCTTTAAGTCAGGTAATTCATTGACTGCCAATCCATCTCTTGCATAAATTAACCCCCCGCCCCTTCTGGGGACCCGGTCCTGTCTGTAGTAGGTATAGCCAGGAAGGGCAACCTCATGTGATAGTATGGATGGTTTTAACCATGATTCGGTAATGCAGAGAATGTCTGGTTTGTAATACAGTATCCAGGATTCCAATTCTGCCATTTTTCCCTTAATGCTCTGTATATTCATATGCGGTATTTTGAGACCTTTTGGAGTTAAGCCAATTAGAGCAGGAGGTGAGGGGGTCAGGAGTGGCCCTCAGTGTGTGGTTCGGTGTTTGCCTCTTACTGGGTCCCAGGCTTAGTTCAACATCACCTGACAGCAGTAGGAGGCATGAGCAGGATTTCGGAGAGGGTGGGCGGAGGAAGGGTAGTTTGTGTATTCATTTGGAACGCTGCAAGAGGAGGGTGGTTTTATTACCCTGGCCAGGGTTAATAATGTAAGGTGAGGGAAAGACCCATGTGGGCAAGGGGGCAATAAGTCACGGGTGCTGGGTGGTGATAACCTTAAAGTGGAGGGTGGCACAGATTCAGGGTTTGAGATCAAATCTGCTGGTTGCAGGTGTGCCAGGAAGGACAGGCAAATGAGTCGTCCTTTGGTGAGAGGGAACCTTGTGCTGCAGAAAGTAGAAGAAATTAGATCATGGAATCCTTTTTCTATTTAATACAGTTACCAGTACGAACCATCAGCGAGAAGCCCATTACAGAGACTCCGCGTGTGAGGTACTCTTACGGTAAAAAGAGTACCTCATGCACGATTGAAGGGAGGACTGTGATTGGTTGGGGCACTTCCAGGATCTATAATAATAATAAAAGTTACAGGAACTATACATATAAACATATTATAAATCCTACCGGGTCATAATGTCCATTACAGCTAACCCAAAAGAGCACTGTCCAGGACAGTGACTTGTGCAATACCACATATACTGCTGTACGTGGACTGAGCCACAGCAGCAGAAACCCAGGTGCTGCGTCTGGGACCAGGTTTGATTCCCGGTCTCAGACATTTTATTTTTTAAATCTATTTGTGTGCTCCCCGAGTTGGACCCCCTCCCCAGAGTTGAGAATCTTTAGTGGGGGAGGTCCAGGAGGCACTCAGCCTAGCAATGGGGGTGTGGGCGGAGCCCCACAGAAAAAGACATATGCCACATGGCAATATCGCACTGTATTGGCAGCGCAATTTTGCCATGCGGCATAATGTCTTGTGACATTATTGTCCCGTGCCGTTATAAATCATGTTAAACACCTTTGTTTTAAACAACTGGAATTTGAATTTAAAATGAAAAGGTTTTACTTTGCAGAATATTACAGAATTTCTATTTTGGGAAACGGACTATGCCAGCTGACCTCAGAACTTCAGGATTTTAGAACTATGTACATGAGGTAGCCTCTTATGGCTGTAAGAGTACCTGTAATGTTTAGCAAATAAACAGTCCTGATTGGCTAAGAATGATGTCATGATTTATAACAGAAACACATCTTGGTGTAACTAAAAAGCCTGTATAAAGACCATGTGGTGTTGAGGGTTGAGGCAACGCGGGTTCGGGAATGGACTCGGGGCATCGGGGGTTGGCAGGGAAGGAGAGAATCGAGCATCTGGAGGACTGCTCTCCTCTCCTGAGGTGGGTTGTGGGAGTGCGTTGCTCTGCAGTGACCTCCGGTGGAGACCAGGGGTGACGCAGTTGGGCACAAGTGAGGGAATGTTACCAGAAAATGGGAACTGGCTCTGCACTCAACTGGATGATGGCCGCCTGGCAGTCTGATGCCATCAATGTCCCGGGAGCCTTCGGTCCCTCAGCAGCACCCCAGGGCCAAGTAGTGCACTTGCCTGCCCCACAGGTGCCTCTCCCCTCGGAGGAGGGGGGCCCACATGGCGAAGAGTCATGTCCAGGTTACCCTGGGGACGACTGCAAATATGAGGGATGGGGCATGGGAACTGGATGGATTGGAGGTGCCATGGCACAGCCTGAAGGAGTGGCTGAGACTAGTAGCACATAGAGAAAAAGAGATAACACACACAAAAAAAACCTGTATAGCTAGAACTGTTTCAGAATTTGAACCAGTATTTAGAAACAGCTTCCACACTCAGTGCAGTCCTTCTTTAAGAAGGTTCACAAAGCCACACATGCTCAACAAAGAAACGAGTGCTGCTAGTCGAGGGAACGACAAAAAACAAACAAACAAAAAAATGTGAATAGTGCACTTGGGCACAACAAAAGCTGAGAAAAAGTGCCAGAAATAAGTACTGCAGTCAAAAAAAAAATGTTTATTCCAGGCACAAAAAATACAGATGAAGGCACAGCTGTGGATTTTTTTTTCAACTTTTATTTATTGAGTTTACAAGTTTAGTTTGTTTGTTTTGTTTATTAAAATCTGGTAAGACCTTGGGCCAAAGACCCATTTACAAGGGTGACCAGAACATATAACCAATGTACAAAACATATGTGTGACAGATAAAATAACCATGTAAATATACAGTTAAACAAACACATACGTCTATTCAGAAAAGCATTTACATTGGCAATTAGCAATGCAATAGCTTTTTAAAGCATGCCTGAAACATGATACAGTGTTACTGGTGTAAGATAAGAATGAAGGAAGTCAGTTAAAACAAGATGGCAGTTTGTAAAACATTGTTTTTCGACCAGTAGAGGTCCTCATTCTGGGAACAGTAAATTAGAAAGCAAAGATGATCGGGCAGAAACAGTGCTAGAGTGTTTTTTTAAAAACAAGTGAAATGAAGTGGGGACACAGTCACAGGTCTCTATTTTTGCAAGGGTGCCTTTCTGAAGTAGGTGTCTCTGTTCTAACAGAAGCCATCCCATTTGTTATACAAGTCACAATGATTGTTCTAGTTCCCTTTGATTTATCTCTAATCTGGGATAATCCTGGCCTTACTTACAATGGCAAATAATTTAAAGACATAGGGGCCAGATATTCAAAACTTTGCGCCAGGCAAAAACTGTTTGCGCAGGTTTAGCGCAGGATTAGCGCGGGTTTGTTATATTCAAAAGGCCAAATAGCACATGCAAACTGCAGTAGCGCAGGGCAAAATCATAATGTATGCAAGGGGCAAACTGAGTGGGTGTGTACATGAATACAGGCGCAATGCTACATTCAGCGACTAGCGCTGCGCAAAGTGGTTTTGCATAAGTTAGCGCAACACTTAGTGAGGTGCACGTTACCTCCCAGGAAAAGGTAGTCTTAACCCTGGGCAATCAGCTTTGCGCGACATTATGGCTTTGTGCGGTGTTTGCATGGCCCTAACAAATAAATATGACACATAGACAAAGCCAGACATAGAGGAAACATGCTGCTCATTGATGGCATCACAATGATGCCATCATCTGCCACTAGTCCCAGCCATGCCAGACAGTAAAGTGATGACCCTGCTGCCAGCGGACAGCATGGCAGTGTGGCCATACAGCACACACCTGTGGACCACTCTTCTGTGGACACCAACAGATGCCAGCACACACATGCAGCACTGTGGGCATGGAGGATGTTGAGAGGAGAGTGTATGGGTGGCCAGGCTGTGCCACAGACCAGGTGTGGCCACAAGGCTGGGACACATCATGCAGTGCACATGGGCCAGTACTGGGAATACCCCAACACCAGCGTGCCTTTCTGGTAATATATGCCCCCCCCGGCCACATACTGCACAGCTGTACAACTGGCACAGCGCACAAAGCTGGACATGTATATGTCACTGTGAGCATCCCATGCCAGAGGTGCAGCATCTGTGGGTAACACAACAGCATAACAGTAATGTCCACTGTCAGTAAACACCTGCATGTCGGGCCTGTCATTTTGTATAGTGCAGTCATCAGCACTGCCCTGCACACCATAGGCAATGCTGTGTCCACACACTACTGGCCCCCTTGCTACTGTAGTGTCTGCTGTGTATACTGTAGCATGACCTACAGTGTGACAGTTGCATGCAGCACCACCACCATCTGTGCCTATGCTGAGTTGTCCCAGTACAGCTGCAGGCAGCAGTGCATGTGGAAGTAGTGTTCAAAACTGTATAATATTCCCTGAACTGTTTGCGCGGGTTTAGCACAGGGCTAAACCGTTAGCCCGGTGCAAACTGCATGCATATCAGGGCATAGTGAGATGCTAATCTGGATGTTTGCCCAGAGACTACGTAAGTAGGCTCATTTGCATATCACTCAGATGGCAAAGTTTAGCGCCGGGCAAACGTGTTTGCACCGGGCTAACAGTTTAGCCCTGTGCTAAACCTGCACAAACATGTTAGCGCTGCGCAAACAGTTTGGGGAATATTATACCGTTTTGAACACTGTACTTTCACATGCGCTGCTGCCTGCAGCTGTACTGGGTCCACACATTTGCTGGCACACACTTTGATCCACATAGTTCACCTCTACCTACCTTCACGTTGTTGTGCACTGTGTTGCTGTTGTGGTTTGCACTTCCTGGTTGCTATATTCAGAGCTGTCTTATTCCAGGGCTAAGTTTGCCCTGCACTCCCAGCCCAGTTTGCCCGGCCTCATTTCCATGCTATATTCAGAAGCTGTTTGCCCTGGGCTATTCCTTTTGAATATAGCTTGCTTTGTGCTTCGGGCTAAGTTTGCCTGCCAGGCAGTGTTAATTCAGCACTGGGGCAAAGTTCTGAATATCTGGCCCACAAGCTGGAGAAGAGCTAGAATAGGCCAAATGAAAGATTTATTAGACTCAGAATCGGGTGTAATCCTCTCCTTCACAAACCTGATACAAAAATGTCACATTTCTAGGCTCCATTTTTGGTAATACCTTCAGTTGAGAGAGAAAATTAATCAGTATTTTGAACAATCCCCTTATGTATCTACAACTGGTTCCAAATGGCATCAGATTCTAAAAATAGCTCATTTGAGAAAGGGGTCAAGCTTTCTGTACAAGTTTATTTCAGATTGTGACATCTCCATTATAATAACAGCTAAAATTGCATGGGAACAAGATCTCAATGTAACTATATCTAATCACCTCAGGGAATCCTTGTGGAAATGCCTATAAATACAGTAGAGAGGTTAATGGGAGACTTAATTTAAAATACTTCACAGATATTATTATTCTCCACTAAGGCGTAATAAGAGAGATAAGAAACACCAACATGTTAGTTGAAAATATAAAGCCCTGAATGCGTCTCTAAGCCACCTATTTTGATCTTGTTCTAGAATCCAATCAAAATGGAGAAAAATGTATAGGTTGTGTCAAAACATTCTGAACTAAAAATTTACTTTCTCTCCCCGTAATTTTCATCTTAGGTGGTAACCTCCCTGCTTTTTCACTTACCTAGACCTCATCAACTCTGGATTCTAGCCCTAGGTCTGTCTTATAAAAGACTATTGTTACAAAATTGGAAGGTGATTGAGGTTCCTGTAATTCATGAATTAATTGATTCCTTAGGAAATACTGCTAATAATGAACATATTTGCTATCAGACAGATTTAATGAAATGTGGAAACCTTTTTTCAAATTTAAAATAATTGTGGCTGTGTCTCTTGCTAGTAAAAAGGTTTGATGATATATACATATGTCTTACTGCTCTGTTATAGGTACAGTATTGTTATGTTTGGTTTTTAGTCAGATTTGTTTTGTATTGTGATATTTTCATGTATTTTTGTGTATGTTGATGTTTACCATAAAAAACAATAAACTTTTAAACGAAAAAGTCACAATGATGAGTACAGTATAGCAGTTGGGCTGCAAATCTTACCACTTGATTAAGAGGGGATCCTCACCCTGGCCAGCAGCCCATTGCCAGTTCAGTAATAGAACAGGATGCCATAGTCAATTACCGGGAGAAAAAAATTCCTAGCCAAAAGCATCCTTGTTGATGGGATGAATAATGAATTTCACCTATATAATGAACCTGGTCTTCAGGGAATTATTTTTACCAAAGAATTTATGTGCTGTTCAAAGGAGAGGGAACTGTCTAGGGTGAGGCTAAGATATTTGAATTCCTTCACCTGTTGGATTTCAACCCAGTTTAAAGTACAGAGACAGAGAGAGAGAGAGAGAGTTTAAAGTACAGAGAGAGAGAGAGAGAGAGAGAGAGAGAGAACTGGTTCAGCAGTCAACTGCATCGGCCAGTTACTATTAAACACATAGAAATCTGCATTACAAATTCATCCAATTGACTATAATGGGGGGTGCACTCCCATGCCTCCCTGCGTATACATCAGAGCGTATGCCAGCATGGAGGCAGGGCGAGCACTAGGAAGGGAAGAGATCAGCTTGGCAGCCCCTCAGGGCAAAAATACGATCCCTTCCCTAGAGACCAGGGGGCAAATAAAAATTATCAAACCTACACAGCTAGGTTTTTGATGCACTAAGCTTCCACACTGAGGAAACTTTAATCCCGCACAAAAAACTTGGTAACTCTCTTTAAATAGTATCATTTATGATATAAAAGAAAAAGAAACATGAAAAAGCTGAAAATAAACCTAGTAAACATGAAAATGCAGAACTACGGAATAAACAACAGAAAAGTTGAACCATTGTGTAGAAACCTGAACAAGCTGAACTCCAGTGTAAAAACCTGAAAAGGCAAAACCCCAGGGTAAAAACATGAAAAAACTGAACCCCAGTGTAAAAACCTGAAAAGGCTGAACCCCAGTGTAAAAACATGAAAAGGCTGAACCCCAGTGTAAAAACATGGAAAGGCTGAACCCCAGTGTAACAACCTATAAAAGCTGAATACCAGTGTAAAAACCTGAAATGGCTGAACCCCAGTGTAAAAAGATAAAATAGCTGAACCCCAGTGTAAAAACATGAAATGGCTGAACCCCAGTGTAAAAACATGAAAAGGCTGAATCCCAGTGTATAAAACATGAAAAAGCTGACCCCCAGTGTAAAAACCAGAAAAAGCTGAACCCCAGTGTAAAAACGTGAAAAGGCTGAACCCCAGTATAAAAACCTAAAAAAGCTGAACCCCAGTGTAAAAACCTAAAAAAGCTGAACCCCAGTGTAAAAACCTGACATAGCGGAACCTCAGCGTAAAACCTGAAATAGCGGAACCCCAGTGTAAAAAACATGACAAATCTGAACCCCAGTGTAAAAACATGAAAAGGCTGAACCCCAGTGTAAAAACCTGACATAGCGGAACCTCAGCATAAAATATGAAATAACGTAACCCCAGTGTAAAAAACATGACAAATCTGAACCCCAGTGTAAAAACCTGAAAAGGCTGAACCCCAGTGTAAAAACCTGACATAGCGGAACCTTAGCATAAAATATGAAATAACGGAACCCCAGTGTAAAAAACATGACAAGTCTGAACCCCAGTGTAAAAACCTGAAATAGCGGAACCCCAGTGTAAAAACCTGAAATAACGGAACCCCAGTGTAAAAAACATGACAAATCTGAACCCCAGTGTAAAAACCTGAAATAGCGGAACCCCAGTGTAAAAACCTGAAATAGCGGAACCCTAGTGTAAAAACATAACAAATCTGAACCCCAGTGTAAAAAACATGACAAATCTGAACCCCAGTGTAAAAAATATGACAAATCTGAACCCCAGTGTGAAAACCTGAAATAGCGGAACCCCAGTGTAAAAACATGAAATAGCGGAACCCCAGTGTAAAAAACATGACAAATCTGAACCCCAGTGTAAAAACATGAAATAGCAGAACCCCAGTGTAAAAACCTGAAATAGCGGAACCCCAGTGTAAAAAACATGACAAATCTGAACCCCAGTGTAAAAACCTGAAATAGTGGAACCCCAGTGTAAAAAACATGACAAATCTGAACCCCAGTGTAAAAACCTGAAATAGCGGAACCCCAGTGCAAAAACCTGAAATAGCAGAACCCCAGTGTAAAAACATAACAAATCTGAACCCCAGTGTAAAAAACATGACAAATCTGAACCCCAGTGTAAAAAACATGACAAATCTGAACCCTAGTGTAAAAAATATGACAAATCTGAACCCCAGTGTGAAAACCTGAAATAGCGGAACCCCAGTGTAAAAACTTGAAATAGCAGAACCCCGGTGTAAAAACCTGAAATAGCGGAACCCCAGTGTAAAAAACATGACAAATCTGAACCCCAGTGTAAAAACCTGAAATAGCGGAACCCCAGTGTAAAAACCTGAAATAGCGGAACCCCAGTGTAAAAAACATGACAAATCTGAACCCCAGTGTAAAAACCTGAAATAGCGGAACCCCAGTGTAAAAACCTGAAATAGCAGAACCCCAGTGTAAAAACATAACAAATCTGAACCCCAGTGTAAAAACACGACAAATCTGAACCCCAGTGTAAAAACATGACAAATCTGAACCCAGTGTGAAAACCACAAATAATGAACCCCAGTGTAAAAACATGAAATAGCGGAACCCCAGTGTAAAAACATGACAAATCTGAACCCCAGTGTAAAAACCTGAAATAAGCGGAACCCCAGTGTAAAAACACATGACAAATCTGAACCCCAGTGTAAAACCTGAAATAAGCGGAACCCCAGTGTAAAAAACATGACAAATCTGAACTCCAGTGTAAAAACCTGAAATAGCGGAACCCCAGTGTAAAAACCTGAAATAGCAGAACCCAGGTGTAAAAACCTGAAATAGCAGAACCCCAGTGTAAAAACATAACAAATCTGAACCCCAGTGTAAAAAACATGACAAATCTGAACCCCAGTGTAAAAAATATGACAAATCTGAACCCCAGTGTGAAAACCTGAAATAGCGGAACCCCAGTGTAAAAACATGAAATAGCGGAACCCCGGTGTAAAAACCTGAAATAGCGGAACCCCAGTGTAAAAACCTGAAATAGCGGAACCCCAGTGTAAAAACCTGAAATAGTGGAACCCCAGTGTAAAAACCTGAAATAGCGGAACCCCAGTGTAAAAACCTGAAATAGCGGAACCCCAGTGTAAAAACCTGAAATAGTGGAACCCCGGTGTAAAAACCTGAAATAGCTGAACCCCAGTGTAAAAACCTGAAATAGCGGAACCCCAGTGTAAAAACCTGAAATAGCGGAACCCCAGTGTAAAAAACATGACAAATCTGAACCCCAGTGTAAAAAATATGACAAATCTGAACCCCAGTGTAAAACCTGAAATAGCGGAACCCCAGTGTAAACATGAAATAAAATCTGAACCCCAGTGTAAAAACCTGAAATAGCGGAACCCCAGTGTAAAACCTGAAATAGCGGAACCCCAGTGTAAAAACATGACAAATCTGAACCCCAGTGTAAAACCTGAAATAGCGGAACCCCAGTGTAAAAACATGACAAATCTGAACCCCAGTGTAAAACCTGAAATAGCGGAACCCCAGTGTAAAAACCTGAAAATCTGAACCCCAGTGTAAAAAACAAAACAAATCTGAACCCCAGTGTAAAAACATGACAAATCTGAACCCCAGTGTAAAAAATATGACAAATCTGAACCCCAGTGTGAAAACCTGAAATAGCGGAACCCCAGTGTAAAAACATGACAAAGCGGAACCCCAGTGTAAAAACCTGAAATAGCGGAACCCCAGTGTAAAAACCTGAAATAGCGGAACCCCAGTGTAAAAACATGACAAATCTGAACCCCAGTGTAAAACATGACAAATCTGAACCCCAGTGTAAAAACATGACAAATCTGAACCCCAGTGTAAAAACATGACAAATCTGAACCCCAGTGTAAAAACCTGAAATAGCGGAACCCCAGTGTAAAAACATGAAATACTGAACCCCAGTGTAAAAACATGAAATAGCGGAACCCCAGTGTAAAAACATGACAAATCTGAACCCCAGTGTAAAACTGAAATATGGAACCCCAGTGAAAAAACATGACAAATCTGAACCCCAGTGTAAAACCTGAAATAGCGGAACCCCAGTGTAAAAAACATGACAAATCTGAACCCCAGTGTAAAAACCTGAAATAGTGGAACCCCAGTGTAAAACACTGAAATAGCAGAACCAGTGTAAAACAACAAATCTGAACCCCAGTGTAAAAAACATGACAAATCTGAACCCCAGTGTAAAAACCTGAAATAGCTGAACCCCAGTGTAAAAACATGACAAATCTGAACCCCAGTGTAAAAACTGAAATAGCGAACCCGTGTAAACTGAAAAGCGAACCCAGTGTAAAACATAACAAATCTGAACCCCAGTGTAAAAAATATGGCAAATCTGAACCCCAGTGTAAAAAATATGGCTAATCTGAACCCCAGTGTAAAAACATGAAATAGCGGAACCCCAGTGTAAAAAACATGACAAATCTGAACCCCAGTGTAAAAACCTGAAATAGCGGAACCCCAGTGTAAAAACCTGAAATAGCGGAACCCCAGTGTAAAAAACATGACAAATCTGAACCCCAGTGTAAAAACCTGAAATAGTGGAACCCCAGTGTAAAAAACATGACAAATCTGAACCCCAGTGTAAAAACCTGAAATAGCAGAACCCCAGTGTAAAAACATAACAAATCTGAACCCCAGTGTAAAAAACATGACAAATCTGAACCCCAGTGTAAAAAACATGACAAATCTGAACCTAGTGTAAAAATATGACAAATCTGAACCCCAGTGTGAAAACCTGAAATAGCAGAACCCCAGTGTAAAAACATGAAATAGCGGAACCCGGTGTAAAAACCTGAAATAGCGGAACCCCAGTGTAAAAACATGACAAATCTGAACCCCAGTGTAAAAACCTGAAATAGCGGAACCCCAGTGTAAAAACCTGAAATAGCGGAACCCCAGTGTAAAAAACATGACAAATCTGAACCCCAGAGTAAAAACCTGAAACAGCGGAACCCCAGTGTAAAAACCTGAAATAGCAGAGCCCCAGTGTAAAAACCTGAAATAGCAGAACCCCAGTGTAAAAACATAACAAATCTGAACCCCAGTGTAAAAAACATGACAAATCTGAACCCCAGTGTAAAAACTATGACAAATCTGAACCCCAGTGTGAAAACCTGAAATAGCGGAACCCCAGTGTAAAAACATGAAATAGCGGAACCCCAGTGTAAAAAACATGACAAATCTGAACCCCAGTGTAAAAACCTGATATAGCGGAACCCCAGTGTAAAAAACATGACAAATCTGAACCCCAGTGTAAAAACCTGAAATAGCGGAACCCCAGTGTAAAAACCTGAAATAGCAGAACCCCAGTGTAAAAACATAACAAATCTGAACCCCAGTGTAAAAAACATGACAAATCTGAACCCCAGTGTAAAAACATGACAAATCTGAACCCCAGTGTAAAAACTGACAAATCTGAACCCCAGTGTAAAACCTGAAATAGCGGAACCCCAGTGTAAAACATGACAAATCTGAACCCAGTGTAAAACCTGAAAACTGAACCCAGTGTAAAAACCTGAAAACTGAACCCAGTGTAAAACCTGAAATAAGCGGAACCCCAGTGAAAAACCTGAAATAGCGGAACCCCAGTGTAAAAACATAAATCAGACCCCAGTGTAAAAATATGGCAAATCTGAACCCCAGTGTAAAAAATATGGCTAATCTGAACCCCAGTGTAAAAACATGAAATAGTGGAACCCCAGTGTAAAAAACATGACAAATCTGAACCCCAGTGTAAAAACCTGAAATAGCGGAACCCCAGTGTAAAAACCTGAAATAGCGGAACCCCAGTGTAAAAAACATGACAAATCTGAACCCCAGTGTAAAAACCTGAAATAGTGGAACCCCAGTGTAAAAAACATGACAAATCTGAACCCCAGTGTAAAAACCTGAAATAGCAGAACCCCAGTGTAAAAACATAACAAATCTGAACCCCAGTGTAAAAAACATGACAAATCTGAACCCCAGTGTAAAAAACATGACAAATCTGAACCCTGGTGTAAAAAATATGACAAATCTGAACCCCAGTGTGAAAACCTGAAATAGTGGAACCCCAGTGTAAAAACATGAAATAGCGGAACCCCGGTGTAAAAACCTGAAATAGCGGAACTCCAGTGTAAAAAACATGACAAATCTGAACCCCAGTGTAAAAACCTGAAATAGCGGAACCCCAGTGTAAAAACCTGAAATAGCGGAACCCCAGTGTAAAAAACATGACAAATCTGAACCCCAGTGTAAAAACCTGAAAAAGCGGAACCCCAGTGTAAAAACATGAAAATCGGAACCCAGTGTAAAAAACATGACAAATCTGAACCCCAGTGTAAAACCTGAAATAAGCGAACCCCAGTGTAAAAACATGACAATCTGAACCCCAGTGTAAAACACATGACAAATCTGAACCCCAGTGTAAAAACCTGAAATAGCGGAACCCCAGTGTAAAAACCTGAAATAGCGGAACCCCAGTGTAAAAAACATGACAAATCTGAACCCCAGTGTAAAAACCTGATATAGCGGAACCCCAGTGTAAAAAACATGACAAATCTGAACCCCAGTGTAAAAACCTGAAATAGCGGAACCCCAGTGTAAAAACCTGAAATAGCAGAACCCCAGTGTAAAAACATAACAAATCTGAACCCCAGTGTAAAAAACATGACAAATCTGAACCCCAGTGTAAAAAATATGACAAATCTGAACCCCAGTGTGAAAACCTGAAATAGTGGAACCCCAGTGTAAAAACATGAAATAGCGGAACCCTGGTGTAAAAACCTGAAATAGCGGAACTCCAGTGTAAAAACCTGAAATAGCAGGACCCCAGTGTAAAAACCTGAAATAGTGGAACCCCGGTGTAAAAACCTGAAATAGCAGAACCCCGGTGTAAAAACCTGAAATAGCGGAACCCCGGTGTAAAAACCTGAAATAGCGGAACCCCGGTGTAAAAACCTGAAATAGCGGAACCCCAGTGTAAAAACATAACAAATCTGAACCCCAGTGTAAAACCTGAAATATCTGAACCCCAGTGTAAAACATGACAAATCTGAACCCCAGTGTAAAAACATGACAAATCTGAACCCCAGTGTAAAAACATGACAAATCTGAACCCCAGTGTAAAACATGAAATACTGGAACCCCAGTTAAAACATGAAAATCTGGAACCCCAGTGTAAAAACTGAAATAGCTGAACCCCAGTGTAAAACATGAAATAGCGGAACCCAGTGTAAAACCTAAATAAGCGGAACCCCAGTGTAAAAAACATGATAAATCTGAACCCCATTGTAAAAACCTGAAATAGCAGAACCCCAGTGTAAAACCATAACAAATCTGAACCCCAGTGTAAAAAACAAGACAAATCTGAACCCCAGTGTAAAAAACATGACAAATCTGAACCTTGGTGTAAAAAATATGACAAATCTGAACCCCAGTGTGAAAACCTGAAGTAGCGGAACCCCAGTGTAAAAACATGAAATAGCGGAACCCCGGTGAAAAACCTGAAATAGCGGAACCCCAGTGTAAAAAACATGACAAATCTGAATCCCAGTGTAAAAACCTGAAATAGTGGAACCCCAGTGTAAAAACCTGAAATAGCAGAACCCCAGTGTAAAAACATAACAAATCTGAACCCCTGTAAAACCATGACAAATCTGAACCCCAGTGTAAAAAATATGACAAATCTGAACCCCAGTGTGAAAACCTGAAATAGAGGAACCCCAGTGTAAAAACATGAAATAGCGGAACCCCAGTGTAAAAAACATGACAAATCTGAACCCCAGTATAAAAACCTGAAGTAGCAGAACCCCAGTGTAAAAAACATGACAAATCTGAACCCCAGTGTAAAAACCTGAAATAGTGGAACCCCAGTGTAAAAATCTGAAATAGCAGAACCCCAGTGTAAAAACATAACAAATCTGAACCCCAGTGTAAAAAACATGACAAATCTGAACCCCAGTGTAAAAAATATGACAAATCTGAACCCCAGTGTGAAAACCTGAAATAGCGGAACCCCAGTGTAAAAACATGAAATAGCGGAACCCTGGTGTAAAAACCTGAAATAGCGGAACCCTAGTGTAAAAACCTGAAATAGCAGAACCCCAGTGTAAAAACCTGAAATAGCGGAACCCGTGTAAAACCTGAAATAGCGGAACCCCAGTGTAAAACCTGAAATAGCGGAACCCGTGTAAAACCTGAAATAAGCGGAACCCCAGTGTAAAACCTGAAATAAGCGGAACCCCAGTGCAAAAACCTGAAATAAGCGGAACCCCAGTGCAAAACCTGAAATAGCTGAACCCCAGTGTAAAACCTGAAATAGCAGAACCCAGTGTAAAACCTGAAATAGTGGAACCCCGTGTAAAACCTGAAATAACGGAACCCCAGTGTAAAACCTGAAATAGTGGAACCCGGTGTAAAAAACCTGAAATAGCGGAACCCCAGTGTAAAAATCTGAAATAGCGGAACCCGGTGTAAAAACCTGAAATAGCGGAACCCCAGTGTAAAAACCTGAAATAGCTGAACCCCAGTGTAAAAACCTGAAATAGCGGAACCCCAGTGTAAAAACCTGAAATAGCGGAACCCCAGTGTAAAAACCTGAAATAGCGGAACTCCCATGTAAAAACCTGAAATAGTGGAACCCCGGTGTAAAAACCTGAAATAGTGGAACCCTGGTGTAAAAACCTGAAATAGCGGAACCCCAGTGTAAAAACCTGAAATAGCGGAACCCCAGTGTAAAAACCTGAAATAGCGGAACCCCGGTGTAAAAACCTGAAATAGCAGAACCCCAGTGTAAGGCCAATGGCTGCACTGGCATCATTTTCTGGTTTGTAGGAAAGGGTGCATATGTGGGCTCTGTGGAGCTTGCTGACTGATCCTTTTCACATTTCTTTACCCTCCCTTCATCTTCTTCCTCTTCCCCTTACTGGTGACAGCATGTTGTCTACTCTGCTGCCTTCAAGGGTGTGCTGGATGGGATCAGAGCACTTCTCATCAAGGCGTGTTGCTTTGTTTTTGCTGCTACTTCTTGAAAACATCATTGTTAACTTGGGCTGACAGTATAGCCTAGAGGTTAGAGGAATGAGGTGTGAACAAGCTTGGTACATCCAGCAGACAAGACCTGAGTTTGATTCTGACAACCTCCACTTGCATACTATGTGACTCTGAACAAGTCACTTAACCACCTAGTGCTCCCAGGTCGCCCCTGAAAACAAGCACTTGTGCCTAGTGAGCTTTACCAGGTTACCAAAGACTAAAATAAATAAAAATAAAAACAATGAAGTAGGGTGGTTGTCCTTTGACTTGCCTTAAATATTTCTCTGAAATGGTGCACTTCCTAAGATCTCCCTTGGGCTTACCTCTGTTTCTGTTATAAATATGTTCTTGCAGTTTCTTCTATTTACGATGCTCATGCCATGGACAAGCAAACTTATCAACTGCCCTTTAGCAGAATAGTACAGGGTCAAAGATCTGCTACCTTCAGTGCTGTCAAGCTCTGGAATTATCTACCTTTGTCATTGCTGCAATATGGCACACCACTGAATTTTAAACATTTGGTAAAACCCTTCCTTAGTTCAACCCACTGGTGTCGTTGCTTTAACATCAATTATGAAATGGGTCGAGAAAATCTTGAAACCTGATTGGCTGAGGACCTTGAAATGTCGTGATGATATTCCAGCACAACAGCACGGGAAGAAGTTCTGAGTTCTCTTTACCCCGCTCAGCACTTTTATATCTGAGGTGCTTTTTCTTTTCCCTTTGGTTAATTAGAAAATGTTTTACCTGATGTTAGTAGGTGTGATGTGTGGAACAGCACTCTGCCTGGCAGCTGACATATCTCTCTCTCTCGATACCCCCCCGCTACATCATCATCATTGTGATCTCACTGACTGTGATTGTTGCTTAGAAAGAGCCACTTCACAGCTGCAGGTCAGTCACCTGTGGTGTCACTGTCAGTGAGATCACAATACTGATGTTATAGTGGGGGAACTAGAGATAGACATGTCAGCTGCCAGGCTGAGAGCTATTCCACACATCCAACACAATATTATCACATAAAAAACTTTCCAATAAGCAAAAGGCAAAATAAAAAGACTTCAGAAATAAAGTTACAATTGACTGCTTCTTAATATTTGTATCATTTTCAGTCTCTCTGTTTTGGTTCCACTAGCTCTTAAAATTAAATGTGCTGAGATAGCTAACAGCCTCAATCGTGATCGGTACAGGTTTCCCACTTCCCACTTACCATTGCCACCGAGTGTCCACTCACTCCCACTCCGATACTTTCACTCCTTAAACTTCCCTGATTGTTTTGGCTCCACGCTGTCATCCATTACAAAACAACTAACCTGAAGCCTGATGCCACCACTCCTCACGATCCTTCCCGATGCCTTCAACCGCAACGTCTCATGCTGTCAACTACGTCTCATCACATTCTTTTCCCTAATGCAGCCGACCCTGGCTCCTGACGTGTTTCATCTCCAGCATCAACATATTGTTTTTTAAATGTCCAAACTTCCCTGTCCTAACCGTTAATGAAAACACAATAAAACAAACTGCTGAACCCCAACACTTTCTTGCTGTAGTTGAAGCCAATGATTTCCAGGTTGCCTCACATATGCCCATACAGTAGTAGGACTGCTTTAAGTATTTTATTTCTTTTGACAATATTATTAATTTAAATATTTATTGTTAAAAAAAATGTATCTTATCACACATTTTTGGACCCATTTCATAATTGCAATAAGGCACTCCAGGGTGTGCATTTTGCTGGGATAATGGCACTTCTTGGGTGGTGGAACCACTCTGCCTTTGGTGTCATTCTTCATCCCACCTGAGGCATGCTGTTATCCTAGCACAACACACACCTCGTCGTGCCTTATTGCTTAACTAGTGCAATGCTTACCATGTAGTGTTTTGTATCCATTTGTATTTTTTGTGCTTGTATTATTTTTGCACTGTTTCCATGTCACTCTTTCAAACAAACCCAGTTGCCAGCCTAGTGGCATGGTGGCACCACTACCATTTGCCACACGGGCTACCCAGGTTCAGAAGCAGACTCACGTCATTCAAGGGGGTTAGCTGGGAGAGATATGATGGAGCGTTCCAAGGACAAATCTCCTCTCCTGAGGAATTGGATTCTGGCATGCAGCTACCAGACTATCACCTGACCCCCTGACCCTCCGCAGGCTCCACACTACCGACTGGGAAAGGCCGTAGGAAAATCTGAATTGTGCATCATAGGGGATGTACCGTCTCCAGCCCTGCCACAGGAGGAAATCAATGGGGGACTCACCAGGTAAGTCCCAGGAGCAGGTGGGTGATGTGGCTGGGAGCCCAGAATGATGGGGGACTAGCCCACTGAGGAGGATAAAGAAATGATAACAAAAAAAAAATAATAATAAAAAAACTTATTAAATGCAGAATAAATAAGGTACTGGCCATCCCCCTGCAGCTTTTGGTGTCATGCGCCAAAAGACTCCCTTCCCTTGTAGCCCTTCACCTATGTCACTGATGTACATATTGAAGAGGGTTAGACCTAGTACTGATCCCAGTGGATCCCACTGGCCACTACCCCCACTCCTGAGGACCATTTAGGAGGACCGCCCATGCCAGCACAGTGTTGGACAAGGACTGTTCCCTCTAACTCCCGTTTTTTTCCCTGAGGGTGCTTGTGTACCATGCTGTCCATGCAGCTGTGCTTAACATCTGGCAGCTGCTCCTCACTTCTTTCAGGTGCTCTATCCCTCTGCAGCTACCCACGCCCCACCAGGTGGCAGTCAAGTCCTGGGAATCAGCACTCCCCCTTCCCGAGAGAGAAGAGCTGTCTTGGGACCCTCAAATCCTCCCTTCCTGGCCAGCCCCCCCGCCAAGTGTCCAAGTCCATTCTTGTACCTAGGTCGCCAGTGTAGCGAGAGGTGGTGCTATCACTGTGCTGTTGGGCCACCTACAGTTGTGATATCTAACAATGTAAATATTCTGCTTCCTCTTGCGCAGGTCACTCCCAGACAACTAATTGGGTTAATCAGTAAGCAATAACGGCACAGCATGTTCTAATAATGACATGCTTTGGGTGTGTTGAGAGGTACAAGGCACAGCTAAGTGCCTTTAAACACATGCAAGAAATATCATTCTTGGCCATAATGGTACAAATCCCTGAGGTGTCGTATTGTGCTTGTAAAATGACTTTCAAAGCAAAAAAGGAAAGTAAGTATGGGCCTGTAATTATGGTGAAGAATGACAGGGGCATGTGATTTCTCAGCCAATCAGATGGCATCGTTTATCCATGCCCTTTTAGAAATACAGTCGGCACATAACAGCACTGAATAAATGATTCAGTACCTAGAGCCTGATATTAGTGAAAATATAAAATGCATAGGGATTATTTCATTATTAATAACTAAGGCTAATTTTATGGCATAATAAAGATATTTATGTTTAAAATACTGTTTGTTATTTGGAAAAACAGAATGACACAGGCATCTAAAAATGTTTGTGTTTATCCTGAAGTGTCAGTGACTGAATCCCATGACAAATGGCAATCTTTTGATACCCTTTAAGCCAGCACTTCATGTGCCACTCTTTGCCAGAGGTTCACAGCAAAGGGTGTGATATTGAAATATTAGCCCTGTGTGTGACACTGAAGTCATGCATAATACATCAGGTGGGTGTCAGGTATTATTTACGCTAGTAATGAAAAGTGATCCGTGACCTGGATGGGTTTCAGCAGGAACACAAAGGTGTGCTCCAGCTACCTCTGGCTTATGTGTCACTCTGTAAATCATATATTGGGGAGTTTTGTTCATTCCTCTTTGTCCATAATTACCGTGAATTACACTGCTCCTCAACAAGAAGGCCTTGATCTAACTGACCTGGTGGTGCCAGCAGTTATAAGTTTTGCTACCAGGAAGGGGATCCAGAATTATGCTTTGAGCCTGATTAGGGATGCTTGAATTCCACAGATCCCAGTCCACTAAGGATTCTTAGAAACTTTTGATTTTTTTTTTTTTACTTTCTGCTTTTTGCCCCTCCAGCCCACCAGCTTCCTCTCCTAACCATCAGGGCTCCCCAGGCACCTCCCAATCCCCTCTTGCATCCAACCCTGGATACCTACCTCCATGTAGCCTTGGCTTCAGCCCCCCAGCCTGGGTCAGGGAGGGGGGACTACCCCCCCAAACTTTTCTGCTCTCATCAGGTGGTGCTGCTCGGTGCTGCGTGAGGCAGGGGAACCCGGTTATACCAGGAGCTTGTTATCATCACTGAGGTGCTGGGGGCTGTGGTAGTATTCTCCCTTAGACACTCCCACAGGACGTTGCATATCATGACATCAAGGTGCACTCTGTGTGTGCATCTACTCGCTGGTGTCTGCAACATCCCTCACTCCCTCCTGCAGATTAAGTCCAAGTTTTGGAAATAGCTCCAGGTAAACAGAACATGATTTACTGTAAATGTATCAGGGCAGTCTCTGATATTAAAGCAGCAGTGCAATTCAATTTGGCCAAATATCTGACGCTACATTTTTTCACTATAAATGATTCTGGGAATCTTTCAGTTTTATTTAACAGCAAACATTTGTAGCTCCACCAAATTTTAAGTAGTTTATCTATTTTTTTTTTTTTTTTTGTAATTTCTGTTTCTATGCTCCCTTCACTCTAACCTAAACTCCTTTGGGACCCCACAAGGCAGGCCAGCCATCCCCCCTTACCAGTAGATCTTGAGTTGCTATTCCCCCAGGGAGCCCTGGTTTACCCCCTAGGCAGGCATGAGATGGGGGGGTTATCCCTCAAATGCTTCATGTGTTTTTGTCGGGATGCTGCTGGGACTTTAGGCAAGGGATCGTGCTGGTGCTGGGGGACCTTCATCCTCAAACAAGGCTACTAGGTTCTAGTTATGTTCCCCAGTTTTGCAGGAGTCACACAAGCAAGTGCTGAAAGTGTGTACATCACCTAGTGACATCACATGCAGCTAGTGTGACTTCTCCCACATTTTGTGCCAAGCCCATGTGCCCCTGCATCCAGGGGGTAGTGTGGCAGCAGCATACAAGATCCTCCCTCCCTGGGAAAGGACAGCATCCTCTGGGACACTCCAGCCTTCCCCTCTTGGCCAACCCCCAATGACCCAGACCCACTTCTGAACCTGGGTCACTGGCAGCCTAAGTGGTAGCACTACCATAGTACCAATGGGCTGGCCTTTTATAAATGTTTTAATTTAGTTTTTCTCAAGAAAAAAAGATGACTGCAACATTTGGTCAAGAAATAACAGTGTAGACCCAGCAAGGCCCGGGTTAGGATAGAGAAAAAAAAAATCACGGTCGCAGCACAGGAGGTACCAGAAAACTAAATCTGACAACTATGCTAATATTTTAACTAATTGTAGCTGAAACTACCGTTATTAAAAAAAAAAGTTTAGCTGCACTGCTGCTTTAACGTAGCTAGGTGTTGCGTCTGTTTTATGACTTTTGAAACTCTCACCTTAGGAACTGTATCCATTTTATGGGGGTTCCAAAGTCTATAACTAGCCACAGTTTTTCTATTGCACAACTCTGGAGATACATGAACTTTCACCTCTGTCCAATTTTCAAAGACAGACCACAAATTATGTCCAGTTTTTAAAACTCTGACTTAGTTATGTCCAGTTTATAAAGTTCGGACATACTTGTGTCTGGCACGGGGTCATCATGTCGCAAGACATAATGCTGCATGGCAGAATCGAGCTGCGCGATTTATACCATGAGGCATATGTCTTTGTTCTGTGGGGGGCTCCACCCCCACACACCCCAGACCCACACCCCACTAAAGATTCTCAACTCCGGGGGAATCCAACTCAGGGAGCGCACAAGTCCGGGTTCGCCATAATGCCGTATGCTATTAAGCGTGCAACATTATGACTCGGTACGCTTGTGTCTGGACACAGTTTTCAGGCTGAGTGTTACCTGGTCTGTCATTTACACTTATATCTAGCATTTTGTTCATCCAAAAACTGCAACCAAAGCCCAATTCTACAGCTAGAAGTTGTGCAGGTAAGTTGAACTTTGGCAAACAGCCTCATGTTATGACTTTTGAAAAATTCCATCTGACCTAACTAGGAACTGTGTCCTTGAAAATCCCAAGAGATATAACTAGGAGTTTTGCCCATTTAATGAATTTTGAAAATCCCACCCCAGTTGTTAAGAGGGAGTTGGTTCCGCCCATGGGGTCCATAAGCAGAGAAGGCTCTTTTAGCATAGGTTCAGCCAACTCGAGCGGTGTTATGCAATGCCAGGTCCATTAAAAACAAGACTGCAACTATTGCAGATCTTGTGGGTACAGTGGACCTGGCTTGTATCACCGAGACCTGGCTGGATGAAAACTCTGGTCCCATATTGAAGGCTGCAACTCCAGCCGGGTATTCAGTGATCCACTACTCAAGATTGGATTGCGGGGGTGGGGCGGGTTGCGGTCTTTTCAAGACCTAACTGGGCCTTCTTGAGTGTACCACTTCACGAGACTGAGTCATTTGAGTGTACCTTGGTAGCAGGTGTAGGCTGTAGGATCGCTCTCACCTACAGGAAGTGGCGGACTTCATGATCGACCTGGCGTTTGAGTCGCCCAGGCTGATGGTCCTGGTCGACTTTAATGCCTGGGTTGATGATGAACTCTAGCAATTTGGACAGCACTTCCTCCAGCTAATGACATCTCTGGGCCTTACACAGATTGTTACTGCTGCTACCCATAAACATGGTCTCTCTCTTGACTTTTCCTCCTGGGGATCGAAGCCTCAGACTTGGGGGTGGAACCAGTTGGATGGTCTGATCAGTACACCGTGGGGTTCAATTTTTGCACCCCCCTTTGTAGGCCTACCTCTGTAGAGATGGTCAGGCACCACCCTTTATGAAATATAAATTCTGAAGGACTGGTGATGGTACTTGACCTATCTATCCTTCCATCGGCAAACAATGACCCAGAGGCCCTAGTGATGGCCTATAATGTGGCCATCTCTGTGGCCCTGGATGTTGTTGCTCCTGTCTGCATTCGTCCTCGCTCCCTTTGCCTTCAGCACCCTTGGTTTGATGGGACTCTGAGGGAGATGCGGTGATTAGGACGAAGGTTAGAGCGTTGCTGGCAGAAATCGGCCCTGGATGCCGACCACCTTAGATTGATGGACCATTATCAGGCCTACCAATCCGCAATCACCCATAAGAAGGCAGAGTCCCTGTCTGGGGAGATTGCGGCTGCTCAGAACCGACCAGTTCAGCTTTTTTGAACTGTGGACAGACTGTGCAACCCAGCCTGTCTACTGGTTCAGAAAGCTTTTTCACAAGTGGATTGCGATGAGCTTGCTCGATTCTTTGCAACTAAGGTGGATGACATCAGGGCTAAGCTCCAACTGGCACACTCTATGGGTGTTGCTTTGGATCAGCACTTGGTCACTGCCCCTCAATTTTCCTGGAGTTCTTTCAACCGCCCGGAGTTCATGGATGTCATGCGGATTGTCCAGGGTATGCGCCCTACGTGCTGTAATTTGGACCCAGGACCAACAACCCTGATCATGGGTTGTATTGACATTGTTGGTCTGGTCCTTGTACGGATTGTCTGGTGCTCCTTGGAAACAGGTGAGTTTCCTTGCTCCCTGAAGGAGGCGGTGGTAACACCCCTCCTGAAGAAAGCTTCTTTGGACCCAGACTGCCATGCGAACTACAGACCAATCTCAAACCTTCCCTTTATAGGGAAGGTGATTGAGAAAGTAGTGGCGATACAGCTGAAGAACCATTTGACCATCCATGACATCTATGAATCTCTCCAGTCCTGTTTTTGAAAGAAATATAGTACTGAGACGGCACTGGTTCGGGTGCTCAATGATCTCCTGATGGCAAGAGATTGGAAAAAATGCTCCATCTTGGTTCATCTTGATCTCTCTTTGGTGTTCAACACTGTGGACCATGGGGTTCTCCTCGGTCACCTGAGGTTCATCTGTGGCCTGTCTGGAACAGTCCTCAGGTAGTTTACATCTTTCCTCACTGGAAGAACTCAGAGGGTGGTGTCTGGGATTTATTCCTCTGACCCAGTTCCTCTGTCATGTGGGGTGCCTCAGGGATCGGTGTTGTCCCCCATGCTGTTCGCAGTGTATATGCTACCCCTCAGAGACATTGTAAGAAGGTATGGGCTGAGGTTTCACTGCTGTGCTGATGATACCCAGCTCTACCTCTCTTTCACACCCGACCAGGACAGAGCTCTCTCAGTATTTAATAACTGCCTCGCTGAAATCCAGGACTGGATGAATTTGAGTTGGTTGAAGTTGAACTCGGAAAAGACTGAGGTGTTGGTTGTGGACCCGGGGTGTTCGATGGGGGGGTTGGAGGTAGGTTTGCCCTCAGGAATTTTTCTTGGGGGCTTATCACTCCCGACCTCTGAATAGGTGTGAAACCTGGGTAATTTTTGACAATGGGTTGACACTTCTTTCGCAGGTGTCGGCAGTCGTCAAATCCTCATTTTACCACCTGAGGAATATCTCCAGTGTTAAGCATCTAATTCCATCTGGCAATCTCCCCACATTGGTCCATGCCTTTGTGTCCTTGCACCTGGATTACTGCAACTCCTTCTACCTAGGGCTACCTGTCGTGGATCTCTGCCGCTTACAGCTGGTGCAGAATGCAACAGCCCAGTTATTGATGGGGAACCTCTTGGTCCTGTCATATTTCTCCGGTGCTGTGGCTGCCGGTACAATGGTGGATCACCTTTAAAGTTGGACTTCTGACTTATAAAGCCCTACACGGACAGGGCCCGGACTACTTGAAAGATCTTCTGGTCCCTTACTGCCCTGGGTGATTGCTCCGTTCAGCTGACAAGGGGTTGCTAGAGATTCTGAGGGTTTGTTTGAAATCTTCTGGGGCCTGGGCATGTATGCATGTGGCCCCTACCCTCTGGAATTCTCTACCCCGTCAGCTACGGGAGTGCGCGACCATGGAGGGATTCGAACAGGCTCTTAAAACCTACCTGTGGAGGAAAGCTTTTGGTGACTAACTTACATACTGGTTTTATCTGTATCATCTGTTTTTTTAAGTATTTATACTGAGTGAGTTTATGATTTTATGTTTTAATTGTTGTAAGGCGCCTTGGCTATGGAAAGGCGCCATATAAATAAAGATTTATCATTATTATAATTATTTATTATTTATAGGTTACCAGAAAGGAGTTGACCAGAAGGGGCAAGTGCAATATGATTGACGCCTTCAGGTTCCTGAAGGAAATGAACAAGGTAGATTGTGAGGAAATTTGTAGCAGGACTGGCCAATCTAGAGTGCCGGGACACGAGTGGAAGCTCGAGGGGGGTGGGGTTGGGGGTGGGATTCAGGAGGGATGTGAGAAAGTTTTATTTTGCAGAGAGAAAGTGGATCAGTCATCCATGTGGAAACCTTGTGGAAGGGCAGCAGTTGTGGCTGGGTATGGGGCACCTGGCAGCTGATGCGTGATGCGTGCATGCCTCTACGTGCACGTGAGTCTACATCCTTGCATGCCACTGGCCACAGGGGAGAAAAACAGAGGCAGAAAACCAAGAAGCCAGCAGGATGATACTCCACTGGGTACTTCTGGCCAGTAAATCCTGGGGGAGGTGTATGCAGCCCAAGAGTGGGCTGGAGCTGAGCGGGGGTCAAGCATCAATGCGAGAAACACTTTGATTACAAAACAAAAAACAAACAAAAAAGGTTTTCTTTCTGCAGAACTTTTGATTTCAAGAAATGCTTGCAGGAACATAAATAATTATCATTCATCTCATAGGTCCTTTTGGTAGGTTAACTGAGGTGATGGCTAACAGCCATAATTACTTTTTGGGGAGTCAACTCACCACCTTCTCTAAACTGGGAAAGAACAGTTCTGCAGAGTGTACCAGAGTACACGCTCCATGCCACACACTTTTAATACCTCCTTATCCACTCATATCACATATGAGGTCATCATCATTATAAGCCTCATAATATGCTTTTATGATACTGCTCTCTCGGACCACGCTGGGGTGGGACCCTCACCACTGGGTATTTTGGGTATTGGGGTCACCTTTGGTTAGTACGTGTATTAGCATTTCATTGTTTGCTGATGTTATCTGTTAGTCTCACCCATGCCACAGTGACAATTAAGTTGGCGGTGTAAATTATGGTGCAAGCAGTCTGCTGACACCAGCCACTGTGCTCCGACAATTTGCCATCCAGCAGTAGGCGTGATCTTCCCCTGCACCCCCCCCCAGCTAATAATACTGTATAATCAACTCCAGGTTGCACCCCACTGTAAAACAGCAGCAACAGCAGTAACGCTCAAAAGGGAGAATGCCAAGAAATCAAAATCGCAATAGAAGCCTGTGACAACATTCAGTCGGCAACATCGGGGCGAGAATAATCAGTCACCTTACTGATGGGATATGATGTGTTACACAACAGGTCAGTTATTTTACTGCTATTTTGTTTAATGAATTGCATAAACCAATCCAAAAGGAGTGGTGCAGCAAGCCTAAAAGTCATATATCAAATCAATATTTATCCTTACCTTTCCTCTTTCGTCTCTCCTCCCCCTTATTTATTTATTTATTTATTTAGAACAGATCGGAATTACAAACCTTTGAGTCAGAGATTCCTTTGCAAAGGCTCCACTTCATGGTACCAAAGACAGTACAAAAGGTTATTCATCATAGGATTAAAACAATACATCGAATACTAACCAAGTAACAAAGTTGTAGCACAGGGTAGTCATAGTATGTCCACACAGGGTACAATTGTCAATAACAGTTGTAGACAGCAGTAAAATACACACAGGAATGTACAGTGTAAATAGGCTGCCCAGGGTCAGACTGAACAAGGTGCAAAACGAAGATCAATAAAAGTGATTTAGAGGAGCAGGTCTCGCCAATTTCTGTGATAAAATAACAAGGAGTGTTTGGTGAGGGAGAGTTACAGAATAGGAGAAGCAGTCAGAGGAGACACTGTTCTAAAGGAAAAGAGTGAAATAGATTGCTGGAAAGCAGTGTTATGTGCAGTCACAGACAGAGGAGGAGACGAGTAGTTCTTTGAGCTTGGCTTTGAAAGGGCCAAGTTTAGGTTCTGCACACATATCAGTGGGCAGTTCACTTAGCCAGAGTGGGGCCCTATAGTAGAAGGCACGCTGACCTAACGATGTCCTGCAGTGAGGTACAAACACGGGGGCTTTGGTGCATCTTTGTGTAGCACAGAGCACTAGGGCAGGTTGCATAAGGCTATTGAGGACAGGGGGTAGGAGGCCGTAGGTGACCTTTTTGGCTGTGAGGCAGGTTTGGTATTTGAGCTTCCCATCAAAATTCAGCCAGTTGGCAATCTGATAGAGGTCACACGTGTGGGTCTGTCTGTCACACCCTGTTACAAGCTGGCAGGCTCTATTCATGGTGACCTTGATCCTGTGGAGAGCAGAGTGGTTGGCAGACCCATAGCAGACAATGCCGTAGTCTACCAAGGAGAGAAAGGAGGAGGTTACGGCCATGTGGAGTGCCTCAGGAGGCAGACACCATTTGTGCCTATAGAGAAGGCCAAGTCTGCTATTTATGGTTGAGCTAAGGTGGTGGATGTGGTTGTGATAAGTAAGTGAGGAATTGAGGGTGACCCCCAGGTATTTAAAGGAGGGCACTTGTTCTACAGGAGAGTGCTAGCAGTTCAGGATGCAGAGGGTTTTTTTGTAATTTAAGATTAGTTTATGTTCAGTGAACCAGACTTCAGACTCAGTGAACATGGTCTGGAGGGCACTTTGAAGAGGAGAAAGGTCAGGGTGACTGCAGTAAAGTACTGCATCGTGTGCATACAGGAGCAGTTGACCAGAATAGGCATTGGGAAGAGAGTTCAGGAAAAGGCTAAAAAGTAGCGGGCCCAAGATTGATCCTTGGGGAACGCTGGAGCAGACAGGCAAGCAGAAAGATAGGGTGGTGTTTAATTTGACTCATTGGGATCTTCCACTTAGCTTCTACCCACTCTGTAATACTGTTTCCCATTCCCTCCCCGGAAATGTTCTGCTAGCCAAGCTGCCTTCTCATGCTGCTTCCCTAAACTCTGGTCTTCTCTTCCCCTGTCCATCCATTCTGCCTCTTCCCCCTGTCCCTTAAGGCTCTTCTTTCTGACGTCACAACTCCCTCCTTCAGCTGTACCTGACCTTTGATCTTGCTGGCCATTCTTTACCCCTTGCCCATTGCTTGCTCAAGCTCTGTTGCACCAGGCGTGCCCACGTCAGTGGGAGTTGTCTCTCTGTTCCAGTTTAAGTGCAATTTTATCTGCCTTAGTCTCCTAGTTGTTTCATGCATATCCTGCACTGAATATTGATTTCCACATCTGTATTTTTTGAAACCAGATGAGGTCAGCTCAGACTAATTTACTTCTGTCTGTCATATTCAGCAAAATATGTCTATTCGTCTATCTGGCAAATATTTCGATTTGCTTACTTGTATTGTTTGTCTGAGTCTTGCAGTTATGACGTGGAACCTTTGTAAATGAGCTTTCAGCTCAAAGGTATTACAATTCAAGAATTAAATAAATAAATAAAATCTGTAATGTTTTGTTCTTTTGTGCCTAACTCTTGTTTGTGCTGTATTACTTGGCAAAGAATAGTTTTGCTGCACAACGGTTCATGTACTTTTACCTCATTGTATGTCCACCTCCCCCCCACCCCAGGACACATCTGGAAATGAGCTGTTACCAGCTCAATATGTCTTTCTTTGTAAAAATGTTTGAGATATAGAGAATAATACATGGGATGGTGTGCATTGTGAAAATTTAATACACACCCAAGATGTGTGATGCTACATAAATCCCGAGAGTGAAGCTCAGGGGTTTATTCAAGCATCACACACTGAGGGTGTATTAGATTTGAGTGATCCCACCATCTCATGTTTTATTTTATATAATCACTGGTCATCAATTGTTTTCTCCCCCAACCCCCAAAAATGTTCACCTCTGGTGTTATCAAGGACTGCTGGTTAACGCGTAAAGCACTTTATCACTGTCACTGAGCAGCAGTAAGCTAGAGCTGTGCAGGTTATGCAGTGGCAGAGCTAAGGGGGAGCTGGGTGGGTGGTTGCCCCTCCTGGCTGCCCCAGTGTGAGTAGTGGTGCCCCATCACCATCTTTATTCACTGTATAGTGCCCATTGTGGAGCCCATGAGTGACTGAATGGCCACCCCCGGTTCCCAAATGCTCCCAAACCTGGCTCTGCCACTGAGGTTATGACAGGTTCGTTTTTTGTTTTTTTCCTAAATGAATGAAAGTACATTATCTCACATGCTTCACTGTCACCATCTCAGCTTTTCCTTCAGTGACTGCGATACAGGAAGTATCCTGCTTCGCGACACAGACAATAAGGCAGTCTTGAGCGGAGCTGTGTTTGGGGAAGTATTAGTTTTATTTCAGGTTAGTTACTACTTTTATTTGTGAAAAGTTGGTTTAATTAGTCCATTTTGTGATCTAGTTTCACTTTTAAAAGTGAGACTGTCATGATAGCCGAATGGACTGCTGCGCTCCAGACACAGTGACACAGCGAGTCTCGAATGCAGCTGCTGTGTTAAATGGCACGTGTTTGCCGTAATAACTGGCCACTTCTTATGGCAAATAATAACCGGCTATCTCCACTGCAAAAACTGATGGCCAGTTAAATCGGTGCACTATAAATGCAAATACTATTTTTGACATGCTGTTATTCCTTAGCTATTCTTCATACAGCATATTGACTGGTAACCAATGAATAAATGCAGTCTTAGGGCAGAATCTGCAACGCACAGGTGCAGAGATGCAATACTTTTTTCTGTATCTTGACACCATGCAGCTGAGTGTAAAACCTCCTAAAAGGAGCTTTAATTTTCAGGTGCAGGTACCACGATTATGGCAGTTCGGGTCCTTCATGCACCAATAAAAGTGATGCCTGCCTTGCTTGTTTGACACAATTGGTCATAAATTGTGGAAGTTGTCACAAACGGGCTAAAACATTTAAAACTAAAGAAAGTGGGTGGGATTTTTAGACGGCCGCGTCCATTTTATGGCTGTGGCCCCCCAACATTCACCCAGATAGTTAGACCACCTATAATATGGTCTAACTTCTGGGTATAATCACCACGATCACCTTTGTTACTTGGTTACGATTCCTTGCATCCTGAAAATGACACACGAGTCTCAATTAGACACATGCATAATTTGCTTTGCCAGAAAAAGCAGCAAGTGTCGTAAGTAAGTCGGGATGTTTGTAAATATGCAGCAAGCTTCTGATGCATATGCCTGGATGCAGCAGACATCCAGACTCTGGATGTGAGTGCTGCACCCATATGTATGAAAATCCCCCCCCCAGTATGTTTTGGCGCATCTCGGAGGACACAGACGCAACTCAAAATCAGGAGTTGTGCCAGTGCCAGCATCACCCCGTTGAAAACCCTGCCCCTTGATTTCTTTATTGTTAGTATGTAAGCAAGAATGCCCAAACAGCTGGACATTTCTGAGGGATAAACACCAGACTGTTGCTGTTGATGGCCCGAGGCACCACAGCAGTAAGGACATTACTTAAGCAACAAGGCAAAACAGTGTGTGGGTTATTGGGGGTTTACCCACGCCATGTATGGTGTGTCACGAGGCACAGCCAAGTGACTTAACCACCCAAGCAGTGAGTAAATCCCCAATAACTCACACCCTGGAGTGCCTTATTGTGATTACACAATGGACCCATGTGTAAAGTGTGTTTAATTATGTTGTTTTATAAATGCATTTCCTCAGCCGTGGGTAATGCAGGATTTACCCACGGTCATGTGACATGTTTTGACCAATGAGGTTACAGGATTTTCACATACCATTGTATAATTTGATCATAAATGTAGTCAAGTTAGTAAGGAGAAAAAAATGGCATGCATGAAAGAACAAAGTGTACAAATGCAGGCACCGCTTTGAGCTCTACTGGGCATTTCTAAGGGATTAAAGTCCATTTTTACATCTGCCATACAGGCCTTATAAATAATTAATTTGACTGATAATATGATTTAAAGGTTTATTTCTTATCTTTATTCTTCATTTATTCAAAAATGTTTTCTGTTTTTGTTTTGTTCTGTTATGACTCTGTAAAGTTTTATTGTTATACTCTGGTATGAAAAGCCTGTTATAAAATGAAATTGCACTGTGTTGCATTGTATTGTGCTATATATTTTTTGTATTGTATTGCATTGCGTTGTGATGGTTTGTGTTGTATTGTACTGCACTGTACTGTATTGTAACTTATAGTATTGTGCTGTGTTATAATGCTTAAAATTCCTGTTCTGGTTAAAGATGCTGTACTGGGGTCTGAGTGTTTGGCAGTATATCTTTAACAACAGATACTGTCATCACTTTGTAAATAACCCGAGTGTCTTCATGTCAGAAAAGTCTCTCAACCGAATCTCCTAATCTGCCTAATGCGAGTTGCTGCTGCTGCACTTTTCCTGCATGCTATTGTCTCGGTGTATCAATCAGTAAGGTGTATACCGGGTGACATCATTCCTGTCACTAGACAGCCAGCATGAGCTGTAACTCTAGACTTAAACAATCCCTCCTATACCAAGGATCCGATTTAACACTGCACATCTCTCCATAACAACAGAGCACCAAGCTCTCAGCTCTTGTTCAGTCCGAATAGGAATGGGGTGAAAAGCAGCTGGAAGAGTTCATCAAGATGGCAGCAAAAACCTAAAACTGCACCCCTGGTGAGGCGGTATCTCTCTCTTTTTTTAATCAGCTTCCACAACAGGGTGTCAAGAAAGCCTGCACTAAGTTTGTGGTGGGTGACCACTCTGGAAGATGGAGTTCTACCACTGGATCTGGAGAGATTGTTTGTAACATCAGTAGTGCTGTCAGTCAGCCTAAGAGGACAGATTTTGTGAAAACACTGCCATGGAAATGAATTGATTTATTGTCTTTGCAGGCTGAGTCTACAAAGTGACACAGAAGAAAAGTACCGATACCTGCTGCATTTGTGAGTCGTTGATGGCAATACGGTCTGGAGTTAGGTGGTACAGCTTGAATGTCATGGAAACTAGAAAGTCCTGGATGTGCAAACAACAGTCTGAGGTGTTTTGCTGATGGCACTGTCCCAGGATGGACCTACATTTAGCCAGACTGTAAGGCTCTGCAGCGCTGAACAGTTTTTGACCATAGAACCGTGCTGCATCAAACACCTTTTGACTCCAGGACGCGTTGTGTGGAGCGTGTGTGGGTTTTTTTGTTTGTTTTGGGTGGGGGACCAGTAGTTTGATGATGGTGCCAAATGTTTCACAATGACAGAGGTAAGGAAAATAATTTAGACATAACAATAACACAAAGAAAGCATGGCAACTGTGTGCTCTGCATTGCTGAACAGTTATTGACAATAGAACTGTGCTGCATCAAACACCTTTTGACTCCAGGCCACGTTGTGTGGAGCATGTGTGTTTTTTTTGTTTGTTTTGGGTGGGGGACCAGTAGTTTGATGATGGTGCCAAATGTTTCACAATGACAGAGGTAAGGAAAATAATTTAGACATGACAATAACACAAAAAAAAAGCATGGCAGCTGTGTGCTGCACTTAGGAAGGCAGGATTACGCAGAGGTTAGAGTAACAGCCTGGGGACTGGAAGATCCATCTGTATCAGAGGGCGACCTTGACCCACTCGGGTCCTTCAGTCCCTCTGCGTTGCAAACATTGTGTAGAGTACCGGCTCTCCCTCTGTCTCCGCCCCCTTGAAAATGAGATAGCACCCCAGTTGGGCTATCCTGGGCAGATACATTGTGAAAATAATTAATTATAAATCTCACAGAGTGTTCAGGGCTGAATCACACATGCTGGCTTGTTCACTGGTTTTCCTTATTTCACTAGCAATGAATGTCTAGAGTAAATAGAAAAAGGGGGACTTTTTCATCTCTGCAGGTCTTTGGCTATTTTTAAATTTCTTTAGCCATATTTTGATTTAAGAAACCCTGATGGGAGGTTTATAATAGCAACAAGGCAAGCTGGTCCATCAGCAGGGCCACAGCTCGTGATCCAGTGACCTGGGTTCGGGAATGAGGAAGAGTCATTGAGGACGGCTGGGGGAGGGAGGGAGGGAGGATTAAGTGTTCTTGGGGACAGCATTTTTGGGTTAGGGGATACAACGTCTTGCAGCTTGACTGCTGGCTGATGGAGGCTAGGTGGTAGCACAAGTGAGCGCACTCTGCAGGGAATGGCCTACCATCTAACACCATGCCTGCACACCACCACATGCATACACGTGCGTCATTGCATGATGGAACCCTGGGGAGAAAAGAGGAGGAAAAACAGCCATGGTCTGATCCGGCACCACCTGCAGGCCCACACATGAATAACATGGCCTGCCTCCCACTCCCACACGTAGTCCTAGGTATGTGGCGGATTTATTGCTGAAGACATTAACACGGAAACTGGATCTTTGTGTCCAGACTTTCATCCTCCTGCCTCTCCTCCCACTGAAGCCTTTCTGTTTCTGATGTCACAAGTTGTTGCTGCGAAAATGACTGTGATGTCACAAATGATGGATTAGAACTTCAGCGGGGGTGCAATACCAGGAAGATGAGTTGGAACCTGAATCACAGAAATCTAGTTTTCATGTAAACACCTGCAGTAATTGGGGAGGACAAGCTTTTTCTCTCCCCCCATTCTGCTCGATGGCAACCCCACCCCCAACATTCAGTTTTCCACCACTTACCCAGAATCACACTGGAACCACACTGCAGTGAGTGGCATGCCATGTCAGTTGTGCATGAGCCTGTGGGGAGGGGGGTGTCGGCATGAGCCAGACTAGGCTTTTTTCTCTGTCCTCCTAGGTTTCTTTCCAGGGGTGCTGGCATGCAATGGAGCAAGCACGCATGCACTGGATGGCATGCATACCAGGCATCCGGTGGCAACAGTCCTCATTGTCTGATCCCAGCTGTGCTTCCATTTGGTCTCCACCAGGTGGCATGCAGGCAGCAGGATGGGGCAGTGATACCCCTTCCATAGGAAGAAGAGCTGTGATTGGGACACTCCATCCTTCCTTGATCAGCCAGCCCCTGACAGCCCACATTTGTTCCCAAACACAGGTTGCCGATATTGCGAGCAGCAGTGCTATTCCCACGCTCATAGCATGGCTTGATAAATATTGGACATTAATGATATTTAAGTTGAATTGTGCCTGTATATTTTTTGAAATTGTCCTGGATACTGGAAAATGCTTTTAAAAACACCTCCCCTTCCCACTGGTTCAGCAGTAGCATGTTGCACGGTTGACTGGGAGACTGGGACTCATGAACGTGCAAATTGGCTGTCATTAAGAAACAGGGTCAAATTCCAGACTTGCATCCTAGGGAAGAAGGCTCTATTGAGTAAAACACCACCTTGTATAGGCAATTTGATCAAGGCGGCCAATTCATTACAGGTCACCAGAGGGAGGACTAGAGGGGCCTTGGCTATCCCCTTCTGTTACACCTCACTTGGGCAACGTGCATTTGCCTACCGGGCCCCCCTGTGGATGAATGAACTCCCTGGGCACCTCTTGGCCACTAATTGTCTGGCACAATTCAAAACTGACCTCAAACAGCACCTAATAACACTCTCTAAGTGCACCTGCCCCTGAGACCAGCCACACCTGCTCTCTCTCTCTGCCACCCAGCAAGCACTAGTCAGGCCTCAGGTACCCCTCCCTCTGTCCCTTCTCATGACTTGCCTCAGCAATAAGTCTGCATCACTCCTTTGGCACCCCTACCCCACCTCCCCTCCCCCAACTCCCAGTCTCGTGAGTTTCCTTAACAGTCACTACTAATGCAGGCTGCCTGACCATGTCCCCTCACACCCACCATTTACTCTAGCATATCTTCTCCACTCAGCCTCCCTCACCCCCATTTATCCCTATACCTTGTGCCTTCTTCCCCACCCTTCGCCTCCTGCATTACATACCTCTCTCGTACCTCCTTTCTTCACCCCACTGCCAGCTATCCCCGTCCCTCTGAACTACTGACAAGGCACTCTGTGGCTGCTTGTTCCCCCCACCCTCATAAAGTGTTTTTCTTGTTATTTTAACTTATACCTATGTTTTGAGTTATTCTGTAAGTTCTGAATCCAAGCTGTATCGTTCATTGTAGTGTACCTGTGCTTTCTCCTATTGTTCTTTGTTTTGTAATCTATGACGTGGAACCTTTGTAAAAGAGCTTGCGCTCAAAGGTCTTTTCTGAATCACTAAATAAATGAATAAAATAAAATCAAATTATAATCTCACACTAGAGCAGAGTGGGGGAGCTACACATTACAGAGGTGAGGATGTCCGGCTGCCTGTCATTTGCACACCCATGCCAACCCCGCAGGGAGTGACATTGGCATCACCTGTGATGGCAGCCTTCACGGTAAAGGAAGGGGCCAGTTTGCAAGGTGAGCCCATCTTTGGGGGCGAGGGGGGGGGGACAGAAAGGAAACACGCTAGAGAAAAAAGAACAACAAAGGAGTAATAAGAAATTAAGAAATCCTCCCTAAAGTGCCTGTTCCAGGCCACTAGAACATAAGACACACTTTACCGATACAGAATAAGAGTGTCACACAAGCAGGGAAACTGGGCGCTCTGCTTGGCCAAGCGTGCCCTCTCACATTATAATGAAAGGTAAACGCTAGGGTTGTAATTGTGATAATTATTTATTTTAATCTTTCTTCCTTCCCTCCACAGCCTGACATTTCTCACTCTGTGCCTTCAGAAGACATCTCGAGTCGTCCCACCAGTCAGCCGGTAAGAATATCTACATGGGAGCAAACATCAACCCTTACAGCACTGGGTGGTAGGAGCAGATATTTTTGACCAGAACTGTGTATTGTAGAGTGTTCTCGTAAGTCATTTGTTCAAAACCCACAAGCTTTTAGAACCATTGAGAACCTTTTGGGGTTCTAATCTGAACCATAAACAGTATGTCTCGTGACCCCTAACATAATTAATATGCAACTCAATGCAAATTAGTATGATCAAAAAACAAGAACCATATAGAACCTTTGGAGCTTTTAATTATAAATTGTCACAGCTGATTCAGTCAATCAGTACTAAAGAGCACCTCATAAGAGATGCCCCCTTATATCCGCAAGGGAGTTGAGAATGTAGAATATCCCACTTACAGAATGAGGGTGTAGTTTTTTTTTGTTAAAAAAAAAGTTTTTAAATAACTAAAAATATATATTTTAAATCAGATCATTTATACTATATTCATAGGAGCCCTGAATCACACTCTTTTGTTTATGAGAGTGTCTCCTCTTGCATAGTTAGCGTGTCACAACTGTACTCACCTTCGGTTCATAGTTCTCTCACCCTGAGTTAGTTGACACTTTTATAATGATGACAGTACTTATCAGGGCTACGATATATAGGAACTGGGAACAAATACTGATTGTTAGCAGTCATGAAGTAGAGAGAGGGAGTGGGAGAGAGAAAGAGAGAAAGAAAGAAATTTAGTTTACTGATTAAGTTAGGGTTACACACTTCCCCATTAATATTGTGTTTTTTTAATTCTATTTTTGACCACTCCATTGTCAAGCCCTCCAGCAAGTTGCACCCTCTCTGACCCCTAAACAACTTACCTTCCACCAGAATCTACTACAGCTTGCTCCCCATGGCACAGCCTTCTGGGTGGGGTATCCCCTCACCTAAAGCTGGTCCCGTCTAGTGTGTTGGAGGTGTGCGGTATGCTGCACAAGAAAACAGGGACTGTTGTTCAAAGATGCTGGGGTTTCTACCCTGTTACCTTCATCTACTGTGGAGGATCATCATTCCTGCACGCCTTCTGCCACCGAACCTCCTGCTGGTGCTGTGCACAGCCTACAGGTAGCCCTGCACACATGCAGAATGCCATTTTGGAGAAGTAAGCACCTAGTCCCCAGCAAGTGTCCCTGCAGCAGCAAAACACATTACCCCCTCTCTCCAGCAGGAATGCAATACTTTGTTGCTCTTTTAATTGCTGAGCTTTCAAGCACTTAATGTAACTAAAATGTTTATTTTTATCTTTCCAACCCTGCAGCTTTCCGCTTTTCTCCCTGCACGCCAGTATTGGTTGCATAATTTTTTTTTTCCAATTGTTTTACCAGGAGTAAAACACTAAGCTGAAAGCTTGTTTACAGGTGTGCCCTGGAGGCACAGGGAAGTTAAGTGACTTGCTCAAGGTCACACAGTATGCAAGTGGAGGCTGTGGGATTCAAACCCAGGTCTCCAGATTTGCAGCTCAGAGCCTTAAACCACTGCGCTATACTGCCAATTTTAATGGGTTAATATTGCTGGAAATCATTGTTCAGTGGTCTAAGCCAGTGGAAAGGCACATTATCAAATATAACTAGGGGTCCCATCCACATACCGGCCCCGGATATGCACAATTCGAGTGTATCCCAGTCGCATGGTTCTGCACCCCATTGCCCAGCCACACCAAATAGCATCCACAGCTCTGGGCAAATGCCTTATTTTGAATATTTGGCTGAATATTCATATTTGGTGCCCAAAATATTCAGAAATGTGGTATTTGGCTTCATTATTCGTGTACCTGTGGGGGCAGCCTCCCCTCCTCAGCAAGTCCACTCCCACCCTCCTCCTCCCAGTATCTTTTTTACCATTTTTACACCCCCAGCACCCATGATTTGAACTAGGATGAACAAAAACCTCCCTCAGTGGGCGACCGGTACCACCATTTTGCCTCCAAGGCTAGCCGCCATCTCCTCTCACCATTATGGGACTTAAATAAATCATCCCCATCCCCCTCCAGCCTGGCTGCAGCACTCATGTCCCACCCTCCTCCCCCTTAGCACCCACATTTCATTACATTAGTTACCAAATCCTCCCACCCAAGCATAAGAATGTGTCCGACACAACCCTCCCTCCTCCATGGCCAATCGCTTTCTAGTGAACGGCACTCCTGCACTCACTCACATAGTTAAATAGCCGATCATGTGATCAGCTGTCTTACTATGTGAGCAAGTGCAGGAGCGCCATTCACAACTAGGCAGCTGGCTGTGGACAAGGGCTGGTTGTCTCAGACACCTTCTTGCACCTGGGCTAACTATTTTAATGAAATGTAGGCTCGGGGGGGGGAGGATGGGATTTGGAAGCAGCTACCGGAGTGGAAGGATGATTTATTTAGGGACATAATGGCAAGAGAAGATGGTGGTTGGCCATGGAGGTGGGTTGGTTGTGCCAGTAGTGGGCACATTGCAGAGGGTGGGGGAATATGGGGTTGTTTTTAACATGATTGAGTTGGGGGAGGAGGGTGGGGGCTGTTCTTTTCCTTTTTTTAAATAGTGTTTCCCAAATCCGAATAGGCAAGGATAGTGCCACTATTCTTTATTCGGATCTGAATAATGAACAGTGCATTATTCATGGTATTTGGGAAATACTATTCATTATTCACACATCCCTAGCTCTCCATAAGTGTGGATATGCCAGTGTTAATGAGCCCGGCAGTCTCAGACTCTGTGCTCACTGCAGCCACAGCTGTCATAGTGGTTGGCAGCACTCAGCCGAGATCGTTGCTGTGTGACCCCTTCCTGCATCCAATGGAGTTACCACCGCCGGTGTTGGGATGAATGCTGCTGGAATTTCTGGTGGTATTCGTTCTTGAATCCAGCTCATTTCCTTCCTTCCCCACAAATGCTAAATTTGCTGGCATGTCCAATCTGTATGTGCAAAGTGTGTGGAATATCAGGTCCCTGCACTGCAGAGAGTGACACTAAATGTCTTTCAAGTTGAAACCTACTTAATTAAATATTATTAACAATTATTCATCCTCCCCCCCAGCAGGTCCAAGTTCCCAACCCTATACCCTCTCCTGGTGTCTCCATTGAGCCTGGTGCCTCCCCAATGGAAAAGATTTAACTTTGCTGGCACACACCTCTGCACTCCTTGCAATGTTGACAAACGGGCAGCAATGGCAGTACCTTCGCCACTGGTGGGCATGAAAATAAGATGTAGACTGTCAGCTCTGGAGACAGAGACTCGGCTTTTTATTCCCATCACAGGGATATCATGGACCACCATAGCATAAGCTTCCCCCATATTGCTCCGCCAGCAGCGTGCCTTCTCCACACTACCATGGAGGGAGGGAGGGAGCACTTCTAGTGGGTAGGCAAGCAGCTCAGGCTTCATGCCCATTCAGTCCTTGACCTCTCATGTGAAGCTGCCCACACCGCTGTGGCAGTGTGTTCAGTGCTGTGGGCACCTGTCTGCCAGGAACTGGACTGAGCCCACTACCAGTAATCAAACAGAGGAGGGCAACCAAAATGATCTGGGGTTATGGGGGAGAATATGCGAGGAAAGGTTGAGAGACCTCAACATGTATCCCCTGGAGATGAGGAGAGAGAGGAGGAGCATGAGAAAAATTGATAAATTTCTCTGTAGGATAAAAGGGTAAAATGGAAGGAGTTATTCGCCCCAAGTGCAAATGCAAGAACATGGGGTCATCTGCTTAAGTTGGTGGGGGGATGTTCAGAAGTGATGTCTGAATGTACTTTCTCATGCAAGGAGTGGTGGATAGATGGAAAAAACTGCTGAGTGAGGTTGTATGTCTTAACACAATATTGGGATACAGACACGGGTGGGACAGGGACAGGAGCCTAATAAGAGTGGGGGATGATGGCCGGTCCAGTGGCACAGTGGGCTGAGGTGCTTGAATCTCACTTGTTGCCGTGCTAGTGACCCAGATTCGGGAATGGACTCGTGTTTCTGGGGTTTAGCCTGGGGAGAGTGTGATTGTCCCAGGGACTATGGTCCTCTCCTGGGGAGGGGAGGCCAGCTGTCTCAGCCTTTGACTACCACTGGGTGGAGGCCTGGGAGTAATGCAGGATATGAGTGACTCAATGAGAGGAGGAGCCACGGTTCTGTAGTGCGTGTGTGCCTCTATTCACACAGGCTTATATGCAGCCGTAGCCCAAGGGATTGAGCAGAAAATGGAAAAGTGGCTGGGGTGGGCTTCATGAAGTCATACCTGCTCTGCTCCGGCCTGCACTGTCACCCAGCTGTTGGCATCTGATATCTTGTACTGAGGGGGGGGACCTCTACCCCCCCCCGGTCCTGCCACTTGGGGCAATCTGGGGGGGACTCACCGGTGGCTGCAGAGATGCATGACAGTTGGTGGGAGCAGGGACATGGCTGATAGCCACCCACCTTCATCCCAGAGAGAAAAACCTACATGAAAAAAAAGAACAGGGGATGGTAGAGCAGGGGAAGAAAACAAAGTGGTGGAGGGTCAAGGGGACCATCACACACATATTAGGCAGGGTTAGACAGACTGCATGGGTTGTTACTGGTAAGTCTTTCTATTGCCCTCATATTCTTTGTTTCTATGTAAACAGCAATTTGACGAAGATGTCTTCAATCACTGCCTGTCAATCTCATCTACAGTCAAATGGATTACCTCAAGGCAGAAGGCTCTGTAAACCACATAACCAATCCACAGTGGTGTTCAGTCCCCAGAGCACTGCTCTTTTATGAGACAAATGCCAGAATTTTGATACAGCATTGACTAACTGATAGATTTGCTTCTCCTTCCTCCACAGCCTGAAATTTCTCACCCTGTACCTTCAACAGATGCCACGAATCAGCCCACCACTCAGACGGTGAGAACATATACACAGGAGAAAGCTTGAACCCAGGTCCTGATTCAGTGTGGGGGGCAGCTGTGCATAATACAGATTAGCAAGTGTGCTTCCAAAATACTTTTCATAATTTTTCAAAAAATTCCACAGATCCCTGAAAGTCATTTAATGTAAACCGTGGATTAGAGTTCCAGTGATTACATACCTCACAGATTAGTTTTCCATGGTCTGTGGAAACCTAATCCACAGTTTATGCAAAATGTGATATGCTAATCCATGGTTTAAATTCCACTTACGGAATTTCAGAATTCCACTTCTAATGAGATATTGTCGAATTAGAATCTTCTGAAATTCCATGGCATTCCATTCTGTCGTAATTAAATTTGGCACAGCATTAGGTGGTGGGATTGGATATTTTTGACCAGAATTGTAAGCAGCAAAGGTCTCTTAATAGACTTTATGGATCGAGGAGGAGTGCCCGACCAATTGAAGCACCCCTTTCCTCTGTGTGCGAGACACACTTATTCTGTGAAGACTGTCTCACATGCAGCTGCCCTGGAAACGGGCATGTTTGGATATGGTTTTCAAAAAGCCTATTGATTAAGCTTGATCAATAACACATCAATACCACAACTGAGACCAGTCACACAGTTGTAAGAATTGTCTCATGTGCATTCTCAGGGTATGAGAACTGCAAAACTGTTTAAGAGTATCAGGGCTTGAATTTTGCATGCATTTGGCAATCCTGCGATACCAACAATTGTGCAACGGATACCAATACTGTGCAGGAATTCTGCATGGAACACTAAGTTTAAATTCTATTATTTTAGCAGCAGACACAAAGCAGACAGTGCTGACAAACTGCACTCCACCTGAAGCAACATTCCAGATGTTTGGATATAACTTTTTGTATTCCATCTTAAACATTACATTTAATAATAAACTTAGAATCCTGAGTATTCCAATTATTTTTAGGGATGGGAGAAAGTTGAAGAATTCAGGTTTAGGCTGTAGCTGAATCCAGACTGTGAAAACCCAAAACTTCTGAGTTTAAATTTATTGCTTAAAAATTAAGAAATGATCCAGCCTGCTGACATAGCATTGCCCTCTGTCGCAATGAAGGACCAAGTTCATGATCTGAGCTCAGTGCGTCGGAGGGCCAGTGAAGGGAGGAGGATCATGGGTAAGTTGGCACAGTCCATTTCCCACAAAGAGGATTCTCTTATATTCTGCATAGTAACATATTTTGATTTTAAATTCAGATTCCAGTTTTTTTTTAACTAAGGTCTTTATATAATTTATATGTTTATATATACAGTCCCTGTGTTTCTTACAGCAGTAAGAGTTTCTGCTCAAGTTCTTTGTGTGTCAGAGCTGCTACTCTGCTTCACTTCGCAGTTCTCCTACCCAAAGAACTCAAGAATGTGCTCTTATAACCATAAGAGACACAGTAGCTGTACGTATAAACATGTAAAATCTATACATTTCTAGTCTTTGATTCACATAATTTTGCAATAGTTGTAATTTCTTATCATTTAAAGGGACACTGTCAATCCTTTTTGCACCTTATTATTTCTAGTTGAAACCCCACATTTTCTGATTACTGGCCGTCTCTAAAATTCATTGATGTTGCTGGTTATTTTAGCTGCTTCCTTTCTTGGTAGAACTGAAATGCATGCTAACGGTGTGATTATACTTAACCTTGTTTTCTTTTAAATCCTTGATCTACTCTCATTGCCCACTTCCCGAACATTAGGAACACCCCCCAACAGTGCAGCCACTCATGGTGCAACAGTCCCCTTTCCTCATACTGCATTGTGAGTGTCCGGACTGTGCTGGGGGTGTTCTCAAGTCCAGGGAAATTGCAGTGAGAGTTGATCAAGGAATGTAAACAAACACATTTTTGTCTGGTAACACCAGTATGGTGAGCAGTCTGTTTTTCACTTTTAAAAAGAAAAAAGGACTCAGAATCAAACTGGCAGCTAAATCTGCAATCTTTATAGAAGGTGACCAATCATAACATGGTTTTTAAACTAGAGATACTTTGAGGAGTAAGGGGGCTGACAATGTCCCTTTAAGGACAATGTGTGGGGCTGTGGAGCTTAGACAAGTTGCAAACAGTTTTCCACTGAGGACCACAGATTAGTTCTTCTAGATTCTAATGCACTATATCTGTAAAACCTATTTGTGATGGACGAGAGAAGGACCACTATGACTTCTATCACCTGTTTATTGCTGTATTTTTTATTAAATTGGCAATGAAAATCCTGTAACCTTATTGGTCAAGACATGCCAAATGACTGCCGATTATTTTCTGACAACTGCACCTAAACTGCATATTTTTTTTAAGTCCATTTTTAAGGGGATAACACACTCCAGGGTGTGTGATCAAAAGGGAATAATGCACTTTTCAGGTGGTTGCACATTAATTCCTCATAATCACACACCCCGTCACATGTTATCCCTTATTAAAGGAGATGTGCTGGCAGACCTGAAGTCCTGATCACTGTGCAGATGGGGGCTTCAGTAACCAGATCCCCCCTGCAATCACAATATGCATGCCACTATTGTTTTACTGGTTCCATGTCATAATAGCAAACACAAAAGAACGATCGCTATTATGGCGAGTGTATATCACTGTAAACAATTCGCGATATACACATAACAGGGACACTACATCCGGCCAGTAATTATCAATATTTATCAGGGGAGCTGTGCCCCACCCCCTACTGAAGGATTATAACTCCAGGGGTGCATGTCGGGAGGGGCAAGACTCCCAAGAAAGAATAAAAAAAAAAAAAATAAGAACCGCAGGCAGCAGCAACATATTTCTCCCTGTCCTGTCCCCAAGCTCACAATCTCCCACACCGGAGCCAGCCACCCTCACCACCACACCACATGGGCTGGCTTGGCAGCACCAGGAACACTGCCCCACGGAAACCCTCTATCCTATCTCTCTCCCCTTTCCCTCACTATTCCTGCCTTCCCGTCGCACTTCTAAATGGTCACCGTCGACCAGGTCGCTGCCCTTGCAGGGTAGCCGTTAACCATTTCGCTCAATATGACTCACTCATTTGTGAGTCACTCATATGTAGTCATCCTTTTGACTTGATACCTTATTTACCTTATTACTCATAAAAATGCTGTCCAGCTTTCCTCTAGCCAGCATGTTGTAATATCACACCGCTCATACCTGAGATCCCATGGCAAAACCCGTGAGATGATGAAACAGCTTTGCCCCTTCCTCTTTGCTACCCTTATGTATGGAACTATAATCATATTGAGATCTCTCATGCCCTGCTTTTTTGTCACAAACAGCGCCTAAATGCCATGTGATGAAGCAGGGCATAGGAGATATGAATATGATTGTAGTTCCATACATAAGGGTAGCGAAGAGGAAGGGACAAAGCCGCATCTTCATCTCACGGGTTTTGCCATGGGATCTCAGGGGTGAACAGTGCGATATTACAAAATGCCAGCTAGAGGAGAGCTGGACAGCATTTTTGCGAGTAATAAGGTAAAAAAAACTAGTGGGGTGCATATTGTGATTGCAGGGTGGATCTCGCTACTGAAGCCATGATCTGTGTAGCGATCGGGGCTTCAAGTCTGCCAGTACATCTCCTTTAAAACCAGGTTTACTTTTAGTAGAAAGGTGAAGTATCTCACCTTGACCTGATAAAACTGACATTATCTTTCCATAAAGTGCCATTGCAACTGGATATGCAGAATGTGGGTAGATCATATCAGAGGGATTGGCGTTCATTTCAAAGGCAACAGAATAAGGGCTAGATTTTCAAATCTACACTGCCGAGATGCGTCACATTGCTCCTACATCTCGGCACACTACAAAGGTAAGTTAAACCACCTAGAAGGTGGCCTAGCTTATGGTCACAAGTGCCACAAATTGCATCAATTTGTGGTCTGTATGCATGAAAAAAGGAAGATGCACGAGTCACTTATTTGATGCAAGCATCAGTGAAGCAGAAAAACAGTCACAAATGCATCATTTGTTGTGAAAATCAGCTGGAGCAGCATTGGCATATCTGGGATGATGCCACTACAGCTCAAAAGGGGGATTTGTCCAGGGGTCGCCACATTTGGAACTCCTCCTCTAGTCTTTCAATGTGAAACCTTATTTAGTTGGTAAAAATTGTTTGTCTCCCCCCCCCCACAGCTTGATGTTCCTTACCCAACGCCTTCCACCAATGTCTTCACTGAGCCTGGCACCTCCCCAATGGTGAGAATTCCATTTTACTATGACTAGCTTGCTGGTCTTTTTCTTGCAAAGTTAACTCACTGGCCTTCATGGCACCAGCCTAGACTTCCGTTAATTCCAATTTTAAAAGTATTTGATTTCCAAAAATAAGGTAAGAATTTCCAAAATAATGTGTGAGAAAGTATTTGACTCATAAAACGGAAAATGTAAATGAGGGGACTTTTAATTTTCTGGGATGCAAGTCAAAATAGTTGATTTGTTTTAAAGAAATGATATTTTATTAGTATACCAGTATAATATTCCCTACCGACAATCATTCTCTCTCAAGTCAATTCAAGTCCAGTCCAGTTAATTATTTGCTTTTGCATTTAAAACAACACAGAACAATACAATAAGCACAAAAGAAGCATACAAATCAGTAATTAATATAAATATTAGTATGTATTAAAATATAACATCAACTATATTCCCTGAATAAAATTCAACACAATAGAGTAGGTAGAAACACAAATTACACAATGGTCTTACACAACAGAGAAACTTTATTGGCTAAGAGCTGTTGTAAATCCCAGTTTGACACTTTATAACATAAACAATAAATTACTACACTGTCATTCTCTTCAGAGGAGTTTACTTTAGAAGGTTGAGAGTAACAGCATAGATATGACAAACAAAATGTTTAATGCCGTATTGTTCCTAGTAAGAACAAAACCAGAACAAATGGTTTGATACCTTTTATTGGACCAATGATGTTACAAAAAGAACAAAGAGCTTTAGCTTTCAGATCAACAAATCCTTCTTCAGAAGCCTAATGAGAGTTATTTAGAAAATCCCATATTGTTAACACATAGAACATGCAGAAAAAAAGGAAACGATTCTCATTGGTTTAAAACAGGCCTTCAGAAATAATTAAAGTAACATTGGAGAGCTTGAATATCTAAAGTGTGATTTCAGTCAAACCAAACTTAAAGGTCAAAGGTTGTCCAGAGATAACAGCAGGCAGAGAGTTCAGCCCACATACAGTATATTATACCATGCATCCGTCTAATGGATAAAAAAACCTTAAGATTCTCTGCTCACTAAATCACGTCAAGTGAAGAAACCTCCCTGAAGACACATACTTCATGAGTGAGGTAGCAGTCTTTCAGTAAACTCCAGCTTTAATTCTGCTCAGAACTCTGTATGTGAATTCAGCCTATGATAATAAATGACCCTAGAGAAAACAACTGCATGTCAAAATGTAACATATTACTGAGTAAAAAAACAATAACAATAAGCCCCAAAATGACAACACAGAAATTATCTTTACATGGCATATACAATGATGAAAGTGTTTACACAAAGTGAGTAAGTGTATCACACTAATGAAAGTACAACTGGCTGGGGATATATTCCCAACATACTCTCAACAAGCTATTATGTTCCAGAAACCTTAAACCTTTGTTGTAACAAGATTTTATACATGATACTATCCATATCCATTGAGCACAGATATGAGGCATTCTTTAAGTAAATTAAACTATTTAATTGCTGACTTCCCATTTTTAACCTGTTAACATAAAGGGTCACATTCAAGCCAAGTGGTGATCATAGTTTTGAAAGTTCACAAGAAGCTCTTTCAATTGAAGCATTGGGCTCATCTATAGCTAGAAGCACTCCAAAGATATAGATGACTGGATCTTTTTAACATTCATACTACATTGCAGCCACTTTAGAACACAGTGATGTCATTGGGGGAATAGACTACAGTCCCGCGATGACATCACAATGTTCTACAAATGGCTGTAATGTAGTCATCTGTAGCTCTAGAGTACCTCCAGCTATGTACAGGTGAACCCAGTGTGACACTCAGACAGCTGGTTCTGATTAATTTATGATTTTTGTAATATAAAAATGTGTTATTGTGTGTCTCTCAGGAGACATGCTGAAACAGCCTGTGGAATGACCCCCCCCCAAGGTTTTAGCTACAAGGTGTTACCTGGAAGGCCAGGAGATAATTACAGGCTAGAAGAGGCCTAAATTAAGCATCTCCTGTTTATCTAGCTTAATTGTAGCTTGCCAGCTGACAGAATAGAAAATATCCATTTTATGATGTTTAGAGGAGGAAAACCAGGTTATGTCACACTGGTGTGAAGTCATAAATGTTCCTCTGATGTCTGTAAAAGCAGGATGTTGCTTATGGATGAAAGAAGGACTTAGAAATTAACCTTATTTAATTTACCTTCAGAGTGATGACATCCTGATTGTATAATTTTTAATAAACAGAGGAGGAGCTGGGTGACATCATGGAGAAGGCAGGCTCAAAACAGTGTTTTAATTATGCTGTGAGTGACCTGTAAAGGCACACATGTTTGGACTCTCTTGACAACAACATCTGTCTATCAGCACTATTAGAAGAGATACATTAGATATATAAGTCTAATTGTCTGGTGGTAGGAATTTTGTACTTTTTTTAACCCTTGTTGTTTTAAATGATTGTATGTTTTTGTGATATATAGTTCTGTATTTACATTTTACATTTTTTTATCTATTTTTAAGTAAACCTCTACTTTAGAGACTACTTGATGTGCCTTTGAAACTCTTTTTCTTGACAAGTGAAGCATACATGGTTAAAGTTGACACTGGACAAAGCTTACTGGTTTTACCAAACTGGGAAAAGGTAAGAGTTTATTCTGAGATCTTTAATAGAGTTTTAAGGGTTCATTTTGAACACCTGGTTAGGTGCCCATAGGCAAAAGATATCTGGCGCCCCCGAAGAGCAGAATTATCTGAGCCTGTACATTGGGTACGCTAACAAGATGTTCACAGTTTGAATCCCTTCAGAACTTGAGACCAAAGTTAGATTCAAACCCACAAAACAGACAGGAGGGTTATCCTGTTCTGTACTGTTCACATGACTGTGCTCAGAGATTGGCACTGTGGGAGCAGAGGGCCTGACCTGCTGAGTGGGTTTGTGACAGATTGGTTGGCAGCGGTGCGATAATTTTGGTATTACAAGCTTTTATTGTTCAGTGTGTCAGCTTTAGACTGTCAATAAAATACAAAATCACACATGCCCACACAATGCAAAGCATCATGGGCTGCATATGCAAATCACCACAGAATGTTATGCTGGTTCAACTTTAAGCAGAATTGCATGGTGCCAAAAGGCCTCTCACACAGTTTGCAAAGGGTACTAGCAGATGACATAGACACGTGTTTCGTCCTACCAGGACTCATCAGTGTGTCTTGTCTGTTTGACACCCCAGTGGAATGAACCAGCTACCCTAAGACGGTCTGTCTGGGTTATATTGTGTTGAACCCATTAAAATAAAAAAATATTTAAAAGACAAAGAACCTCTGTGCGCAAACACTGAGGCAAGGGTTACCCCAAAGGGCATTTGGCTGGGAAGCCAAGTTTCAAGAAAATACAAAATCACACATGCCCACACAATGCAAAGCATCATGGGCTGCATATGCAAATCACCACAGAATGTTATGCTGGTTCAACTTTAAGCAGAACTGCATGGTGCCAAGGCCTCTCGCACAGTTTGCAAAGGGTGCTAACAGATGACATAGACACGTGTTTCATCCTACCAGGACTCATCAGTATGTCTCATCTGTTTGACACCCCAGTGGAATGAACCAGCTACCCTAAGACGTTCTGTCTGGGTTATATTGTGGTGAACCCATTAAAATAAAAAAACTATTTAAAAGACAAAGAACCTCTGTGCACAAACACTGAGGCAAGGGTTACCCCAAAGGGCATTTGGCTGGGAAGCCAAGTTTCAAGAAAATACAAAATCACACATGCCCACACAATGCAAAGCATCATGGGCTGCATATGCAAATCACCACAGAATGTAATGCTGGTTCAACTTTAAGCAGAATTGCATGGTGCCGAAAGGCCTCTCACACAGTTTGCAATGGGTGCTAACACTTTAGACTGTCAGCTCACTTGCAAAGAAAGAAAAAGGCAGTGATTTATTTTTAAAATGCAGACAGAACTATATCACTTGGCGTACAGTCAAGTTCCTACCCGTTTTTATTTTTATGTCTAAAGTGCAAGTCAGAGTAGCCATAGTTAGGGAAGAAAATGGCTTCCAACTACAGCAGGCACACTGCAGACTACTTAAAGCAGGTGTGCGGGGACAGAGGAGTTCTGTTCGAGGTGAAAGCCAGCAAACAGAACCTCGTGGATGCCCTGATAGTAGCAGATACCCGGAGCATCGAGTCACAGACAGTGACTGAAAAGGACCAAACCTTGAGTGTGGCAGGGCTAGCGGCCAGTGCAGTGTCCAGATCCGATGAGTAGGGCAACAGGGCCACTGTCAGCGAAGGGCCACAGTAGCAGGGGAAGGTCACCAGTATCCTGGATCCAGAAGTACTCAGGCTGAAAATTGAGCTGCGCAGAATGGAGCTGGAGTTCCAGAGGGAGAGGGACCATGAACAGCAGGAGGCGGACCGTGAGGCAGAGTGAGAATGCCGAGACGCAGAACATGAGGAGCATGAGCACCAGAGGCAACATGAACTGGAGAAGCTATGACTCCAACCAGCTGCACAAGAGCAGGTAAGTGGCTTGGGTTTAACTGGGACTACAGGACTGGGTTACAAATTGAATTCCAAATTGATAGCCGAATTTAAAGAGGGGGGAGGATATGGATGCCTTTTTAAATTCTTTTGAAAAAGTGTGTATTCAGGCTAAAATTCCTAGAGAGTCCTAGAGCTTCCAGCTATCCCTGCTACTTACTAGAAAAAATCGGGATGCATTGGGTCAGATGGACAATGAGGACAGTGATGATTACAGCAAACTTAAAGCTGCACTGTTAAAGAAATTTGAATTAACTGCTGAATCATATAGAGCTAAATTCTGTAAGCTCAGGAGAAGCCCTGACATGAGCTATGAGGAGCAAGCCACGAAACAACGTCAGTTTTTAAAACATTGGTGGGAAGGAATTGAAGCAAACTCTGTTTTTTTTTTTTTTTTTCCCTTCTTTTTCCCCCCGCAGGACCACCGAAGGCGTCCACCCTGGTCACGGCCCCCGGAGACCTCCGCCGTCGCCGATTGCTGCTGAGGACCCTCGGTCACCCCCGGCTTACCCCCCGGAGGGCGGGGCCGTGTGCCACCTTCGTGGCCCCGGAACTGTATCTAGTCGGGGTCCTGCAGCGGGCGGCTAAGTGGAGGCTCTCGGGAGGGCTTCATCAATCGGGCGGTCCTGCCCTCCATCTTTTCCCTCCGGTTTCTCCCCTAGGGAGGCGGGGATGTGCAATGACGCCAGCGTCCGCCCCGCCTCCATCCCCCCCATGCTCGAGCTCCGGCTAGTGCGGAACCCCCGGTCTCCACCAGGGGTCTCCCACACGCCGAGGCTTACCCGCGCCCTCCCCCCAGAGTAGGAGAGCAGTCCATTGGACGCTCAATCCTTGTCTCAAGGTCATCCGACGACCCGGATCCGCTTCCTCAACCTGGGTCGCCAGCGCCGCAAGCGGAAATCCCACCGGCTGCGCCCAACGGGCCGGCCCAAGCAAACCTCTGTTGATAAAATTGCAAATATGATTTTGTTGGAACAGCTTTTCTGGGCATGCCCAGCAGAGCTGAAAACCTGGCTGAAGGACCGAGATCCCAAAACAGTGCAAGAGGCTGCTGAACTCTTGGACCGCTATGCCAAGAGCAGACCTGCTCTGACAGCGAATGGGGCGGGCGTGGCAGTGCAGAAAGGGAAAAGCATGCCTTCAGGGCAGCTAAAACCCTCACTGCCTCCACCAAAACCAGTTAGTCCCAGGTTTCAGAGAAAATATTTCTCTGAGAGAAGAAATGAATGTTGGTTGTATAAAGAAACTGAGCATATTGCCAGACAGTGTCCCAAAAAGGCAAGCAATAATACGCAAGGTGGTGCTAGGAAGGAAGTGGGTTGTTTGTATGTCCCTGAGAACAACACATGCACCCAGTCATGGTGAATGGTGTACAGATGCAAGGGTTAAGGAACACAGGGGCATCCTTGACCTTGGTAAAGGGGGATCTAGTTGAGCCTGGTCAGCTTATACCAATAAATACGTCACTGTACAGGACTTTACTGGTGAAGAGAAAACATTGCCCCTCGCTAGTGTTCTCCTAGACTGGGGTGAAACAAGGGGAACTGTGCAACTGGTAGCTGTAGCCCAAACCTTAGCAGTGGATCTGATCCCGGGCAACAATCTCAAACAGGAGATGGTGTGTGCAGTTACCCGTAGCCAAGCAGCAAGGGAAAATTGTAGTTCCCTGAACTCCACAGAAGCCATTGTGGAAGCCATTGAGAGGCTGGTTCCCAGCCTGAGTCTCCTGATATGGAGACTAATGAAAAGGGGTAGAAATTTCCCCAGTAGCAAGTAACCACACAGCTACAGAGGGTTACTCTGAAGAGAGAGGGGTGACCCATTGTCAGAAGGTTGGGATTGACAGTGATCCTGAGGGCCCTGACACTAGTGCTAGGGACCCCAGTTTAGCGACTGAAGGGGACCTGTCCCATGCCTTGGGAATGTGTGAGGGGTTTGCAGGTGCTCAGAGAAGTGACTCTAGTCTAGAGAAACTGAGGGCTTGGGCAGACTCTGACAGGGCACAGGGAGGTGATGGCAGACATAAGGATTATTGAGAAAATGGACTGATGTATACTCAGGCTGTGCAGACAGAGGGAGGGGTGCTAGGCAGGCAGCTTGTCGTTCCCCAGGTGTATTGTGAGCAGTTGCTCAAGATTGCATGATATTCCCTTGTCTGGTCATCTGGGAATCATGCGCACTACGCAGCGGTTGGCCCAGAATTTCAATTGGCCTAACATCACCCAGCAGGTGAAGGAGTATTACAGGTCTTGTCACCGGTGCCAAGAAATAGGAAAGGCGGGCAAGGAAACCCAAGCCGCCCTGATTCTATTGTCCATAGTGGAGGAGCCATTCCAAAGGGTGGGAATGGATATTGTGGGGCCTTTAAATACCCCCAGCTCCTCAGAGAAGAGATTCGTCCTGACTGTGGTGGATTATGCCACCCGGTACCCAGAGGCAGTCGCCCTATCCTCACTGAGGAAAGACAAAGTGGCAGATGCCTTACTTGGGATTTTCTCCTGTGCTGGGTTTCTGCAGAAGGTTATCACCAATCGAGGGGATTCCTTCATGTCGGACCTGATGAAATGTTTATGGGAGAAGTGTGGGGTGGTGCAGAGATGCACGACCCTGTATCACCCTCAAGCCAATGGGCTTGTGTAAAGATTCAATGGTACCCTGAAGTCAATGCTCTGGGTGTTTGCTGAACAGCATGGGAGGGACTGGGAGAAATACCTTCCCTTCCTGTTGTTTGCATACAGGGAGGTGCCCCAAGAGGCAACAGGATTTTCCCCCTTCAAACTCTTATATGGACGTCAGGTACATGGGCCCCTAGACTTGATCCGGGAGGGCTGGGAAGGCAAGCACGCCACCCAAGGAACTCCCATTGTGGATTATGTCCTCAGGTTTAGGGAAAGGCTGAAGGAGCTTATGGGACAGCCCAGAGCAACCTGGCAGCTGCCCAACAGAAACAAAAAGTGTCGTACGACCACAGAGCCAGAGCTCACTCATACATGGTTGGTCAGGAAGTCATGGTCCTTATTCCGGTCCAGAAGGACGAGCTGCAGGCTGAGTGGGCAGGACCATATGAAGTGGTTAGGAAGGTAAATGACATGAACTATATTGTAGAGTTACCCGACCGAAGACAGACAGAAAGGATGTACCACGTCAACATGATGAAGCCATATGCAAATAGGGCTGACATGGTGTTTGCAGTGTGTAGTCCTGGGGAAGGGACGGATGAAGGAGACCCCCTTTTGGTCTTGCTGGAAGAAAGCAAGCAGGAGTCCTCTGTGGAGACAGTAAAATTGTCTCCCCAGCTGGCTCTGGACCAGATCCAGGAAGTATGGAAGGTTTTAGCAGACTTTGCCCCATTGTTTAGCACCAAGCCTGGACTAACCTCCTTAGCGACTCATGATGTGGAGACAGGGACACAGACGCCCATACGGCAGACAGCATATCGGGTGTCAGAGGCTGTCCAAAAGGACATTAGGAGGGAAGTGGAGGAGATGCTGGATTTAGGGGTAATCCAGAGATCCCACAGCCCCTGGGCCTCACCCATAGTCCTTGTGCCCAAGCCAGATGGCTCTACTCATTTCTGTGTGGACTATCATGGACTGAATGCTGTCACAAAGTCAGACGCCCACCTGATGCCCTGGACGGATGAACTCCTGGACAAGCTGGGGGGGCAACCTACCTTACGACCATTAACCTGACCAAGGGGTACTGGCAGGTAGAGTTGACGGACAGAGCTAGGGAGAGGTCGGCCTTCATCACTCTGAAAGGCTTATTTGAATTTAAAGTAATGCCTTTCGGAATGAAGAACGCCCCGGCCACTTTCCAAAGGTTGGTGAACCAGGTGTTAAATGGTGCTAAGGAGTACATTGTGGAGTACCTGGATGACACTGCCATCTTTAGTACCAGCTGGGAGGAACACTTATCCCACCTTAGGGAAGTGCTGGGCAGGATAAAGAGGGCCAGGCTCACTGTCAAAGCCGGGAAGTGCCAGGTGGCCATGGGAGAAGTGGCATACCTCAGGCATGTGGTAGGCCGAGGACAGCTCCATCCTAACCAAATAAAGATAAAGGTAATCTGGGTGTGGCCCAGACCAGAAATGCAGAAGCAGGTCAGGAGTTTTCTTGAGACAGCAGGGTACTATAGAAATGTTGTACCCAATTACTGTGCCCTGGCTGCTCGCCTATCTGACCTGGTAAAGAAAAGGATGCCAAAGAAAATTACCTGGGGCCCCGCCTGTGAAGAAGCCTTTACCAGACTGAAGGAGGCACTGTGCAGTGCTTCTGTTTTGACAAGTCCTGACTACAGCAGACCCTTTCTAGTTCAAACTGATGCCTCAGACGTGGGTATTGGGGCAGTACTGAGTCAGACATCCAGCCAAGGGAGGGATCACCCAATAGCATACCTGAGTAAAATGTTACTTCCCAGGGAGCAGGCATACTCCACGGTGGAAAAGGAATGTCTTGCCATAGTGTGGGCCCTAAAGAAACTAGAGTCATACTTGTATGGGCAGCATTTTGTGGTACAGACTGACCACAACCCCCTGGTTTGGCTGTCGTAGATGGAAAAAAACAATGGTAGATTGCTAAAATGGAGTCTTGCTTTGCAAGGGTATGATATCACAATATTACATAGGGCTGGAGCCAAAAATCAGAACTCTGATGGGCTGTCTCATGTCTACAAGGACTGAACTGATTTGGGAAGCTCATCCCATGCAGGGGATAGAGCCCCCAAATTCAGTCTAGGTGGGGAGGAATTGTGACACTCAGACAGCTGGTTCTGATTAATCTATGATTTTTGTAATATAAAAATGTGTTATTGAGTGTCTCTCATGAGACATGCTGAAACAGCCTGCGGAATGACACCCCCCTCCCAGATTTTAGCTACAAGGTGTTACCTGGAAGGCCAGGAGATAATTACAGGCTAGAAGAGGCCTAAATTAAGCATCTCCTATTTATCTAGCTTAATTGTAGCTTGCCAGCTGACAGGATAGAAAATATCCATTTTATGACGTTTAGAGGAGGAAAACCAGGTTATGTCACACTGGTGCAAAGTCATAAATGTTCCTCTGATGTCTGTAAAAGCAGGATGTTGCCCATGGATGGAAGAAGGACTTAGAGATTAACCTTATTTAACTTACCTTCTGAGTGATGACATCCTGATGGTATAATTTTTAATAAACAAAGGAGGAGCTGGGTGACATCATGGAGAAGGCAGGCTCAAGACAGTGTTTTAATTATGCTGTGAGTAACCTGTAAAGACACACATGTTTGGACTCTCTTGACAACAACATCTGTCTATCAGCACTATTAGAAGCGATACATTAGATATATAAGTCTAATTGTCTGGTGGTAGGAATTTTGCACTTTTTTTAACCCTTGTCCTTTTAAATGATTGTATGTTTTCGTGATATATGGTTCTGTATTTACATTTTACATTTTTTTATCTATTTTTAAGTAAACCTCTACTTTAGAGACTACTTGGTGTGCCTTTGAAATTCTTTTTCTTGACAAGTGAAGCATACACGGTTAAAGTTGACACTGTACAAAGCTTGCTGGTTTTACCAAACTAGGAAAAGGTAAGAGTTTATTCTGAGATCTTTAATAGAATTTTAGGGGTTCATTTTGTACGCCTGGTTAGGTGCCCGTAGGCAAAAGATATCTGCCCCCCCCCCGAAGAGCAGAATTATCTGAGCCTGTACATTGGGTACGCTAACAAGAGGTTCACAGTTTGAATCCCTCCAGAACTTGAGACCAAAGTTTGATTCAAACCCACAAAACAGACAGAAGGGTTACCCTGTTCTGTTAACTGTTCACAAGACTGCGCTCGGAGGTTGGCACTGTGGGGGCAGAGGGCCTGACCTGCTGAGTGGGTTTGTGACACCCAGTGCATACTTTGAAACAGCTTTCCATGGGCTTTCCAGATATATCACTCCCTATATATGAATGTTTCCCTTTTAAAGTTAAAGCTGGGACAATTGTCTCTCAAATAAATCTATTGAATTGGAAATTATGACTATTTCCAGTCCTCTTTTTTTCATTTCTAACAGCAATAATACACTCCAGCATGTGTCATATCATGAGATATTAAAACTTCTAGGGTACATGAGGCACTTGCCTGTAGCCTGATAACTCACAACTCCAAGTCATGATGATATCCCATGATAATGACCTATCCTGGTGTATTTTTGCCTAATTATAAAATGGGTAGGAAATATAACACCATGATTAGTCAGGACCCATGCACTGAAGGAGCACAATGCACATTAAAAAAACAAGTCCTGGCAACCAGAACCCAGCACATCAAAAAATCATTGTACTAGTTTTTAGAATTTCCAGTTTCCAATGGGTAGCCATTTTTTTTCATATCTACAAATCTTTTACCAAAAGCCCGAGTTTTTAACTGGTAAGAACAACAGTTCTTGTGCCAGCTGTTTGTATGCCTGACTGCTTGCTAACTACCATGCTCCAAAGCAGACCTCACAATGAGAAAATATCAGCCGCTACTAGTAAACTTTGAAACAGTAAGATTTTTTTAGATCCTGTAGGTTGTGCCGAAAGTACAGTCAAGATTCCGGCCTCCTGCCCACTCTTCCTTGCAGCCTTTCTTACTGACTTTTAGATTTAGTTTAGTTGCTGTATTGGTCCTTGTAAGAACAAATCCAGAAGCAAATGGTTTGATACCTTTTATTGGACCAACTTAGATGGTACAAAAATAACACAGTGCCTAAGCTTTCAAACCAACCAAGTCCTTCTTCAGAAGCTTCTGAAGAAGGACTTGGTTGGTCCGAAAGCTTAGGCACTGTGTTCTTTTTGTAACATCTATGTTGGTTCAATAAAAAGTATCAAACCATTTGCTTCTGGATTTGTTTTTGCTGTCTTCTGGCAGCCTGTCCTCCCCACCACAGCTACTGTCTTGCAGGCATAACGTTTTCTTTTCAGCACTACACAGCACTGCATAAACTGCTGTCCACACCACATCAAGAACCACTAAGTTTCCCCCATGCTGTCACTGAGTCCAACCACTGGCAGACTGTGGGGTTCGACAGTGATCACTACCCACATCATGCATTGCTCCTGATCCTGCATAGCTAACTAAAAAAACAAGTTAATACAAAAAAAATACATTTAAACAGAAGCAACTGTACTCCTAGCTGCCAGCACTATCACCCGCTCGACCCCATTAGGAAAACATAGCATCATACTCAAAAGATACAAACACTGCTACTAAGCATTTTGTTAACAACAAATACCGTACTTCATCAAATAGAAGGCACCCTTGAATAGAAGCCACCCGCAAATAGAAGCTACAGATCATAAAGAACACTGTTAATAAAAGCCACCCTCAAGAAGAAGCCACGGCCTCTAATTAGGGTTAAAGCCATGACAGACAAAGCACTGTAGATGGGAATCTCTGTGATTTTTTTTATCTTTGTAAGCATGATTATTAATGTATTGCTTTTATAAACTTATGATTTTAGTTAACGTTTATTATGCTTATTTTGCTATGAAGTAGACTTGTTACAATATCATTCATAACTTGAATATCTAGAGGAGCATGGTCTCCAGGATGTGAGGCAGCATGGGTTCAAGGGAGGGAGATTGTGTCAAACGAATCTGACTGACTTCTTTGACTGATTGATTTCAGCAAGGCCTTTGACTCTGTGCCCCACAAAAGGTTGATCAGGAAGTTGGTGGATCTTGGGGTTGGGGAAAAGATGGCCAGATGGGTAGAAAACTGGCTGTGGGACAGAAACTAGAGGGTGGTTGTGGGGGGAAGAGTTATCTGGTACCAGAGAGGTAACCAGTGGGGTCCCACAGGGCTCTGTGCTGGGGTCGGTGTTGTTCAATGTCTTCATCAATGACATTGGGGATGGCATTAAGGGCAAAATGTGCTTATTTGCAGATGACACCAAGCTCTGCGGGAGAGTGGACACAGCTGAAGGGACACAGGACCTACAGGAAGATCTGAAAAAGCTGGGGAGGTGGTCCAAGATCTGGCAGCTTGGCTTCAATGCCAAGAAATGCAAAGTTATGCATATTGGAGCCAAGAATCCCAGGACAGAGTAGTACCTGGGTGGAGTCTGAGTATCTGCATCAGAGGAGAAGGAGAAGGACCTGGGAGTGATGATCACTAGTGGCCTAAAGCACTCCATGCAGTGCAAGAAAGCAGCAGCAAAGGCAAACAAGATACTTGGATGCATAGCTAGGGGTATCAGTAGTAGGAGATAGGAGGTTATACTGCCCTTGTACAGGTCACTGGTAAGGCCGCATCTAGAGTATGGAGTTCAGTACTGGTGCCCACACCTCAAAAAGGACATTAACCTGCTGGAGAAGGACCAGAGGAGGGCTACAAAGATGATAGTGGGTCAGTAGGGTAAGGCATACAAGGAGAGGTTGAGGGCACTGAACATGTACTCCCCGGAAGATAGGAGCGAGAAAGGGGACATGACTGGGACCTTCAAGTACTTGAGAGGGATAAATAAGGTTGATAAGGGGAGTTTCTCTAAGCTGAGTGGCAACCATAACATGAGGGGGCACAGTCTTAGGGTGGAGGGTGAGAGGTTTAGGAGGGAGGTCAGGAAGCACTTCTACACAGAGAGGGTGGTGGACACTTGGAATACACTGCCAGAAGAGGTCATCACGTTGAAGACAGTGGGCAGCTTTAAGAGGGGCAGGGATAGGCATAGGGGAAAAGTAAGGATCATGGGTAGGGAGGATGGAAGGAGTGGGGAGGGAGGGCAAGGACATTAGCTCAAGCTGTGGACCCTGCAATACGAGCAGACTTGATAGACAAATAGCCTTCTTCTGCTGGCTTCTTCGTATGTTCATAACATTCAGGATGCATACTATTTTATTTATCACACTTAAATATTTGAGTTTGCAAAACACATCACCCTCTAATACAAGCCGCACTTGAATACAAGCTGCAGGTCAAAATGCAAAATTTTAATAGAAGCCAGAGCTTCTATTCAATGAAATATGGTACTTCTTTTGTTGGGGGGGATGTATGCATCAAGGAAAGAAAAAACTGCGGCACCTGCATAATTTGCAGCTGGATATTGTAGATGGAAAAACAGCGTATGGGATGATCAGACAGACTAGGAATTGTTTTTAAGACAAACCCTAAATGTCTATAATGTAAAAGTTAAATAATTCAGAATTAAAAATGATTTCTCTCTCCATATGCTCCTCCAGCCTGATGTTCCCAACCCTGTGCCTTCCACTGACGTCTCGACTGAGCCCGGTGACTCCTCAACGGTGAGAATGCCATTTTGTTGTAAAACATGCTACTCCACTCTTGTGAAATTAACTCCAAGGCCCCACTAGTGGGTGTGAATAAAGCATGTCTAACCGCGATCACTGCTGGCATGAAAATGTCCTCACCAGTTGCAGTGCAGCGTGGAAGCTTACTTGCTCTGCAGCAGCTTTGTAAAATTGCCCCTGGTTCTGCAGGGAGCCGCCGCTCTGGTTGAGAAAGCATTTGTAGAGGGGTGAGGGGAGTGGGAGGGGTCAATCAATCAATTTTATATGTTTATAGGGCTAGTGGGAGATGTTTCTTATGAGATAAGAATCTTATCTCGTGCTGGTTTGGACGAGAAGACCACAGAGCGAAGCTGAGCGGTTCCGTCAGCCCAACCTAGTACGAGATAACATTCTTATTGCGTAAGAACCCCCCCCCCCACTAGTCCTATAAACATATTATATAGCAGTGGAACTGCCTCTACCCCAAAAGGCTACAATTTTTGTTTTTAATAATGTCGGAAACTGGGCTAGTTGGGAGCATCAGTTCTATGGTGCCAGTGGGGATCTTTGAGGCAGGGAGGAAGCTTTTCATCATCAGCGGGAAGGAAGCGCTGATTACAGGTTTTCATTTGTTTTAAGTTTTGTCAATTTCTGCTTCATTATGTGTATTTTTCACAGCAAGATTCCCCTGGTAGCTGATTCTGCTGTGGCGACTCCAACAGTAACAATCTGACAAGCAAGTCACCACAGCGGGAATCAGTTGTGTGGAGCAGCACAAGGCAGCAACTGTACGCTTAATAAGAGATACAGTAATGCTGCACTCTGATTGGTGGAGGCAGTTCCACTGCTATATAATGACCTTTAAAGTGCCTTATCCCTGCGGTTCTAGGCAGTGTATGAAAAAAAGTAAACAAATGAAACATCATAAGCAATAACTACCAAACAAGATAAAACATATACATGAAGGAGAACTTTCAGCCAGGGTCAAAAAACCCAAGGGAGAACAAATGGGTTTTCAGTGCCTTTTTAAAGGCCTCCAGCAAGGAGTTGTAGCACAGGTGAGATGGAAAAGCACTGATGCATTATCATCATCAGATCAGGCCTCAGATGTTCCATGCAGTGATGACAGTGAGCAGGAACTCGACACAGGAAAGGAGTTCGTATACTATGCCACCACTGATACTGACATTTCCTAAAATGGTACAATAATGCTGTTTTCTGAGCCTGTGACCTGAAATCAGTTTTTTTCCCTAATATTCTGTTTACGCTCCCCCTTCCATCACTGGAGCTGCCTCCATCAGCTGGGCCACCTCCAGCCCTGTGTTTCCCTTGGCTTCGAGAAGGTGAGTAAGTGACAGAGAAGGGATTCCCTTCTCTGTCACTTACCTGCTTTCTGGGGGTCCAAGGTGCCCCTTCCACCTCTTCCCTTGATCCTCTATGGCAGATTCCATTAGGGATCGGGGAAGCTTCCCCTGTGGTCCTCATGTATGGAAGATGGTGTGCAGTTGGGCTGGCAGGAAGGTGAGTGCCAGTGTCATGCTGCTGCCCTATAGGGTTTTTCCCTCTTTTCATTTCCCCCCATAATTTTAGATCCCAGTGGAAAGGTGCCTGGTGCATGTATGCATGCATGCAGAAGCATGGCCGGGCATGGCTAAAAGCCAGCATCCTCTCTCCTGCAACTACTCTGACTTCACATAGAAAACAACAAACAACCACACTGCAAAAATGAATGCTGCACAAAGTTAGTGCATGTAGAGTGAGTTTTATGAAACGAAAAAGCAGACAAGTGTTCCATCTGTCTTTTTTTTTCTTGAATAAAACTCAATATGCACTAACTTTGTGTAGTGTTATTGTTTGCAGCGTGGTTGTTCTTTTCTAAGTGCCTAGTTGGAACTGTTGCTCTTTCCACTACCCCACCCCTGCCTCCACTTTCTGCACTGAGTAAATGGCTTTGCTCTGACTGCACACCCAGGTGGCAGTATAGCAGTGAAGCCTGCTTCCTTCCTTCCCACTGCAGAGTAGGAGAGTGTCCTCTGGGACCCTCAATTCTCCTCTAATTAACTGTGCTCTGATGTTTGGGGCTCATTTCTGAACTCATTCACCGGCATCATGAACGTGTTTTCTATTATAAAATGTGATTTTTGCACAACAGTTTGTATTTTTTTTAAGCAATACTTGAAATCTCTGCTTAGTTCTAGACTGCTGTCATGGTGGCAGCTAGCCATTTTCAACGCTGGCAGTCAGGGTTTGGGAGCAACCTTAGGGTATTCGTGGGCTAGCCAGTGAGGACTACTGAGTATCTCAGAAAGTGCTCTCCTCTGGGGATGCAGGCTGCCTACTCCCTCTGCACTGTCACCACCTGGGGCCCACGAGCAGTGGTGAAGTTTGGGGGAGCTAGCCTGAGTAACAGGGAGGACATGGGCCTGGCTCTCTGCATGCTGGCATGCATAGAATGTTTTGCACTGGAGTCCTTGCGTGCCAGGGAGGGACACTAAACAAAGCTGAGAACAATCTAGCAGGGGTACAACAGGCTGAAGGACCTGCCTGCCATTCTTGAGTTTCACTCCCCCACTGCTGAAGACTTGAGACTGAACTCCGCTGAGTGTGTTCCTCAACCCTGCCCCCACTTGGGGGGTGGGGGCGTGGGGTGGGATGGGATGGGAAAGCCCTCGGAGTATGTGGCAGAGATGGGGGCAATAGGTTAGAGAGGCTCCCACAAGGATGTATGGATGGGAATCAGACCAGCTGTGACAGGGTACAAACTACGGATAAAAAATGATATAATCTCAGGGCTGACCCATTAGCCTAGTGGTAACACTATGGATCGCAATACAGGTTACCCCAGTTCAGGAACGAGCTCTAGTCATTGGGGGCCATCTTGGGGAGGAGGATTGAGAATCCCAGATTATTCTGTCCTCCAAGATGGGAGGGTTCCTTTTTCCACTGCAATACCTGTATTTGTTACCTGGTAAAACATTTCATCGTATAGATTTTAGCAAAATTAGATTCATTATCAGTATATTTTTATTTCTCTTAGATGCTTTTAAAACAGTTTGTATAACTGAGGACTGAAGTCATTAATGATGGCGGGCATGACAAGTTTTTTTAAAAATCCCTTTCCTTGAGGTTGCTTTCTGACTTCACCTGCTAGACTCATACTGTGGATGTATTACTTCCCGGAGGCTACTTTTGGACTTCACAAACTAGAGTCATACATGACTTCACATACTAGATTCATATTGTGGATGTTCTACTTCCTAGGGGTTGCTTTCTGATTTCACATACTTGATTTATACTGTACCTGTATTACTTCCCGGAGGTTACTTTCTGACTTCACAAACTAGATTTAAACTTTGGATGTATTACTTCCTGGAGGTTACTTTCTGACTTCACAAACTAGATTCATACATGTGTAACCCCTAGGTGGCGCTATCCCAAGGGCTACTACCCCTGCCTGCTTGGTTAGTAGCAGGTTAAGGGGCCTGAGTTTTTAAATGGGTGCCTCCACCCGGAGGTCAGGGTTGGTAGTGGTCAAGCTAACCTGGGCACAGCCCTCCGGGACACTGTAACCCCCCTCTTTCCCCTCTAGTGGCCTAAACACTGTACAATAATCCCTTTCACAATACCCCTGGTACACCACAAAAGTACCCACACTGTTTGCACTTACCACCAGGGCTGGTTCCTCTGGCTCTACCCTGGGGAACCCCTGTAAAACAAGGTTATGCACAGCAAATAGCAACAGTACAGTACTTTGAGCACAAACTGGAACCACAGTCAGATTACATGCAGAAAAGTTAGATCAGATTTATTCAAGGGACTTGAACAAGGAAGGGGCAAAATCAGGTTCATTAGCTTAAAGGTTATATCAATCAAGCAGTTATGCATGTGCTTCCTGTCCCCCCACACAGTCACACCTCTGCGCACCCAGGTGGAGAAGAGATGGACTAGCCAGGACTGTTGTCTGGGGTTGCAGCTGGTTGGGGCCCTGTGATGGAAAACACAACATGCACAGTACACAATATTTGTAATCCGGAGCCAGAGGGCTCAGTTCGTAAAGGAAATGAAACAAGACAATCAGATGACACACTCAGATTAAGATGTTGTTGCAGGGGAGCTACCCTGGTATTTACTCATGATACCCAAGACTAGACACAGGCTGGATGAAAATCAAGACTGCAGGTGGTTAATCTGGAATACCAGGAGAAGCAGGGCCCACACAAGTTGCAGATGCGTCGTTCCTGTTCAAGCGTGGAGCAGGGGGCTGATCCCCAGGCAGCTCTCTCGTCGATGGCTTCTCTGTGCAGCGAGTAGTCTGGCTGGGCCAGTCTGGCAAGGCCCAGACCGTATGGAGACAAATTCGGATGCAGTCCATTTTGGGCTGGATACAGCTTCCAGCAAGCAGAACACAGTTCACACAGTGGGGAACTAACTCACAACCCACTAGCAGCTCATAGCACATTTACATGTACAGAAATTCTACTGTACCAGGCAAAGCGCTCCCCTGTCACAATCGCAAAGTCTCTGCACACACTGGGAGCTTAGGGATAGCTGGAACTCCTGACAGGCTGATCACATTCAACAAAATCTTCGGTCTTCTTCAGGTTGAGCCTGGCCCACTTCAGTAGCTTACTTAACTCACACAAACTTGGATTTAGTCCAAAATAATTTTCTTCTCTCCCTCTCAGAAGCAGCAGCAGACATGCAAGCCAAAAACTCAGCCCTTTCACAGTTTTCCCATGCAAATCCACTCAGTATTGTTGCCCGAACTACACTTGAGCTCTTCTCATTTCGCTTCCCAGCTCAGAACTAACTGAAAAACTGCCAGCAGCCCGTGACTTCCCCAAGATCCAAAAGATTTAGTTGGCTGGTTTGGCTGTCAGTCAAAGCAAGAGCTCCTCCTTCAGTTGCAAAAAAAGGTGCAAAAAGTTCAAAACTACAATTCCTACAGATTTTGACTTCAGACAGCTCCTGTAGTCAGGCTACATTTTAGGTCCCACCAGAACTGATTGGTCCAATTCGCAGTCCAGGACCAAGATAGTGGAGACAAACAAAACAGTCCTTGCTACAAAGAAAGCAGGTTAGACAAACTACATTATCACTATCATTCTAAATGATTTTCAGCAAATAGTTACATCTTTCAACAGAGCTCCCTCTCAGATTACTTAGGCTGCAATCAAGCAGCTCTTAAAGAGAAGGTGCACAGGGCTCTGGTAATCACAGTTAAACTGCTAAAACGCAGGACACTAGCCTGGCAGTGAGCATTTAGGCAAGCTCAAGGAAGACTTTCTGGGAACCCCCATTTGTAGGGGGGTTACACATGACTCAATGATGATCAAGGGGCTGGGGGACTTATACGAGAGGAGGTTGAAGGAGTTGAACATGTACTCACTGAAGGAGAGGAGAGACAGGGGTGACATGATTGAAACCTTTAAATACATGAAAGGAATAAACAAGATGGGTACAGAGGGCTGTTCAAAGTAAGGGAGGGGAGGGCCACCAGGGGCCATGATATGAGACTAGGCGAGGAAGGTTCAGGAGGAGATGAGGAGACACTTTTTGCAGAGAGGGTGGTGGCTGGGTGGAATGCGTTACCTGCTGAAGTGGTATGCAGTAGAACAGTGGACTGCTTCAAAAAAGGATGGGACAGGACAAGGGGGAGGGTTAATGAAGGGGAAGGGTGGAAGGGAGGGGCAGCTGCAGAATAAGGGGTGCTAGCTGCACATTCGAGCAGACTTGATAGACCTCTAGGCCTTTATCTGCTGGCAAATTTCGTATGTTCATATGTTCGTATGACTCCACATACTAGATTTATATTGGGAATGTATTACTTCCTGAAGGTTACTTTCTGACTCCGCACACTAGATTCATACTGTGGATGTCTTATTTCCTGGAGGTTACTTTCTGACTTCACAAACTAGATTCATACTGTGGCTGTATTACGTCCTAGAGGTTACTTTCTGACTTCACAAACTAGATTCATACTGTGGCTGTATTACTTCCTAGAGATTATGCTCTGACTTCACATACTAGATTCATACTGTGGTTTATTACTTCCTAGAGATTACTTTCTGACTTCACATCCTAGATTTATACTGTGGATGTATTACATCCTAGAGATTACTTTCTGACTTTGCATACAGTACTAGATTCATACTGTGGATGTATTACTTCCTTAAGGTTATTTTCTGACTTCACATACTAGATTCATTCTGTGGATGTCATATTTCCTGAAGGTTACTTTCTGACATCACATACTAGATTGATACTGTTGGTGTATTACTTTCAAGAGGCTACTTTCTGACTCCGCATACTAGATTTATATTGTGAATGAATTACTTCCTGGAGGTTACTTTCTGACTCCGCATACTAGATTCATACTGCGGATGGATTACTTCGAGATTACTTTCTGACTTCACATTCTAGATTTATAATTGCTGGTGACCCCCTTTTATCAACCCATTTACACAGCTCTCCTAAACACCATAATAACCTGAAAATGAGTTATTACGGTGTTCTGAAAAACTTTCTTTCACGAGCACGGTCCTTGGCTGTCATTCACTTGCTTCCTGCCACTTCACTGGCTTGAATTCTTTGTGTGGGCGGGGTGAACAGTATATTTGAACATGACAGCTCCGCTTACCGATGAGCTTCTAGTTCTCACCCCCTCACAATCGTTAATTACTTTTTTGTTCTTCAGCTAGCTTTTTAAATATCAAATATCTGGTTGATCCCGTCACTTGTTCAAATCGGAAGATGCCAAGTGCGATCCAGGACATGTCTCACCTGACAGTAAGGAAAAAAAAACAGTCTGTTTCTGAGAGAGAGAGAGCGAGCACAAGTGAGTGAGAGACAGTGTGTGTGTGTGTGTGTGTGTCTCAGCAGAAGAGACAATGAGCGTGTGTGTGTGTGTGTGTGTGTGTGTGTGTGTGTGTGTAGTGGATCATAGGTGCAGCAGGACTCACTGGCAGTTTATGGAAACTGTCTTCAGCACTGAACTGCTTGCACCAGTTATTATAAAAAATAATGTAAATGCAACAGTCTTATGGATTTTTTATTTCATTTTTAATGATAAGCAGCAGACCATCACACTAAAATGTTTCATTTTTTTCATATTGGGTGTGGCCAGAGAACCAGGACTTTTAAAAATGTAAAAAACTTATATCTCCGTTCAGGAGAGAAATACAGTGATAAGAAAAAAATTGGTTATATTGAAGTTTTTGCCAGAAGTACATTATTCATAAAAAAATGATGAAATGTTTTTACACTGACATATATTGTTGCTTTAAGCAGTAAACTGCTAGGGTATTTCCGGGCAGTCACTGTGTCCACGTTTGGGAATTTGGGGAACCCCCTACTACCCTAAGCAGTCATAAGTATCCAGGAAAAGCTTCAAGCCAGAGTTCTGCTATTATAAACCCAATTAAAAAAAAATAAAACATTTTTGTAAGATTTCTGTTTTATCATCAGCGGTTTTATGCCACCAGGCATGCAAATAAACATCTGCCTGCAGTGGTTTGTTTACTTTTAGTCATTTCCTGTTATGGTATTTGGAGTAACCAATCAGATCAGTTGCAGACCTGTGACCAAACATATTACGCATGTATGCAAATTAGAGTACTTCATGTTTATTTGATATAATGGCATTAATTGTGCTGCTGTCTTAACTAATTTATAAAATACATAGCTTTATATTTTTGTAACATTCTTCAATTGCTATATGTTAGTTTGTAGTGCACCCCCAAGACTTCCTTGCAAAGTAGCCTTGACTCAATTGGCATGTTGTTTGCAAGACTAATAGACTAAATTAAATTATGAAACGGGCAATGACAATCCTGTCACCTCATTAGTCGAAACACATCACATAACCATTGATTATTTTCTGACAACAGCACACCCTAACAAAATGAAAGACCATTTTATAAGTTGGATACCGCAATCTTGGGTTTGCAGTCATAAGGGAAAAAATGCACTTCTTGGAGGTTGCCACACTCAGCTATGCCTCATGCCTAACAACCACCCATTGCATGCATTATTCCCTCATAACAGCACACCCTGTCATCTGTCATTCCTTACCTAAGATCATACTTACTCATGATGCAACATTCCATCCAGTTTGCTATAAACCAGGCAATATTATTTGGCATTGAACCCCTATACATTTATGCCAGTGTCTTACAATCAGCTTTCTGTCATGTCAGTTTTGTAAGTTCACCTTCTCCATTCCCAGACCACTGATTCCGAAGCCACGGAGCACCCAGCAGCTGACTTGCTAGTACAAGCTGTCTCTGAAGAATGTCCCCCTGAGCACATCGCGCAGATTGCTATAGAAATTGAAACTGTGGATACACTTCAAAAGCAAGGTACCATCACTCAGCTCTTCTTTCTTTTTCGTACCTTTCTCAAACTCAGTGCTAAAAAGAAAAAGGTCCTACTAAACAGGCCAATAAATCCTGAAACTGTGTCAGTCTTCGCAGTCCTCAATCACATAGATAGAACATGGAAATCCACTTTGTGTAATGCTTTTCCATCAAAGCATTACAATGGAACATGTTTTATCAAGCATTTGATAATGCACACCTGTGAGCATAAGAAAGTATTGATTTTAGTTCTACCCTTTAATACCATCTTTTACTTTTACTGTTTTATTATAATTATATTCATGATTATATAATGGATTTAAAGGCTCTAACAACTTGATTGACTGAGACATTTTTATACATGTGAGAAAAAGTCCCAGTCAACAGGGTTTTTTTTTGCCTACTTTGAATCTCTCCACCCCACTAGTTCAGCATATCTTTCAGAACAGCATCACCAATTGGGCAAAACAGAACAAATCAGAACTAACGTTTTTCGGTTTATACATACACATAAAAAACTATAAAAATATTTATTAAACCTTTTTTTTTTAACATTTTAATGTGTAAAAAATTCTTCCATCGAATAATAGCAATAGTACACTCCAGAGTGTGGAATGTTATGGAACAGCACAACTTCTCAGGGGCATGAGACACTCGGCATTCAGCCGCATGCCTCACCATGCACCTGAGGCATGACAGTATCCCATGACATACTGCACCCTGTTTTGTATTGTTGCCTTATTATTTATATTTATCTATGAGGAAACTTGTTCCCCTAGATTTCAATGAGAGAGACTACATTAAATTTGAATTGGTGGCAGAAAGTCCATTTAGGTGCATGCATTTTGTTTCATAATAAAATGTAGATGAGAAATCCTAAGGCGTGATTGACTGATGTAATGTTCTGACCTGTGGTGATATTTCAGGCTGTCATCAACTGGGTGGGGCTGAGACTGTGCTGAACAGTCTAACACTTTGGACTGGAATTTGGGGGCTCAGATTTGCAGGTCAAGATATTAATGAATCTGCTTGCAAAGTTCCATGCCCAGACCCCCATACTCGAGTATGCTGCACCTGTGCCTAGAATCAGCTCTCCTTGTTGTCCCATCAGCACAGTGATAGGGCTACCACTCACGAGGCCAGTGTCTGGCTTCTGGAACAAGCCTGGGATGATGGGGACTGGCTGCAGGGTGGAGGGCTGAGTATCCCAGAGGATGCTCACTTCCTCCTCCTCCAGGGAAGGGAGGGTTGTGGACTTCGCTGAACACCCATACCCGGATGTCCAACGGCATAGGTGCAGTTGGAGAAACCATAATAGGGTGGAGGGACATCATTTGATGTTCGTTATGATGTTACACTTTGCGTGCATGGACGTGTTCTGTTCATCACTAAGATGAAGTCTCAGGGGAATAGGGAAAGAAAAATGCCCTGACTCAGTAGGACAAGGAAAGTTCCATACACTCGGGCACTGCACAGCCATCCTGTCATCTCCTGATGGCCTAGGACATGTGCAGTCAGTTGGAGGAGTAGCCGCATACAGGGGTAACATGACTGGGTGGTTGCTGTGGAAATCCAATGGCAGGCAAGTCAGAACAGAAGCGGACATTAATAGTAACAAAACAAAAGTTTGATTCCTGTCTACATGCCACACCACTGCACACTAAGTAAGTAATAAGACATGACAGGGTGTTAGTAGTAGTGCCATGAATGCACACCCAGGAGCATAGTAAGGCAGACGGATGCAGACCAAGTGCCTTAAGCCCCTGAAAGTGCATTCAAGGTATGACTACAAGCAATCTGGATGGGCAGTTTCAAGGGGGGGGTGCTTGTTTTATTTTATCATTACAAGTGGTCATTGCTCTTGACCAATAATGACATTTTTTGTAAACTAAGCCCCCCTGTGCTTTAGGTCTAGAGTCTTCCCTGCCTGGAGTAGTAGTGGCTCCAGCCTCTGTTGGCTGTCAGAGTAAGGAGGGGGCACAAAAGTTGGCAGCCAAGGCACAAGCACAAAGTGCACATATTGTTCCTATGAGGGCAGTGCTGCACTGAATGGGGCACCAATCAGAGTGCAGCATTTTGTTACCAGTGCATGTTCACTGGTGTGCCCTGGTGCAGAACTGCCATTAGCCTGTAGTGTTTTATTGCACTTATAAAATGGGTTTGTGGTAGTAAAAAAAATAACAATACAGAAGAAACTGTTATGATTTTGAAATTAATAGTTTCCCCCAATTGTTTCTTCTGGTGGGTCGAAAAACTGATTCAAGGTAAGCCAGACTGGTTTCGTGGAGGGCAGCGGCACCGGCCACCCAGGTTTGGGAATGGACCAGGGTCACTCAATGGCTGGCCAAGTGAAGGCAAGATTGAGTGTCCCAAGATAGTGCTTCTTCCTTGATGAGGGGGAAGCTGAGTCCTGCCTCTTGCCTCCCATTTAGCGGAGGCTGGAGGGCAGTGTCAGCGGAACCTGCAGATGTGGAGGGGCGTGAGCTGACTCAGCATGCATGTACATCAATATACACATGCCTGCATACATCACATGCAGATTCCCCAAGGAGAAAACAGAGGATAACAAAAACGGCTCACTCGGCCTTTCCAGCAGGCACCGCATGACAAAACATGGCAAGCCACCTGCCGATATGGCTCTGTGTAAGTGGTGGTTAACCTGTAAGTCCATGAGACAAGTCAGTGATGGGGCTGGGGATTGCCTCTGGGACCAGGGACAGCAGGCAGAGAAAGAAACTCTAAAAAAAAAAAATTGATTCAAGGCAAGCATCTATGAACAACTCAGAGTGAACTGATAGAAAGGATGACATTTTTATTTTGTTTTTGTGGAGCAGAGAATTCAGCCTGCCAATTTTGAAAGGGAAATTTCTGGATGCACAGTGGGAATTGCTTTAGGTGTGAGTAGCACTGCAACTAAGTATGGCAGGGAGCCAGTCAGAATGCAGCAGTTGGGCAGCGTGTAAGCCCTGAGATGGACTGCTGCTGTCTGGAGGGGGAGCAAATAAAAAAAAATGCTGTTTTTTCCTTACTGATTTTACAAGCTATGTTTCCCACCTATAATGAGTTTTGAGCCCTATGCCTACCATAGATCTTGTTTCCTGTGACTGAGCTGGGTGTAGAACTTGTTCTTGGTTTTATAATTTACTGTGCAATAGTTTGAGGGGTGTGTGTCTCTCTCCCTCTTTGAATGCTACTACAGATGAGACTGCTGGAGGAACAGAAGATGGGACCACAGAAAGCAAACCAACCTCAGATGAAAACCAAGAGGCACCGGCAGAAGTTTGTTCCAGACAAAGGATTCAACTCATTCTACTGAACCTCTCTGTGTTCCTGTCTGCAACTGCAGCTGCCCTTGTCATCTGCCTGATATGTGAGTCTTCCTGACTACTGAAATCATCCCAAGACATGAGTAAGCTGCACATGCCTCAGTGATCCAGTGGCCCCTGGCTAATGAAACATTGCTGGGACCAGGGCAGCTGGGAGAACATTTACCAGTCCTGATTAGAACCCAAATCAATTTTAAAAAAAGTTCTTGGTTTTGAATCTCTCACTGGGCCTGTTCATTTTCATGACTTTGGCATTCACATGATAGTTAATCATATGCACTTCAAATCACTAATACTTTTTTTGGGTGAGTTTTTTTTTCATTTCTAAATGTTAGAATCAGTTAGGTTCCAGGGAGCTCTTTGTTTAAAACTGTTTCTAGGAGGAATCATTAAATGAGGCAGGTGAGGGCCTGGCGTCCACCTCTCTGAGAGTTTTTTTTGTGCTAAAGCTATTTTGAAGATAAGGCTCCAGCTTTCAATCTGATTAATAATTAGAAGCCAAATACAAACAGATATTAATTAATTAACTAGTGTTGGGGGAAAAAAACACTAAGCAGAGGCTCTTTCAAGGTGTAACCTGTGGGGAAGTGCTACAAAATTAAAGGGGCTATGTAGCAAAATAATACATTGATTTATTCATTCATTCAGTTATTTATTTATGTGCGTATGTATATAGTTATTTGTTTATTTATGTGCGTATGTATGTATTTATATATGTGTGTACGTATGTAGTTATTTATTTATGTATGACAGATGTAGTTAATTTATGCCAGACATATGTAGATATTCGTTATGTGTGAACATATGTAGTAATTTATTTATGTGCATTTATGTAGTTATTTATTTATGTGCATACATATGTAGTTATTTATTTATTTATGTGTGTACGTATATAGTTATTTATTTATGTACATATATATGCAGTTATTTATTTATTTATGTGCGTACGTATGTAGTTATTTATTTATGTGTGTATGTATGCAGTTATTTATTTATGTGCATATATGTATTTATTTATGTGTGTATGTATGTAGTTATTTATTTACGTGCATACATACTGTATGTAGTTATTTATTTATGTGCGAACGTATGTAGTTATTTATTTATTTATGTGTGTACTTATGTAGTTATTTATTTATGTGCATATGTATGTAGCTATTTATTTATGTCTGTGTGTATGTAGTTATTTATTTATGTGCGTATGTATGTAGTTATTTATTTATGTGCATACATATGTAGTCATTTATTTATGTGCATACATATGTAGCTATTTATGTGTGTACATATGTAGTTATTTTTTTATTTATGTGCATGTAGTGTTATTTATTTATGTGCATATGCATGTATTTATTATATGTGTATATATATAGTTATTTATTTATGTACATATATATGTAGTTATTTATTTATTTAGTACATATGTAGTATTTATTTATTTATGTGCATACATATGTAGTATTTATTTATTTATGTGCATATATATGAAGTTATTTATTTATTTATGCATACATATGTAGTCATTTATTTATTTATGTGCGCATATATGTAGTTATTTATTTATGTGCATACATATGAAGTTATTTATTTATGTGCGTACATATGTAGTTATTTATTTATGTCTGTATGTATGTAGTTATTTATTTATGTGTGTATGTATGTAGTTATTTATTTATGTGCGTACACATATGTAGTTATTTATTTATTTATGTGCATACAAATGTAGTTATTTATTTATTTGTGTGTGCTTATATAGTTATTTATTTATGTGCGTACTTATGTAGTTATTTATTTATGTCTGTGTGTATGTGGTTATTTATTTATGTGTGTATGTATGTAGTTATTTATTTATGTGCATACATATGTAGTTATTTATTTATGTGCATACATATGTAGTTATTTATTTATGTGCGTATGTATGTAGTTAGTTATTTATGCGCGTACGTATGTAGTTATTTACTTATGTCTGTGTGTATGTAGTTGTTTATTTATGTGCGTATGTATGCAGTTATTTATTCATGTGCATACATATGTAATTTATTTATTTATGTGCGTATGTATGTAGTAATTTATTTATTTATGTGCATACATATGTAGTTATTTATTTATGTGCATACATATGTAATTTATGTGCGTACATATGTAGTTATTTATTTATGTGCATACATATGTAGTTATTTATTTATGTGCGTACATATGTAGTTATTTGTTTATTTATGTGTGTATGTATGTATGTAGTTATTTATTTATGTGTGTACGCATGTATTTATTTATGTGCATACATATATAGTTATTTATTTATGTACATATATGTAGTTATTTATTTATGTGCATACGTATGTAGTTATTTATTTATGTGCATACATATGTAGTTATTTATTTATGTGCGTATGTATGTAATTTGTTTATATGCATACATATGAAGTTATTTATTTATTTATGTGCATACATATGTAATTTATTTATTTATGTGCATAAATATGTAATTTATTTATTTATGTGCGTACTTATGTAGTTATTTATTTATGTGCATACGTATGTAGTTATTTATTTATGTGCGTACGTATGTAGTTATTTATTTATGTGTGTACTTATGTAGTTATTTATTTATGTGCGTACGTATGTAGTTATTTGTTTATTTATGTGCGTATATATGTAGTTATTTATTTATGTGTGTATGCATGTATTTATTTATGTGCGTACGTATATAGTTATTTATTTATGTACATACATATGTAGTTATTTATGTGCATACATATGTAATTTATTTATGTGCATACATATGTAATTTATTTATTTATGTGCGTGTGTATGTAGTTATTTGTTTATTTACGTGCATACGTATGTAGTTATTTATTTATTTATGTGTGTGCTTATGTAGTTATTTATTTATGTGCGTATGTATGTAGTTTATTCATGTGCATACGTGTGTAGTTATTTATTTATTTATGCACATACATATGTACTTATTTATTTATTTATGTGCGTACGTATGTAGTTATTTATTTATTTAGTTAGTTATTTATGTATGTTATCTTTTTGGTCTAGCAAAAACCCACTGAGCTGTGAGCTGCTCATTTCCAGGTGTGTCATGGGGGTTCACCCACAGCGTTGCAACATGAACCTGGTCGCCGTAAATTAGGGTGCCAGAAACATGTCACCCACAATGACCACAGCCCCACATTCCACTGCAATACAGCTATGGCAACAAGGGACAGCAGAGGACAAGAGCTATTTTTTGTGGGGGGCCCCCACACCCCCCAATGCAGAGGGCTTCGCACAACAGCACCCCACATTCCTAAATATACTCTCTTCCAGGTTCAGGCATGAGTGGACCAGAGGAGAATAGTGTAGACGGCAAAAACATCATGAGTGCAGGGCACTGCAAAATCCAGCATGCACCTGTCACTCACAACCTTTTCCCATTGCCCTAATTTTGGCATCCTAATTGTGTCACCCACCTAATGGTATACCTGTCATGGGGGTAGAGTACATGAGAAAAGACGGTTTCAAACGTGCAGTAAATTATATGGAACTGAGTACAATGACTAACACCTGCAGAAATAAATATATGAGTATAAACCAATACAAACAGGAAAGAAATGAACAGAAGAAATAGGTGGCACAGTAAGAAGGAAGAGTTTGAGCAGTAAGGGGACAAGGTGAGACTCAGTTAACGACAGCAAGGAACACAACAGAAGGCACTCAAGGCACTAACAAACTCAGGATCTCGCTGGTTGCTTGCTGACAAACAGATTTTATTGTAGAACTCATAGCACATGCACTGCAGGCTATTTAATCTCCCGCTGCTGCAGCCCTGCTCTGATGTCATCTGTGAGGGATTCTGGAGTTTGTAGTTACAGAAAATGTCAGCTTGCAAAGTCAACAGAATCAATCTGATAGTCTACTATACTGTAGTAAATAGTAATTTAAAAAAATGTCTTTGCTCACAAAATGGTAATTGGGACTAGCCCCAGGCCACACTTAGCTGTGGGGCTCTTAGTGCCAACTGTTCCCCTTTAATGTATTTGTCAATGACCTAGGGGGGAGGGAGTCAGCACAGGCAGCTTAAGTTTGCAGATGATGCCAAATACAGGAAGAAGCTAAACTACTTGGAGGCATGGGCAGAGAACTGGGAGCTTGGATTTACTGCAGGTAAGTGCAAGGTTCTATACCCTGGGGCATGGAATATGGATCACAGGTACACCTTGCATGGTGCAACATTGGGGGAGCACAACAGAGGAGAAGGATCTACTGGTTATTGTGAGAAAAAAGTGGAAGTCTGTCAGGCAATGTGCTGTCACAGCCAAGAAAGCAAATGCAGTGCTGGGATGTATTGGGGGATGGGGGAAGGAGCAGGTCAAGGAAGGGGGCTCTCTGTACAAGGCTTGAATTCAACCATATCTGGAGTAGCTGTGTCCAGTTCTGGTCTCCGCAGTACAGAAAGGACTTTAAAAGTGATTAGGAGTAGGAATACTTGGAATCGGCCAATTCTGATCCAATTTGAGGATTTAGGATTTTAGGAACTTCAAAACTGTAAGCCAATTCCACTTTAAATCCTAAAAGGACTTAAAAATCTGCTTTAGAATTCAGATTTGAAACCCTAAATCCTAAATTCCTGTGTAAAATAGGCTGTAGGATTCAGTTTAGGATTTAGGATTTCACACTACAAATCTGAAAATCCTAAATCAGAAAATCAGATCAGAATCTGATTCCATTCAGTGGATTCTGAGCAACCCTAATTGACAGAATTTGGCACAGAGCCACCAAGCTGATTAGTGGCTTAGAAGACAAGTGCTATATGAGGGGCTTGGACATACTCAAATTATTTCACTGAAAACAGAGAAGGCTAAGAGGGGATATGATAGCAGTTTTTAAAATAGACAAGGTAGAGTATACAATGATGTGTGATCTGGTGAGTGCAAACAGAACTAGAGAGCATGCACTCAAACTGAGAGGGGGTAGGAGAGACATTAAAAGGCGTTATGTCACACAGGGTGTGGTTAACATGTGAAATAGCAGAGAGGTTGTGGAAACTAACACTGTTTAGGCTTTCAAAGCCAGACCAGGCAGATTATTGAGGGAGAATGGCATGGCACCAATTTTCAGTGGCTAAGAAATGACAGGATTCCCTGCCTGCAAAGAATAATGGAGTGTAAATAACAGACACCTATCACTCACCAGTTTTCAGAGCCCAAGAAATACCATTATTCACTGCTTGCAATGAATAACGTAGTGTGAGAATAACAGACCTCTATTCACCAATTTTACAGTGGCTTTGTAATGCCAGGAACAAATAATGGAGTGTGAATAACGGGGTGCGAATAATGTGCTGTGAGCAATGGGATGTGAATAATGGACTGTGAATAACAGACTGTGACTGACATCTCACAATGTAAACAAAGACTTCATTACCTCCTACTAGCAGCAGATAACAAAACTTACTTACAAAACAACCCCATATAACAACGTACTCTTAACACTAGGGAACACCTCATTCACACATAACAAATAACTCACAGATGCCAGTGGAGAAATTGGTGTTAATTTTATCTCATTAAGAAGGGGGCAGTAGAAGCCATTGGTCCTTCAGGCTTGTAGCTTATCCTACCCCCAGCCTCACAAATGATGAAATTACCACCTTGTCCTTCAGAGAAACAGTAGCATAATTCTATATGTAATTTCTTTGACCAGGAAAGGCACACTGAGCTGTGACTTCTCTCTGTGACTCTCTTTCTCACTCACCTCCCTCACTTGTTCTGCTCTGGCAATTTGTTTTCTTCATTACCTGTGCATATGATATTTTGATTTGTCTTCAATTTTTGATTATACACCTTGATATATTGTATTTGCTGTATATGATTTGTTCACATCCCCTACCTCCAGCACACATCCAGAAACAAGCTGTTAGCAGCGCAGTATGTCTTTCCTGGTGAAACTTTTGAAATAAATAATTTAAAAAGAATGTCATCACCCAGTCCACACACACTGAGGAAGCAGTCTTATTTCCATTGCTTGAGGCCTAGGTCTGAATTACAGACACAACTCCCACCCCAGGCTGGAGGAGAAGGCTGTAGAAGCAGTACACTCTGACTGGGATGGACACCATTAGGGAGGGAGGGGGGAGGGAAGGGATGGGAAGGGAAGGGAAGGGAAAGAAGGAAGGAAGGAAGGAAGGAAGGAAGGAAGGAAGGAAGGAAGGAAGGACGGTAGGTGGGTGGGTGAAAGGGAGGACTGAGGAAGGAAAGAAGGAATATAATCTTATACAGCACTATTCATAAAACCTGTATCACAAAGAGTTTTACAAACCTGGATAGGGAGAGAAGAGAACGTTTCTGCTATTTTCAGTACACAGAGAGATTCATACAGTACAGAGTGATTTCACGTTATTCAGCACAGGGTGTTAAGTGACATACTCAGAGTCACAGAGTGCATATGTGGTGGTTGGGGAATTCCAACCTGGTCTCCAGATTCACAATCAGCACTGTAACCACTAGGTCAAACTCCCCCAAAAAAAAAAAAGAGAAAACAGAAATAACCTCACCTACTAACAGCAAATAAACAGAGTAACATGTTTGTTCTTCCAGTGAAATACGTCTACTTCCCACTCAAGAACAAGAATAACTGCATCACGTCTGAGCTTTCCTGCATTCCGACCACCAAAAACTGCACCTCTGTAGTCAGCAGCACCTCCTCCTGCAATGACAAGACCATGAATGAGAGTTACGCTGCCCCATCTGGTAAGGTCTCTACCCCTGACACCCCAAGCTGCCTTGTTTTACTAATGCACCACTGACATTATGCACCCTCAACAGTGCAATTTAATTTTTTAGAAACTAAGGTTTTTTGCCCCAACCGTCAACTTTGATCCCACCAGCAACCTCAAAACCATACTACTAGTGTGTTGTGCCCCAAGAGTGTTGGGGGGAAGGGACTGTCAACTCATCATCTGGCTGGCAGATGTTTTACCCCCATTTGCTCCCTGTCCCTTTGCCTCCCTCTGGCGCTCAGGACAATACTTGGAATCCATAGCATCACTTGTGGAAGAGACTGAGCTACTGTGGTCCCTCACAGAGGTCAATGCAGAAGCTGAACATGGCGCCCTTCACCCTGTCTAGGAAGTGCACCTGTCAGCTGATCCCCTGAGCCTGGGCCGGCCAGACAGCAGAATTCTATGCTCACTCCCGAACCCGGGTCCCTGTAAGGTAGCATGACATACTCTGGCTGGGTCATTAGGGTTTTCATTTTTTTTCACTTTTTTTTCTCCTTGCCAGTTTGCCCCTCCAGCAGACTACTGGTACCCTCCCAGCCCCGTCACCCTTTGATCCACACCCCATGCCATTGGCATATTTGCAGTAACAACATTTATCTTGCTGCATTTGGAAAATGTAAGAGTCCTCTATGGACAAGAGTTTACTGTGGCTTCACAGTGCATACTGTCACTGTGTTAAGTGGTACAGATAACCTACTGTGGGCATAGATAAAAGATGGATAACCTACTGTGTGCATGTACAAAATGTACTGGTGGTAATTTGTGGAATAATAATTAACAGTTTTTTCTGTGTTCTGATTGGTGCACAGTAGATACCTGTGGTATAATTAGCAATAAGGCACAACAGGGTGTGGTATATCATGGGATATTGCCCTGCCTTGGGTGGTTTGGCACGAGGCCGTAGGCCGAGTGTGTCCAACCAGCCGAGAAGTGATGATATCCCATGATATACCACACCCTGGAGTGACTTATTGCTATTATGAACAGAGTTTGAAGTTTTATAAATAAAAAAAATAGAACAGGTTTTAAAACATTTTATGAATGAGCTTTTGGGTGGTGTAGGAGTACATTTTGAAAAAATAGTTCTCAGACAGTAGACAACAAACAGGCTGGTGGTGCCGGAACTATTTTGAAGCTGTGATGATGTAGCTTCAAAGAGCTCTTGGCCAATCAGATTCCTCTCTTTACGATCCTCAGTTCATAATTGTAAATAACATTCACTGCATTGCATGATGATAATTGTTTTCGGTAAAATTCCCCTACTCTTCATTCAGGCAAAACTTTCAGCATTATGGCAGAATTTTGTATGGATTATTTATTGATACCCCAGGATAAAACTGTTGTTGATACTTTTTTGAAGCATTTATTTTTGTGGTACTGTACTGAGTTCTCTTTCCTTTTCATTTTTCTTTTATTGATATCTTTATTTTTGGTTCAATAATATAAATTGTTTATGGAGTGGAAGTGCCTGATTAGGTGATAGAATCATTCTGTATTATAAGATTATTCTAATACTTTCTGTTGCATTCTTTTGTTTCTTATCTCAATTAAATTTTTAATTTTTTTTTAAATGATGTTAAGACTGATGCATGTACTGTAAATATATTTCGTTTCTTTTACATAGAATCCCTTACTCTTCTTCAATAAGTGTCATCGGGTTTTTAACTTCCATCTGGACAATGACCAGAGATGGGCAGAAGTGTTTTACTGTATGTCTCATCCAAGGGACAGAAACATACATTAACCGTATACTTTTACATCCAAACAAAACATGAAGGGAGCTTCATTCAAGAAATAAACAGTGAATCAGGATGTTTACTAACTGAATTCTGGGAGACCTAGGGCACGCTTCACAAAGCTCTTGAAATTCCTGCAAATACTGGAAAAATCTGGCGCAAGTTGATTGCCACTTGCGGATCCGCAGTTTTCCCACATGTGTGAGTATTCACAATGGTGAAGACGGATTACAACCAGCTTCACGATTTATGGCAGCTTGCAGGTGGTGTTGCCAGGGAGATCCCTGCAGCTGCGGAAAACTGTTGCAGCTGGAGGGACCAGCTGTATTACCTTCTGTAACTGCTGTGGCTATGAATAGCAATCTCTGCAGCTGTGGAGATTTTGGTCCACAACCGGAGTTGCGGTGTGGGACTTAGTCCCAAAAATGTTTGTGAATCCAACTCCTTATTCTTTATTTTGGTCATAGATTTGATGGTCTGATTCAAGTCATTACAGAGTTTGACTGCTCTAGAGGTACCGTAAATGCTGTTTTATTTTTTTCAGCCTGCACAAATGGCTTGAAATACAAACTGTTCTGGACTGTTATTTAACTGACCCCTGTTGATATCAACAGAATTGTTTGCTGGCTAACAGAGCCCCTCTTTCAATAAATAGACATTTAAAAGTTTCTAACTTTCTACACAACTTAGACAAACTGATTGGTCCCCTATTGATGCAGCCCAGACTCTGGACCAAGCCCTCGAGTGATTCATTTCTCAGTTTAACACAGCTTGCGATATCCACGCCCTCCTTAAGACATGAAAGATTAAGGGAGTAAACACCACCTGGATAACACCCTCCCTGATTAACCTTATGGCCACCACGGACAACCAGTGGCATTGTGCCTGGGCTACCAGAAAACAGGCAGATTGGCAGCAGTACAAAACCACCAGGAATGCCTGTACCAGGGAGATCTGTTCTGCCAAGATCTGACACTTCCAAGAGGAGCTCTCTAACTCCTGGAGGGATGGCAGAAACCTTTGGGCAAAAATGAGAGATTTCATGGGCACGACCAGCAAGTCAGCCCCATCTATACTGTCTGCAAATGGGGAAACCACCCAGGATTCCAAGGTGATCGCCAACACTTTTAACTTGGCCTTCTCAGACCTAAGTGGTGTACTACCATCTGATTTCTTCGATGTGCCAGCACCTCCTACCATGGAGCACAAAGAAGGCACACACCAATCACCCTTCTATTTTAGGACGTTCTCTAACCAAGAGACCAGAAAATATTTGCAGCGGGTGGTTGGGATGTCAAGATTTAGCAGTGACTCTCTCCACCTGAAGATTTTAAACCTCACTTTTGAAGAAGTCCTAACTCCCTTAATTAAAGTCCTTAGTCTCTCACTCTGCCAAGGTCAGCTACCCAAGAAATGGAAGGCAGCTGTAGTCCCCCCACCCCGTCTTCAAAAATGGTGACCGTGCCCTCCATACAAACTACCACCCAATCTCAATCCTCCCCCCCCCCTTCGAAGGCATTGGAAAGGATTGTGTCAGACCAGTTTACCAAGTATCTAGAGAAATACAAGATCCAGTGCCCACAACAGCATGGTTTCCGTAAAGCACACAGTACCACCACTGCCCTGTTCGAATTCACCAGCTACATTCATAATGCAATTGATCGAGGCCACTTAGTGGGGACAATTTACATCGACCTCACTAAAGCTTTCAATACGGTAAACCACACCATTCTGCTAAACTCACTCTCTGCCATTAGATGTTTGCCTGAAACCGTAGGCTGGTTCAGTAGCTATCTGGAGGGCAGATCCCAACAAGTCAAAATAAATGGCGTTCTCTCTGACTGTCGCCCAGTTTGCTCTGGTGTTCCTCAAGGCTCGATACTAGGTCTGTTACTCTTTAGCCTGTTCCTTAATAACCTCCCTAAGGCAAGCTCCATTAACACCTTACTCTATGAGGATGTTGCAGTTATTTTCTCCAGCTAACCAGACCCGCGTCTCCTGGAGACCCAGCTCTAACCTGATTTTGCATCTGTTGAGGACTGTTTCTTAAAACACAAACTCCTCATGAATTACACAAAAAAACAGAAACTATACTTTTCAGTAACACCCACAACAAACTCAAGTTGCACAGACTTACCATCCGGAACAGTTGGGGAGACACACTTGAGCCAATGCCATATTTCAAATGCCTAGGCATAACCCTTGATAGTTTACTGTCCTACGCCACCCATATAGATCAAGTTGCTAAAGCAATAAATGTTAGGATCAGTCTGCTATACTGACGCAGATATTGTCTCACTTCCGAGGCTCTCTGACTTGCGGTCAACAGCGCCATAGTCTCCATTATTGACCATGGACTAGTTAAATACAGTGCAGCAATGGACACTGCACTCAAAAGGATCAACCTAGCCCTTAATAAAGCTTGTAGGTTAATCACGGGTGCACACTGTCTCACCCATACTTTAGACCTATACATACAAGCAATTTGGTTCAACCTCATGGTCTGAGTAAAATACCAGACCTGCCTCCTCACAAAAAAAGCCTGTCTTGGACTAACCTCCCCAGCAGTAGTACAAGACCTTCTTAAACCAGCGATCAACCCACATACAACCTGAGGTATGTCAAGACAAGCACTTCTCGTACCTTTCTGCCGCACTACACAGGCACAACACTCTTTTGCTTACCGGGTGCCCTCCTGGCTAAATGATCTACCAGCTGCTATCCTGTCAGTACCCAAGTTGGGCCCTTTCAAATGTAAACTCCACCTACAACTTACTGCACTTAGCAGATGTGATTGTCCAATCATGGGGAAATCTTACCCTGTTGCCTCTATTGCCTAAGGCTTCCCTCTATTTCTCTGTACCCCTTACCCCTCCCTCTATGCTACTGCAACCCCACCACCTATCTCCCTGCAACTTGTTAACATAGACCTGTATCCTGTCCACCATCCCACCCCTTGTAAACATAGACCTGTATCCCGTGCACCATCCCAGTCCCTACCCGACTCTCGTTTCTCCCCCTCCACTGTCCATGCCTCCTTAGACCAGTCCTCTCCCACGAACCCCTTCCCACCGCCTGTCCTTTTTTTCTGATCCCCTGACATTCCCTCCCATCCTTTTTCTCCCCTTTTCTCTCAAACAACAAGGCCATTGTTGGCTGCTCACCTAATTTATACATATTCCAAAATGTATTTTTATTGTCTACCCTTTAGTGCCTGTCAGAATATTGTACTCTTGTTATTGTAACACTCTGGTGCTAATTTGTTGTTTCATATTGTACAATGTTATATTTTATTGTGTTTCTCTTTCAACGTGGGACCTCTGTAAAAGAGCCTCAGGCTCAAAGGTATTGTAATCTGAAAACAAATAAATAAATAAATAAAATAAAAAACTTTTGCCGTGTAACAGGTCATAGTTTATAAAAACATAATTCAACAGTACTTTGCTCCGCAAATTACCGTAACCCCGTGCTCCTGACGGGTAACAATTCCTTGCTACGAGTGTACAGTTCTTCCGATAAGAAGTACTACACAGTCTGCCAGGAAGGATGGAACCCCACCATCAACTATCTCACCTGCAAAGAGCTGGGATTCAACAGGTAAGGCATGTACAGGTGTGCACACAATGAGGGACAGGGGATCAGATAACAGGCAGCAACTCTATTAGTGTATCAGCAGTTTCTTAACAAGATGCACCAGACTCTTATAAAAAAATTATGATACAAACCACAGTCACTGATATTCTGTTTTTAAAAATGGCTAATTCTATTTAATCAAACCATAAAATCTGTTTTTTGTTTTCCATTTTCCACAAATTGTGTGCATATAGGCAAGTTTTGCGTTGAAATATGGTATATTTTTTGTTGTTGTTACACAGAAGAATTTGCTCTGTGTATTTTTTTGCACTTCAGTTTTGGCACAAGTTGTGGGTTTTGCATGAAACATTAGTACACTGTTTTTATTTATTCATTTATTTATTTTAACAGTTAAGTGGTGCAAAGTGAGATATTGCACTAAAAACTTGGCACAAAATGATATACGCTGCTTACAATTTCAAAATCATGATTACGTTTTATTGCCCATAAATGGATATAATTCTGCTTTTACATCCATTTGCATGGTTTTGTCAAAAATTGCAGGCCCAGCCCTTAACAAACTGCTATGGCTGTCCTGAGTCCAGGGGCATTGCTGAGCTGAGAGGAACTCAGCTTGGGGGCCTCTTGTTAATTGGTCTATGAACAAGAGAGGTGCACAAACCATAGCTCACCTCCTGATTAAACAAGTAGATAAATATAAAATACTGGGTAGGGACATTTCAAAGGATAATGAGTAGGATAGTGCTACATGGATTCAGGTACCCTGCTATAAAATAGGCTTCCTTTACTGTCTAAGGGATCAGATCTAGGACTGGGTGGAACTTTTCCCACTTCTGATTAGTATCCAGAAAGTTCTAAAAGGTTCTTGTTGATGACACTTACTATGTTTACATGCATAGGTGAGCTTTTACAGGGCAAACGAGTCTTCCGAATGTGTTTCTTGTAATCCAGATTACACATGTCCTGGGTTCTCGATAATGGCGTCACTGAAGGAATTTACATGATGCGATTACAACCTGACGTGGCGACTCAGTTACCCTGTAAGTGATTACAGGTGCTGCATGTAAGCACAGCAAGAGATTGAGTAATGCAACCCTTACTGCTGTTGCACATGCATTGGTAATCGAATCGGGACAGCAAACAAGGTTACATGGATAAAGCAATCCAGTTCTAAGTGCTCGACTCACTTGTATGGCTTCACTTCAACCAGATTACAGAACAATTCTGTTGTCATAATTTCACAAGTTTACATACACAAGTAACACAATTACTAGGTAACTGAAGCCTGTGTAATCATGTTCTGCTGTGCCTGTAAACGGGAAAATATTGAAGCCTGGGTAACCAAGTTCTGCTGTGTATGTAAACAGGGCAAATATTCACTGACCTGCATATTAATTACATGTTAAAAAGAATTTCCAGTTTACAGCAAAATATCCGAAGGTGGCAGCAGCAAAACCCAGGTACACAAAATTCACCCAAATTATTACATAACACATTTTTATTTAAATGCAGTCATTTCCTCTTAGACTTCCTCTGTACATTTTGTTTATTCCCGCCAAGAATTCATAACCCTCTGCTTATGAAATTGCAGCAAGCTGTTGCCAAGAAAATTATTCTGATGTCACAAGCAGAGGATCCTGACTTCAAGGCAGGTATAATTAGGAGTTGACAACAAAGAAGCGCCCTAGGAGCCAGGTGCTCATAGCAAATTAATGAAGCACAATGAAAGTCTAAAGCTGGTCACACTCACCACCACAAGAACTAAATCAAATGCAGAAGTCCACTTCATTTCAGGCTTTATTTATCGTCCATAAAAAAGTGCAAAAGTGCTTTGGTAAAGCATCATTTGGATGTGAAATGTGTCAGGCGAGGCACCTCCATGCTTGAGGGGTCTGCATTTGACTTTTTGGAAGCACTCAGCACTTTTTTATGGCTAACAAATAAAACTTGAAATACAGTGGACTTCTGCCTTTGATCTGGTTCTTCTAGCGGAGGGTGCCCAGCTTTAGACTTTTGTTATAGTTAATAGGAGCAGATGAAGGCTAAGGGAAAAAGATCTGGGAACAGATTTTCAAAACCCAAGAAGGTGGCGCAGGTGTGGGAAAAAACTGGCGCAACTGGGTCCCCACTTGTAGATCTGCAGTTTTTCCTGCGAGCTCCAGATTTTCAAAGAAGGAGCTGTTTTATGACTGGCTCCATGATTTACAGCGGTTTGCGGCCATGTATTGGCTCAGCTGCACCAAAGTGTTACTTCTGGTTGCACCAGGCATAATATCCTCCGTAGCTGCGCCTTCTGCCCATGCAGAGCATGGGCTGAAAATGTGAATACCCACAGGTGCAGAGATTTGCTTCTGTGCCAGCGGCTGTGGAGTGGGACTTAGTCCCAGGGGGGCTGAAAATTTGTCCCCCTGTTTTCAGGCAACAATCTTTAGCAATAAAGAACTGAATGTCCCATAATCCAGATGATATGAGGTCTGAGTGCCAATCAGAACTGCAGGAAACTGGAGGAAAATCATTGTAATTAACTATTAGTAATTAAAACCTCTGAAACTCTTTTATTTTTATTTTTTTTTAATTTTATGATGCAGTCAAGTTTTGTTCTAATTTTAGAACTGTACCAGTTCTAGGACATTCATTGTATTTAGAACTGTTCTGTTGCTCATCTGTATTCTGATCTATTGATCTGTCAGTCATTCCAGCTCTCTTTTCCCCAGTATTGCTTCTTCTAAAGTCATCGATTTGAAGATCTCAGACAATCCTTGCATGGAGGACTTTGCAATGCTGAATGACTCTGAAGCTGGTACCAAGCGGATTGCCAAACTGCTGAGATCAGTGTAAGTTCTACAAGGGTGTTTCATTTTTTAATCATGTGGGTGCGGTGTGCATATTTAATGAGCACATGCAAACAGAGCAGAAAAAGGAGTAAGTGCCTCAGCTGGGACTTGAACCCAGGCTGCCCTGAATGCCATTCTGGTCATGCCAACCAGCTGTGCCACCAAGGCAACTGGAGCCTGAGCTGTTCCAGAGCACACATTACTCTTTCTCTAAGTTGTAGCGCTTGTAACACAGTTAGTGCCACCTAGTGGAGAAACACTATGTCATATCCATCCTGTTCCAAAGAAGGCTCCAGCCGTCTGAAAGCAGTTGACTGCATGTCTTTAGTTATGTTTTCAGTTAGAATCTTCACTTCTTCTCCATGCAACTATGCACTTTTATGTGTGGCAAAACTGGATGGCAACCCAACGGGGAGACACTTTGCCCCCCCTTTTTGTTTCAACACCCACTGGTACTCAGAATGGGTCCCTATCTCTGTCAATTTTTTTTTTCTTCTGCTCCTTAGTCCCCACCTGACATCATAATACTCAACGAGTGCCCTCATAGTCTGTTGCTATGGAAATAGCTAATGATATCACAAGCAGGGGGTTATGACTTCAGACAGGGATTTAGCAACTGATGCACATAAACTCACACAGCCTGATCCACAAAGGGATGCACCCCAATGGAGGGTGACTGCATGGCCTAGTGGGGTGCGGAGGTCCTGCTCTGCAAATCCAGTGACTTTTCACAACAGTGCACCCAATCCCATGCCATTGGTGCTCCTACACAAGTGACCAGGTCAGGGTGGGCACAGGGGCAGGGGCATGCAAGCACCAGATCCAGGATACAGTCTCTGCAGTGCAGAGGGCTGGCAGACAGGGTGCAGGTTATGGGGGGGCAGGACCCTTCAGTAGTGGCTACTTGTCACTCCTCTACCCAGCTGTGGAACGTTCCAGGGGCCAGCATAATCTCCCCTCCACCTGTCCCCATCCCTCTGAGCTGGTAAGGAGGGCTGGTAATTAATCAGGTGATGTCAGTGTTTATTTATAAACACATGATGCACTTTATGGGGATATGGCAGTCCTTGGAGGGCTGTAATATCCCATGTTCCACTGCTCTGTCTGGAATGAAGGATCCACTGCTGTGCTGACCTGGGCATTTGACTGGATGCCTGACGTCCAGCACAGATTCCCCCCTCCCCAACCGGGAGGCCCCCTGCCCCAATGCAACACTTTTCAGTCATGTGCAGCAGCAGACAGGGGCTGTGGATGCTGCCCTTTGCTGTCAGGCATTGCAGTAGGAGCAATGTGACTGGGATATGTGCAACACGTGCGTATAATAAGCTGATTTTTAGATCAGGTCCCAAGCGTCGAGCGACACTGATTCTGTTTTCAGGCTCTAAGCAACATAGATTCCATTTTTGAGCACTAAGGGATATAGATTCTGTTTTCAAGCAAATAGCCTAAGTAATAAAGAATACGTAGAATAAACTACAGGACTGTAATATATAACCAAGTTCTACCTAAGTATTCAAATATCAGGGTTGTCAGAGTTCTTGTTGAGGCATTAGCCACTCCTTAAAATGTTCTCATCTCAGTCCCAAATTGAAATGAGAATGTGGTGCGGATTGGTGAGTGGGGGGTTAGAGGAGCAAAGTGGGTACGTACAGTTTTGAGCTGTATCTATATGGGACTGTGGGAGTGGGCACAAAACTCCATGATTTGGGAATAGGCTGTGTTTTTCAGTACGCTAGTAAATATGTATGTTAGCCATAAAGGACTTCAGAGAGCTTGTTGATTACTGGGTCTAGACCACCATCACAGCATCAGTGCTTTCTTTCTGTACTCCCCACAGAAAGACCTGCCCCAGTAGCAAAGGTATCTCTCTGCAGTGCACAGGTAAGGACCCCTTTCTGCATGGCCGGTGTTGCAGAGTGGCATGGTGTGTCTCATAGAGCAATAACGTTTAAGAATCCTGCATGCGGGACCCTTGGACATTTCCATCCGCACATGTCAAGGTTAAGTGTGCAGACCGCTGGTTTACCGAAACCATTGTCACACTTGTCAACATTACTGCTAAGCAAAGAGACACTGGCTTCCAGTACTGGGAGAGAGGCCATGCGTTATTGGGAGTGAGCAAAGCTGGGCCAGAATTAGATGAAGCCTGCAAGGTCTGAGAAGGCCATGACAAACAAATAAGTTGATCCTCAGGCTTCACCTCTTCCTTTCAGAAAAAAGACAATTTTTTTTAACTCTGACTCTGTTTTACATGAATATTTATCAGATTATCAGGTCAACATGAAGTTTTTGATCCTCATAGTCCCCCCTGGACAAAAGATAAAAGTTAATTTTTGCTAATACAACTAATCCATTTCCGGTGTATGAAAGGGAAAAACAAAATGTGAAACATGTGTTCCCTGCTCCAGGGAAATACCTAGAAAAATTCAAGGATCAATATATTAATTTTATCTTGTTTAAAAGTTGAATATTGTGCCCTGATCAGCTCTGGGAGAGATGATTTTAATATTATAGATCAAGGGAGCGCTTCCGACCAATCGGAGCACTCCTTTCTCCTGCAGGTGAGACACTTATTCTATGAAGAGCATCTCAGTCGCTGATACCCTGGAAATGGGCACATTCTGGGGCAGTTTTTTTTTAAAATAAAATTGATCATGCTCGATCTATAATATATTATGTCTCCCATTGCCACTCATTGTGGGATAAGAGTGGTTTCACTTGTGTTCTGCTTGATCCAGAACAACTCAGCTTCGCTTCACTGTTCTCTCTCGAGCAGAACTTGCCTGAAACCACTCCTCTCTTGCAATGAGTGGCTCCGAGGGACATAATATATATAAAAAAACAGCTTCAGCATTAAATCTGGGCCTCTAGAAAAAATAAGCAACTTAGTCCTTCTCATGACTGATTAGAGCACAAGTTTTAAATATTTGTGTTACCACTTGCACTTCGGCCACCGCTTACACTCATGCTACTGCTCACACTTCACCATTCCTCAGTCTTCAACCTCCATACATCCTTTCAAATGTATGGCAGTAGGCAGCTAGAGATTTATTTTTAAATGACAAACACCTGCTCCCAATGCTGCCAGGTGACTCTGTCTCTCTTACTTGAGACACACGCTAAACTACATATTTACAAAGCTACAAGTATGGCAGCTCCATTAGAACAAATGCCCTACAGCAAAACAAAACTACAAGTATGGCAGCCCTATTTGGACAAATGTCCTACATCAAAACAATAAATGCTATCAAGTTTCAGCAGGTGTAAGGACCACTTAACCAAATATTAATTTAAAGTGTCAAATCTTTACATATTTAAACTTCATTATTTTAATTATTAAGCACATTTAAAAAAGAGACACATTTTATGAACACAATAACACACTCCATGGTGTGTATTATACTAGATTGTTGCAATTATTTGGTAGTTGAAGGCACTCGGCCTATGGCCTTATGCAGTGCATGCAGGGCAAGTGGCGATCTAGCATAATGCACACCCTGTTGTGTGTTATTGCTTACACATATAAGACTTACTGCAATTGTGCCTTAACCACAATGTACATGCTTCAGCGGATTCCTGGGTCATTCAGTGATTAACCTTCCAGAGTACATGTGCTGCTAGGTAAATATTCTGGATAATGTTTTCTATATAAAGAATTAATTATCCTATCCAGGGTTCATTATCCATAATGCCATGCTTGGATTCCCCAGATAGCAGCTGTTGTGGGTGCAGATTTTTGTCCTGAGAGAGAATGATGCGGTATCCTGGTCTGCATCCTCTTAAATTATCTGTGTTATCCAGGACCATCTGGTTAAAAAAAATGATCCATTATCATAGTCATTTCTACCATGTAGGCTGAATAATAGTATTTAATCTGGAACTAAGACTCCAGGTTACCCGGGGGGGGGGGGCTCATCCATATTGCCCCCTCTGGATTATAATGATAAAATCTGTGGGTATCTGGAAATACAAAAGGGTTAAATAAGTAACCTTACTTGTGTGTTTTATGCATGCAGATGTTTTGCATGTGTTAATTAATCAATAAGGCATGCAGGGTGTGCATTGTGCAATAATGTCATGCCTCAGGTGGTTAAAGCACGAGGCCGTAGACCAGGTGCATTCAGTGCCCGAGAAGTGATGTTATTACACAACAGCAAACATCCCTAGAGTGCCTTATTGCTATTTAAGCAATAATGCCCGACAGGGTGTGTCTGTTGATAACGCCACGCCTCAGGTGGTTAAAGACGAGGCTGCAGGTCGAAAAAGGCCCAACAACGAGGCGTGACGTTATCCCAAATGACACACACCCTGGAGGGCATTTTTGCTATTATACAATGGCTCGTTGTTATACATAATAAAAAAATCATTTTAAAGATTTTTTTGTGGAAAAGTATTTTTGTTTTTTATGAGAAGATGAAACAATCAAGCAAATGGTCAAGCATATCTAGCTCATCATATAGCTCATCTGCAGGTTCACAGTGAGGCTGAGATTAGACCCGTGATGTTGTACTGGGATAACAGCACAGGTCCAGCCCAAGACTGACCAATCAGTGTCCAGGCTTTTTTCTTGCCATTGTATAATATACAATTGCTCATTTATAAATAAAAAAAAGAAAAAAATTACATTTTTTGTGCGTTACTTATTTGATATGTGTGTGTGTGTGTGTGTGTGTGTATTCCAAAAAGTCCACAGTTTGTGTCTTCATCACTAGGTGGTGCTGCTGCCTGAATGATGATGCCTGCCCAGTTCCCAAGCTTTTTCCACATTTCAAGTTTGCTGTTTTCACTGTGCTCAGTCAATCTGCAGTCATGTTTCATATCGCCTCCCCACCACCATCGACCGTTCACTTCAGGGTTGAAGCAGATTTCACTTTTTTGTCAATTTAGATTCAACATCATGGCCCTTTCTTAGCGCAGCCACTGAGCTGCTAGGTGAACTGTAGTGAGCGAGGTGCTGAAGTTCGCACTCGCTGTCATGATTGCAATTCCAAGTGATGGACAAAAAAAGCTGTTTGGAATCACAATTTTGTTTTCTTTTTACCAGCACTAATTCTTTAACTGCAAATCCCTTTGGGGGTCTATAACAGTGTTATGGAGGCTCTGTCTGCGGAGACTAATGAGGGGGAAAATGGAGATTAAAGCTAAGTCTGGTTGTGAGACACAGAGTAGCGATAAGAAACAGGCTGCTTTAATGGATGAAGGTCATTTTTCTGCCTGCCCTAGATACTGTGATGTTATTGTCAGATAATATCACTATCTCTAGGACAGTCTGACCACCCAGAACAGTTGAATTATTCATGCCATTGTACAATTTTACATAGAAACATACATAGGTACTGCATCCCACACCAGCAACCTGGGTTCAAGAATGGAGCTGGGTCACTCTAGGGGAGGGATGTCTGAGCATCATGACTGCCACCTAGAGGAATCTTGGCAGCAGCAACATGAGACAACAAGGAGGACTGTGCCCAGATACTGACGGCATCTCCACAGAGGCAGCACTCACACATTAACAGGGACCCTCTTAGTCGAGCGGTTGCTTTGATTTATTAAAATCCCAATGCTAAATAGTAATAAAATGTGTAAAAAAATAGCCCCCATTCAACTCACTGGGGCACGCACACACAGCCTTCATTTTCTGACATCACAAAACTGGGCTGCGTGTGCCGTCATGGGGGTGTGGCTGAACAGTAGGGAAGTGATTCCGTCTTTTGGGGTCTGCTGGGGTGGTCCAATTTATGAGTAAAATAACTCTTTATAATGGAAGAAGTAAATGATCTTGAATACTGTCCAGCACCTCTGAGCCAGGTAACTTATCACATATGTGTGTGGGGGTGGCAGCTAAGTTACTATGAAGCTGCTCTTTAAAAAAATAAAACATAGGATTCACTGTGTGAGAACTATTTAAACACAGCAACAGAGAAAAAAAACCCTACAAACTTGTACTGTTTAATGCTAGTTAAATTCTATGTTGAACAGATTTACTTAGGAAAGTTAAGTTACAAATGAGAAACTCCTATTTTGAGATTCTGTTTTGATTCTTGTCAACTGCAGTGAGTCAGGGAGTTTGGATGCCAAATGAGTGATCACATGTCACTGAAAAAGAGTGTGTGGGGGGGTATTTTCCTCAGGATGTTTGCTGTCTGTCACAGGAGGTTTCTTTGTTGCAGGAGGTTAATGCTTTTGAACTCACACACTAAAATACCATTTCTGTTTTCTTTAATGGCTAACAGCCTTCATATACCACACAATACCCCACCCCCCTTTACTGCCCTTTGAAGTGTTTGCACAGCTGTGTTTCAATGCATGACATTTAAAGGCTGCTTATTTCAGGTTCATACAAGTGGTCACCAGTTATTATATGTAGGATAATGCATGAGGTGTTGCGCATAACAGGAATTTTATACACACACACATGCACATGCTGTGTGATGCTATAAAAAACCTTGATAGTAAAGCTCGAGGGATTTATACAAGTGGTTCACACTGAGGGTAGGGTTACCACCTGTCCAAATTTTGGCAGGACAGTCCCAATTTGTGGAAGATGTGTCCTGGCAATAAACATGAAAAATGTTATATGTCTTGATCTTTTAACAGAAAAAGTATTTTCTTACTTTCCTCTAATTGTTGCAGAAAACTGTAATACCTTAAAAAGATAAGAAACCATATGAACAATTAACATCTATAACACTTGAGTCTTACTTCAGATTATTTCCAGAAAACAAATCTGTTGCAATGGTCACGGTTACATACTGTTCTGCAAAAAAAAAAACATGTTTTAGTAAGATATGTCCCACTTTGGGCTTCTTAAAGGCTGGTAACTCTAACTGAGGGTTTGCATAAACTTCAAGTTTAAGCACACTACACCATGTTTCATGTTATATAATTGCTGGGCAATGTTATTTAACCCTGAGGTACCCTCACTTGCTTAGTTAATGCCAGCCCTCCTAGTCTTGCGGTCCCCACAGTGATTCCACTCTGCTGGCACTGACCCAGACTGCAGCAGCATGTTAATGCAAAACAGCGTATGAGTGACCACACACAACAAGGCTGTGTTTCCATCAAGGGGATGTGATGATGCCATACAAACCTCGAGAGCAAAGTTAGAGAGGTCTGTACAGCGGCAGTGGAGAATACCAAAAGGTGGCAGGTCAGAAGTGTATAGGCTGGGGAGGGATCACTGCAACACTTCAGTCCAGGACACAGCAAAAATAATTACCTTCTTGAATATACTTCTGTTAACCTGCCTGTTTTATTATAATCCAGAATAATCCACACAGTAATATGAATAATCCATAGTTTATTCACAGAACAGTATAGATTATTTGTGATTGTAACAGCAGAACAGGGTTAGGATTTATAATGTTTAGGTAGCTTTAATATGAAAAATGAAGCCCAAATAATACCATGCAACCTCAATAGTAAAACAAAATGTAATTTAAAGCTTTTTCTTAGAAAAAAATTACTTTGTTGTCTGGATTCTCTTTACACATTGAGTACACAAATGTTTAAAAGCAGGTTTCCTGTTGTCCTCAGGGAAAACACACCAGCCTCATTACGCGTAAATTACTTCTGCTCCACTGATTGAAATCTGGGAGGTCACAAGGCATTGGTTGACCCCCTAGCTAACAAAGTGAGGGTCTGCTGATCTCTCTGACCCCTTGGCTCCTCCACCTATGAGTCTGTGTGATGGCATCACATACCCAAGATGGAAACACAGCCTTAGAAGTGTATGGTCACCCATATACTGTTTTACATAGTATATGGTTTGCCCCTATTGAAAAACGTGATTTAATACCACTGCGTTCACCTCACTTTGCCAAAGGTCTTATCGAACATCAGTGCCCCCACTCACTCAGGCACCTCGCTCTCTGAAAAGTGGAAAACCTGGCTGCTTCACTTGATATCCAAAATGCAATAAATCAATAAATTTAAGGACCATACACCCATCCATGGTTCTCCATATAAAAACTGCATCGGTCACTCACTCGTTAAATGGTGATGCCATTTTTGGTTAACTTTTAAAAAAGTTGCATCTGCAGCCAATCACTGGTCATGCAATGATGTCAAGGTTGAAAAGCTGTTGTGGTACTGTTGTGACGTCACAATGATACTACAACAACTTTTCCAGACCTTTGAACTGTACCACAGCAAGAATATTGAGCGTATGGAAATCCATACACAGTAGGGGCTAACCATATACAGTATATAGATATATTTATCTGTACAGTTACCATGTCTCTTGCGGTTATAAGAGTGCATTCTTGAGTTCTTTGGATGAGAGAACTGTGAAGCGAAGACCATCAGTTCTGGTGTACAAAGGACTTGAGAGGAAACTCTTCTAACCATAACAGACACAGGCTCTGCACATATAAGCATAAAGTAAATCATTTTTAAGATTTCTGCTTTTTAAAAATATTACTTGAATTTAAAATTAAACCATCTGATTTTGTAGAAAATTAGAGAAACCCCAGTGTGGTGAAATGGACTAAACTAACAAAACTTTTAGAATGTTCGCATGAGATAACCTTTTTGTTATAGCCTTGTGATGTTTTGGTTACATTGTTGTATTTAGCTAATTGTTATGATTTCTTTTGGACGTGGAACCTTTGTAAATGAGTCTCTGACTCAAAGGTATGTCAAATTCCGAGACTGTAATAAATAAATAAAAAATAAATAAATAAACCTCTTGTAGAAAAAAAAAAAAGACTACTGGGACTGTTTAGAAACAAACAACCCCTGATTGGCCAAGAATGATGTCATGATTTATAAACAGTCCACAAAGGTTTCTCGGAGTCCAAGAGGCAAAGTAAAGCAGAAACAGATCAAGTTGCCCTGGCACAATGAGGAAATACACATGGTTTCCTCAATAGAAAAAAACACTGCCTCATTATTATTAGTAGAATAACACATGGCACTGTATCTGTTGCAGTGCTGTTACACCATTGATGGATTTCAGTGACATCATAAACTTCTTGAACGAAGAGGATGGTGTTTCAGTACTGTAACAGAAGACAATGTAAGACTGGCCGACCAGGATACCTGGAAATTTCCTGGTAGGCCCCCCTCTGGGTACCTACCCACTTCCTAAGCTCAAATCTTTGCATGTATTATTATTTTTTTCCAACCTTATTTCCCTCTGGTCACGGCCCCATGGAGCCTCTCTCAGGCATCCTGCCCATATCCTGCCCGCCTGAGGCCCCCCCAACCTGTGCTCCCCTCTCCCCCCTCCCCGCAGCCAGCACCCCTGGCTTAACCCCCCCAGGGTAGGGTCACCCCATCTCTTTGGGTGCTCTTATATGTCTGTTTCTGGCTGCAGGTGAGGGCCTAGGAGGAGGAACTGGAAGGCCAGGTGAGGTGGACCAGGCAGAGGCCATGAGGGACAAGTGCCGTCACCTACCCCACAGAGCCAGTTGTTTTCCGTGTTCTTGTGGCTTCTCCCTCCCCACCCCTTGCATGTGCACACCTGACACTGTGGTGCATGGCAACCCTGCCTATGTCAGCCATGCTGTACATTGTGCAGCCCATGCACTGCAGCTCTCCCAATCTCCACCAGGAGCCACTGGTGTGCCGGGCTATTCCCTGCCCTCCCCCCGGGAGAGGAGAGCAGCCCAGCGGGCGCTCAATCCTCTCCCTGTCCCTGCCTGACCCCCAGGAGAGGAGAGCAGCCCAGCGGGCACTCAATCCTCTCCCTGTCCCTGCCGACCCCCGGTGCCCGAGCTCGCTCCTGAACTCAGGTCGCCAGCATGGCGCAAGGTGTGGCGTCCAGCGCCTCAACCCTCAGCACCACTGGGATGGCTCTTTTTTCTTCTTAAATGCAGTATTTGGAGCACTTTAGATAAGTAAGTCAGTAAATCTTTATTTATTCAGCTCCCCAATCCCAGAGGCTCAGGGCGCTTTACAAGAGGTGTGAAAACATAGCAAAATTACATGCACAAAATATACACAGGTAAGTGTAAGATCCAGCGAGAAGCTAGTGTATCAGATTTACGTGGAATACTGATCGGAGTGTATTACCCTGGGGCCACCCCTAGTGATTTTCCAGGTGGGCCCCCTGTACACCAGTCTGACCCTGCCAGAGGGAGTCCCATCTGTTATTCTATTTACAATAACTGCATATTTTTAACAGAACACTGATGGAGAGCAGCCACACTTACCTGGTAATTGAGCAGTAATTTACTGTAGGCACAAGGTCAGTTGCTTCATACTTTATTCCATCAACCTGCTCAAGTACGTTTATCAGAACAGTCAATTTTGAAGACAATACAGATACCCGGCACGGAGTTACTCAAGATTATGGTTTGGAGGCATTCACAGCTGATGTGGGCAAAACTTGTATAGATTCTCCAGTTCTGAAACAGAAGATAAGACAAAAAGTAACCTACAAATGGAGACAGAAAAAGAGAGCAAACTACAGTCTCAGGGCAGTCATCCTGAAACTACAGTATAGTAGGTATAAGAAACAAGCACAAGCATTTGTAGTGTGGGTCCTTAAAACTACCTGTTTAGTAATAATGTTGAGATCTCCAAGCAGGACATTCCAACCCAGCGGCAGGGCATAATAGCTGAATGCTTTCTGTTCAGGAATGTCTTCTTCTTTCAGACTGTGGTAAATCATCAAGGACTGCTGGCCGCATCGTTGGTGGGAATGCTTCAGAACCAGGAAAATGGCCATGGCAGGTGAGCCTGCACTGGGATGGGCAGCATGTCTGCGGTGGCTCCATCATTTCAACCGAGTGGATTGTCACAGCTGCGCACTGCTTCGAGCTGTGAGTGAATCCATTCAATATTATACCTCTAGAACCCCTGGGCACCAGTGTGGATTACCTATGTATAGAACCTGAGCACCCCTGCAGGTCATCTGTTATGTACAGAACATACACATCACTGCAGGTTATCTGCTATGAACAGAACATGGGCACCCCTGCAGGTTATCTGTTATGTATAGAACCTGGGCACCTCTGCAGGTTATCTGCTATGTATAGAACCTGGACACCCCTGCAGGTTATCTGCTATGTATAGAACCTGGGTGCCACGACAGGTAATCTGCTATGTATAGAACCTGGGCACCTCTGCAGGTTATCTGCTATGTATAGAACCTGGGTGCCACGACAGGTAATCTGCTATGTATAGAACCTGGGCACCCCTGCAGGTTATCTGTTATGTATAGAACATACACATCACTGCATGTTATCTGCTATGAACTGAACATGGGCTCCCCTGCAGTTTATTTGCTATGTATAGAACATGGGCACCCCTGCAGGTTATCTGTTATGTATAGAACCTGGGCACCTCTGCAGGTTATCTGCTATGTATAGAACCTGGGCACCCCTGCAGGTTATCTGCTATGTACAGAACCTGGGCACCCCTGCAGGTTTTCTGCTATGCATCGAACCTGGGAACCCCTACAGGTTATCTGCTATGTATAGAACCTGGGCACTCCTGCAGGTTATCTGCTATGTATAGAACCTGGGCACCCCTGCAGGTTGTCTGCTTTGTATAGAAACTGGGCACCCCTGCAGGTTATCTGCTATGTATAGAACCTGGGCACCCCTGCAGGTTATCTGCTATGCATAGAACCTGGGTGCCATGACAGGTAATCTGCTATGTATGGGTCCTGGGGAACTGAAGCCTCTGCCAGAGCTATCATAAACTAGGGACTCAAAAGTTCTAATGTTCTGAAACATTCTTTTGATAAGCCTAGAAGATTTCTGATTGTTATGAGATATGTATTAGAACTTTCAGAACCTTTTTGTTTTTCTGTTGATTTAAAGAGCTGCCGATACCTCTGGGAAATGTGTGAAAACATAAAATTTAGATACAACTTGTCTTACAGTTTATATATCTTTATTTTTCACTGTCCCTTGCTCCTTCTTGCTAAAGATATTTGCATGTAAACATGACTTTTGCCCCTTCAACTTCATCTGTTCTGACTTCTGTCCCCCCACCCAAGTCATAATCCTTGCCTTTTGAGTGACATAACAGTCAATTCCTTGGAAACAGTTTGTGATGTCACAATGCGAGGACTATGACTTTATCAGGGGAACCAACAGCAAGACAGATAAACTTTAGAGAACAAGGACCCCATTTTCCTGCAAGCATGTTTAATAATGAAGAACAAGGGGGCAATTAACCCAAAAGTTAAATCAATTATAAGCTATATTTTGTCAAAATATAATGTTTCTCAGTTTTTCTAGAGGCGACAGTTGCTCTAAACTTTATCTTAGTGCTTAACCTATTGTCTGTGATGAGAAATGATGCTGGAAACTACGAGCTTGGTAGCAAAATACTTAGTGTCACATAACTCTTTAGTAATACCCCCCGGCCCACACATAAACACATCGTATAACCCACTGTGAACATAACCACTTAATACAGACTTCAGTCACTGGACACCATGCTGCCGACCAGTGGTATGAAAGGGGAGGAGCTACTTCCGCTAAACTGCACGGAATTATTTAGCTTAAGCAGCAGATCAAGAGCACAGGGCAAACTAATGGCTGGGGGGAGATTCAAGAGGGAAGTGCGAAAGTTTTATTTTACAGAAAGGGTGGTGGAGCCATTGGAACAATCTGCCAGCTGATGTGGTGTGTGCCAAAACTACCAATGGCTTCAAACATGACTGGAACAGTAGTGAAGGGCTTACTGAACACTCAGGGTGATAGCGGCAGGGCAGGGAGTATGGGGGAGGACAGTGTGAATCAGAATCCTGCATGGGCAATAGGTCTCGGGTGTGTTAGGGTCTATGGGCAGCCTGGACCATTGGTCTTTTTCTGCCAACATTGACTATGAGGAGCAGCCCAAAAAAAAACAGCCCCCTGACGAAGACTAGGGTTGAAGTGTTGGAGCTTGTTGAGGTTGAAGAGCTTCCTACCTGTGCTCTCAGTGTACCAGTTATAATCCTTTTCACACTAAATAAATTGTGCAGGAGTTTGTCTCCAGTGAAGTTTACTTCCTGCTTTATAACTGACCTCTCCTCAAGTGACTGGCATCTCCTGCTCTGCCCCTTTCTCCACCATCCACCTTCTACTTTGATCCCTTCTCCACCAACAACCTTCTCTCTGTGCAAAGATGTGCCATGGGGGTGCCTAATGGCCCAGTGGACAGCACATCGCTGTCCACACTGCTGACCTGGGTTCAAGAGCAGATTTGTTAACCAACCAGGTGAATTCTCCCCAATTCACCCCTCCCACCTCCCAGCAAAAATGTATAGGCCAATCCATCAGCATATGGGCCAGAGCGTGGGGCAGGATGCTGCATGGTGACCCATGACATCCAGTTTCTCCCTTAGTTTTCACAAGAGGTGCTCAAGTAATGCGATGACTCCCTCCCACCCCAGGAGCTGGTGAGTGCTGTCACTGCAGCCCTCCCCTTCCCTCACCAGCCCTAAACGCTGGAACAGATTTGTGGCATAACCCCATGTCATCCACATAGGAGGGTGTTACACGCTGCCAGGGCCACTGGGCTGGCCAAGTAATTTGCCCTTTAACCGTGATATCTATTTTGAGCTTTGACATTCAAAGTAATCCAAAATGTGAACAGATGCCTTGGAGGGGAGGGGTTAAGCTAGCACACCTGCCACTAGTAGAGATGCCTTTCAAAATGCAGTGTTGCTCTCTGGGATCAATGGTCCCTTAAAGGAAAACTACACCCTCATATCTTGTGAATCTTATTTGTTTCCACGTCAACAGGCACTTCTTTTTCTGTAGCTGTTAGTGATAGATATATGACTGTTTTAGTTTATTTTCACTGTTCATACTAGCCCCAGTAACTGTCCTGGGGGGTCTCCATTTTCTTGTTGTTGAAATCTCATTGTCCCTGACTGCTACATTAGCATGTGAGAGCATGATGTGTCAGCACCCTTTAGACTCCACAGAATGCCTGACTGCTTATTTAGAGTTCAACAAAACAAGCTGCAGCAATGTGGGAAATACCAAATTTACCTTCAGTTAGCTTTGCAAACTGTCTGAGTTGTAATACAGGGGGCTTCCTTTTAAATTGCTTTCAGTTTGTGTGTTTCCAGAGGGTTTGTTTTCAAGATATTAGTACTTTCAGTATAGAGATACATGGTATAAATGAGTGATGTGACATCATGTTCTCATATACTAATGCAGCTCTCATGGACAATGCAGTTACAACAATCATAAAATGGAGCCCCCCTGGATAGTTACAGGGGTCTAGCAAGAACAGTGAAAACAACCCAAAGCAAACGTATATATCCCCATCAGCCGCAGGAAAAGAGTTGTCTGTTGGCAAGGAAACAAATAAAATTTACAAGTTATAAGGGTGTAGTTTTCCTTTTTATCATACTTTGAACCCTATTCCAGCACCATAAAATCATTCCAGAAGACTTGTTTTAAAGCAAGTATAGTAAATAATTTGAGTGACAGCCTCGTGGGACTTTGATGCTGCAAAATCTGTCCCAGGCTAGGCTGTTCAGAAGCTCAAACCGCAGATCTTGAATGCCATGGGTAACCTGATCCAAAGCAAGCACTACTGGCAAACTGCCATTGCAGGCGAGGGGCTTAAAGCAGCAGTGCATGTTAGTGGTGAAAATTTTGATCTGTACTTTTTTATTCAATTTTAAACTGACCCTTGTCTCCTGCCTTGAATAATAACCATCTTTTTTCAGGTTTCAGTTTGTTTTAGTGCTTTTTTTTGTACTTTTGAAATAAGAAAAGGAGCAATATTTGTTAGTTGGAAAATAAAGTTCATCATATATATTTTTAGCAAAAATGTATTTCTGACATCCTTGGATTCATTCTCAGTGTAGTTTTAGTTTTCTCAGATATAGTTAAAACAAGCTTTTACAGTTAATTTTGTAATGAATGACTCACATCATTAAAGATCACCACCACTCACAATTTTTAAAAAATCTCTTCCACTGACGTTACCTGTTGAACGTGCATGCTAGATTCACACTGTAGATGATGTGTTAGGATGGTGCTACCACATGTTTCTGATGGTACACAACAACACTGTACCAAGATATTTCATTTATTTTTTCTTGGTGGGCATGGCACAGGAGTGGGAACATTTACAAGTTTCAAAATCCTGTATCTTGGATCAGGAATGAAAGAAGACAAAAAGAAAAATGTGTGTCTTGATTTTTTTTGCTAGACAAACATTATTACTGAAAAAAAATGGTTTAATGTGACTTGGGCCAGGCTTTCATCAGTATTCTCTGTTGTTTTTAAAATCCATTGTTTAAAGGAAAGCTGTCATCATGCCAGCCTCCCGCCCCCGTAACGCTTACCCTCCAGTTAAGCTTTTTAAGTATGTTGCAGCGTTTTTTTCCTGCTGCAACCTACTTTATTTTAATTGCACAAAAGTCTGTCACCTGGAAGTATGGCGGATGCTGGGGCGGCTCCATTATGTGTAAAGGTGTGGCACCGTACCGTGTGCTTCAATACAAAAGTATTAAAGCGCACGGTATGTCGCCGCACCTTTACAGATAACGGAGCTCCACTAACATCCACCATACTTCTGGGTAGCAGACTTTTTGCAATTAAAATAAAGTATGTTGAGGTGGGAGAAAAATGCCACAATGTACTTAAAAGGCTTAACCGGAGGGAAAACCTTGCGGGGGTTGGAGGCTGGCATGATGACAGCTTTCCTTTAACGTCATTTTTCTCATGACTATGATGAACTAGCATGCAGCAGACTGTGCTTCCTGTCCAGTGTACAAACCCAGCTGAGAATATTACTGAAAACCTGGCATGAGCCATATTAAAAGGAGTGCTCATTTTAATATTCTAAATGCAAAAAAGTGCTAAAGTAGACCAAAAATCTGGAAAGAAAGGTATCATACAACATACAAGGTAAGAGGTAATCTAAAATGGCATAAAAAAAAAAGTAAAGGTCAACATTTTTACTGTATCATGCACTGCTACTTTTGAAAGCAGCAGTGCAATGAAATTGAGCGGAAAAAAAAATTGACTCTACATTTTTTACTATAAAAGATTCCAGGCATCTTCTAGTGTTATTTTGTGGTAAAATTGTCTAATTTCACCATTTGAGTATTTTATAAATGTTTTCATTTATTTATTTTTTTTTATAAAGAAAAGAAGGCTGCCATATTTGGCCTAGAAATACCATTGTAAACCTAATAAGGTTTAGGATTAAAAAAATAACAAAAAAACGGTGGGCAGCATAGGCGGCACCGAGAAAAGTAGTTTTGACAGATATGCTGATATTTGTATTAACTGTAGCTGAAACTAGCTTTTTTGCAAAAGCATTTTTCGTTGCACTGCTGCTGCTTTAAGTGGCAGATCTACAGTGGCTTGTTGAAGGGGAAGAGAAGCCATGCAACATCCCAAATTGGAGATCGGATATCTCAAAATCCAAACTGTCTGCCCTTTTTTTGTTTTTCTAAGCATCCAAGTCAGAATCTGATTCCAATCTAAGTACAAAATGCCAACGACTTCCACTTCCTGACAGCACTGTTTACTTCAAAGTTTGGATTTCAGAATCCATATCTGATCAGAATTCAATTAATAAGGATTTAGGATTTTCAGCAACTAATTCCAAAAATCCTAAATTCTGAATTTTGGTTTGAATTCTGATGCATCGGAATCCAAAAATCGGAATCCAATCATCACTATTCCCATCTTATTTTTGCTTCCAGTTCTCTTTCTTTACATCTTGCTCCTTAGTTTTGCTTTCTGCCTCCCTGTTCATAGCAGTTGGCTCTGCATGGAGCCCCACCAAACTGTGCTATTATAGATACTCCAACCAATGACATTATCAGTTGTAATCAGCCAGTGGCTCCTGACACTGATCCCACTACATGCATGGGCTGCTATGTAAGCAATAAGCCATGATGGGGTGTGCACTAAAGAATTAACAATGCATGGCCCCGGGGCATTGTAAGGCACAAGGCCGAAGGCCAAGGGTCCTTTCACCCATAGTAAGTGCTTCATTAATCCTTTAATGCACACCATGGAGAGGCTTGCTTATGAAATGACTCATTGTAGGTAATGAGGGTTTCCAGCCTTCATAATGAGATCCAGTTTTGAATTGTGCAACCTTAGTATTTTAATACATGGTCATGTGATAGCTGTTGTCCAATGAGGTCTCTAGATTTATCCTTGCCATTGTATTAATTGATGTAAATGGAGCAGCTCCTCAATCTGTTCAGTAGTTATAGTAGTAGTAGTGCATTTGAGGACCTGACTGTCCTCCGATGGATAGTGTTGTTATCTGCCCCCCAAATCTGACTCCGGGTTCGATTTCAGATGTGAGGTCGGATTTCAGATACAAGGTCAGATTCTTTCGGTCCAAGGTTGGACCCACAGTTTCGATCCATGGATCCAATCACCGGATCCATGGATCCAAGATCTGGAGTATTCTGAGTGGATCCACTGGATCAGTGGATGGGATCTGAGGTTGTCGGATCCATCTGTTTAATTGCTGCTTGATGACATCAAACATCTGACATTTTGTCTACCATCCAATGTTATTCCACTTACTCAGATACTATCTGAGCATCACCACATTAAAGTAACAGTATCAGTATCAGGAGCCACTGACGGACTGTACGTGATGATGTCACCAGGTTGAACAGCTACAGTGTCACGATAGGAGACCACATTCAGAGTTGGGTTTAAGGACTCTGGAGGCAGTGCACACCCTAAAAGACAGATGTACAGAATGAGAAGAGAGGTAAGCAGGCATTCATTGGGAATGCTGCAATTCTTCCCTTCCCTTCCCTTTTAAATTCCAAAGAGAAACTAAAGGAACAATGCAAGTAAAAAGGGATACTGGAATCAATTGGGATTTGTCAGTATCTGTGGCTCAGTAGACTGCACACCTGCCTCTGGGACCAGAAGATCAGGGTGCTGCATTGTCATCCTTTAGATGAGGCTTTAAACTGAGGTCCCTTCTGCCCATTTTTGGTGCTTGCATAGGTGGAAGTTAAAAGGGAATGCTCTACTCCCCAGGAGAAATGTTTCGGGACCTATAGGTCTCAATTAAGACAATCGCAATAAGGGGCCAGCCTGGTGGCGTGAAGGGCTGAAGCACTGATGCCTCACCTGCAGCCAGGTCAGCGACCTTGGTTCAGGAACAAATCCAGGCCACTCGGGGGTCAGTGGGGAGGGGAGGATTGAGCATCGCAACAGAAAATCTCCTTCTCCAGGGAAGGAGGATTATGGTCTCCGCTTCCACACTGCCTCCTGGGTGACCACAGGAGGTAGTGCAAGTGGAGCCACAAGGGAAGGTGGGTGCCTCCTGACTGGGGCACACACACATTGCATGCAACTACTCAGTCCCCACCCTGGAGGTGCATGAGGGGATGGGAGAAAAACTTGGCAGAAAAAGCCAAAACCATGCGTATTGATGCTGCACTCCCTTGCAAGTTCCACACCATCCACTGGGCTGCCTGCTACAGCATCCTTTAAAATAGTCTCCCACCATGGGGGGGGTGCAAACCATGGGGCTCTGTAAGGCAGCGGGGACTGTAAGCCCCAGAGATGAGGGGTGATGGGGCTGGAGGTAGCTGTAAGGATGATGATTGCAGGCTGAGGTAGGGAGAAAAAGGGAAAATAAAAAAATAAAATTGCAATAAAAGTAAGATTTGTAATCACTTTACATGACTGTAATAAATGATTTATCTGGTTGATCCTGTGGACCCCCCCCCCCCCATTACCACAGCAACTATTGTTCCCGGTCGTCCCACAGCCAGCCATCTGATGACACGCATGACGGGTACAACGGGGGACAGAATGGTTAAAGATAAGGGTCTCTTATTTCACTGGTGATAAAATGAAACCAGAAACAGAGACACAACCTAGCACAGTAATGGAAACTATGTTTCCCCAACACACTGCAGCACAGACTCAGAGCTGATAGCACCAGTAAGTAACACAAAGACCACTTACCTTACAGGAAGCGTAATGCAAATTCATTATGTGCAAAAAGTGCTAAAGTACTCTCTATACAAACATAGCAAAGTGCAGTGTGCGGCAACGTTGGCAGAACTAGGTGTTTACAATCAAAATAATAAATCACACCAGCACCCCACGGATGCTTCCTATTCGACGAGTTCAACTGGCAGCCGACAGACAGCGTGCGTGCACGTGACACATACACACCAATCAGGTGACATTTTGGCAATCTGCCTTCCTCAGAGCCCCTTTATTTAGAGTCTGTAATGCAGAGCATTGGGGAACATAGCTCCCATCACTGTAGCAAGCTAGGGGGCGCCTACATGTCTGCAAGTTCATAGTAAATGTTAAACTCATGTACAGTACATTATCACACGTATACTGCCGGTACCAATCAGCAGTTCATCCATATTGGTGTGACAGTCATTTTGTCGATGCCAATATGGGTGAAGGTATTCTGCTGCCTGGTGTTAGGGTGCCAGGCACTGTAGCTCCTGGGATGTGTAGCGCCAAAGTGCTGTCCCAGTAAACAGTCCTGTTTTTGCGGGGGCTTCGGCCGCCACACCCCTCGATAATTATTTTAACAACCTCCAGGCTGGGCATGCCCTGGAGGTAGTAACAGTGTGGGCACACACGGGCGGCATCAGTGAGGGGCGATCTAAAATCAAGATCGCCGTTTCACTAAGCCTTGTTCAGCATCCCTAATTTGGCGGTGACAATTTAAGTCACCGTTCTAAGGTATACTCGATCAGCTGATTTATAGGGTTTAACATTTACTATGAGCTTTCAGGCATATAAGCATCCCTGTGAGTTAGCCCCTCGTGTGTGTCATTTTAAGCAATAAGGCACGACAGGGGTGTGGGTTGTGCTGGGATAACCTCACGCCTGGGTGGTTGGGCATAAGGCCACAGGCCGAGTATGCTCAACGTCCCAGAAGTGAGGTTATCCCAGCACAACCCACACCCTGAGTGCATTACTGCTATTATACAATGGTTCATTGTTATACAAAATAAAAAAACATTTTAAAAATGTTTTTAGTAGATTTTTACTGTGGCAATATATCTTTGTTTCTGAAGAGAAGAGCAAATAAAGCTAAAGCAAATCTATACAGTGAGGTTGTGCTGGGATAACCTCATTATGCCAGGGACATACTGACCAATCAGAGTCCAGGACATTTTCTTGCCATTGTATAATAGAGGGCTGGCCATGGGGGACACTGGGAATAGCAGTTGCTACTGATGGGGGGTGGTTGTAGGGTTAACCAGAGAAATCAAGTATTACAGACAAGTAGGCTGATTAAAAACTCTTATTTTTTATTGCAATTTTCTTAATCAGGACCTATTGGTTCTGCTACCTTTCTCTGTGGGAACTGAGAGCTCTCCTTTAAAGATCCCATGGCACTTATATGAGATGGAGATTTTCTCAAGCATCCTGCCCAGAATTCCCCCTATAAGTAAAACAAAGCCATGTAGCCCCACCCCCACCCAGATGCACCTGGAAACGAGCTGCCCCTTTCTGTGCTAAAATGACAAAATCAATCAGTACCTTTGTCTTCTTGATTTATCATGTGATGGACTGGTGGCTTCAAATCGCTCTGTATTTTTCAGGTACAACATGGTGGCAGTAAGTAGGTGGACAGTTTATGCAGGCTCCATCTACAGATCAGGCTCAACCACAGAAAAATTCTTTGTCCAGAAGATCTACTATAATGCCCGGTTCTCAGATAAGGATAATGACTACGACGTTGCCTTAATGAAGACATCAACACCCTTCCTGTTCTCAGGTCAGTAGGGTCTTAAAAGCTATACTTACACCCGTATGCAAACAGACACAATCGTGTACACATATGTGAACATGTGCATACACATACTGCATAGACATACACATTTACACATGAACGCACACATGCCACACACTAACACAAACAGATGCTCACATACATGTGTTGTGCACATACATACATAGAAGCACAAGCACACACATAAATACACAAACCCACATTTCCATACACATGCCCACACAGACTTACACATGTGCAGACACACACACACAACATATATATATATATATATATATATATATATATATATATATATATATATACACACCCAGGCAGACACATACAAACATTCACTCACTCATGCACACATACACATAGATGTACACACATATACAAACAGGTGCAAACACACACATAAATATACACAAGCATGCATATACACACACGCAGATGAGAATGTCAGCTAGGAAATTTCCTTCCCTCCTTCCTTCCTTCCTGCTACTTTGCCTCCAAATGATTGATTGATTGATTGATTTTGTTGGGGCCTGGCTGGCCAATGAGCAGATGCCTGCACTTTTCCACTGGTGGCCCAGGTGGAAAGTACAAGGGAAATAAAGAGCATAAACAATATACAACAATGCAAAGACATTAATGGACCAAATGATTAAGCAAGGCATTGGCAGCTTTCACTTGCTAACAACTGCATCCTTAAACAAATTTTAAATCCAAGAGGTGATGAATATGGTTTGGTATTCATTTTTGGTGTCTCACCACTGCCCTATATGGGCTTGGTATCCATATTTATGGATGGGTAGTTGATGAATTTGACTCACTGCTGCCCTATAGGGGTTTAGTATCCATATTAGATGCAGGCAGTTGATGTGAGGTGACTTGCCACTGCCCTATAGGGCTTTAGTATCCATATTAGGTATAGAAGATTGCTGTAAACTGTCATCACTGCCTAACTGGGAAATTAGTATCCATATTATTGTGGGTCCTGACAGCTGATGTGGGCTGACTCACCGTAACTCTTGGGGGTTTATGCCCATATGTGGCAAGTGTAGTTGATGTGATGAGTCACCGCTGCCCTATGGGGGTTTGGTATCCATATTGGACACAGGCGGTTGATGCGGTCTCCACTGCACTGTATGGGTTCAGTATCTATATTGGGTATAGACAGTTAGTATGGTGCCTCACTCTGTAATATAGGGGGGTTGGAATCCATATTTGATATTGACAATTGAGGTGGTGACTCGCCACTGCCCAACAGGGGTTTGGGATCCATATTGGGGATGGACGGTTGGGGTGAGGTGGCTCTCCACTGCCCCATATGGGTTTAGTGTCCATGCTGGGTATAGACAGTTGGGGTGAGGTGGCTCACCACTGCCCCATATGGGTTTGGTATCCATATTGCATATAGACAGTTGAGCCGAGGTGGCTTACCACCGCTCCAAATGGGTTTGGTATGTATATTGGCTGGGAACAGTTTATGGGGTGCCTTGCTACGGGTGCTGTGACTCACCGCTGCCCTGCAAGGGGAATGTATCCATGTTGGCATCCATACTAAACAATCCATTAATTTCTCCACTGTCTCATATAAAGAGTTGATGTGAGGTGACTATATAAAGAATATAGGCAGTTGATTTGGATGGACTGAGGCGGTAAGGCCCACCCAATCTATCCAGACACTGTCTTTCTATTTATTGGGCCCCGTATAAAGAGTTGATGTGAGGTGAATATATACTAACATACTAGCATACTATTTGCCAGCAGATTAGGCCTTACGGTCTATTGAGTCTGCTCGAACCTCAGATCCCTAGTTGGGTGCCGAGGCCCTCCCATATGAAGAGCATAGACAACTGATTTGGATAGACTGAGGCGGTAAAGCCCACCCAGTCTATCCAGACACTGTCTTTCTATTTATTGGGCCCCATACAAGGAGTTGATGTGAGGTGAATATATAGAGAGCATAGACAGCTGATTTGGATAGACTGAGGTGGTAAAGCCCACCCAGTCTATCCAAACACTGTCTTTCTATTTATTGGGTTTGTCTACTGATCACTAAACCATTGATGCTTCAGGATTTGGTGAATATTTGGCCTTTCCTGAGGGTTTCCATTCAGCATCAGTCTTACAAGGTTTTGGCAAGAATCGCTGATAGTGGGACTTGGTGGAAAGACCAGAGGCTGGCGTTGGTTTTTGAGGAGCTGAGTGAGGTCAGCATCATCAAAGGGCATAAAGCCACTCACCATGAGGTACAATATGACACCCAGGCTCCAGATGTCTGCCTTGGGAGGGTCATAGGGTTGTCCATTAAGGATTTCAGGAGCTGCATATGCTGGGGAGCCACAGAAGGTGGAGCTGAGAATATCTCCATGTTTGTCTGTGTAGGTAGCAAAGCCAAAATCAGACAGCTTTGTGGTGTTGTCAGATGTCAGAAGAACATTTTCACACTTGAGGTCTCTGTGTGCAACTCCATGTTCATGGCTGTATCTCAGGGCCTCAGCTATCTCTTTGGACATTTTCCTGGCTTCTGATTCACTGAGGCTGTCCTTAGAGTCCAACAGTTGAAGGAGGTCTGAATTGGCCTCTTCCATGACCAGGAAGTCCAGTCCATGAGAGGCCTCCATGATCTCATACACCTTGACTATATTTGGATGTGAGAGCTGGGTAAGGATGGACAGCTCTCTTGGGAGGAATTTGGTGATGTAATCAGTAGGTGATGTAACTTTGTCAATGATTTTGATGGCAACAGATTTGCCGAGTTTGTGGGAAAAGGCTGTCCTAACGGTTGAGTATGCGCCTTTCCCAATGACCTTTCCAAGGTCATATCCATATTTGCTCAGAGTGAGCTCCATTTACGGGCATAAGTGATTGAAAAAATGACTGGCTTAACAGGGGGCTTTGCTTTATATAACCATAATTGGATGCAGACTGTCCTGTCCATTACTAATGTTATGGTGCTGGTACATATTTGGATACGTCCCATGTACTCGGTGTACTGGAACACACTGTACTCAGGATGATGTCACCTGAACAGACAAATAAGGTGATGGCTACAGTGATGTATATTACCTTATATGGCTTTGATGCCCAAATTAGGCTATCAAGTCCAACTCCTATAATATGAGCTCATCATTTAACCAGTTATACGGTAGGAGATACCCTTTATGACCTAATATTGCATCCATATTAGTTAGTTACAGGTGATTGAATGGTTCACTAGTACCCCATATGGCTTTAGCATATCTAATTGTAATCGAGCACAGGTTGTCCTGTTCATGCTGGAGGTGCATAAGGGTACATCACATAAATAAATTATGTGTGTGAGGAACTGTACCCAGCATGATGTCATCAGAACCAACAAATAATGTTATGGGTAAGATGATGTCATGCACTATTCATTATTGTGTATGGGAGTGGACCCACTCTAGATTGTGAGGTCATGATGTACCCTTGATCATAAGTGACTCACCAATGCCCCATAAGAGTCTAGCATCCATATTATACAAAGACAGTTGATGCGGAAGACCCCCACTGCCCCATGGGGTTCAGTATCCATATTAGGTACAGGCAGTTGAAGTGGTGAGTGACTAAGCACTGCACTGTATGGGGATTGTATCCATATAAAGTTCACACAATTGATGTGAAGTGGCCCACGACTGCCCCATAGGGGTTCGGTATCCACATCCGATACAGACTGCCAATATGGTGACTCACCACCGCACCATATGGGGATAGTATCCATACTAGATGCAGACAGCCAATGCAATGTGGTGACTCAGCACTGCCCTGCAAGGGCTTAGAATCCATAATAGGCCTAGACAGTTGATGCGAAGTGACATCACCACCCCGTAATGGTCTTTTTACATATTAGGTATAGAAGATTGTGTAAACTGTCATCAGTGCCCAGTTGGAAATCAATATTCATAATATTGTAGGTTCAGAAAGCCAATGCAAAGTGACTCACCTCTACCCATCAGTGGCTTATACACATAGGCAAGGATAGTTGATGCAATGACTCACCACTGCACTATAAGGGTTTAATATCCAAATTAGGAAAAGAGAGTTGATATGAAGTGACTCACCCACTGCCCTATATGGGTTTAATATCCATATTGGTTACAGGCAGTTGATGCGGGGTCTCCACTACCCTGTATGGGTTCAACATCTACATTAGGTGTAGACAGTTAATATGGTGCCTGACCACTGTAATATAGGGGGTTTAAATCCATATTCGATATTGACAATTGATGTGAAGTGACCCACCACTGCCCCATAAGGGCTTAGTATCCATATTAGCAAAAGACTGCTTGATGTGAAGTGAACGCCTGTCCTTAATGAGTTTGGCATCCATATTAGGTATAAATGGTTGAGGTGAAGTGTCTCACCACTGCCCTGTATGGGTTTGGTATCCATATTAGGTATAGACAGTTGAGGTGAAGTGGCTCACCACTGCACTGTATGGGCTTGGTATCCATATTAGGTATAGACAGTTGAGGTGGTGGCTTATCACAGCCCTGTATGGGTTTAGTGTCCATATTAAGCATAGACAGTTGAGATGAAGTGGCTTACCACTGCCCTGTATGGGTTTAGTATCCATATTAGGTATAGACAGTTGCAGTGAAGTGGCTTACCACTGCTCTTTATGGGTTTGGTATCCATATTAGGTATAGACAGTTGAGATAAAGTAGCTTACCACTGCCCTGTATGGGTTTGGTATCCATATTGGGTATAGACAGTTGAGATAGTGGCTTACCACTGCCCTATATGGGTTTAATATCATATTAGGTATAGACAGTTAAGGTGGTGGCTTACCACTGCCCTGTGTGGGTTTAGTATCCGTATTAGGTATAGACAGTTGAGATGAAGTGGCTTACCACTGCCCTGTGTGGGTTTAGTATCCATATTAGGTATAGGCAGTTGAGATGAAGTGGCTTACCACTGCCCTTTATGGGTTTAGTACCCATATTAGGTATAGACAGTTGAGATGGAGGCTTACCACTGCTCTGTGTGGGTTTAATATCCATATTAGGTATAGACAGTTGAGATGGTGGCTTAACACTGCCCTGTGTGGGTTTAGTATCCATATTAGGTATAGACAGTTGAGATGAAGTGGCTTACCACTGCCCTGTATGGGTTTAGTATCCATATTAGGTATAGACAGTTGAGATGGTGGCTTACCAGTGCCCTGTATGGGTTTGGCATCCATATTAGGTATAGACAGTTGAGGTGGTGGCTTACCACTGCCCTGTATGGGTTTAGTATCCATATTAGGTATAGACTGTTGAGGTGGTGGCTCACCGCTGCCCTGTATGGGTTTAGTATCCATATTAGCTGTAGACAGTTTATAAGGTGCCTTACTACAGGTGCTGTAATATATAGGGTTGAGTTTCCATATTTTGTATAGAAAATTAATGTCACGTGGTCACCAGCATAGATAGCTGTCTTATAAGGGTTTAGCATCCATAGACTGTTGATGTAAAATGACAACACTGCCCTATATAGGCTTAGTATCTATATTAGGAATAGACAGTTGACATGAAGGGACTCACTGCTGCCTCATGTAGGAATAGCATCCATATTGCATAGATACTGGTGACTCATCCATGCCCTATATGGGGGTAGCATCCATGACAGGTATAGACAGTTGAGGTGGTGGATCACCACTGCCCTGTATGGGTTCAGTATCCGTATTAGCTGTAGACAGTCTATATGGTACCCATCTACTATAATATATGGGATTTAATATCCATATTTGACTTAACACTGGCCTGCATGGGTTTAGTATCTGTATTAAGTGTAGACAATTGAAGTGAAGTGACTCACTATTGCCCTATATGAGGATAGGATCTATGGCTGGGTCACATCTGGAATCGAGCCTTGGCTCAGTGTGTACCTTTCCTGGTTACCAAATTTTAAATAAATAAATAAATAAAAATAGTATGTATAGATAGTTGATGTATTCAAACACAGCCCTATATGGGGATAGAGTCCAAGGCAGGCATAGATGGTTGATGTGAGGTGACTCACTGCTGCCATATATGGGTTTGGTATCCATATTGGACATGAGCAAAGATGTGGACTTGTCACTGCCCTATATGGGGATATTATCACATTAGGTATAGACCGTTGCTGTAGTGACTCACCGCTTCCCTATATGGGTTTGGTATCCATATTGGGCATGAGCAATGATGTGGACTCGTCATTGCCCTATATGGGGATATTATCCATATTAGGTATAGACCATTGCTGTAGTGACACTGCTGCCCTATATGGGTTTGGTATCTATACTGGGCACGAGCAATGATGTGGACTCGTCACTGCCCTATATGGGGATATTATCCATATTAGGTATAGACCATTGCTGTAGTGACTCACCGCTGCCCTATATGGGTTTGGTATCCATATTGGGCATGAGCAATGATGTGGACTTGTCACTGCCCTATATGGGAATATTATTGATAGTAGGTATAGACTGTTGATTTTTCTTTAACCCCACTGTTCAGCATACCGTGGCCTGAACTTGTGTATATAGGTATTTACTGTACATATCCGTGTGAAGCTTGCTGTTATTGTTATCCATTGTCATTCACTTGTATACCTTATTGTTGTTACCCTCCCTACTGAATGTATAATTGTTGATTATGTTTGAGCCTTCTTAGTCACTCAGGCCCTCCTTGTAAATGAGCTTGCTCAACAGAATATCTCCTGCCAATAAACTTTGACTTGATGTGAAGTAACTTACCACTGCCCTATATGGTGATAGTATACATATCAGGTACTGACTGCTGATGTGAAGTGACCCACCACTGCCCCGCATGGGGACAGCATCGACACTGGGCATCTTATGTGATGGAACTCAGCACTGCCCAATACAGTATGGGCTTAATATCCATATTAGGGATAGACAGTTACCATCAACAGTCTCCACTGCCCTGTATGAAGAGCTGATGTGAGGTAAACATATACAGGGAGTATAGACAGCTGAGCTAGATAGACTGAGGCAGCAAAGCCCACCCAGTCTATACAAGGCAATATGGTACTGTGGTTCAGAGTGCTGAGCTGCAAACCTGGACACCTGGATTTGAATCCCATTACTCCACACTTGCATACTGTGTGAGCTTAAGCAAGTCATCTAACTTCTTTGTGCTCCCAGGTCGCACCTGGAAACACGATTTGGCTTAGTGTGCCATTCCTGGTTGAACAATTTCCCTCCCCCCCCACTGTCCTTCTGTGAAGTGACACCACTACCCTATAAGTGTACCCTCAGGAATGGCCAAATATTCACCTAGATTTAGATAAGAATTCCAGTGGCAGCAATGCCTTTTCTCTTTTTCCCGGGAATGCCCTGCCCCAACACCCACACCTCCCTAATGGCAAACCCCCTTCCCTCACCCAAACAGGCACAGTGCTGTGCAAAACTGAAATTCCACCGGCATAATTACTGTGAAGGTTGGAATTTCACTTCCATGAAATTTCAGAATGCACTTTGACAACTTTTGCAAAATTCAAACTTAGAATGGTGGAATACATGTATGAATTTCAGATTAATATATTAAACTGTGGAAAGAAATTCTGCAGAGGTGATCAAAGAACCATGGAATGACTGCAAGTATTGCAGATTGATGCATTAAACTGCAGAATGGAATTCTGCAGAACTGTTATTCCACACTTCACATGCATCATTCTGTAATTCAACCAGAAAATTTTCTGGAAAAGGGTGAAAATTCAGCAAACACATTTGTAGGATTCAGATTTTGCCAAAGTCGGAATTTCAGAAATTTCACAAAATGTGTTACATTTTGTGAAATTTCTGAAAATGTGGAATTTACAGTTTCTGCCCAGCTCCAAACAGGTATCAATTGTCTCTTTCAGATAGAATCAGGCCAGTGTGTCTCCCATCATATGGCCAACAGTTCTACCTCACGTCTGACTGCTGGATCACTGGGTGGGGCTATGCTTCTGAAGGTGGTAAGTGTTTTCTTTCTTTATATAGCTTTTTGCTCCCACAATGAGCTATTCGGCTTCTGTCCCCCACTCCCCTCAGCCAGCACCTCCCTTCCCAGGACCAAACATGAAGCTTGTTCCCCCATGACCTTCCCCCTGTGGTGGGATGGAGAGGGGAGGGCTGTGCTCCCCCCAGTGCTCAAGCTCAGCTCGGCAGCAGGTGTCCAGCTGGCAGTGTAGGGCTTCATCCTGTCTCAGGATCCCTTTTCTGTTTTCTCTCAATCCTTTTCTGTGGCTTCACCTTGGAAACGTATGCATGGCGGTGCATACATCCTGCAGATCTGTGAGCTGCTCATTACCTGCACTGCCACTAGGCTTCTACTTAGGAGAGGAGGACTGTCCCAGGGACACTCAATCCCCTCCCACCCTGCCAACCCCCGGCAACCTGTAATCTTTCCCAAACACAGGTTGCCAGCATGGCAGGAGGCAAGGCATTAGATGCCTCAGCTTCCACACTACTGTGTCAGCCTTGAAGGCGGTACTTTTCTTCCCTTTTTGTCCTATCAGGTGCTAGGAAGCAGCAGCACTTGCTAGATGCATGGGACATTCAGAAAGAGCAATACAAGTTCCACAAAAGGACTCATAAAAACAAAAAAGTTTAAGAATAAAACCAAAATTTCCCTTAACAAACAGCTGTACAGCCAACTCTATGGCCCAGTGGTAACATATCATGTTACCCTAGGGGCAACTCAGGATTGAAAGTGAGTCTGGGGTCTTAGCATTTGGGTGCAAGATTGAGGAGTTCTGCCAGAGGTACATAGATTGGGAAGGCTGGCGGCACAAGCCACCTCTGTAGTAACTCTCCTGCCAGCCCCAGGAGCTCAGCCTTATCAACAGGGGCACTGTGCAATCGGCTTAGTCCCTGCACCAATGAGAGGCAAATAGATGAACATTTCTGGGCTTATAAATAGTTCAAAAACCAGTAAGTATTTTGGGTTGTGGTTGAAACCAGTTCCACACAGATTGAAAAGACAATCACCCAGCTCACTGCGGGCCTTTATATAATTTTTCATTATCCAGTCCCTTCCAGGCTCTGACAAGATGGTGTACACAAACACTAGAACCATTTTTCTCACGCTTAGCCAGCAAATTTCAAAATACTTCTTGGAGTCTTTGGTCCCAGAGATTTAAACTGAGTTAAATGTTTAATCCTGGCACCATACCAAGGTACCCCCAGCAGCTAAGCCCTAACTGTCTTGCACAATTAAAAAATAAAGAGATTTTGGACCAATATTAACTGCTGCAAAAGGGCCTTCTAAAAACCATGACAGTCTGTAGAAGTGAAAGCAAATAAGCACAGATTTTTATTATTAATGCAAAAAAACTAAGCAATTTATTGTCCATGGGAGATCATTGTAACATATGGTATTTGAGGTGCAGAGACAATTTTAGATGGTACCTCAGGAACTGAGGCTGTACTTCAGATGGCATTTCAGGTGCTGTGACTACTTTGGATGGCACTTCATGTACCGAGGCTGTATTTCAGATTGTATTTGAGATAATGGGACCAGTACTGCAGATGGCATCTGAGGTTCTGGAGTGGAACTTCAGATGGTATTTGAAGTGCTGTGGTGAAACTTCAGATGGCACTTAATTTGCTGAGGCTGTATTTCAGATAGCATTTGAGGTACTGTGGCTGTACCTCAGATGATATTAGAAGTACTGTACTAAGGCTGTACTTCAGATGGTATTTCAGGTGCTGGTCTGTACTTCAGATTGTATTTCAGGTGCTAAGACTGTACTTCTGATGGTACTGGAGGTGCAGAGGCTGTACTTCATTAGCATTTTCAGATACTGAGGCTGTATGTCAGATGGCATTTCAGATATTGAGACTGTACATCAGATGGTATTTCAGGTGCTGATGTTGTACTTCAGGTGGTATTTCAGGGGCTAAGGCTGTACTTCCGATGGTATTTCGAATGCTGAGGTGGTGATTCTGATGGCATTTCAGATGCTGAGGCTGTGTGTCAGATGGTATTTCAGGTGCTGAGGTGGTGCTTCAGATGGTATTTGATGTATGGAGGCTGTACTTCAGATGATATTTCAAGTGCTGAGGTGGTGCTTCAGATAGTACTTGAGGTACTGAGGCTGTGCCTCAGATGGTACTTGATGTACTCAGGCTGTGCTTCAGATGCTGCTTGAGGTACTGAGGCTGTGCTTCAGATGGTGTTTGAGGTACTGAGGGTGTAGTTCAGATGCTATTTCAGATGCTGAGGCTGTATTTCAGATGGTATTTCAAATGCTGATGTGTTTCAGATGGTACATGAGGTACATGAGGTACTGAGGCTGTGCTTCAGATGGTATGTCAGGTGCTGAGGCTATGCTTCCAAGGCTGTATTTTAGATGGCATTTGATGTACTTCAGTATTTCAGGTGCTGATGTGGTATTTCAGATGGCATTTGATGTACTGAGGCTGTACTTTAGATGGTATTTCAAGTGATGAGGTGGTGCTTCAGATGGTACTTGAGGTACAAGTCTGTACTTCAGATGGTACTTCAGGTGCTGAGGCTGTATTTCAAATGCTATTTCAGGTGCTGTGGTGGCACTTCAGGTGGTATTTTGGATGCTGGTTCTGTACCTAAGATGGTATTTCAGGTGCTGATGCAACACTTCATTGGTATTTCAGATACTGTTTTTGTACTTCCTATGGTATCTGAGGTGATACTTCCAGTAGTATTTTGGGTGCTATGGCATTGCTTCACGTAGTATTTCAGCTACCGAGGTGATATTTCAGATGGTATTTGAGGAGCTGAGATTGTAATACATGTGGCATTTCAGGTGCTAAGTATGTAATTTAGATGGTATTTCAGGTGCTGAGGCTGTACACCAGATGCTGAGGCTGTACTTTAGATGGTATTTCAGGTGCTAAGGCTCTAGTTCAGATGGTATTTCAGCTGATGAGGCTGTAGTTCAGATAGTATTTCAGGTACTGAGGGAGTGCTTCAGATGGTATTGGAGGGTCAGCAGCTGTACTTCAGATGATATTTCAGGTACTGAGGCTTCCTTCAAATGGTATTTCAGGTGTTGAGGCTGTCAGATAGTATTTCAGGTGCTGCGGTTGTATGTTAAGTGCCGAGGTTGTACATCAGATGGTATTTCAGGTACTGATGCTGTACTTCAGATGGTATTTCTGGTGCTGAGTCTGTACTTCAGATTGTATTTCAGGTGCTGAGGCTGTACTTCAGATAGTATTTCAGGTGCTGAGGCTGTACTTCAGATGGTATTTCAGGTAGGGAGACTGTATTTCAGATGATATTTCAGGTGCTGAGGATGTACTTTAGATGGTATTTCAGGTACTGAGGCTGAATGTCAGATGGAACTTGAAGTACTGAGGCTATATTTCAGATGGTATTTCAAGAGCTGAAGATGATCGTCAAATGGTATTTCAGGTAACAATGCTATACTTGATGGTATGTAAGATGCTGAGGTTGTTCTTCAGATGTTACTTCAGGTGCTGATGGTGTACTTCAGATGGTATTTCAGGTGCTGAGGGAGTACTTCAGATGGTTTTGGAGGCGCTGAGGCTGTACTTCAGATAGTATTTCATGTGCTCACACTATACTTCAGATGGTAATTCAGGTGCTGAAGCTGTGCTCATATATAGTATAGTGATTCTACGGTTAAAACTGGAATGGGGGCTGTACAAAGGGAGACCAGGAAAAGGAAGACATCCTGAACAAATATTTTTGTTCAACATTCACAGAGAAAGTAGAAAGGGGGTTGCCACAAAAAAGTAACAGAAGCTTTGGAGGGAGGAAGGCATTTCAGACACTAGTCCTTTTTTGGAGGAGAGTCCTGAAGGGACTATCTAATCTGAAGGTGGACAAAGAAATGGGACCAGATGGGGTGCATCCATGGATATTGAGGGAGCTCAAGGAGATACTGGCTGCACCTCTGAAAGTTCTATTTAACAGCTCTCTGGAAACAGAAGTGGTTCCGGAGGATTGGAGGAGGGTGGATGTAGTCCTACTACACAAAGGTGGTAGCGGGAGGAGGCTGACATTCATAGGTAAGCCAGTCTGACATCAATGGTGGGAAAGTTAATGGAATCACTGCTGAAGAAAGAGATTGTAGAATATCTTGTATCCAGTGGGTTTAAAGACCCAAGGCAGCATGGGTTCACAAGGGGCAGTCATGTCAAATGAATGTGACAGATTTCTTTGACTGGGTGGCATAGGATGTAGATCAGGGTGGAAGTGGCCTACCTAGATTTTTGTAAGGTTTTCAACAGCATTCACATAGGTGACTAGTAAGCAAGCTGGGTAGCTTAGGAGTGGCTCCAAAGGTGGTAAACTGGATAAGAAATTGGTTAGGGGACAGGAGAGAGAGAGAGGGTAGTGGTACATGGAGTTTACTGTGAGGAAGGGAGGGTGTCCAGTGAGGTGCCTCAGGGATCAGTTCTAGGACCAGTCCTCTATCATGTCCTTATAAGTGACATTGCAGAGAAGCTAGAAGAGAAGGTTTGCCTCTTTACGGATGACACCAAAATTTGCAATAGGGTGGCCACTCCGGGGGTGAAAAGGATGAGCAGAGACCTAAGAAAATTAGAGGAGTGGTCAAGGGTATGGCAGCTGGGTTTCACTGTGAAAAATTGCAAAATAATGCACTTAGGGCACAGAAACCCAGGGGCAGAGTACAAAATGGGTGGAGTGGTATTGACCACCAAGCAGGAAAGAGAACTGGGGTAAGCATACCGGATGACCTAAAAGTAGCCAGGCAGTGTGTCAAGGCAGTCAGGAGGGCTAGTGGGATGCTGGGGTGCATAGGGAGAAGTATCACCAGCAGAAAGAGAGAGGTGGTGTTACCCTTGTCTAGATTGCTGGTAAGACCCCATCTAGAGAACTGTGTCCAGTTCTGGAGATCACATCTCTGGAAGGACATAGACAGAGTGGAGGCTATCCAGAGGATGGCAACTAAAATGGTGTAGGGTCTGCATCAAAAGCCCTAGAAGGAGAGACTGATGGACCTCAATTTGTAAACCTTGGAACACAGGAGGGAGATGAGGATATGGTAAAGACCTTTGAATACCTCATGGGGCAAATAAGGTACAGGAGGGGTGTATTCTTCAGAAGAAAAGGTGCTCAAGAACAAGGGGACATGTTATGAAGCTGGAGGGGGTAGATTCAGGAGAGATGTGAGGAAGTACTTCTTCACAGAAAGAGTGGTGGATTCCTGGAACATCCTTCCAGCAGAGGTGATGGGGGTTAAAACTGTGGTGGGGTTCAAGAATACATGGGAAAAGCACAAGGGAATCACAGTGGAAATGAAGGGGGGAAGGAGAAAGAGCTGTAGATTGAGTACAGTCTATGGTAATAGTGTAAGTAGGGAGACATGGGCAGACTGGATGAACAAGCTGTCCTTACCTGACATCAAATTCTGTTTCTATGTACTTCAGAGGGTAGATTAGGTGCCGAGGCTTGTATTTCAGATGGTACTTCAGATGCTGAGGCTGTACCTCAAATGATATTGCAAGAGCTGAGGCTGTATTTCAGGTACTGAGTCCGTATTTCAGAGGGTACTTCAGGTGCTGAGGCTGTATTTTAATAAGAAAAGGCTTAGGAGGGGCCTTTGATATGGGCCTCAAGACTCTATGCTACATGTGGCACACCCGTCTTTCTTATAAGATTTATTTGTTGTTTTGTGTTTTTTCCTTTTTATCTCAGTCATCTTTTCCCATCCCACTTCTCCTCTCTTTGTCCTTTTTTCCCCCCATTTCCTCATCTGTATTTCAGCTGTTAAACCTGAGCTCTGACCTGTTTCAGGATCAATTTCTCAAGTTTTGAGAGAGGCCAAGGTCCAGCTGATAGACAGCATGGTCTGTCGCCAGGCAGACATCTACGGTGACTACATTACCAGGCGCATGTTCTGTGCTGGCTCCCTGAGTGGGAAGGTCGACTCTTGTCAGGTTAGTGGCAATATGGATTAGTTCCTATTTTGTGCGTGGGGTGAATTTTTTGTTGATAAGAGTTCCAACGGGGAAGCATGATTAACAGTTTTAGAGCGGTCTCAGTGCGAGTTCTTAGAAGGTGAGAATCCAAAAGTGAGGGGTATTGGCACCCTAAGAATGCAACTGAGAGCATTTTGTACAGCTGCAAGAGTTCCTCCAAGGTGACATATTAATCTTTTATTGATCAAGTGTAATAGTTTTTTTTTTTATTCCAAAAAAGACTAAACACAAACACCATCAAACATGACCCTTTCCAGGGCAGCTGCATGTGAGATACCCTTGCCTGAATAAAAGTCACCCGCATAAGGGAAAAGACCTACATTTAAATAATTTTCTGCATTTATGTCACCTCATTCTTTACAACTGAGGACATTTTCTTGAAAAAAGGAACCCCCTGCCTTTCCCTCATCTTCCTGCCCCCCCCCCCCCACTGGGGTCACGATTCTTTATTTGTGACATAATAATCTGTCGCTATGGAAACCACTGTGTTCTCAAAGGCAGAGGACTTTGACTTTGGGTCACAGCAGGAGGATGAGAGAAACTCCAAGACACAAAGATTCTGTTTTCATGCAAATGTCCTTCAGTAACAAAGAATGAGAGAAGATAAATACAGAACATACATGAACTATGAGCCACAAAGTGCCTGAATGTTACATCTTAGAAAGTTTTCCTGGACAATAGAAAATCATTTGTAAGTACTATAATGTGGGCCGGCAGACATTTTATCCAGAGGTGTGTTAATCAACATGCTTTCTGCAATGGATAGGAGGCCAGACATTATTTTATAACTAATGAATTTTTCCTTTTGATTCTATCTACTGCTAGAATCTGGATTGGATGAGTCATAGAATAAACAGATGTCTATATACATTTTCTTATAGTACTAAACTTCTACAGCATCCTATAGCCCATGCAGTCAAACAAGTATTATGTTAACAAACTACAGGCAGAAATTAAGAATCTAGACCTCTTCGCTCCTGACTACCTGTTGTACCACACGCATGTAAAATATATGCATTTCCTGTACATCTGAATAACATGTCAATAAACTTTTGAGTTTTATCATGCTTTCTATACTTGTATTATAGCAAAGCCTTCAATGTGCCTATGAGAGACAGACGGAACCGATTCTCCCTACAGTGCCCTAGAACAGGCCAGATTAAAATTTCAGAACCAAAACAAACCTGTAACAGTTCCAGAGGTTTAAATACAAATGATGAATTATCATGTAATTAGTATTTTACTAATATGTAAATGACTACATGGGCAAAAAGGTTAAATGGTACAGAACCATTTAGAACCATTTTGGGTTAGTTAGAAATGGGCGTGCAACAGAACCCAAAAAAGATTTGCCTGACCCTGGTTCAGTAAGAGACCAAGATGGGAAGTACATTCTTCATGTGCTCAAGCATCAGTAGAATTGCAGACACTGGAGTTGCCTGAAACGGATGGAATTGAGTCCCCACTGTACTTATTACTCAGAGACAGCTGGGTGTCCCCTTCTATAGCAAGGGTGCATTACAGTTTCTGTGCCAGTCCCTGCTAATCAAATTCTTATATCTCACAAAACGACCTACCTTACAAAGGTGAAATGTGACACATCTCTCCAACTCCCTGGGTGAATCTTTCGAGCAAGTTTCAGTTTTGTTGTTTTGATACAGTAGGCGAGTTTTTTTTAGAAATTCACAGCATAATCTAAAGTAAGGGCATCCTGTTTTTTTTGCGTTGACCAGACTAACGAGTGAGCTGAACATTTTTTAGAGCTGATTGCACCTCAGAATTCTCTGGAGTAACGGCTGCTAGTTCTGTTTTTGGAGTTCTTGTGAGATAAAACCTGTAATGTTCAAGAATATCTACTAAAGCATAGAGGGCTGGATGGATGCAGGGTCCTTATCTCTGGTGGTGTCACAGCAGTGTTGGCACACCACTGGTCAGTAAGCGCTACCCGATGCAGGACTGTTTCAGTGCCCTGCACTGTACCACTGCCAAGAAGCAGCTCACGATTTAGGGCGGTGGTGTTTGTGCTCCAGAGTGGGGGGATTGTCGGCCCCATTTTCATTCACATCATGCTCCCTGTATGCAGGAGTGTAGCATGCAGGGTGGTAGGCTGTCAATCTGGGTGGCAGTAGTGGAATCTGATAATGTCCCAGATTACACCACTGTGAGCACAATGCCCCCATGCACACAGTCCCCCATACAATGCAGCATGGCAGGGGCATGGCTGCACAGGATGCCAGGGTCGCAGGACTTGGGAGGGGGACTACCTTCATCAATACCAGTGCTATCCAGGCCCCAGAGGCTTGTTGCTGCTGCCGCTGGGATATAGGATCCCATACAGGTTACTATAGGTAACTGCGTCTCTGGAGTGGCTGCAGTTACCAGTGGGGTTCCACAAGGTTCGATCCTGGCACCTGTGCAGTTTGCGGTGTATATGCCTTCTCTGGGTGAGATCATGAGGTATGGGACTGAATGCACTGATATGTTGATGATACTCTACTCTGCTCTATCTGTTTTGAGCACCTCATGGGCCAAACGCAGCCTTGGTGCCAGGACAGTGATACAGGAGATCAATGACTGGATGGCCTCCAATTCGTTGTGTGTCAGCCCAGATAAGACAGAGGTTCTGACTGTCGATCCAGGCCAGCATGGGTTGACAATGACAAGTGGTGGCCTCTGTTACCATATCTGAATGGTCAGACGCTTCAAGCCATGGATGTGGTGAAGGATCTAGGAGTCATTTAGGACTGCAAGCTAACACTAGAACAACATGTGTCAGTGGCTTTTACTGTCTACGTAATATTGCCTGGATTAAGTTACATTTAGCACCAGCTGACTTGGAGATGATAGGTCATGCCTTTGTCACCTCTAGACTGGACTACTGCAATGGGCTTTACTTAGGTTCATCTGGGGGCTTCATGCATCCCCTGTAGCTGATCCAGAATACTGCTATCCGGCTGGTGGTAGGAACTTCTTTCCTGGAGGGACCACATCACGCCAGTTTTGCACAATCTGCACTGGCTGCCAGTGCGGTGAAGCATCACCTTCAAGGTCACTTGTTAACACACAAGGTCTACGTGGTCTGGGCCCTAGCTACCTGAAATGACCTTGATATCCCACACCTACTCACCACCTCTGCTCCACAGATTCAGGCTTGTCCCAGGTCCCTCGTTCCCACCTCAGGTGATTGGGGGAACAGGGCCACTGGGGTTGCTGTCTGTGGAGGCTTTCAAGAACCCGTTGAAAATTATTTCATTTGCATCTTCAACTTTTTCATTTGCATAGGGCTACCCAGATTAGATTAGTTCTAGTGATTAACTGTTTTATATTTATTATAGCTTTATTACTTTGTACAGCTCTGCTTTTTTTTGTATTATTTATTTATAAGCATTTGAAAGAAAAACTTTGCAAGTGTTACAATACGTAGGAGGGTTATACATATTTGTCACCCCAGCAAGTATAACACAGTACAAGAGTAATAGCTCCTCCCCATTAGACACTGCATAGGGGGAATTACCATAAAAATTCCAGCATCCATATGTAAATTTCTTAAATGCATGCAGCACGGAAGGACAAAGGGAATCCGACAAGCAAGATCAGAACAGTATAGGAATGCCACTTCACCAGTGACAAATTAGTTTCCTGTATGGATCAGATACAGAACCATTCCAATATAAGACCCCCGTGCTCCACAAAAATAATTAAAGTTTAATTATAACTATACCGGACCATTCCCTTTAAGAAGAAAAGCAATAGTACTAAAATTACACAAGGGTCAGATATATGACCAGTCCCAACAGAAAAACATCAGTTTGAAGTAGATTCATAACTTGCAACCCCATTCAGTCCTCCTCTGATGAATCGCCATGACCTTCAGCAGTCCCCAGTTCTTGTTCAATACACTTCAACAGTTTCTCCGTGTCCTTGGGCTCGTTGAAAATATACTGCCATCCCTGCCACGATACTCACAGTTTTGCAGGCATCAGCAACTGGTGTTGTATCTCAAACTGGCAGAGTCAAGTGCGGGTGCTATAAAAATTTTTACAGCATTGCCTCGTACTGTAGGATAGGTCAGGGAACAAAAACACATTGTTCTTTCTGTATTTTAGGGCCCGCAGCCTTCTAGTCCTGCTGCTCACCACCTCCTATCCTATGGTACTTTAATAGATTGTATAACAAGATCAGGCCTCCCTCTATCCCTCACTTCATTACTACACTCTCAAACCCCCTCTTACACGCTCCATTCTAATGACCAAACCCCTCTTTACATCCCTAGGTGCAAGACCTCTATAGGTGCAAGACCTCTATGGGCTCACATGCTTTCTGCTATGCTGCCCCAAAGTATTGGAATTCTATCCCTCAAACTATTCACCTAGCCCCATACACATGCTGGCTTTAAGAAACTCCACCATGAACATCTACTTGCATCAAGTCCTTGCACCTGCTTCCATCCACCTTAAGATCATCTCTCACCTATGCTTTATCTTACTGTACTTCCACCCTTCCTGCACGTACTCTACCTACCTCTCCTGTCTCTATCCCCTTCCTCCTCCTCCCCTCTATTTTCTGCTATGTTTATTTGCCTTGCTAACGGCACTTACTGTACACTGTCCATAACACCGACTAGTACCAATTTCTGTACTTGTGTTGCACTTGTTCATTTTCTCAAGATCCCTGTATTTGTTCATATTATTTACTTTGTCCAACCCTTTATTTCATAGTCTTTCAAATTGTTTGCATTTTTCTGACCACCTTGCATTGTATGACCTACAGTATTCTATGTGCTGCGTCACATTGTTGTTGTTCTTGTATTTGACTTGTATCCTCCTGGTCGTGCCTGAAAATAGGCATCTCTATGCCTAGTGCACCCACCCGGTTACCAAAAGCAAATAAATAAATAAATAGCAATGGCCAAAACCCGATCATGATCTCCAACACCCGTAAAGACCACCATCAGAGTCCTAAGAGTCTCAGCACCCAAGGTTGCATGTCTTAGCATAATTCCATAAGACTTTTCGATGGATAAAAGTATATCCTCCTCTGATAGTCCCAGTAATTCCAGTAGGAAGGTCCAAGCAAATGTCTGAATGGAGGTTAGCATTGCACCTTCGGTCTCAGATTCGGCAGACGTCGAGGCTCCCACAGCCGATTCAGGCCTCTGCTCTTGTTGTGTCTGCTGCTTTTTGGGTGCAAAAAAAAAAAATCAGCCGAGGAGGCATTGTGTCCTCTTGTTTTCCCCATGTTGACAATCTATGGCACCTAAGATAACCAGACAGCTGCTTTTCGTTGCAGTGGTCGTAGTTTAAAACAAAATATTTTATATTTATTTAGGTAAATCTCTAGAGCTGAGAAGTGCTGCTTCCTCTATGCTGCTCAGCAGTGTCCCCCACCAGCTCTGCTTTTTTTTGTCACTGTTGTAACTGCATCCTGAGCCTTCTGGACAGGGTGCCAAACAAATAAAATTTGCCTTGCCATACCACTGGCAACCAGGTGCCCATGGTGTGGTGTGACATCATCTAACAGGGACCTGCAGGGCTGCAATACATCTCATTAATATTCATAAGCAGTCCACCCACCTGACCCACGGACTGCCTGCCACTACATGCTACCAGCAGGGTCCAGAAGCCTGCATATCACGGTCAATGTGCAGTGCCCAGATTTGTCGTACAGCCAGCAGTGGGTCGGGCAATCCTGAATTCAGACCAGTGTCTTCAATCCTCCACAGTTGCAGGGATCCTGAGAGGGTTGCGAGAAACTGCCTTCCCCCACTCCCCCAATTCAGAAAGTTGCAGGGATCCTGAGAGGGTCAACAAGGGTCGCGAGAAACTGCCATCCCCAACCCCCCCCGATTCAGAAAGTTGCAGGGAACCTGAGAGGGTCATGAGGGTCAAGAGAAACTGCCCTCCCCACCCCACCCCAATTTAGAAAGTTGCAGGGATCCTGAGAGGGTCGTCGGAGCATGAGAACTGCCCTCCCCACTCTTCCAATTCAGAAAGTTGCAGGGATCCTGAGAGGGTCACAAGGGTCGCAGAAACTGCCATCCCCCACCCCCGATTCAGAAGTTGCAGGGATCCTGAGAGGTCATGAGAAACTGCCCTCCCCACCACCCCCAATTCAGAAAGGTACGGCAAATCTCCATCAGCTGCTTTTCGTTTACGCGCCAAAACTCAAGCAAATGCAGGAACAAAGTTTCAATCGGAGGAGCAGTCTGCTTGGCGCCAATTTTAAAACTGAATTTCTTTTAACTGAATTTCTGTCGCCACAGCATTGTTGATTGTTTTTTTACTCGGACTTTCATTGATTTTAAGTAATGAATATGAGATTCCTGGCAGGTGCCTTAAGAGGAAGCTCTGTATTTGTATTTTTATATTTCACTTGTTAAAGCCTGCTGGTTGCCTTAAGATTCATGCCTGTCGTAAATCGGATTGTTACTATGCTGCCACTGGTTAAATTTATTTAATAATCTACTGGTTACATTTTATTTAAAATCCTACTGCTGCTCTTTCTACCTAGAATCTCGGCCAGCCCATAGCCAAGATAATTGCTTACTGAGCTACTGCTTGCAGCTTCTAAACAGGGCCCTGCTGCGAATTGCACATTAGTTCAGGCTGATTATAAAATGCACTTGCCATATGCAAATTGAGACCAGGGCTGTATAAAAAACTGTCTCACCTTCCCTTCTCTCTCCACAGTTGCAGGTATCCTGAGAGGGTCATGCGAACTGCCTCTCCACCACCCCAGTTCAGAAAGGTACGGCAAATCTCCATCAGCTGCTTTTGACCCGCGGCATAGAAACTCAAACAAATGCAGCAGCAAGTTTCAATTGAAGGAGTAGTTTCTCCCTGCATGATGCAACTGCGACTACCGCCCGCCTCCCAATACCCTCCCACCCTTAGCTGGGCACTGTATTCATAGTGCGTGGTCTCGCGAGAGGTTCCAGAGCGGAAAAAAAACCTATCTCCCTAGATCTCCACCTGCTCCTTATACATATTAGTCACTAGAGGTCACTGTCTAGTCTTAGCTTCCTACTTACAGCAGTCTGTGCCCAGCCCAGGTCTAAATACTGTCTTCATTTCCAATTTTGAGCTTCTAGATTAATGCTTGCTGTATGCCCAAACCATGACTCAACTGCTGCACTACCTACCCATACTTGCTTTGCTAATTTACAGCCTCCCACCACTCTTCTCCAACTTGCCACAAACTTACCCAAAACCTCTACCTCCCTGGTTACCTGATCTCACAAGGCCCCTTCACCACCCACACTCCGCAACCTCCACGCCTCGTAACCTTACATGGGCACACTCAAACGTGCATCCCTCCCCCTTCCTCTTCCCTCCATCACTAAACTGGCTGATCCTGCTACAAATTAGCTCACCTACAGCCATCCGCATCCATATACAGAACGACGCTCCACCACCTATAGATGGCTAAAACTTATTGCCAACTACCTCTCTATAGCCCTCCTGCTCCTTGCAGCCGGGGACATACACCCGAACCCAGGTCCCCATCACATCCCCACTCTGCAAAACTCACCTGGTCCCTCTCAAACCCCATCTGCACACAACAGCAACAGCCCCCTCCCACAGGGCCTGCGGCTCATGCATCTAAACACATGAAGTCTAGCCCCCAAACCTGACTCCCTTTAGGTACTTGCAGCCCACTACACCCCTGACGTCTTCATCCTGCCTGAAACATGGCTAAACAAAATATTGCTGTGCCTCAGTATCTATACCAGGATACTCCTTGTCCTGACAGGACAGGTCTAGCAGAGGAGGCGGTGTGGCCATTTATGTAAAGTCAATCTTCACTTCTCCGTAGTTCTAGGCAAATCTGAACCTCAGGCCCACGAACTATTAATGATTTACTGCATCTACCCTTCTCATACCCTATCTACATTGCTGGTACTTACTGCCGGCTGGGCATGCCAGCATCCTCTGTCACCAACTTACTCTCTCAACTGTCCTCCCTAGCACTGCAGGGGGAATGATATGTTATGGGGGATTTTAACCACAACTGGTTATCTCAGTCCCTCAGCAAAACCCGTACAGCCATCTCAGTCCTAAACCTCATACAAACCATCACTGAACCCACCCGCCTAAATCCCAAATCTGGAAACCACTCTCCAACTGACTGGGCTCTCACCTCTCACCCACATCGAGTCATTCAATCTGGTCTGCTCCCCGATTCTGTGAGTGATCACCACATAACTTATCTGATCAGGAAAATTCACCACCCCACTTCTGCACCTAGGTTCCTAATTCAAGCTCCTATAAATCCTCAGCCTAGCACATGCGTACTCGGCAGTCTAGCCCTGTAAACTGGACAACTCACCGCTTCTGCCAGCTCCATTGGCTGCTCTTCTACACTTTCAGAACACATTCCTAAGCGTCTGGAATGCACATGCCCCCCTACACCGCTCTAGAGTATGTGGCAATCACCTACCCTGGATCACCCAAGAACTTATAACCTGTCACAATGCCCGTGACAAAACTTGGCATGCACATAGATCTTCACACCTCCCTCAAGACTTCAATAAGTACCGCAAGCTGTGAAACAAGTGCACTAGAGCGACCCGGCTCGCTAAAATGGAATATTTCAACTCCACCCTCCAGTCAAACCTATGCCGTCCTTCCAAATTCTGGAAAGTCATTCACTCCCTCTTCTCCCCCTGGCTGCAAATCCCACACCTCTCAATAAAGCAAACAACTCACTCCTCTCTGACCCAGGTGTGGTGGCTGCCAAATTCAACACTACGTCACCTCGTGTGCCTCAACTCTCCTCTCCTCCCTACACCCCAGCCCTTTCAGACATTCCGTAAATGTCTCAAACATGTGCTTCACCTTCTTCTTCCAACCTATCACTCACACTGCAGCCCTAGAGGCCCTGCTGTCACTAAGCCCCACCAGAGGCAATGCCCCTGATGGGGTGGACTCCAAACTCCTGCACCTCTCTGCACCAGCTATAGCTTCCCCCCTGGCAAACCTCCTAAACCTCTCATTTACCAAGGCTACTGTCCCACAGGCCTGGAAACATGCCATTGTCATTCCCCTTCCAAAAGGGGGCATCCCCTCCGACACCTCCAACTACTGCCCTATCTCCCTCCTCCCAGTCCTTGCAAAGCTGCAAGAGCACTTGGTGCTTGTCCAACTTACCCCTTCTCTAAGATAAAAACTTCTTCACACCATACCAGTCTGGCTTCAGGAAGGGCCATTTCCACTGCATCCTCCCTGTTAAGACTCACTGATACTATCCTCTTCGGCATGGATAGAAGGATGATCTCCTCAGCTATATTTGTCGACCTCACTAAAGCTTTCGACACGGTCTCCCACCCACTGCTGTTAATAAGCCTAACTGAGGCAGGCCTCTGTATCTCTGCCACAAACTAGTTCAGTGCCTACCTCTCTGGAAGAACCCAATCAGTAAAAAAATTGCCAACGCTTTATCCTTCCCCCTTCCCGTGACCACCAGTGTCCCCCAAGGGTCGGTACTCGGTCCCATCCTATTCTCTATTTTCCTCAACAACCTGCCACAAGTCTGCACAAACTCATCTATACATTTGTACATGGATGATACCATCCTCTTTTCCACTGGCTCCTCCCCTGCAGAAGTAGCATCAGATCTCCAGACAGACTTTGAAAAAGTCCAACTCTGGTTCAGCTCACATCAGCTCTCTCTAAAAAGCGAAAAAAAACTGTCACTATGACCTTCGGTTCGAGACAGGGGCTAGCCGGCTTCCCTCCCTCCCCTCCTTCCGCACTTTGGATGGGACAACTCTGGAGGATGTCGCTTCCTTCTGGTATTTAGGGGTATGGCTCGACCATCACCTAACCTTCTCCGACCACATTGACGCAATTATCAGAAAACTTCGTCCCAAGACTGGTGCCCTCTACAGGAACTGCTCTTGCCTCTCTTCCTCGGTTAGACGAGAATTAGTTCACAAAATGATCCTCCCCTCCTTAGACTACTGTGACATAGTCTATAGTGCGGCACCACCTTCCACCCTGGCAAAACTAGATCCTATCTTTAAAGCATTCTGCCACTTCGCTCTCGATGCCACATCCCGCTCCCACCACTGTGACCTCTACCGCTCCCTTGCCTTCCATTCCCTAGAGAATCGCCGAAAACTGCACTGCTCCAAGTTTGTCTCAAAATTTTGCTTGATACCCTCCCCCCCACCTTTCCTCAATGCTGTTGCCAGCTCCCACCCCTCCTCATGCTCTCTGGTCCACTGACACCCGTCTCCTAAACATTCCCGGCTGAAAGACATCCGCTGGATAAACTGCCTTCTCGCACTGATTCCCGAAACTCTGGATTGCCCTCCCCCCTCAAATTCACCACTCTTCCTCTACCCATTCCCTGGTAACTGCACTGTCAAACTACTTCGCTATAAACTGTGCCTGCGCTTAGCAATCAATCCCCCCCTCCCTTCTTTTCCCCAAAATTCCCTGGTCAGCCCAGCAGTAGCTTGCAGTGGCTTTTCTATTCTAAAAAAAAAAATAAATAATAATTTGTACTTACTCCCCACCCTGGCCTCTCTCTGGCCGGTCTTGGTTTCTTCTTTTGTTAGCCCTAGTTTTCATTTCTAGCCCATGGGGCATTCTACAGCACCAACCTGTACCCAACAAATGTATGCAAACATTGGGGGGGCACTAGTGAGTCCGAGCAAAATGGCTGCCTTAAATTAGAGCTCCTCAATAAGTCTGGCTTTAGAACCTTAAATAAGTAATTTTTTGACTGCACAGAGGAAATATATATATATATCGAGAAACAGCAATCGGAAGACCTGAAGAATAACATGGAAAATCCCCGAAAGGATCAAAATATCCAGGACAGAGTAGAATCTAAAAATGTCCGGCTCCCGCTGCCCAGCGTCCAGCTTCTCAACTAAGGACATCAGATTCAGGACATGAAGGAGAGGAAACTCTACAATTTCTTGGCTTCAAAATAAATAGATTAATCTCCTTAGTTTCTGGCATGGCTGAGAAATTGATAGCATTTCTAATAGAGTCACAACATTGGAAACCTCAATTGATGCAGTCTCGGCTGAATCATCGGAGGCTAAAAAGAGATTGGATGCTGCTCTAGGCAATGTCAGTGGGATAATAAAAGAGAACGGTCACCTAAAAATGCATTTGGAAAATCTGGAAAACCACATGAGGGCTTCAAACATTCATCTCTTAGGGCTTTCAGAGGGTTGTGAGGGAGACCATTTGGTTCTTTTTCTCCACGACTGGCTCCGACAATAATTTGGTGAAGATGCTGGCCCACGTATAAGAGGCATACAAAAGGCCTACAGGAGCACAACTAGAGGCAGGCCGGATAACCCTGAAGTCCCGTGGGCAGTTTTGGCTATCACTGATGACGTTGCTACCAGGGATTACTTGTTGGCCTTAGCCAGACAACATAAAATACTTCTTTGTGATGGGGAAACAGTCAGACTCTACCCAGACAGCAGCTCTATCACTAGACAACAGCAAAAACAGTTTGATGATACGAGGGCACTTCTGCGTGAAGTAGGGATTCAGTACAGCATCATTTTCCCGGCTCGATTGAGAATAATGTACCAGGGGAAGATCTTTATTTTCTCGAATTTGAAAGAAGCTAATCTTTGGGCTCAAAAGCATGTCCCGAGAAGAAGACGCTCCACAGATCAGAGTGAGAACTCTTCGAACGACGAGTAAAGAAAACCAGAAAGGATTACTCCAAACAAGATTAAGGAGAATGAGAGAGACTTGGTTTAAGTCCCTATACTAGTTTTCTAAACCCCAGCGGGGTGTGAGTGAGTACTTTAATCTAGGTTAAATCAGGACTATCATTGCTGAACATTTTATTTTTCTCCCATTTAAAACTGTTATTCATCTTCTGTGTTTTAGACTGATAGTATGTTTGCTACATAGACCTCTGTTTAAAATTATAAAACTGTTTAAAGCCAGTTCCTAGCTTACTTTCTTACGGATGCTCTTACAGCAAATGTATTTTAATTTGAGGTGGAAAATTCTTTTTAGAATTAGCACAGTCTTAAGGTGCTCATATCAGAGCTAATGCATGGACTTCTTAATAGAGCCCTGTTTAGGGGATACTAGAATTCCTGGACTTCATATATTGGTACTGAAATAGTATATCTCCATTCTGCTCAAGGGCTTTATCTCCAGAAAAAATGTTGTTTTAAAAATGGACATAAACATTTAAGTAACCTCTAGAGATGTATCCTAAAGCAGTGGAACATGTACTATGTTGGTGTTCTAGAGGGGTGGCGCCCTCAATGTGTCCTGAAAATATTAACATTTGTTAAGCCACTGCTTGGAATGTATTTCACCTGTTTGTTAAAAGACAATAAATACAAAGTTTAAAAAAAAAATGCATGCAAACATTGTATATATGTATGTATAGCTGCTACCTGTTAGTCCCGAGTGCTTGCTTTTAGCTGACTGCATATTGTGAACCAAGTTATACCTTCTTACTGTGTAAACTGACAACTGTTATTATGTTAAATGATAACCTGCGTGTATCCACCCTTATGCCCGCAGTCGTGCAGAGAGCGAATATATTTTTTCTCCGTGTGCCTTCCTGGTGAATAAATTCAATAAATATATAAAATCCTGAAGAGCAAAGACCATGTACAAGAGTGGCTAAGTTGTTTGACACAGTCACAGAACTTACAGGGCCAAAGCTTTCATATAACCACTGTGAAGATTCCATTTATAGGAACTTTTTATTATTTACATGCGTTTCGTGTTTTCCTCCTGCCAAACATTAGGGGCTCCCTTGGTCACAACCTTCTTCCAGCCCGGGATTGGCAAGTAGCCGACTTCAACCCGACGCTGGCCTAATGCAGCTCCTTGGCTGACCATCAGCGGGCACTCTACGGGGTGCTCTAGTGTCTGGTGGCTCATGCCTTCCCTCTGTAATTGGCAGGCAGCCCGCAGACAGCATTAATGTGGAATTCTGGAATTCAAATGTGAACTGCGCTCTTCTAGCTGCTACAAGGCTGGTTGTATATGAATCTTTTAATGTTGCACCAGTACTCTCTAGTATCAAACTGTCAAAATACAAGAGCATTCAAACCCATGGGAAACAAAAGGCTGACTGACTGTGTCCCTCCGCCCCTTGGTATGGGTGCAGTGTATGCTGGCCTCATGAGACGCAGGAGGAGCACACGCCCAGGTCTGACTGTAATGGTTGCTATGGTGCTGGAACCTGCAACCAGCCCTCCTCAGTCAAGGTGCACACTCAAGCAGCAGCTGCCTCCATCTGGCCTACCTCCTGATATGGTGTTCTGAATTTACTCCTAATCCTGGACTGCATACACAACATGATGCCCTTCCGCTGGACCACGGGGCAGCCAAAATTCTATTTTTTTAAGGAATTTTGTGGAAGTCACTTCTTTTGATACCAACTATGAACTTTCAGCTTGAAACCACAAAATGAAATATTCATACAATCAAGCATTCACACTTCAAGAACAAACCTAGTTATGGCTTGGTGGCATTGAGGGTTGAGGCACTAGACGCCACACCTCGCACCATGCCGGCGATCCAAGTTTGGGAATGGACTCGGGATACCAGAGGTCGACTGGGAAGGGAGACGATTGAGCATCTGGAGGACAGCTCTCCTCTCCTAAGGTGGGTTGCGGATTCTGCTCGGCTCCTTGGTGGCCCCCGATGGAGATCAAAGTTTCTAAAGGAGCCGATGTTGTAAAAGGGGTGGAGTGCTGGTGGACGTCAGCAGCATGCCTCTTGCGGGAACATAATTGCATGTCTGTGCTCCGAGCGGAAAAACACAAAATACCCTAGACTCCAGTGGAGATGAAGGAGACCCTGGAGCCTGCCCATATCCTGCTGCTGGACCTGCCCTCATCGGTTCTTCCTAGACCTTGACTTGATCTCATGGCGTCCCTCTAATTTCAGATTTAGCCACCAAGGGAGGATGGGCCCTCTCCCAGAAGGGTGATCCAGGAGGCTGGATGAACCATGGGGTCAGGAGAGAGACCGAAGGAGGAGGTTTCAGGCTGGGAGTAGCGGCAGCAATCGGTGGGTACTCTGGAGGGATGCCCTGACCTCCAGAGTGAAAACAGAGTTGCCCCCAAAACAAACAACCAAAACAAACCTAGAGCGAAAGCATTACACAAAGAACCACTTAGCACTCACCATACATGTTCATTTTGTTTGCAAAGTATGACAAGGTAACTAATGACAACATTAAGAACTTTTAGTCTGCACTTGTCTCAGCCTCACTATGCTGCTTCTCTTTCACAGGGCGACAGTGGAGGTCCATTGGTGTGTTATGAAGGTGGACTTTGGCAGCTGGCTGGGATTGTTAGCTGGGGATATGGCTGTGGCAGACCCATCTGCCAGAGAGTTTACGAGCGTCACTGATCTGCTGGACTGGATATACCAAAATATCAGGTACTGTTACTGGTTTTGAATAGGAAGGGCAGTTCGGGGATATAAAGAGAAAAAAATGTAATGTTTTAAGCAAATTATAGCATAGTCATACCTCTCAGCTCTCACTCATTTTTCAGGGATATCCCTGATTTTGTCACACAAATTTCATTTAAATTTGTATGTTCTGTCTTACAAATGTGGTATCCCAAATACATTTTCACTGCTTTTTTGGGTACATTTCAAAAACATGTTTTTAAAATCTGATCTTCAAAATGGAATGACCATTGCTGAAAATTGGTATTTTACCGTTGGTGTTCTTGAAACACCACATGAATATAAAATCAGAGTCCTGGAATACTGGTTTGCATTTTCAACCAATTTTTATGTTAAGGGATCTTCTTTGTTGTTGTACATTTTTTTAATCGACCAGCTTCTATAGGAGAAGGAGGGCAGAGGGTCTTTGTTTATGTTTGCTTGACAATGGAATAGCAAACATATTGAGATCACAAAGGAAGGGGCTTTTAGAGGTGTGGCTTTCCTCCGCCTATCACAGCCCTAGAATCATCACTCTACTGCCTGTGTTTTTTGCACCATAGAAATCACTCAGTCAATCCCAGTTCTGGATAATGCAATGAGTAAACTTCTGTGTTTATGTGTTGCTTTAATGCTCTACTAGGCACATTTGTCATGCTTTTGGTACCACTCTTATGGTGCTGATGTGTGATTTGTTTCCTTGTGTTGTGGGGCTGGCAGAGATATTGCACTTGGTGCACCCAAGTTCTTTCTGCTCAAGTGTGGCCGTGCTGCTACAGATCCTGGTACACTCGATATTCTTTTAAGAATTTGGCTGTACCACTACAGATCTCGGTGCACCCAGGAGTCTTTTTAATGAATGTGGCCATGTCACTACATGTCCCCAGGATTCTCTTTAAAGACTGTGCCCATGCTGCTACAGCTCTTAGTGCACCTGGAATTCTTTTAAAGAATGCAACCATACCACTGCAGATGCTGGTGTACTGAGCATTCTCTTTAAGGAATACAGCCATGCTGCTACAGATTCTGGAGCACCCAAGAGTCTCTTTAAGGGAATCTGGGCATGCCATTCAAGTCCTGGTGCCCAGGTTCTCTTAAGGAATGTGCCATCGCTACACATTCTGTGGCCCCTCCAACTCAATTCTGGGTATAAACTGATTATAAGGAAATTAGCCCCATATATATTCTACATCCCAGTAACATTTGCTGTCTGCATAGCACAGGCCAGTCATGTGGCAATGCCATGCAAAGTGACACTTTAGGCTGGTAAATTAATCTCCATAACCGTCAAGTGTTTCCTACAACTAGGCTTTACTCAGAGAAACATAGAGTTGATTACAGATAAGGGCCGAAGCCCATCCAGTCTGCCCATTTCTTTTTCTACCTTATGAATGTGCCATAGGCCTTTGCTTTGTCAATGGCCTATCTATTCATACTCATCTGTATTGCTTCCTTAAGCCTGTCCCATGCCTGTTTGAAGCCCTGCACCATATTCATATCCACCACTTCCTGAGGTAAGCCGTTCCATGCATCCACCACGCTTTCTGTGAAAAAGAACTTCCTCACATTACCCCTTAATCGGCCTCCCTCTAATCTCATGCTGTGTCCTACTGTCCTGCTATTTTTCTTATATTGAAACATGTTAGACTCTTTCACCTTGTTAATGCCTCTTAAGGTGTTTGAATGTTTTCAATCATATCACGCTTTCCTCCTTTGTTTCTAGGGTATACATATTGAGTTCAGTTAATCTGTCCTCATATGTTTTCCTGATGCAGTCCCTTCACCATTTTGCTTGCCCTTCTCTGGACTGCCTCAATTTGGTTAATGTCCTTGTGAAGGTGTGGCCTCCAGAACTGCACGCAGTACTCCAGATGGGGCCTAACCAGTGTCTTGTAAAGAGGGATTATTATCTCTCTCTCTCTCTTCCGACTTGTGATACCCCTACTAATACACCCCAACATCCCTCTAGCCTTACCTACTGCTTTAGAGGTCTGCTTGGATGATTTCAGGTCATCGGTGATGATGACGCCCAAGTCTCTTTCTTCCCTTGTGACTGTCAGCAACTCCCTTCCCAGCCTATAAGTGGCTTCAGGGATTCTCTTCCCTATGTGCATGATCTTGCACTTCTTTGCGTTAAACCCCAGTTGCTACTCTTCTGACCATTTTGCTAGTTTATCCAGATCTCTTCTCATTCTGCCCACCCCATCTGGATCATCTACTCTGTTGCAGATCTTGGTGTCATCTGCAAACAGATAAACCTTACCCTCCAGTCCATCTGCAATGTCACTGATGAAGATATTGAAGAGGACTGGCCCCAGGACTGATTCCTGAGGTACCCCACGTGTGACTTGCATCTCTTCTGACTGTATACCATTTACCACCACTCTCTGTTTTGTGACCATCAACCAGTTTGCCACCCAGTTGACCAACGTCTGACCCACCCTGAGCCTACCCAGCTTATTAATCAATCTTCTATGTGGAACAGTATCGAAAGCTTTGCTGAAGTCAAGGTAGGCAACATCAACTGCTTCCCCTTGGTCCACCACTCTGGTTACCCTGTCAAAGAAGCTATGAGATTAGTTTGACAGGACCTTCCTGTTGTAAATCCATGCTGTCTTGGATCCTGTGCTCCTGTGGATTCTAGGTGTTGCACTATCCTTCCTTAGAGTGTCTCCATAATCTTGCCCACTACTGAGGTAAGACTGACTGGTCTGTAGTTCCCTACCTCCTCCCTGCTACCACTCTTGTGGACCGGGATCACATGAGCCCTTCGCCAGTCTTCTGGGACCTCTCCTGTGCTCAGAAACTCACTAAACAGTTCTGATAATGGCTCTGCTAGTTCAACCCTTAGCTCCTTTAGTACCCTGGGATGTATGCCATTAGGTCCCATTGCCTTGTCCACCCTAAGCTTATCGAGCTCTTGTAGGACCCTTTCTTTTGTGAAAGGACTAGTGCACACCTCCCTCCTCCCTGTGTCCATGGTGCAGAGTTGTGGGCCCTGCCCTACCTTTTCTTCAGTAGATACTGAGCAGAAGTATCTAGGATAGATGCTTTTACATGGTCCTCTTCCTCACATGCCCCCTTATCCCCTTTGATCCTAGCAATACCCCCTCTGGACTTTCTCCTTTCACTAATGTATCTGTAGAAAGTCTTGTCACCTTCTTTTACTGTTCGTGCTAGTGTTTCCTCTGTTTGGGCCTTTGCCTGCCTTACTGCCTTCCCTGCTTCCCTTAGGGAAGTTTGGTATGCCGCCCTATCTTCATCCTGCTGCGTTCCCTTATATTTCCCGAAGGCTAATCTTTTGGCTCTGATGTTTTCTGCTACTGTGTTTGAGAACCAAAGTGGTTTCCTTCTTCTTTTACACTTCCTTTTCTCACTAACACAATGGGATGTTGCTTCAAGTATTGCATCTTTAATGCTTGCCCACTTTGCCTGTACCCCCTCATCTGTATTTCTTTTTACCAGGGCTAGCTTAACTCTGTTGGCCATCTTATCAAAGTCAGCTATTCTGAAGTCCCATATTTTTGCCCTGGAATGGGATGATTTTGTTCTAGTGGCCAAATTGAACTATACCATGTGATAGTCACTGGCTTCCAGGTGACCTTCTACCTGGAGATCTATGATCCTTTCCCTGTTAGTCAGTACTAGAAAAAGTCATCTTGGTAACAGAATTTGAAATAATGTGGTCAAACCTCCCCAGTTGTCAACAACAAACAATTCTGCTTCAGTTTAACATGCACACTGACTTAAAGGTTAAATTAAAGGACGGTCTCGATTTTGTAACAAAAACATCGTTAGGACCCAGTGTTGTGGTGTGATGAGTACAATGTTGCAGTGCAGTGTGACAGACCTGGATTCCATTCCAGGACCAGACTCCCAACCCACAGGCTATAGAGCTGCATAATAATCTGAAACTCCATGTCACCTAACTCTCGTTGCTGGAAGTGTATGTCAGCTGGCGCCAATATTTTGCACATGCTGTGGGACTGGAATAAACTGAAAGAGTTTTGGGTAGAGGCAGCCAAAATATGTGAATCCTGTCTTTCCACTACTGTACCTTTTTTCCCTGAGATATACAGTTTATGAATCTGCCCACCTACACTTAAACTTATGTATCAACATATGCTATGGCTCTCTGTGGCCTTCATTTGTGCTAAACATTTAATACTAAAGTACTGGAAAGGCCCCAGGGTACCATCATTACCTGAATGGCTGAATATGATGAGTTATACTGCCAGCAGTGAGAGAATATATTTTTATGTTGGCTTGTGCCTGCATGCCAGCCAATATCTTGCGGTAGTAGCAGATTTCGGAGGTGCATCCATGTGGGCGAATGCAGGGCACGCTTTAGTAGGTGCATCCCTCATTCCCCAATAAGCCAGCATGCAAGCACTGACACACAAAATATGCTAAGTGGTCATGACATGTAAGGAAAGTGCCACTGCAATGAGAGACAAGCTCATCATGCAGCGGCACAACATGCCTCCCGACGTGCCTTTCCTGGTGAAGTATTTCAATAAACACGGCGGCAACTGCTGCCACCTGCCGCACAATGATGACTTCAGGGGTGCCTAATCCCCCTGTCAGCATGCTAAATAAACCCTCCCCAGACTGTGTGGCACACTGGGAGCCCACCCCAGTGTGCCTCCCCGTAATCAAAGCCGACCGTCATCGGCATGTTCCGCCCCGCCCCCATTCTGTGCCTCCTACACTGGGAGCCCACCCTAGTGTGCAGAACAGTTTCACACACCTGTAAAAAAGAAAACTGTCTGCAGTGTTCTTTTTCTTGAAGTACCTGAAAGAAAACAACAGTCCTGCGCTGTCTGTGGCACCCCCAGCCCAACCCACGCCCACCCTCTGTGCATCCACCTCCCCACACCCCCCATCTTACCTCCCGAGTATGGCGCAACAATCTTCGGTGGACCGGAACACATCTGCACTCCTCAAAGCTGACCACGAACTGAAGAAATGCATATTTTTTTTTCAACTTAGGTGCATATCTCAGCCATTTTTTGGAATTTTGCCTCCAAATTTTCAACATGGTGTGCTTGGGATCCCACCTCATGAACACATGCACCGTCATCTCATTACTCAACTGCGAAAGGTCATTTTGCAGTCACTGCGCAAAATCACCTTTCAGGACCAATTAACAGAATGACAATGCCACTGTTCATGAGGTGGGATCCCAAAAACCCTATCTTGCAAATTTGGTGGAAAGTTTTAAAAAATTACCATGTTACGAGCGTGCGTTATGCATTTTCAACACACTCTCGTAACGTTGACAATTTTTTTATTTTCAGCATTGCCATTTTTTCTTACCTCATGAACAGTACAGCTGCCATCTTTCACATCCTGCCCAAAATGTGTTTTCACGAATGTGGCACACAATGCGCAGTCACTGTGTGAAATCAATGTTCAGGACACATTAGCAGAATCACAGTGATACTGTTCATGAGTGGATGTCCTAAAATGCCTATGTTGAAAATTTGGTAAAAAAAAGTACCCAAAATAATTGTGTTACGGGCGTGCATTGCGCAGTTTCCTATACACGCTCATGATGTCACCAATTTCCCATATTTCCACTCCAGATTTTCACCATTGTCATTTTTGTACACCTCCTTATGAATAGTACAGCTGTCATTTTTCACATCCTGCCTGAAATGTGTTTTTACGCATGTCACACAATGGCGCAGTCGCTGTGGGAAATCAATATTCGGGCCAGATTAACAAAATCACAGTGACACTGTTCATGACCGGAGTTCCCAAACTACCTATGTTGAAAATCTGGTTAAACAAATCCTCAAAATAATTGCATTACGGGTGTGTGTTGCACAGTTTCTACGCATGCTCGTGACATCACCAATTTGTCATATTTTCACTCCAGATTTTCAACAATGAGATTTTTTTTACACCTCCGCATGCACAGTGAAGCTGTCATTTTTCACATCCTGCCCAAAATGTGGTTTTGCACCTGTGGCACCAAAATGCACACTCGCAGTACAAAATCACCTTTCGGCAATCAAACTCATAGTGCCACTGATCATGAGGTGGGGTCACAAACAGCCCATGTTGAAAATTTGGAGTGAAAATACCAACAAATGCCCTGGACATTAGGGTCTCCACCCATAGTGCCCCACCCTGCACAGACTGACAGGTGTCAGGGGTGTGACTTGGCATTGTCAGTTGTAATGCTCACGCCATTCCACCCCCACGTTGCAGCCACACAGGCGTCGAGGTGTGCTTTGGACTCTTTGACCCCAGTGTTCATCCCATTCTCCTACACTGCACCCATGTCAGTATATTTCCTTATGGAATGGGGTGAGCATAAGGCCCGAGGAACCCAAGGCACATTGTAGCACCTGTCGGTCTCTATGGAGTAGGGTGGGGTGAAATGGCATGCACATTATGGCCAGTGACCAAAAGGCACACCCCAATGCCTGTCACTCTCTGCATGGTGAGGCTGGGGTCGGGGTCACTTCACTCCTTCACTGCCAATCCTATTATGCATCTCTCTAACACCTGCACTACCAATGTCAGTGCCAACAAGCCAACATTCAGCATTGACAAATGCTTGTTTGATCTGCGACAGACTAGACCAATGTTTGGATACATGGGGACCATTTTTGCAGAGAATAACTCCCATAGGAACTGATTTAGTTGTGCAGGTTCAGTGGCATAGCAATGGTAACTTGCAAAACTAATTAATACGTTTCCTGTACCAGTAGGTTGATGAAATTATCTATTTGGCAATTTACCAGATTGTTAGTATGTGATACTTTTTCCATACGTCTAATTTTCAGACACGAGTTCTAAATTAGCTACTTGTTGTATTACCTTAATTAATAAAAATTGTATGTATATATTATTTTAACTTAGTTGAGATAAGTTGTTTATATTGTTCTGTAATCCTATGTACACTGTTTTATTTATTTCTTTTGGAAACTAACAAAAATTATTATAGAAAAAAAAAACGATCTCAAGCTCTGGGAAATGGGGCAGAGAAAATCCTCAATGTTCAAGCTCCTCTCAGCATTATGCAATGTAATGACACTGGCTCTCTCCCTCGGTGCTGGAGGCAGTCACTGTGAACTGTTCCACTGCTTTATCATGGCTGACGAAATAGTATGGGCTCTTGCTCTCACTGTAAGCTAAGCAGTGTGGGGGGGTCTTTAAAACTGGGAACAGGAACCTCCTGTGTATGGTGGCAGAGGTTCTTCTCCCTGAGTTCCTGGAGTGGCAAGGAAATTTGCAGTGAACTGGGGGGGTCAGGAGTGGGTGACCTGGTCAGATGGGGTAATGAGGGACCCAGAAAAGAGAAAATAAACAAAAAAATTCCTGTGAAACTAAAGCAAGAAACCCAAGTTAGGTAGATAAAGCCAGAAACAGCTGTAGCGACAGATGAAAAATGCAATTACTCCCCCAAGTAGACTCTGTGCAGCATAGAGAGTTAACTCAGAAATATACTTACTGTATTTCTAGAACACATTTATTTTATTTATTTATTTAAGAGAGAAATTGGAATTACAATCCTTTGAGTCAAAGACTCCTTTGCAAAGGCTCCAGGTCAGCTAGACACATATACAATAGCAACAGGATACTTACATAGGTAATACAGTACAGGGAATATATACAATTGGCAGGTTACAGCTGTGGTGGTCATTAACAGTAGACCCCACGTCATTACATATGGTAGGTTACAGTTTCAGGGGGTCCTAAGTGAACCCTGAGTCATAATACATACACAGTGGGAGAGGAGTAATGAGGGAAACAAACAACATACATATATGGCTCCCCTTTCCAGTGTGTATCCTAAGTGAGTAAACTAACAAGTTATGAAAATATTCTTCCTAGAGATTCAGCTATGCAACCTATAGAGTTGAAAAGTAGGAAGATGGAGTATTATGTGCAGTCGCATGCTGTGGAGGCAAGAAGGAGGGTCTTGAGGCCGGTTTTAAATCGGCAAAGGCTGGGCGCCATGGAGATGGAGGGCGGAGGGTTGTTTAACCACAGGGGAGCCCAATACCGGAAGGATCGTTGACCGAGGGAGATCCTACAGTGAGGGACCAGGAGGGTGTTATTGGGGGAAAGCCTGGGGGCTCTTCTGTTAGGGACTATTTGGATGAGGTGGTGAAGGCCTTGAGGTGCTTGCTTCTGGAGTATCTTTTTTGCAAGGAGGCAAGTGTGATACTTGAGCCTGCCTTCGAAGTTTAGCCAGTTTGTTAGATTGTACAGCTCACAAGTGTGAGTAAAATGTTCACATCCAGTGATCATGCAGCAGGCTTTATTGAGAGCTAAGTTAATGCGTCGTAAGGCTGTTTGGACTGCAGTCCCATAAATCACTATGCCGTAATCCACCAAGGAAAGGACTGAGGAGGACACTGCTAGGTAGAAGGCCTGGGGGGTAGGCAGTGCTTATGTCGGAATAGGATTCCTAGCCTGGTGTTAATGGAGGATAAGACATGTTGGATATATGTATGGTAGGTGAGTGAAGTGTCGAGGTTAATACAAAGGAACTTGAAAGAGGAGATCTGTTCAAGTTTGGTGCCTAGTGAGCTCATGATAATTAGCGGGGTGTTACAGAGAGGACTCTGACGGTGAGCAAAAATCATAGACTTTGTCTTGCGGTAGTTGAGCAATGCTCAGAGAACCAGGCTTCAAGTTCCCCAAAAAATGCCTGCAGGGCAGTTTGGAGGGAGTTAGGATGGGGGTGTTTCCAGAATACCACAGCGTCATCCGGATAGAGCAGTAGTTTACCACTGCAGGATTGGGGAAGGGAGTTTAGGAAGAGGGTGAAGAGTAGTGGACCAAGAATGGATCCTTGTGGGACCCCGGCAAGGACTGGTCTACTGGAGGAGACAGTGGTATCTATTGAGTGTGGCCAGATAGATAGTCTTCAAACCAGGAGGTGGTTTCCAGGGAGAAGTTCAGGGCACTGAGAGAGTGGAGGAGCAGTGTGTGGTTGACGGTATTAAATGCTTTTGTTAAATCAACATAGATTGCCCCAACAAGGGAGCCTTGTTCTAGTGCCTCATGTATGTATGATGTATATTCAACGAGGGCAGTGGTGGTACTGTGGCCCCTCTGAAAGCCATGTTGTTCATGCTAAGTAGGTTATGTTTGTTCAGGTACTCTGTGAGTTGGTCCAATATGATTTTTTTGAGTGCCTTGGAGAGCAGAGGTAGGATCGAGATGGGCCGATAATTGCTAGTGGAGGTATGATCATCACTCTTCAGAATAGGGGTTATAACTGCTTTTTTCCAGGGTGTGGGGAATTGGTGGGACATAAGGAGAGGTTAATTTTTTTGGTGAGCTGGGGTAGGGTCACATCCAGGGTGAGTCTGAGGAGTTTGAGGTCCAGCAAGCCGTTGCTATGGCGGGCATCCATCAAGAATTTGGTTAGATAGCATTTTGCTTCACTGCAAGTGAGGACCCATAGCTGGAAAGGGGGCTGGTCAGTGGTGGCCAGTTTGTAAGCAGTGGAACTTGGACTCTGGCTGAAGAAGTTATGGGGGAGGATATTACTGAGGTCTGAGAAGGCCAGATTGAGAGCGCTGGAGATAGCTGCAGGGTCCTGGGAGATGACCCCATCAATTTGTAGCAGGTCTGGGGTAGGGGATACAGTTTTTCCTGCAGAGTTCTTTTATATTGTCCCAAATTTTTTTCTCTGGGCCCCAGGAGGAGGTTAAGGTTTGCCTATAGTAATAGCTTTAGCTTGCCATATAGCCCAGGTACATTTGTTCCTGGCCTCTCTGTATATAACACTGGAGAACAAAAATGGTGGAACTCACAACTTCTCTCAATGCAAAGATGTTTTGCTGCCATCTACTATACAAACACCATACAACACAGATATTCAAGATTAGCCCCTCCAACAGTATTTATCTTGATGACACAATTACTATTACACCTAACTTGGTTTAATTTGTATTCAGAACCAAAAAGCATAGGCTTAGTTTTAGTTACGTTTAATACTAACTTAGAGTTGACAAAAAATATCTCAATGGCTGGGAATGTTGAACTCCTTGGAGAGTAGTGTCAGATGCAGAGAGGGCCATATCATCATCATATAGTCCGTAGTCTATGTATCTGAGGCATGATCCCAACCCTTCTATGTACAAAGAGAAAAATATTTGCACCCAGCGGCAATCCCTACTCCCTTTACTATTGGCACTTTCCTAGAATCTCGTTCGTTTACCACCACAATGTGGATTCTAAGTATTACGTAGCTACTGAGCACAACCATGATACTTAGTTCAAGATTCAGTTGGCTCAGTTTCTTCAACAGGAGGTCATGTTTCACTGACCAGATTTTCAAACATACTACTGGCCTTTATAAAGCAATCATTGAATTGATCTGCCAATTCACATTTTAACTCCTGCTTCCCCATCTGTTGGTAAAACAGAGTATTGTGTATGAGCAAACACAGTTTCGTAGCAATTGAAAAATGTAAACAAAGCCTCTCGATTGAAAACTCACAGTCTGTGAGAACCCAAAAATAGCTGCCGATGTGCAGTGTGATGACATCTGCACTTGAGGAGGGGCGACTTAACTCTGATTTGCAGCATACAGCCAGCCAGGTTCTTTGAGGGACGGACCACACTGGACCACCAGGTATCTGTTTTTTGTTTTGGGACACTTGGGGGGGGGGGGTCATTCGAACAAACTGTTGTGGAGCAGCTGCAGTTTATGGGTCCCGCCAAAATGGCAGATGAGATTTCCACAGATCGGGGGGCTGTGCCCCCTGTACTCCTCTCCCCCACATACGAAATACGAAATACGAACATACGAAATTTGCCAGCAGATAAAGGCCTAGAGGTCTATCAAGTCTGCTCATTTAGACATACATCTGATCATTTAGTTTTGGGGGGGCACCTAATCCCACCACGAGTAGTATATTTATAGCTACCACAACTACTTCTAATTGTAAGGATGTCACTGTTGGAAATCTCGTCCGCCATATTATGGGACCCATATACTGCATACGAGCCACTGATGCTTGCTGGTTGCTGCAGAATGCAGCAATGATGTATACAGTCGAATTCTACATTTTACTGCATGACAGCTTTTGAATCATTGCTTAACTTGTATATTATTTACACAAATACACAAATTAAGTGATGGTTTTTAATTAAAAAGGGCATATGGCATATGTTAAAGTTACATGGCTGTACTGTTCTACTGTCGAGCTGGGAGTCTTTCGCTTGACTGACATTATCACGCTGCACAACAGCAGCCATTTTAGAGTTCTTAAGGAGCAGGAGATTTTTGAATTGAGAGAGACTTTGTTTATATTTTTCAAATGCTACGAAACTGTATTTATCCTACTTTAATAAATGCATTTCTAGCATAAAATTAAACAACAGCCTCTACTTTACACGTCTATGAAGTAATTTTTTAAACACATTGGGCAGGATTCATGAAGTGTTCCATTTCTAAGTCCCACTCTGCAACAGCTGATGCGGACTGTAATTGCCCGCAACTGCAGCGGTTGCGATTCACAGCCACAGCAGTTGCAGAGGGTGTTACAGCTGCTTCCACCAGCTGTAGCTCATTCCCGCAGCTGCGGCCGTCCGCCTGACTGACAGCACCTGGCGGCCATAATCCATGGGCGGTTGTAATCGGCTCCCACCTTTGATGCGCCGTTGTGGGTAACCTGCGGTCTCGAAGTGACAACCCACTTGGCGCAGTGGTTTACCAGCAGCTGCGGTCTTTCAGAAGCTTCATGAATCTTGCCCATTATGTGTAACATGTAAGGGTTTAGGTATCCTTTAAAAGCTGTCTTAGAACTAAATCTGATTTTCTCTTAATTTACTGTAGGTGCTTATTGGATGGCCTCCACCCGGTGGTGACGGGACTACGGGAGAGACAGCATCCACCCCAGGAGAGGAAAGGAGAGGAGAGGAGAGCTGCCAATAGGTGGCTCAATACTGCTCCTACCCTCCCACCCAAAGCCAGCTCCCCGGTGACCTGAGGTCATTCCTCAACCTGGGTCACTGGCATGACGTTAGGTAAGGCTAGATGCCCCAACCCTCTGTGCCACTGGGCTGGCTAGGCTTGTTGGTCATCTTTAAACCACGGTGAGCAGGTACAAGGCATACTGTATATTATTTTTTTTCATTTTCGGCCTGAAAGACACACTGAGCTGAAGTTCACCTCCAGGTGTGACCCAGGAGCAAAAACAAAGGTTAAGTGACTTGCTCAGGAGTGCATAATGTGCGAGTGACAGTTGTAGGATTCAAACACAAGCCTGCTGAGTCTCCAGAATTACATCTCGATGGTCCAACCACTAGGCTATACTGCCTCCTGATTGTATTACCCTCCTGAATTCCCATTATTTCTCACTGCAGGCTGATAAAGACCTACGCTGAAGCAGAGGAATGGCCAAGGAGATCCAGGAAGGGAAGCCAGCCAGCTACTGCAGGCAACGTGAACAAATGCTGCTGCTCTCAAAGTTTGTGAGGAGTGCGAACACAATGACTTTTAGTGAAGAACATATTCTGTGCTCCACCATCCTTGCCACCCTCCATTCGTGAGGAGTCAGAACATACCTACCGTTTAAAAAAAAAAAAAAGATTCTGTGCTCCCCCAACACACACAGACAGTTCAAGAGAAGTCAGAACACACCAACTTTTGTAAAAGAACAGCTTCTGAACCCCCGAAATCTATGATGAATGGCATGCTGGGAAGCCTTGTGGAAGGAAAATCCCATTCACACTTCCCCTGATGCTCATTTTTCCACAGCCATGAAGCAGTGTTCTGTCAAGGGTTAGGCAGGCTGAAGGAACATTGGCAAAACACTTGTTACAAGATACAGTAAGATCATAACAAAAAAATTTGTTTTTCCTTGACATTTGCCTCTTCTTTTTTGGATTATTTTTCTCTTTGGCTCAGTCTCACATTAATATTTACCAGTTGATCAGGTCAACATGACGTTTTTGACTCCAATATTTCTCAGACAAAAGATATATGTTTGTGTTATTGTAACTCAGAGTCGTAAGCCTGTGAATGGAAACACATTTTTTTTCCAACTGTACTTACTACTCCAGGAAAATAGCTCAGAAAAGTCTAAGGATCAACGTATTACGTTTTTGTGGCCTAAATAATGTGTGTGTGTGTGTGTGTGTGTGTGTGTGTGTGTGTGTGTGTACACATGGGTGGAGAGTTTCCAGTAGAGAACATACCTCAGGGTTCCATAACTTCTCAGAGTGTTTATATGTGTGTGTGTGTGTGTAGGTATGTAGGTGTGTGTGTGCGAAGAGTTCCCAGTACAGCAGAGAACATATCTCAGGGCTCCATAACTTCTCACAGTGTTTGTACGTGTGTGTGTGTGCAGGTATGTAGGTGTGTGGGGGTGAAGAGTTCCCAGTACAGCAGAGAACATACCTCAGGGTTCCATAACTTCTCAGAGTGTTTATATATATGTGTGTGTGTGTGTGTGTGTGTGTGTGTAGGTATGTAGGTGCGTGAGGGCGAAGAGTTCCCAGTACAGCAAAGAACATATCGGCGAAGAGTTCCCAGTACAGCAAAGAACATATCTCAGGGCTCCATAACTTCTCAGAGTGTTTGTATGCTCATGTGTAGGTGTATGTGGGCAGGGAGTTCCCAGTATGGAAGAGAAAGTACCTTGGGGCTCCATTCTGAGCACTGCTATTTCCTGCTGTGATGAACGTGCGACCCCTGTGAGAATGTACAGCTTGATCCAGACCCCTCGTTGTCTTCCTTCAGCAGCTGCAGCACATGAATTGGAAATAAAAATGTGGTGCAACCTCGAGCAAAGCGCCCATGACTTGTGACGTGCGACCACTGAATATTATATCAGGATTATGCCCCGCCGTGGTACTGTATGTGTCAATAGGGACATTAAGATGGATTTCTTGTGATACAAGAGTGTCTACTGCAATTTGGATGTAAGGAAGAAGCTACTGTAAGTGGTTCTGGCTGCCCCAACTTTTGTGAGATTAATATATATATATATATATATATATATATATATATATATATATATATATATTTATACACATACATACACACACATTATATTATATATATATATATATATATATATATATATATATACACACACTGTATATTTCACTTCTGCTGGAATTCTGCGAATTCTTGAATTGCACCTAATTTTGTGAATTCTGCCAGCAGCAGAATTCCAAAATTTCTGAAACTGGAATTGCTTTAACTACAGATGAGTAATATACAGTTTATAAAAACTGCTGAATAGTGTTTAAGTTTGAGTAAACAGCACATTCATTTTCAGCAAACTGCAGAATAATATTCTGCAGATTATGTTATCTGTTGAACAGTATTCTGTGGTTTACATATAAATGCTTTATGTAATTTTGTGAAATTAAAAAAGAAATCCCCCTCAACGTGTTTCGGAAGAAGGACTGCTATTACGCTCAGATCCTGACAGCCAGATTCCACAGTCTCTAATCTACGTTAATACGGCTGGCAAGACCACACTTACAGTTGTAAGACTGGTCTCAAGTACATTCAGGGGTGTGAGAACCGTAACCCATACAGAATCTGAGCGGTTCTGACACTCTAAGACTATAATTGAGATCACTCTGATAACTGTAAGAGTACTCTCCCCAGCTATATTATTATTTTATTGATAGAAGTAGCATTTGTGCATTAGATGCTCTTTATAAAATAAAAGTGTCTCACATGCAGGGCAGAGGAGCACTCCGATTGGTTGGGAGTGCTCCCTGGATCTACAATACCATAATGCATCTCAGTGGCCCTATTAAATATTTTATTATATGTAAGATAAATTCTGTTCCAGGATTGCTGCAATACAGTCATATGACACAACCTTTGTTACCGCACTGCCCCTGCCCTTTCCTCAGTTAGAATGTTTATTCTTTTGAGCTTTGGGGTTTTCTAAACCATTTTATAACCGCAATAATACACTCCAAAGACAGAGGTTATGATGCAATAGCAGCACTTCTCAAGCAGTTGCAGACAACTGGCTTTGTCTCGTGCCTCAAACCCTACTCAGGGTAGGCAGTTATTACTGCACATCTGCACAACCAGACATGTGTTATCACTTTCATAAATCAATGGTGAAACATAAGAAGGAATAAAAAAAAAATGTTACTTCAACAAATAAAGGCTTTAGTTATGAGCAATTTGACAGATATTTGAAGTCTTTCCCTTTTCAGTGGTAGGGGATGCAACAGACCAGATGAATAAGAGATTAGGGGCATATCTCAAAGTTTGCAATCCGACTGGCTGATGAACTTTAATATTTATTGTATTATTATTATTTTTTTTAAATCATATTTTCTTCCCTGCTGCGGCACAATCCGGCTTGGGGCATCCAGCCGCTGGCTCCGCCCACCCGGAGAGCTGGGTAGCTCAAACTGCACCCAGGAGGATCCGGGACAGCCATCATGCCATCCCGCTGGATGGCTCCCCTCTGCCTCTACCAGCCAGGACAGCCCCGGACCCTCCCCAACAGGACCCTGCCAAAGTCCGCTGGGTGGATCGGAGCATGGCCATCAAGCTGCACGGTCATGCCTAGCCATTTTCCTTCGAGTGCCCCTGGAGCACGGCCATGCAATGACATCTGGGCACAACACGCTGATGTCTGCCGCACTCCCCCTCTAGTGGCACCGACGCTAGTAGTGCCCCCTGGTGTCCTTAGGGGCCGCTACAGCACGGTGAAATTCCCCAGCCCATCCCAGGACCAGGAGAGCAGTCTGCAGATTCTCAATCCCAGTCCTCCCCGGCTGACCCCCGACGGCCCAGGCTAGTTCCCGAACCTGGGTCGCTGGTGTGGCGCGAGTGTGGCGTCTAGCGCCTCAACCCTCAGTGCCACTGGATTGGTCATATTTATTGCATTATTATAACAGGATGGCACTGACTCCTGGCTCTGTGTAATGGGGGAATCGCTTTGCATGCTGGTGACCCAGATTCACATCCCGCACCTGGGATGTCAGGAGCGGAGGCAGCAGGGAGGATGAAGATGCATCCTTTGGATACTCTCTTCCCAGGGGAGGAACTTGCAGTGCCATTCTCTAGTGGTTCCTGTGACGCTTGTACAGCTGGTTCTGATTAATCTATGCTTTTTGTAAAAACAAAATGTGTTATTGAGTGTCTCTCATGAGACATGCTGTTTCAGCTAAAAGATAAAAGCCAGGAGATAATTACAGGCTAGAAGAGACTTAAATTAAGGATCTCCTGTTTATCTAGCTTAATTGTAGCTGCCAGCTGTTAGGCTGGAAAATCATAAACTTTTATGATGTTTAGGAAAAGAATGCAGGTTATGTCACTGTGGTGAGACGTCATAAACGGTCCTTGGATGTCCTTGAGACAGGATGCTGCTAATGGATGAAAGAAAGGACTTGGAAAATTACAGATTTCATTGGGAAGTCATATGGGGAAACAAGTTGTTTCTGCTGATGTCACCTATTAATTTACCTCCTGACACAAGACATCCTGATGGTAGAATTTTTAATAAACAGAGGAGGAGCTGGGTGACATCATGGAGAAGGCAGGGTCAAGACAGTGTTTTAATTATGCTGTAACAGACCTTTACAGATACACATGTTTGGACTCTGAAAAAAGAAACATCTACAGCACTATAAGAAGATAAGAATACATTAGGTAGACAGGTGTAAGTGTATTATTGGTAGGAATTTACACTTTTTAAACCCTATTGTTTTCAAAGATTGTATGTTTTGTGATATATGGTTCTGTGTTTTACATTTTACATTTTTATCTATTTTTAAGTAAACCTCTATTTCTAGAGACTACCTGGTGTGCCTTTGAAATTCTTTCTTTGACAAGGGAAGCATATATGGTTAAAGCTGACACTGTACAAAGCTTACTGGTTTTACCAAACTGGGAAAAGGTAAGAGTTTATTCTGAGGTCTTTCATAGAGTTTTTAAGGGTTCATTTTGTACACCTGGTTAGATGCCCGTAGGTGAAAGATGTCTGCCCCCAAAGAGCAGAATTATCTGAGCCTGTACATTGGGTACGCTAGCAAGAGGTTCACAGTTTGAATCCTTCAGAACTTGAGACCAAAGTTTGATTTGAACCCACAAAATAGACAGGAGGGTTACCCTATTCTAACTGTTCACAATATTGCGCTCAGAGGTTGGCACCGTGGGAGCAGAGGGCCTGACCTGCTGAGTGGGTCTGTGACAGTTCCTAGTGCTGGCTGGTGGAGGTGCTAGTGACGGTGTGGGTGGCAATGCACCATCAAGTACCCCCACCAGGCCAGCCATGCATGCGAGCAAATGGGGAGGAGTCTGGGCGGTGACAGGAAAAAGGAAAAATGCAGCGCTGGTGCACCTGATGATGGCCTCTCTGCCCCTCCCCATGCCTGAACCCTCCTCGATGCCACAGACAGACACCGCCCCCCTTTGGATGCTCTTAGTAATGCTCCTCTACTGTGCCATGAAGTAGCCACTGGCAGGGACAAGCCAGTCAATGGAGAGGGGACTTAAGGAGCTCTCAGGTGATTTCTCCATGACGGCGGCCACTGGGGGCCCCTGGCAGGGACAAGCTGGCCCCCACAGGCTTCCAGAGGTCTGGATTGGAATGGGCCCTAGTGGGATATAGTTGTGGGGTGAATCTAGTGGCAGAAAGAGTTGGGGATGTGGGGGCTCAAAGGACAGGGGTGCCAGTGGGCACGGATGGAGCAAAGAGAAAATGACCATGGCATTTTCAGTCTGGTGCTACACTCTTGGATTCTTATCCACTCATACACAGTGACACTCTGTCTTGTCTACTGGTGTGTTGATGCACACAGGAAGCTGCAATCAGTCTGTTACAAATAGCATTACATTAATATCCATGATTGTTTCAGAGTCAATAGTGCATTTTTTTTTTAGTTAAATAAAAATCTGGTGTTCATTTCTTTTCAGAGCTCATACTTACTGTGACTGATAAGTCAGAGTATTCCAATGTGGGTGTGGGTGAGTGCATGCGTGTGTGTGTGTGTGTGTGTGTGTGTGTGCATGCGCGTGCGCTGGTACTGATCCATGTTGAGTTTAGTGTAATCTGTTTTACCTTGTCCCTGAGGACTGACACAGCCTGGAAGAAATTAAGGAATGACGGGTGCCTTTTACCCCATAGGGCAAATGGCCCTTGGCTCATAAACAGTCTCTGAGGTCTTGAGATTATGTTTGCCACTTGTCCAGTTTGAGCCGGATGATCCAGTTTTCAAAGCTATCAACTGGCAGTCCAGTTCTGCTTAGAAGCAGTCCATTTTCTTAGGTTTATTGAGTGGCAACATTCTGCTAAAACAGGCTCTGACCAACCACTCAGTGTTTAACTGCATGCCCAGGTTACGAACAAGTTTTTATGTCATACAGATTTGCTTATAAAACCAGTTGATCTGGGAGGCGTAAAGTAAGACCATCAGCTGTAAACTAACCTAGGACCAAACAACAGGCAGCAAAGCAGTTTGCCAACCAGTACCCACCTCCCACCAAATGGCAATCCCCAGAGCTCTCCCACTGGCACTGGTGCACTAGTAAACTTTACCCCAATATCCCAGGCAGCTCCTATCACAGTCTATATGTTGGTATACGTGCGGTGAAGAAATCCCTGTGATAGCAATTATGTTGAAACAGTTGTCTATCCGGTTAACTGACAAGCAGGTGTGGTTCATATTAAAATGATTCTGTCATTCCAAAGGTCCCAGACATTTTTGGGAAACAATGTTGTTGTTCACCTAGGTGCAGCATGAATGACTAGTCCTGCTCAGGGGTATACCAACTGATCTAACCATACTATATGCTACCAGGCCTCCAAGGGGGTTCTAGTATGCTATAAGAGACTCTGAGCCTGAGGGTTTGGGTGAGAAGACCGCAAAGCAAAGCTGAGTGGTTCTGTGTGCCCAAACCACACAAGACGAGCCTCTTATAGCATATGTGACACCGCTCAGAGGCCAGAATAACATAGTATAAATCACTCAAGTTTAGCTTGCATGATGTATAGTAAGTTTATAGTATTTTTTTTAATTTTATTGTGCTGTCCTCTCCCCCAACAGCGCTGAAGTGAAGAACTCCCTTCAGACGTTCCCGCGTGAGAATGTACTATACGCAGGGTAGGCGGTACAGTGGCTCTGCATGCTGATTGGCGGAAATCACTTAAGTGATTTATTATACAGAACTAAGGGTTGCAGAGCTGGGGCCCTGTTACATTACTCATGGTCAACATACACAGATTGCAGCAATCTAGATTCGGCTCTCCATAGAGGGGATCTCCTCAGCACCCGGTTATGCTGGTCCAGAAACATGGTGGGCAGGATTTTCTAAGCACGGTGCAGGGCTTATGTCCAGCCCTGTGCCATGGCACTTAGGATCTGGTGGTATGCCAGACCCTTCACCGCAACTGCACCGAATTTTACAATCTCGAGTGCAGTTGCGATGGTTTCCACAAATTACGGCAGCTTGCACTAAATGTCAGGCATAAGCTCCGTAAAAATGGCCCCAAGGATTGCCACAAGTTAGACCAGAAAATGTTGGTCTAACTTGTGGCAACTGTGGCGGGGGGCAGAAAATCCTGTTAAATCACCGTAAGCCCCATGCATCGTACCGTCGAGGCATCGGGGCTTGCAGTGATCGAGGACATTCTAAAGTCTTGCCCACTGTGTCCATCCTGCAGCACTCTCTAGGTGACCACACTAATTTGAAAAATGGAGCACTTTTAATTACTGGGTCATTTTTCAGCACTACCCTGTCTGTGCAGAAGGTCCTCGCAACTCCCGCTATAGACAGGTCATTATGTAGGTAGATTTCTGACAGTCTGGGGCACCACAGAGTAAAAATGAGAAATTTAAAAATTAAAACAAGAATGTTGAAAAACAAAACACACCCACCTTGACGTGAGCCATTACCAAAAAACTAACCATCTCCGTGAATAATGGGGGCTCTCATTCTACCTGAGTGGACTGAAAAATCCTGGCTACCTCCTGCACTATGGAGCAAGTACTGCTGGATGCATTTCAGGGTAGTTTCCTGGCCCAGGGTGTCTTGGAAACCATCAGGGAGACAGCGGTACTGGAACTGGTCCTGTCCACCTAGGGCATGTTCAGGATGAGAACGTGGAAGTGTCATTTGCAAGCAGTGACCACCACGCAGTGTGGTTCCACTTGGACATAGGCAGAAGGATGGCCAGAACCAAGACAAGAGTTTTGCACTTTAACAGAGCTGACTTTAGTAGGATGGGAGAAATTCTAGTAGGTCACCTTGCTGGGATGAAAAGGGAAATGGATGTAGAACAGAAATGGGTAATAATAAAGGAGGGACTGATGTAGGCCACAAGTGAATGTGTGTCAAAATAAAAAGTAAGAAAACTAAAGCCAAAAAAGCCAGCTGGTTTGGAAAGGAGGTGGTAAAAGCTGTAGGTGACATGAGGGTAGCCTTCTGGAAGTACAAATGTACTCAGAAGGAGGAGGAGGATAGGGTGGATTACTCTGCTAAGTCATGAAAGGTGAGCAGAGTGGTTGGGGTGGCAAAGGCTAAAAAGGAAGTGCAGCTAGCACAGGGGGTAAAAATGGGAGAATGTCTTTTTCCAATATACAGTATAAGGGAGAAAAGGAACAGTCCAATTCAAAAAGAAGGGTGGTTTAGCAGAGAGGGTAGTGAAGAGAAAGTGAAGGTACTTAACAAGTACTTATGTTTAGTCTTCACAAGACAGAAGGGTGGAGTACTGCCACAAAGGAACACAGGGTGAGGACACGGGGAGTCATGGACAGTGTCATTCATGCTGACGTGGTACTTAAGGGCCCTGAAGGTGGATAAATCCACAGGGCCAGATGCCGTGCATCCAAGGGTCCTAAGGGAACTGGTGGAGACACTGGTGAATCCCCTGGCAGACCTGTTTAAAACCACCCTCGAGTCAGGGATCATGCCCTGGGATTGGAAAATGGCACATGTGATGCCATTCCGCAAAAGTGGCCTGAAGGATGAACCGGGGAACTATAGGCCGGTCAGTCTGACCTCAATAGTCGGCATGCTGATGGAGACCATCCTGAAAGAGAGAGACTGGTGAGCTTTCTGGAGGATATTGGGCTCCAGGACATGAGTCAGCATGGGTTTATGTCAGTAAGGTCCTGCCAGACAAACCCAATTGACTTCTTTGATTGGGTCACCAGGACAGTGGGACAAAGGCCAAGCAGTTGTTATCCTGTATCTGCACTTCAGCAAGGCCTTCAACTCTGTACCTCACAGAAGACTGGTCAGGAAGTTAGAAGACCTAGGGTAGGCACTAAACTTGTAGGGTAGGTCAGAAATTGGCTACAGGACAGAAGCCAAAAGGTAGTAGTAGGGGGAAGGGGGGGGATTCTCAGAAAGTAGGCCTGTGATCAGTATATAACATTCAGAAGTGATATCATGGATGGGATCAGGAATAAGATATGCCTATTTGCAGATGACACAAAGCTCTGTGGGAGGGTGCACACGAAGGAGGGGAGACAGGCACTCAGGGAAGACCTGGCTAGGCTAGAGCAGTGGTCTGGCATTTGACAACTGGGATTCAATGCTAAAAAGTGTAAAGTTATGTACTTGGGGGGGCACAAAAAAACAAGAACCAAATACTGGTTGGGTGGTGTGCAGGTAACCAGGTCAGATGAGGAATATGACCTGGGTGTAATTATCAAGAGTGACCTGAAACACTTGAAACAATGCAGGAAAGCTGCAGCCACAGCAAACTGGATGCTGCATGCATAGCCAGAGGAATCACCAGCAGGAAGGCAGAGGTCATTTTGCCACGGTACAGGTCTATGGTGAGACCGCACTTTGAATACAGTGTGCAGTATTGGTGCCCTCATCTTAAGGATATCAACTTGCTGGAGATGGTGCAGAGAAGGGTGACCAAGATGATTCCAAGCCAGCAGGGCAACACCTACAAGGAGAGGCCCAGAGGGCTCAACATGTACTCTCCTGACGACAGAAGGGAGAGAGGGGACATGAGTGAGACCTTCAAGTATTGGTAGTGACGTGGACAACCACCAAGCAGGACAGAAACCTGGGAGTAATCATATTAGATCACCTAAAGGTGACCGGGCAGTGAGACATTGCAGTAGGGAGGCGAATGGGATGCTGGGGTGCATAGGGAGGGGTATCACCTGCAGAAAGAGAGAGGTGGTGTTGCCTCTGGATAGATCACAGCTAAGATCCCATCTGGAATATTGTGTCTAGTTTTTAATTATTTATTTATTTTGGTCTTAGATTAACACCTTTGAGAACAAGCTCATTCCATAGGTTACACGTCAGAGTTGTACAAACAGTAAGAAACAAATTACAGCTGGTCAGCAATAAGGAGAGACGAGAGACAAATTACAGTTAGAACAATAAAGGAGGACATAAGTAGGTCTAAAATTGAACATAAAAATAATGTTAACATAATAAAAATCATTATGTACACTTCGTACCTGCTAAAACCATGAGAGAGAAGGAGGAAGGGTAGGGTAAAGATAGGCGACTGGACAGGCAGAATGTGGAGGGCCGCAGGGGGAGTTAGGAGCATTTAATATGAAATGTTAGAAGTATAGCAAGTGGAGAGTACATCAGCTCAAGTTACAACCTCATCAGAAGTGGTTGGGTGCTCCAATAGGTAGCAAAACAGCAGCCCAGTGGGCCTTGTCAGATTCCAAGGGGAGCGAGACAAGAGCTAGGTTGCAGGTAAAGGGTCAGGCGACTATGTACTATTGGCAGAAAGAAATAAGATGCAGTGAGATGGGAAGGGAGGGTAGGAAGGCATGGGGGAGGGAAGTCAGGAGTAATTGTAATTAGGAAAGGGGTGAGGAGAAGCTAGAGGTAACAAGGATACAGTGCTAGGCCGGCGCTTGCTATGCACGTCAAAAATTGTACAGGGGGAGCTAATGGAAGCAATCACAGCTGGTATTAGTAATAAGATGTTTTGGAGCTCTTGCTTAAAGGTACCTGTCCTTGTTGCAGAGGAGATGTCAGGAGGCAGATTGTTAAACCATTTGGGCACCCAGTAGGCAAATGTTCTTTGTCCTAGGGAGGTACGGCATCTTGTGATCTTGAAGGAACTGCTCTCTGAGGTTCTTGTGAAGCGGTTGTTTACGTAGGGGGTGAGGAGATTCTGAATACCTGCAGGCATAAGGCCCAGGCTCACACTGTTTTGCAAGTATGCAGGTGTGTAACTTGAGCTGTCCCATGAACTGGAGCCAGTTGGCTTGGGAACATATGTCGCACGTGTGTGTGCATCGATCAGACCCGGTGGTGAGACGACACGCTTTATTTAAGGCAACTGTGATTCTTCGAAGGGCTGTGTCCATAGTAGAACCATAGATTACTATTCCATAATCAACCAGTGAGACCACTGAGCTACTGATTGCAAGCCTTGGGGTGAGACTACGCTGATGCCTATAAATGAGACCAATCTGAGTATTGACGGCTTTTGCAATATTGTCGGTATGGAAGGCATAGAACATGGTGTTGCCAATTGTGACTCCCAGGTATTTGAATTGGCGGACCAGTTCAAGTGGGGTACCACCCACATTTGTTATGGTGAGTGGGTGAGAGCGGCACCTGTTTTGCGGATTAGTGAACATCATGACTTGTTTTTTTTGTAATTTGGGATGAGTTTGTGGTCACAGAAATATTTTTCTACTCCTCTGAAACTGTCCTGCAGAGTACTTTTAAAGGCTATAGGGTCTGTGCCACTTGCGAACAGCACTGCGTTATCTGTATAGAGCAGTATTTGACAATGACATGCAAGAGGGAGCTGGTTTAGAAACATGCTGAACAGGAGTGGACCCAATATAGAGCCCTGGGGCACCCCTGATTGAACTGGTCTGCTGTCTGATAAGACCCCATCAATCTTGACTTGTTGGGAGCGGGACGAGAGGTAGCCCTTGAACCAACAGACAGTGTCCTTTGATAGACCCAGGGCTGCAAGCTGCTTGACTAGTAGATCTTGATTGACTGTGTCGAACGCTTCAGACAGGTCAATAAATGTAGCACCCACTATCTCGCCATGATTAATGGAATTGTGAATAAAACCTGTAAACTCAAGTAGGGCAGTAGTAGTGCTGTGGCCTTTGTGAAAACCATGTTGCTGGTGGCATTGTAGGTTATACTTAATAATATATTCTACTAATTAGTCTGCAACCACCTTTTCAAGGGCCTTTGACAGAGGTGGGAGAATCAAGATGGGATGATATTTCATTACAGAGAACAATCACCACTCTTGAAAACTGGTGCCACTAAGGCTGATTTCCATAGTTGAGGGAACTGTGAGAGTCTTAGGGAGGTGTTGATAATGTGTATTAATGGTAGAAGAATATATTCCATTGCAAGGGCTACATACTTTAGGTCAAGGGAATCACCACTGTGACGGGACTTCCCCAGGACCTTTTGGAAGTATTCCCTGGCTTCTGAGATGGAAATGGTTCTGAAGTGAAATGGAGGATGCGAGTGTGACTGGTTAGTGGCCACGACTCTGACATCCACTTTTGTATGGAGGAAGAAGTCAGGGGAAGAATTTCACTATGATCTGTGAACCCTTTGTTAAAAGAGTTAGCAATTATAGCAGGGTCAGTGATCGGTATGCCGTCAATGTTGAGCATAGTGGGTGCTGACTTTCCGTCTCTTCCAGTGACTTCCTTGAGGTTAACCCAGAATCTCCTTCCATCCCTCCATGAACGGGTAAGGGCATCCTTGTAGTACTGATTTTTGGCTGCCCGTATTGACCTTGTGCAGTCATTACAAGCCTTTTTTTATAGATTTGAATGTCAGCCTGAGTACCAGATGCCCGCGCTGTATATTACAGGTGGTCTCTGGATTTCATGCTCTCAAGAAGCTCAGGTGAGACCCAGGGATTACAATGTCCTTTGACTTTTGGCTTTTTTAGTGGGGCATGCAGGTCACACACTTTATTGAACAACTGGATAAACTGCTCTAGGGCTGCATCCACTGTGCTGGAGTGATAAACAGGGGACCAGTCTTGTTGGTGCAGGTCAACCTTCAGCAGCTCAAGGTGACCTTGTTTGAGGACCCTATTTATGATTGTCATTGCTGGGGGTTTGCAGTAGGTACAGGTCCAGTGAAACAAGACTAGAGAGTGGTCACTATAAGCATCGGGGAGAACAGTGGTGTGGGAGACGTGCTTCGGGCGATTGGACAAGACCCAGTCCAGTAGCATG